>OX637663.1:4802359-6002359 GCA_951802225.1 Euspilapteryx auroguttella | reverse complement strand
TAACTAGTAAGCTTGCTCCGTGTGTGTGTTCTCTAAAATTTAAACGATAATAATGTATATAGCAAAAAGCACAAATTTCCTCTGTTAAAAAGAAATAGTTATTCTTATACCAACACTGCAAAAGTGTCTCGAAATGTTTAATATTACTTACTTCATAATAAGACTTGTATAATATTAACTAAGAATAAAACTGATATTTCTCAATGTAAATAAAATTACTTTTATTTAACTAAAACATTTATTGTTAAGGCGGTAACTCACGGTATGGCGCGAAATTCAAATTTTTTCGCGTTTTTTATTTATTACGGCGAAAGTATTCATTTTTAATAAAGTTTTAATAAATTCGCGTATGTAAAAAACCATTTCCCACATTGTTATACAACGTTTTTTTAAGACAGACCTACTGATTTTGTGTCTAAGGACATAACTTGATTTTAGGCCTTTATGTCCTAAGACACAAAATCAGTAGGTCTGTCTTAAAAAAACGTTGTATAACAATGTGGGAAATGGTTTTTTACATACGCGAATTCATTAAAACTTTATTAAAAATGAATACTTTCGCCGTAATAAATAAAAAACGCGAAAAAAATTGAATTTCGCGCCATACCGTGAGTTACCACCTTAAGTCGTCATAGTCATATACGAAGCGTTCTTCTAAGAAGCAATTGGGAACTAATTTTAAAACCACATGTTAGCGTTCTACATGACTGGTGACCAGCCATTCTGGCGCTCACGTTTTCTTGGTGCAATGAGTTCAAACAAGTTTTAGCTCGCGAGCCGTCTAGAAATCTAGGGGTCTAGTCTCGAAACTAAAATCAATCGACTCGTAATCGTGTTGTTAGTGATTTCCTAAACCATTGCTGTTATCTTTAGGCGTGTAACCGAAGTCGGCTTTGCTAAAGCGGCAATGGTTAACAAAATCACCAACAAGTCTTATGTTCTAAACCACGTTTTAACTCATCAACGTACTATCTTGGCCAATTAGATCGGGGCGCCTAAATCTTACTAAGTAAGTGACAAAACCTACTGGGCGTGTTCTACTTTTTGCCCTTGGTCTTGTTGGCCTTGACTGGTTCAGGTATCGGTTCAGGCTCAGGCTCCGGGGGCGGCCAATATCTGTCAAGAGAGAAGCAATTTTAGTAAAAATATAACAAGAAGAAAATAGTATGACACTAGTATTGTTGTGTAGGTCTGAGGTTTAGTGACCCCTATGAGAAAAAGAAAAGGCTAAAAGCTAGTCCTTAGGCTGACATTCACAGTCGTTTCGCAGCTCGAACTCGCACTCCAAAGTGTCAAAAGGTAATTTTAAATCGTTCTCCGCTCCAAATTGATATACATGGTCGAGTTCCGACTTCGTGACAGTAAACGGACGACGGAGTATAAGACAGCTGGAGCCAGAAGAATCAGTACTCGGGAACTACTTGTCCGAGTATCATACTCGACCGAGTAGCTTCCGACTGTTAATGGTAGCCTTAGTAGCCTTTTACGACTTACGCGAATACTTGATGATGATGATGATTTGCAAAGGGGCAAATAGATCTAAGTAATTTTCTCCATTTTATACGGTCTTGGGCTGCCTCCTCCAGGTCCTGCCATTTGAGACCATAGGGGCCATAGCTTCTTAACTAAAAACATTTCAATTTTTGTTGCACGCCCAAAGAAAACAGCAATGGTTAACGAAGTCGCTAACAAGACAATTACGAGTCGATCCCATTTGGTTGTAAACGAGATGCTCGTGTGAACGCATATAAAATCACTTCCGTCCCAGTTGTACCCTAGGATTGTACCCTTGAGGGTACAACTGGGACTAAAGTATGTCCCATTTGTATCCATATTAACCATAGCCGGTATAGCAAAGGCAATTTCTGTTGAACGCCCAAAGAAAACAGCATTGGTTAACGAAGTCGCTAACAAAACAATCGAGTCGATCGTTTTTAGTTAAGAAACTTGCCCCCCAGTTGTTGTAATCTCCTTCTCCACCGATCTCCGCGAACACTTACTTTTGAAGAAACTCTTCCCCAGCACAGAAGGACAGGGGCAGAATGTGGCTGCGTCTGTTCCACTCTTCCATCTCTCGCTCTTCTATTTCCTGCAGCTCCTTCTCTTCCCTTGATTTCAGCTGGAAAAGTGTATAATTATTATATCGAATCTTATTATTCTTTACTACAGAGTTAAAAATCTGTCATAGAGTTAATCCGCAAAGCTCATAGACGATGACAGGCCGTATCCAATACGAAATTTATATATGTGAAAATTTTCAGTGTCAAAAATAGATATTTAACGCAGAGACTTGTCTCACTCGTGCGTGACATGTCTTTCCAACTCTTGGAAACAAATTAGGCGATCAAAAGTCTCTTTGTTGTTTCCTACTACAAAATGTTTGTACTCGTGGTGATATGTCAACCAAATATGAATAATAAGGCTAAATTATATGAATTTGTCTACCTGCATGAGAGCCAAAAACTCGGCTGTATCGGGTTCCTTCTTCTTTCCTTTGGCTGCTTTCTCTTTTTTTGGCTCTTTTTCTTTCTTAGTTTTAATCTTGAGTGGAGCGTACATGCGTTTAGGCACCTGAAACCAATTTTAGTAAAACCTAGTAGTTAGCGCCACTTTCGATAAAAAAATAATATCTTCTCTAAACCATGGCCGAAATCAAAAATATGCGTCAATAATGCACTAGATAATCTTCTTAGAATTTTTAATACACAGTGTAGCTTTTAGAATTAATAGTTAACTTAGAAATTTATGGTTTTGATGCTAAAAGTGGCCACTTTAGACACAACAAACAGTGTATTCCTTAAATTTTGAACACACACATCCTGAACCGATTAACCTAGTAACCTAGAGTAGAATCATTTGACAGAGGAGGGCTCGTTTGGGGGCGTCTCCAGGCGACCATTGTCGCCTGAGCCCATTGGTGGGCACCCTAAACTACCTCGCCTCTATCAGTATAGGATACTTTACGAAATAAGGTATCTTTATTAATTAGATTAGTCTAATTGACTATCAATAAGCGATATCTTGTTTCCTGTATTGAATAAATCATTTTTTACTTTTTACTTTTACTAAATTTAAGCGAGATCGGGAAAACCAATTGTATGTTTCAAATGATAACAGCTAGTCTTCTTTTAATAATTAATAATAAATGCTAACCTGGATTTGGTACGGAGCGTCGATGAGCTCGTAGCCAGGCGTGTCCGTATAGATGGCCCGGACCAGGTTATACTGGTAGTCTGTACTGAATCTAACAACAGACAGGATCTTTTTTTGATTTTAAAACAGTAGATAAAACCCTTATCCTAAAAACCACAATACAATAACAATGCGAATATAATTTTTTTCAGGGCTATGCCGTATAATTTATTTTGTATTGTTATTTAGAGTGCCTGTAAGAAAATTTAAGATAAATCCACTCTTGAGAACTTTCTTAAGCATCTCGGCTGAAAGATGTCCACGGCTGGACAAAAGCCTCCTCTACCACAGATCGTTTGAATGAACGGTCTTCCTCCTTCAACCCTTACCAGGTCGTCTGCCCAAACTTCTTGGGGTTCTACCTACTCTGCGTCTTATAGTACATAACTTTTCATACCCCCATTTACAATCGGAGAAATTTGTTACTAACAAATCAAAAATGTAATGAATAATTCTGGTCAAATCCCTCAGTGAGCAGATGTAGCTTCCCTCGTCAAAGGTCACCCTGGACCTCTGATGCTGGCTGGCCTCTGACACGGAGTGGACTGAGCGCTCAGGTGTATCCTGCGCTTTGTAGGATACTCCTGGAACGAAATTGTAAGGAAAGGAAGGAAAGTAATCCAGGATCGCCCCATCGAAATTGCTAACGATAACAACGTACAGTGGCGGTCTAGGACGGCGTAACACTTCCGGGTTTTCTGTATTGCAAAATATCTCTTGTTCTTTGGTAATGCAGTCTATGGCGCACGAGACCATAGAAAAACTGTTACGCTCTCGTAGACCTCCACTGTACCTGAGCTTAAATATAATTTTCATTAAATCATTTGACAGAGGAGGGCTTGTTTGGGGGCGTCTCCAGGCGACCATTGTCGTAAGGCAAGGCGAGGACAAGGCGAACATTTGTTTACCTGAGCTAATTGGTGGGCACCCTGAACTACCTCGCCTCTCACAGTATAGGATACTTTACCAAATAAGGTATCAATCGCAATTAGATTAGATGTAGTCTAATTGGCTTTCAATAAGTGATATCTTGTATCCTATGTTGAATAAAGAATTATTTGAACTTATTTGATTTGATTTGACTTTCAATATTGTAAGTGATATCTTGTATCCTATATTGAAAAAAGAATTTTTTATTTTGATTTGATTTGGATTGATTGTAGTACAGGCCGTTCAATGTAAGATGTCCTTTTTTTAAATAGGCAGAAATGCCTAACGCACTTCCCTTCGCTGGCCCGAGCGACGGGAAGCGATCGAACTGGGTACAACAGTCACACCCACTAAAACTCCCCGGTGGCCTTCTCGGTGATTTTTGGGAAACCGTAAGCTGTTCCTGCCCCGTGCTGTGATGTCGGCTCGGCTCGGCACTATCAGCGCATACTGTTATCACAGATTGACAAGCAATACCATTGCTGCAATAGTGCCAACATCACGGCTGGGCACATTACACCTTTGGGGGCAAAAGGTATAAGTTACCAATATCTTGAGGAAGTGGCACGTGCTCTTCCTCAGCAATGAAAACTGCAGCGTTTAGCATGTTGTCCTGTAAAATAAAGGTCGGTTTTAGTGCTCGAGCGCAGTGTGGTGGCAGCATAGCATTCCACTGCCACATTTCGTCCCATGGGTGACGTAAAAGGCGACTAAAAGAACTTCAGAAGGACGGGCAGCAGCGTCCTTCGTTGAAAAACCAAATGACGATTTGCAACCCTCAAAAACGTTAGTCTTTGTGGCGATCTTTGGGGGGATCTCTGGGAGACTATGTCTAACAGTAGGCGTCGCAGAGCTGAAATGATATGATCTGAGAAAATCACTTATGTCTTGTCTAGTCATAAAAGTCTTTCGGCTGAAATGATGAAGTTTAAAAAGCAGTATTGTATAGACCTTAAACCTCCTCATCATGCGCTCCCTATCAGCCGCGTCGAAATGCTGAATCTCCTTCATCCACTCACAGAACCAGACCATCAGGACTGCTTGGGTTGCTGCGAAGATCAGAAACTACATTAATCGTTCTCAAATAGTGAGACCCAAAAGTAACGCGCTACCTTCCGTTTAGTACCCAGCACACCTACCTGCCGACTCTACTACATGTACTGTAAACCTACATAAGTTATTGTTATAGCTAGGTATACTTTTGGTTTAAAGATTTTTAATTAGTGCTTCAGGCCCAAACGCACTCTCAAAGAGATCTAAAAGTATACGTATAGATAATTTGAATGAATCATCTCTTTTTTGTTCAAATAAACACATAACAAAATTTGTTGTGGGCACATTTTGTAACAGCAAGCGGGTTAATACATTTTTGGTCAAGAGACAAAAGGGGTCCTTTGAGAGTTATTCGTTTTGTGTAGCAACGTTTGCGAGCTAGCCTCTCTAACATAGTAGAAAATCTTGTCGTAAGTACTTACCAACATACTTCGAAAGACACACAAATTTTACTATGTTCCGAAGAGCGGACCGTTTCACTTAACAATATATTCATCAATAATAACTCACGTCTATCCATCCCATCCTCCTGCGCTCTTCGTAACAAGTTAGCCATCGTGTCCAGGAACCAGTACTCCGCCAGGCTGCTCCTGTACATCTTGCAGCCCACCAGCTCGGCCAGAATGTCTATGTACTTGCGAGGCGCTGTCATTGCTATCTTCGGTATGGCTGATGGATCTATGTTGGTTTTGAATTCCTCTGTAGAAGAAAAAAATAATGAAAGATTTTTTTCATTATGTTACTAAAGGATTTAAATTAATATCCTCTGTATCTTCGCTGTTGCTCGCTAGATGTTCATATGTTTTAGATTACTGGCATGATTAAGACTTTAAATATTAAAAACTTGCCAAAATTCTGAATGGCTCGACTTAGTATATGAGTTGAAAGCTAAATAACCTCCGGTTGAAGAGCTACTTAATTGATATTTATACCTTGGCCTGACAACAAATAAAGAAGTAGCTTCCCGTGATTTTACGGATCATAACGCAACGGACCTGTAGACCATGGATGCGTGTTCGAGTTGGTTTACGTCCAGATTTCGTATTTAAACTCTTCTAACGATATAGTCTAAGTTGAACATTTTTGTGTTGTGGCAGGGCTGTTTAGGTTTAATCTCAATTTACCAGGAAGCACATGAATCCGATTTTGCTGTTGAATCTTCCTTATCCGATCAGGTAAGACCTTCCTGAGCGAAGGCGTGGGGAAGACGTAAGGTACTTCAACTGGGATGTCTTCGGGCATCGATGGAACTTCTTCCGTCTCTTTCTCTGGTGATTGCTCTTCTTCTACGTGTGGTTCTGGAATGAAACCAAGTTTATTCATATTCATTCATATTCATTTATTTAGTGCTTGCTTAAGTACTTACATAGATGTTAAAACATAAAAGAGCCACTTAAGCTATCTTAAATTAGACATTGCACAAGTTTTTAGGTTTTTGTAGGTATGTTTGTACTTACATTACTAAAATAATTATAAAGATAACATACTTATTCCTAAGCTCTTAAATTACGAAAATAATACTAAACTATTCTGAATTTACATATTCAAAAGTTTAAAACAAAAACTCAATAAAAACTCTTCTGAATTAAAATTAAATAACACTTTAACATAACTAATAATTATTATCTTATTTAGCTTAAACAATTTTATAATAGCATTTTTGTACTAATAGAGATTTTAAATTATTTACAAATATTGAAAACTGTTTTTGTTTCTTTATATATTCAGGAATTTTGTTATAAATTTTTACTGCTGTACAATGAGGGTGAGTGCTAAAAGATTTTAATCTGGAGTAAGGCAGAGCTAGTTTATTTTGAGATCTGGTATTCAAATTATGTATGTCTCTATTTTGTGTAAATAATTGTTTATTATTTCTAACAAATATTGCTATTTCGAGTATGAACAAAGATGGTAGAGTGAGAATTCCCATTTTGACAAAGTGTGGTCGGCAGCTGTCGATGCTTTTTATGCCTGCAAGAATGCGAATACATTTTTTTTGCATTATGAATAAATCATTGAAATTTGTACTACTTCCCCATAAAATCAGACCGTAACGCAACCATGCTTCTGCATATGCATAATATGCTGAAAGAGCGGTTGATGTGTCTGTACAGTTCTTAAGGTTATACAGAGCATAGGTAAAACTGGATAATTTGGACTTTATGGAAGCAATATGTTCTTTCCAGTTAAGATTGCTGTCAAGTGTAATTCCTAATAGCTTTAACTGTCTAACTTCTTCAATTTGTTTATTATCTATTGATATCTGCAAATTTAAAGGTTTAGTGTTATATGGATATAGTTGAATTAGCTTAGTTTTATTTAAGTTGATTAATAAATTATGTTCCGATAACCAGTCCGTAACTTTTTTAATGCTATTAGTAATTATTTCGTTGTGGTCATTTTGTGTTGGGTCAAATTTAAAAAGAAGTGAAATGTCATCGGCAAACAAAACGCTATGCTCTTTTATAATTTTCGGTAGGTCATTAATGTATAAAAGAAAAAGGATACATCCTAAGACGCTACCTTGTGGAATTGAACCTTTAAGAGTGTGGCTTTCAGATTTTACTGATTTAATTTCGAAAGCCATTTCGTCATAATGCTCAATTTCAACCTTTTGAGTGCGTTTTTCTAGATAAGATTCAAACC
The DNA here is from genome assembly GCA_951802225.1 of Euspilapteryx auroguttella. Classification (NCBI taxonomy): domain Eukaryota; kingdom Metazoa; phylum Arthropoda; class Insecta; order Lepidoptera; family Gracillariidae; genus Euspilapteryx; species Euspilapteryx auroguttella. The sequence goes on along the minus strand of OX637663.1, from coordinate 5,994,538 downwards.
AATTATACACTATTCCTCTTATACCTGAACCGTATAGCTTAAGGCGAAGTATATCATAAGATACTCTATCATACGCTTTTGATAGATCAAGTAGGAGACCGACAGCTCTAAATTTCTGCGTGACGTACGTAAGAGCTTCTTGAGTATAAGAATAAACAGCTAGAGTAGTAGACCTATTTTTTCTAAAACCAAATTGTTCATTGCTAAAAACTTTGTTTTTTTCTAAAAAAATTGTTAATCTTCTATACATACATTTTTCAAAAACTTTTGATAAGCAAGGTAGTAATGATATAGGACGGTAGTCATTGGGATTAGAAGTATCACCTTTTTTAAAAATGGGTTTTACAATGGATATTTTTAACGCATCAGGAAATGTTCCCTCCAAAAATGATTGATTAACAAGTTTCGCCAAAGGGGGCGTTAATTCATTAATGCATGTCTTTAGTAATGTTGTAGGAATTTCATCAAAACCGTAGCTGCTCTTATTTTTAAGATTTCTTATAACTTTAAATAATTCTTCTTCAGTAACAGGTTCAAGATACATAGATTTTTCTACAGGTGTTATAACTGAAAGTCCTACGTTATTTGTCACATTACAGTGTTTGTAGCCCACGGGATGATGATTGAAACACTCTGCTGCGCTGGACTTGTTTTATTTTAACTTTCTTAATAATATTCCAACCAACTTACAAGAATATTTAAAACAGAGTAAAAGTCATATCAAAAGAAAACAATAAAATGAAGTATAAGACAGTGGTCGACAGCTGTCTCTGAAATCGTATTTTTTTCCAAAAAGGTTAACGAGCGCGTCGCCTACATCCCCCACCCTAGTGCGCAGCACTCACCTGCACCGGGATACGTGCGACACGCGCTGACGATCGCCTCAGAGTCCCTGTCTGTGTTCTCACCTCCACTAGCCTGACTCGGCTGTCCTTGCCAGGCAGGACTTGAGACACGATTCCTTTTGGCCATGCGTTGCGTGGCGAGTTGGGATCTACAATAAAAACAAGATCACCTACCTTTATGGGGACGGACTCCTTTGTCCATTTTTGCCGCGGAATTAGGTCCGGAAGAACTTCTTTCACCCAACGTCTCCAAAACATGTCAGCAAGAGCCTGCGACTGGCGCCACATCTTCCTAAGAACTAAATCCGAGTCATTAAACTTACCATGCGTTGGGAGGAGACCGGCTGTACCTAAAAGGAAATGGTTAGGTGTCAGGCACTCGGTGCTCCCAAACTCAACTCCGACATGAGTCAGCGGCCGACTGTTTAAAATACCCTCAACTTCCATTAGCAAAGTTTGTAAAACTTCGCTCCTTGGTGCTCGCTCTTTTAATATTACCTTAAGGGATGTCTTTACACTCCTTATTAGTCTTTCCCAAGCCCCACCCCAGTGAGGACTAGCAGGGGCCGTAAATTTCCAGTCAACTCCTTCGTTACTTGCCAAAATAGCAAGTGTTTCCGTATCTATTGCCTTAATAGATTCTCGCAACTCAATATCAGCTCCTCGCAAGTTTGTTCCGTTGTCTGACAGAATATGCGCGGGCCAACCCCGCCGAGCGGCCATTCTCCGTAAGGCCATAATAAGTGAATCTGTGGTTAGAGAAGGCACTATTTCTATGTGCACTGCTCGCACTGTCAGGCATGTAAACAGCACTCCATACCGCTTTTCGCGATGCCTGGCCACAGTGACTTCTATCGGTCCGAATAGATCTATGCCGCAGTAGGAGAAAGGGCGTTGGTGATGTGCTACTCTTCCTTCGGGCAGGTCACTCATTCTTGGCATCTCAGGCACAGCTCGCTTGATCCTACATAACATGCATTGATTCACGACAGTCTTCACAGTGGGACGCACTCTAAAGATCCAGTATCGCTGTTTTAATAAATTAACCACGGTTTCTTGATTGCCATGGGCAGCTTTTTCATGGTAATAGCGGACTATCAGCTTGACTACGTGATTACTCCCGTCTAAAATCACGGGTCTCTTTGTTTCAGTAGCGACATCTTTTGTAGCATCAATGCGGCCACACGCGCGAAGAACTCCGTGTTGGTCGAAGTATGGGCACAAGCTTTTCAGTTTGCTGCCGTTGCTAAGAGACTTTTCCAATTCAAGCCGTGGCACCGTCGCATGGTTCAATGGTGCTACTCTGCATTTGCTTGCTGCAAAACTCAAGCGTGGATCTCCCCTATCGTCGATCCATCGCCAATACGCTACTGTACACATTGCCTTGGTGCTTGCATCGCTGAAAACGTGCAGTTCTAAATTTCTATAGACTGTTCCATGTGACGTGCGAGTGATTGGTGTAGTTACCGACGACGGTGGCTGTCTTCTTAAAGACTCCTCCACGCGACGCGGGTGCGACACTGCATTCCCTTCGCAGATCTCAAGTGGCGGCAACAACGGCGTGTGCGTAGGCGACAACAACGGCGTGTGCGGAGGCGGCGGCGGCCCTGCAGATTGATACCAACGAGGTAAGCGAATTTTCCCTAGACTTCCGAGAAGCTTTATCCACTGACGCCATTTCTCAGCAACATCTTCTCCAACCACGTCGTCCCAGCCAATGTTTGCTTTCCAGGTATCCTGTATCATAATTTTACCTTGGATGCTAAAGGGCGACAGGTAGCCAAAAACATCAAAAATTGACATTACAACTCCTAACAAAATACGTTTTGTAGGCATTACCTCTCCGTTTAATATTTTCTGTGGGATTCGCTTCAAAGATACATCAAATCCCAGCTCGTCCGTGTCTTGGTACCATATGAGGCCTAGCGTGCGTTCGCTTCCAAACTGCTGCTCAGCTTTAAACTTTACGGCAGCTTTACCTAAAGTCTCTTCTGGAACACAATCCAGCACCGCGGGACTATTGCTAGCCCAGTTTCGTATCAGGAAACCTCCCTCCTTGTGGATGCGACTGACATCCTGAACCATCTCGATCGCGGAAGCTTCGTCTGGGAAACTGTCTACGTAGTCATCCATGTAGTGTTGGTTGCAGACAGCAGCGACTGCAGCAGGCTTCGTCGTCTCGTACCTTTTTGCGTTCTTATTTTTTATGAACTGCGCTACGAAAGGTGAACAGTTGGCGCCGAAAATCAATGACGTCATATTATAAACTTTAATAGATTCCGCAGGATTGTCCCTCCATAGAAATCTTAACGCCTGTTGATCACGTTTTATGATCTTAACCCTCAAAAAGAAATCTTGAATGTCGCCCATCACCCCCACCCTGTTCTCCCTAAAACGAACCATAATGCCGAACAGAGATGGAAGTAGATCAGGCCCCGTAAGAAGATAGTCATTTAAGGAAAAACCATTACATTTTGCTGCGGCGTCGAACACTAACCGCATTTTGTCTTTGTTGGGGTTGTCTACTCCGAAATGAGGTAAGTACCAAGTTTTCTGCGTTTCTTCACTGTTTACAGTGGCCTCAGCAAAGTCGTTTTTAAGCAAATGGTCAATTCTATCGGAATACCTGTGAGCGTAGCCAGGGTCTGCCATTTTCTTCTCGACACCCTTAAGGCGTCTTGCTGCCGCGTTGAAGCTATCTGGTAATTTGCAGTTGACATCCTTCCAGGGTAACCCTACATGCCACCTACCTTCTATGAGAGCAGCAGTATCTTCAAGCTGCTGCACCGCTCGGACATGCTCCGCGTTCTCTCGAACCTTACCAGATACCCCCATTGCGTCAAAGGAGAAGCTCCGCCTCATTTCCTCGTGCAGGTCACGCAGTGCTCGCTCCGATTCGTCGGCAGGCAAGCGTGAGTCGTCCGGACAGACTAACAGGGAGCTCTGAGGGTGCGCGCCGCGCGCGGCCCGCAGTCGCCCGTGCAGACACCATCCTAGGGGGGTAAGAGTGGCGGACGGCTCGTTATTATTCCCCACGCAAACTTTTATTGGTAAAATCAAATGAAAATTGTCCTGACCAATTAACAATTCTGGTTTTTTGTTAGAACGTGAGACTGGTATCTTTTTTAATAAAGAACAATTTAAATCAGTACTATCCTGAATAGGCAAGTTTAAATTTTCAATGCTTCGTATATTAATTTTATGCAATACATCGTCCGCGCCTGATATATTACAAGACAATACTACAGAGTTACAAACTAAAGCTTGATTGTCCCACGCGCCGTTGATGCGCATGGTCTCCAGTCGGCCCTGCAGGCCGGCGCGCGCGGCCAGCGCGCTGCTCATCAGCGACACCGTGGAGCCGTCGTCGAGGAGCGCCACCGCGCTCACTACGCCCAGTGGTCCATGCACCTTCACTGGAACTGTCTTAAGAAGCACCTTACACGTAGATAAGTTAACATTTGTTACCGTTTCTTTAGCCGACGTGTCAGGCTCAGGCTCAGATGTTACCTCTTGGATGTTTACACTTTTACCGACAGAGTAGTGCAACAACCTATGATGCGCCTCCCCGCAGCCGTCTTGGTCGCACGCAGCAGCTGGGCAGGTGTCTCGGGGATGTCGTTTTTCCAGACACTTGAAACAGATTCCTTGGCGCTTGACGTGTCTCCACCGATCCTTCCGTAGGGCCTTCTTGAATGGCTTGCACTCTGCTAGAGAGTGTTCTGTTTTTGCATGGCAAAAGGAGCATGACGTCTTGTTGTTCTTTGGCTCATCCTTGTTGAGAAGTACGCTCTGCGAGTTCGTCCTCTGCTGGCCGCGGGTATCGCTCATCAAACTACTTGCCGTGACACTTATCTTAGTTGCCTCATCTTGAAGAAAATCAGCCATTACTTGTAGACGGGTTTTGCCGTGTTCACTCGTTAGCTTGTCAAAGCTGTAGTCCGACCATTTGGACACTAAAATCGTTGGAAGCTTTCCCAGGATAATCGCTGCAATTACTGTTCCTTGCAGGTACTCAGTCTTTCCAAGAGCCTGAACAGCGGCGATGAAGTTATGAACTTTAATAGAAAATAAAACTATTTCTTTAGTATAATCACTAGACATAGGGTGCAGCTTTTTTATTTCCTGCACTATTCTGTTTATAATGCTTTCTGGGTTGCCAAAACGCAGCTCTAAAGTTGACATTATAATGTCAGGAGAAGTCGCCGTTATAAGGAGCGCTCCTACTGCTTCCTTAGCTGGACCCCTAAGGCATTTTTGTAGTCGCCACAAATTTTCTTGTGGACTAAATTCACACATCTTTGTAGACTCAATGTATGCTTGTCTGAATTGGAGCCACTCCAACATGTCTCCGGAGAAAGTAGGTAAGTCTCTCGGTGTGCCCATTCGACGAAGAAGCTTGGTGATGGGACCATAATCGCTGCCAGCCTGAACTGCTGGCTTGTGTAGCTCATCCATATGATCAACTACCGTTTCCCTGTTCGCCGCCTTCTCGTTGCCTTCAAGCCACTTTTCTACGTTTCTACTAGTACTTGCCTGGCTTTCAATCTCCGATGTTCGTGGACTGTATTGATCTAACTTCGCTAAGTTAGCTTCTAAGCTTTTATCTATGAGCTCTAGTTGGATTTTTGCCTTCTGTTGCGCAGCTTCGAGCTCTAGTTGCCGTCGTTTTGCCATGACCACAGACGTGGTTTTTGACTTACTTGCTCTTGAAGCAGGGGCTGGTGTAGGAGAGCGTCTGACTTCCTCTTGGTGCTCCGACTTCAAAACCATGGTCTCGTCAAAGGGTGGCGGCTTTTTGTCACCATCATCACTGTTCTTTTCGTCAGTGGCTAGTCTTTGGCTCCGTTTCGTGACCCACGAGTCCATCTCCTTCTGTGATGGTGTACGAAACATTTCGTGATCCGGTTCGATGCGACCACAATGTAGCCCACGGGATGATGATTGAAACACTCTGCTGCGCTGGACTTGTTTTATTTTAACTTTCTTAATAATATTCCAACCAACTTACAAGAATATTTAAAACAGAGTAAAAGTCATATCAAAAGAAAACAATAAAATGAAGTATAAGACAGTGGTCGACAGCTGTCTCTGAAATCGTATTTTTTTCCAAAAAGGTTAACGAGCGCGTCGCCTACAGTGTTTATGGGATGTTTTTTCGTAAGCGTCTGTGAAAACCTTATTAAATTCGTTTGCTACTATTATCGGTGAATCCTCGCCACTATTTTGAGTTGTATTTAATTTTATATTTTTACTGCTTTTCACTTTATTTTTACCTGTTGTTTCATTTATTATTCTCCACATAGTTTTGGTTTTATTTGTAGAGTTACTCATTTCAGAAATATAATTATATTTTTTTGATTTATTTACACATTTTTTTAATACTTTTTCATATAATTTATAATATTTTTTAAATGTTGTATTGTTATTGGTATCAATTAATATTTTTCTTAATAGCCTCTTAGTTTTGCAAGAATTTCTAAGCCCTTGTGTCATCCAAGTTTTACGTTTTTTATTTTTTATTTTTATTTTAATAATTGGAATATGTTTATCTAAAAGAATTTTTAGTGTATTTATGAATAAATTATAATTTTCGTTTATGTTGTTGTCTATAAAAAATATTTCTTCCCACTTAACTTTTTGTAACGAGTTCTGGAATGCTATTAGGTTTTTTCCGCTAAATATTCTTTTTGAGACTGTCCATATATTTTTATTAAAATTTTCACTCTTAGATATATTTATTTTGCAAGTAATGCTCTTATGATCCGAAAAACCATAGTCAATTACATTAACTGTTTTTATTTTATTTGCAAATACTAAATCTAAACAACTAGATGTGGATGTTGTTACCCTAGTAGGCTCACTAACTAACTGGTTGAGATTAACAGTTTTCATCAGATCTTTTAAACGTTTTGATTGTGGCGACGGTTTATTTATATCAAAATTAAAATCACCTCCTATTACAATGTGTTTTTTTTGTGCTTTAAGCTTAATTTTTTCTAGTAAATTTTCTAAATATGTAAAGAAAGTCTCAGCCTCTCGATCATTTCAATAAACACTTATTAAAATTAAATTTAATGTTGGTATCTCTATTGCACAACATTCAAAAATAAATTCTTTGGTGAGATTAACAATATCTTTTCTTTCTACAAAGTCTATTCCGCTTTTAAGTAAGATGGCTACGCCTCCGTGCTGGTGTGTATGACGATGATAGGTGCTGGCAAATATGTACCCTGGTATCTGATATAGTCCTGCCTTGTCTCTTGTAATCCACGTTTCCGATAGGCATACTGCCAAGTAGTCATATTCATTTAAAAAGTCTTCTAGAAGATGTAGTTTGTTTGTTATGCATTGAGCATTTTGAAACAAAATATTAGCCGTATTAGCGAAATGTCTTGTTCCCTACAGAAAATATTTCTTGTGTGGTATTAATGTGGGCTGAGTCAATGATTTCTTCGTCAAACTGTGAGCTGCTAGCGGTGTTATTAGCTACAATGTTTTGCGTGTATTCTTGGCCTTCAATAAATAGCTTGTTACCTTTGAAGAAAGCTTTCTTTCCGTTTCTTCTCTCATCTCTCAAAATGCGCACTAGATGATTCCTGCGCTGTAGAGTAGGTCCATCCATATATTCAGCCACCGATAGGCCTGTGTTTCCGAAAGCTTGGGAGTTGTGTAGGATATACTTTGCCATCCTCTTGCTTATGAGCTCGATTTCAATAGGCCGCCTGTAGCCTTTCTTCCCTATGCGCAACGTACTCTCGATGTGTGGATTGATATCTATTCCCAGTATATCGTGAAAAGCATGCGATATTCTATTTATTAAGTTTGTGTCGTTTTCTTGATCATATTCTGTTAAACCGTATAAAACAAGTTTCTTTTTGCATTGTTCTTCTTCCCAAAGAGAGTATCCGGACTGATTTGATGCAGGGGTAATACCTTTTTTTAAATCTATCATCTCATTCTGTAATTTTAAGTTTTCTTTTTCTAATTGTTTTATTTGAGTGTTCATTTTTTCAATTTCTACCTTAATGGTCTTCTGTTGTGTTAAAACGGTATCTGTGTTTTTTGTTACTTCTTTTTTAAGTAAATTTGTCATTTCTGAAACTATTTCATTTTTTAGTTTGGTTATTAAGTTATTGTTGTAACTATCTAATTTCTTATCTAAAAGCTTTTCCAGCTGTCTAATAGTAATTTGGATAGGTGCCTCAGTCTCCATATCTATTGATGTTTCAGTGTTTAAAATTGTATCTCCCAAAAGGCTTAAATCATCTTCGGAAATATTGGCGCTGACGTTATGACTAAGTCTTTTTTTGCGTAACGTCACGTTTTGGTTACCGACCGGCGCTGGTATTTTTGTGTTCTCATTATTAGTTTTGGGTTTAGTAGAATAACACAGGGGGCATTTCCAGCTGTTTCTGTGTTCAGTAGTCAAGGTATTATAAAACCTCTGACTAGAAACATTAGCACAATCCAAGTCGTAAACCTTGTTGCATAATGAGCATTTCATGTTTTCTTTTAGCCTTTTTATAACCTTAAGACACCTGTCACAAGTTAGCGTCATTTTTTAAATTGTATTGTAGCGCGATAGCGTTAATAAATTATAGTATCTTAAATTAATTTATTAGTAACGCCATCTGTCGGTAGGTTCTGAACTAATTGTAACGCCATCTGTCGGCTAGCTCTTGAAGTATTCTTCATAATAAATCATAGACAATATGAAAATATTTTTCTTTAATGGCAACACTTGATTATTTCCGGTGCTGGGTGAAGTGAAGCGTTAGCGGGAAGACGCCGAGCGAAATTTGAATTTTTAACGAAATCAAATGATGCTTTTGTAAAAATTTAGGCAGATACTTATCAGGCCGGTTTATTGTCCTTCATAAAACAGTCACTGCACACTATTATCAACTTCTAGATGAGTTTATTTACTTATTAAGTTCACAATACAATAAAATCACTGTTCGATAAACTTTAGTATTGCAGATTTTACTTTTCTTATTTTCTGGTTTTTGGAGTTCTTAACACTGAGGAAAACAATTATTCACCGAAGAATCAACACTTTTAAGAAGCTTGCACTTAAATTTGTTTCAATTAAAATAGATTTTGTATTTGTTTTCAATTTAAATTACGGAGCTACATGTTTACTTGATAGCGCCACCTGGCGTCCTAGAAGATGTTACTTAATTTATTCCGTGATTGGTGCTATTATCGCGGTTGGCGCAGTTTTAAACAAGAATACGAATAGGTGCCTATATAAATAAAAAATAACCTTGTTTTTCAACATGATCTGAAGGCACCTCCTCTTCCTCTTCTGACACCAGGGTTTCCACGGGTGAACTGGATAAACAAAAATCTGTAAGTATAGCCGTGTGTAGTTTATAGTGTAGCCTTGGGGGCGCCATGAAGCCGACACTTAAAAAAATTACAAACGCTTTTTTATGAGGGAGTAGGCGTGTGGAGGGGCACTTTTTCTACTTTGACCTACAATATGCTATTCGAATGCAGGGTCAGTAGGTATCGCGGAGTTGAACATAACGATCGAAAGATCACCCGTGACTCCCTTGCTAACAGCCGAGATGGACACCGGCGGGGTTTTAGTGGGTGCGAGCCCCACATAACCCTGCGACTCCCCCTAGGGGCTGCAGTATACTCGTTAGGAGTTTCCCCGCCTTAAAAAATAAAGGGTCAGTGGCTAGTTTTGGGCAGCATGACTGCCTGGCCTAATAGTTTGGGTTGCCTGGAAGAAATCTTTTTTAGTGATAAGGCCGCCCATTGCCCTTTGTAATATCAAAATTTTACTGTTTGTATTATTTTATGTTATTAATTTCTGTGTTTATTATGGCAATAAAGCGTTTTTTATGTTTTATGGGTCCGTGGGTCGTTTTAATGTTATGTTATAGTTTTTTTTACGATACACGGGAGGAGATGGGATGGTGGTAGGTATTTTTTAACCCGCATGGCTTTAACCACATGGCTAAGACCAGCGAAAAATGAAATCAAACCTGGTGCATTGGATTCCACTTGATGCCAGCAGCTGCTGCAGCGAGATCAGGTGTTGGTCCTCTATGTGTCTGGATGCCATCTTTGTTCACCTTTCTGAAAGCACAGGGTAGTCAGATTAATTTAGATTTGACATAGCTCTAGCTTTTCTACTAAAGGTTATTCGCACTTTGTCCCAGCTTTGACCTGCGCCCACCCTACGCCGGGTACGCCACGCTACGCCTACCGAGTTGAGCCGAACGGTTAAATTATTTACAAAATAATTCCAGAGAGAAGGTAAATCACTACGTTTTAATCCAGATTAATAATTATTAATAATCAATCAATCATCATCATCATCAATATCAATATCAATACATAGTATAAAACAAAGTCTCTTCCCGCGTCTGTCCTTATGTATGCTTAAATATTTAAAAACATGCAACGGATTTTGATGTGTTTTTTCTATTAAATAGAGTGATTCAAGAGGAAGGTTTATAAGTATAATACATGCTCAAGATAGTAAAATTTTAGGCGGTACGAAGTTCGCGGGTCGACTAGTAAATAATAATTCCTTGTTATCAGGTTGTTATGTCAGAGAGAAAGTGATTATTTACTGAGCTTTTTGGTAAGGTAGGTAACATATACCCACGAACATGTAGTATTTGGGTGTAGGTTAGGTATGCATTTTAGCTTCAGCTTCCCCTACCTAACTACCCAAATGTTTTCTATGTAACTATCTATCTACATGATAAGAGGAAATGAGGAAATGTAATTTAGTGTACGGTACAGTCACGGACTCGTTCAGAGTAACACTTACGGTTTTACTATATTGCAAAAATGTCTTGTTCCTTGGTAGCGCGTCTAGTGATAGGTGATAGAAGTGCGCACGAGAATATAGACAAGTACAGTGGCGGCCTAGGTTGGCGTAACACTTCCGGTTTTTCTGTATTGCAAAATAGCTCCTGCTCTAGGGCGAACGAGACCATAGACAAATCTGTTACGCCATCCTAGACCGCCACTACACTGTAAATCACTAATTAAGAAAATGAAACCGTCACTGTACCACTGTACAGTGCAGTGAGATGGGAAACGCTACGTACAGTGGCGGACAAGGAGGCCGTAACGGATTTGTCTATGGTTTCGTCAGCCCTAGACTGTATTTCCAAAGAACAAGAGCTTTTTCGCAATTCAGAAAAACCGGAAGTGTTACGCCGACCGTGTCCGCCACTGTATAGTGGCGAACATGGACGGGGTAAAACTCCCGGGTTTTCTGAATCGCAATATAAGTAGCTCTCCTTCTTTGGTTATTACATGGTGTTGTGGGTAGTTATGAATAAACAGTTGTTGTCGTAATCTCGTTGTTTCACTACATGGTGACAGCGGTGTGCTCAAAATAATTGTTAAAACTTATAAATCGCGATAAAAAGTGATTAGTTTTATAGTAGCATTAACAATGGAGCATGCACGACCGCCATCCGAGTTAAATCTGGACGGGAGCCTCATCAGCAGGGCTGATGCATGGAGTCGTTGGCGGCAGCAATTCATATTATTTTTGAAAGCGTCGGGGACGCATAAAGAGGCCTCTTCTCTCAAGGCAAGCCTTTTGGTGAATCTAATTGGTGCGGAAGGATTCGACATCTACCAAACATTCAGTTTTTCGGACGAAAAACAACGCGATGACGTGGATGCTGTGCTGGACAAATTTGACAAGTATTTCGGAGCGAAACCAAACGTCACGCTCGCTCGATACAAGTTTTTTACCAGGAAGCAAGAACTCGGGGAGTCTATCGACCAGTACATCACGGCATTAAGGTTGTTAAGCAAGAAGTGTGAATTTCTTACATTGGAAGACAGTTTGCTGAAGGATCGCATCGTTTGCGGAATTAGTAGCACAGTTGTCCGGGACAGACTGCTGCGTACTGAGGACTTGAACCTTGAAAGAGCGTTGAAGATATGTCAAGCTCATGAGATATCTAATGACGGAGAGCGTCAACTAGGCCTAGGAATGACATCAGCCTGGCTGGATGTACATGTGGACGTTGTTCGAGCGAGCAGCAACGAGGACGAGCGCGGCCCGCGGGGCGGGTGGCGCGGCGGTGGCGGCGGTGCGCGGCCCGGGGCCGGCCCGCAGGCTTCGACGGCAAGAGGGCAATACATTTGCAAGGGATGTGGGGGCTATCCGTGTTCAGGTGATAGATGCCCAGCCAAGTATGTGAAGTGTTTTAATTGTAACTACAGCGGTCAGAGGGTGTGTCAGTCAAAAAGTAAGGAATTCATGAAAGTGCATGGGATCCAGTATACAGAGGATGCCTACAGTGGCATAGAAGACAGTGAGTCGTTTTATATATCGTGATTTGCATGGTATCTGAGTCAACGTCCAAATGTAATTGGTACGAGACGTTGCATTTCAAGTCCGGATCCGTTTTTTTTATATAAATGGTTAAATAAAAACTAAACTAAAAGAGATCGATTCAATTGTTATTTATAATCTAAACAATCGGCCGCCGGCCCGATAGCAAGATCATAAGTGTAAGATAACAATGTAAAAATGTATTGGTCTAAGTGTTTCAGAATTTTTTTTCCGTTGATCTGTACTTAATTTAAAAGAATATTGTTGTTCCAAAATCAAAATAAAAAAATGATGTTATTATGCTCGGGATGGTCCTTTAGGTATTTTATAGATCGTTTTTTATTATTACTGATTGGACAAAGGCAGGGAAATTTTCTGTACCTGTACTTACCTGTATTATTACACTTGATATTGAAATGTACCTACGTAAAAAGATGTAGTTTGCTTGGAGCATTTAAATGCGACTGGCAGACAAAATTAACTAATTTATTAAAAGTATAACTCATTAACTAAAAGTTTTGTATTTTTAGCATTAGGGGATGATTATGAGTGATGATGTATTAAACTAGTGCCTAACACTAAAAACATTTGTTATAAACTTAATTATTGTTCTTACCTACGTATACCTACGTTTGTTTAAAGTATACCCCTGTATAATTTAGTTTTTAAGGGGAAGGTGTTGTGGGTAGTTATGAATAAACAGTTGTTGTCGTAATCTCGTTGTTTCACTACACATGGTATTATGGTATGGTTATTTACCTAGGTAATACCTCAGAGTAAGGAAACCGCCGCTAGGTAATACAGTCTAGGGCGCACGAGACCATAGACAACGTGTTACGCCGACGTCCGTGTCAGCCACTTTACCTATGCATTTTAGCTACAGTATTAAGTGGTAAATTCGTAATGTAGTACAGTGGCGGACACGGTCGGCGTAACACTTCCGGTTTTTCTGTATTGCAAAATAGCTCTTGTTCTTTGGCAATACAGTCTAGGGCTCACAAAACCATAGACAAATCTGTTACAGCCTCCTAGTCCGTGACTGTACCTAGTAAGAAAAACCTATTTCTTCTGTGTCCTTAAAAAAATTAAATCATCAATGTGCTGGGGCGTCGTCTAGCTGCTGGATATAAGTATTTATTTCTATATTTTTACATTAGTAAAACCATTTAAAAAAAAAACGGTTTCAATACAGGCAGGCAGGAATGACTGATGCAACTTTAAAAACCGTCTTGAAATCCTAAAAGCTCTTCTACAATGGAACTTACCGCCAAAAGTTGGAGTCGCAATCACTGCAGAACACATCCGCCGGATGCCGGATGGCTGACGGATAGACGGATATAGCGCTGTTAAGGGAGGAGTACACTGTTGAAGGAATTTTTTTTTTTGTTTAGGAATACCTGGAAGAGTGGTATAAAAAAATACACTTTTTTGTGTGGAATATTTTACGACACGAACATTTGGTTTTAGTATAAAATAGAGTTTTGTACCGGTCAGTAAGTAAGTCTTACCGAGTGTATTTTAATATAATTGTGTGCTTGAAGTTTTGGCTAAATTAGGGTGCTTATTAACCACGAGACAAATTATCGAGAAAAAAAAATCCTTTTAACATAAAATTTGTAATAAAGAATAAATTGTAGCAGCAGAAGCTATAAGAATCGTATGTATAAAATTTGTAGTCTTGAAAAAAATTAAATAAACAAAAAACGATTATTTTAAAAAGTTAAAATTTTTGTACGAAAATTGTAGGGAAAACAATTTCGGTGGACACCTCTAATCTCGGTGGCCACTGAAAACTTTGAAGGCTCATATCTCAAAAAGTACTTAATTTTCAGCTGTCCCCAATACATTTCTATATACTTCAGTCATTACCAAAGCCTATGCCTAGGTCACTGTAAACGTAGCATGTATAAAAAAATGACCACCGAAATTATGAAAAAAAAAACGTCGTAAACTGAGAATCATCCTTTTGAGTTTTGTTCATCAATCAAAAGATACCTTGAATCTGGAAACTCGCTGGTGTACTAACAATTCAGCCTTTATGTATCCGACCGCCTCCTCTCCGAAGAACATTGAAGACCGAAAAAAAGTTGTAATGTAACTCACACACAAACATACATACACACACAGACACTAATGAATGATTTATGAAGTGTGTGTGCGGTGCGTCGCAAACGCAAAAATGCAACTGCACGGGTTTGTTAAATATCGGTCGCAGTGGCTTGAGGAATAGGGAAATGTTTGGAGTAGGTAACATAGTTTAAATTGAAAAGTATATACAGAAAAATATTGCTTCAAAAATGTTATGCAGACGCATCATCATCTTTAGCCTATAAGACAAACCTTACCTTGCATGGGGTATTTGCGATGGAACTGGGGGACAAGTTACTAAAAATGATCGACTCATAATTGTATTGTTAGCCACTTCGTTAATCATTGCTGCTATATTTGGGCGTGTTACAGAAATGCCTTTGTTAAAGCGGCAATGGTTAACGAAATCGCTAACAAGACAATCACGAGTCGATCGTTTTTAATTAGGAAACTATTGCCCCTTAGCTAAAGTCCGGCAAACTTCAGCAGTTGAACACCACCCCTGTCTCATGCAATATTATTTATTATTAATCTTTTTATATTATTTTAGATATTATAAAGCTCGCATATCAACAAAAAATACATGAAAACATTGGATTTTCAATTCGGTCCAATAAAGCTAATAAAACTCAACAAAATCCATAACAAACAACACAACAATAATTTAAATAAAAATTAGACTCCACACATTCTTTAGTCCACACCCTAACTGGTAAGGTGAATGAACTTACGAAATGCACGCACACTACGACAATCACTACACATACACACAACAAGGACAACACAGGGTTTCTTGTCCTAGGTTAGGCTCAGTTGTTCACAATTTTTGGTATTGTAAAAGTGTAATTTCATTCGTCCTTTAGAGACACCCTACAGTATTTTTGGGGAAATTTCTCTCAATTTTTAAGAGTTATTCTGTTTTTCGACTTTATGAGTGATTGACATGAATTTCGCTTTTTCTGAAGATGAGATGAAGTTTTGTTAAAGAAGGTACTACCCTACCTACCTGCCTGCTAAGTTAGAGTTAGTAATTTTTATTTATTTCTCTTTAGATAAAATACCAATAAAGCCCAAGGTAAAAGACAAAATAAAAAGTAAAAAAAAAATTCTGTTTTGTTACAAGAAGTTTTTTTATAGGGTTTCCAACTTTAAAAAAATGGTTCCGTTTCAAGACACCGTTGCCAGACTGTACTTACCTAGCAGTCGTTCGTGCATTAAAATTATTAATCACGAGCTTTCCCGGCTTACTTCGTTACGCCATAGAATATAAGATACTACAAAAGAATTGGCTTTATAGACTATGTTCTTTTGACTGCCCAGAATGGCCGAATTAAAAACAAACAACAACAACAAACCACCTGTCAAAATATGTAAACAACGTAAAAAATATTGCACCTTGGATTACATTATTTGAGTTTAGGTAAGGATCCCAAATTTTTTTGAAAATCTAATATAGCCTATGACACTCGGGGTTAATGTAGCTTCCTACCAGTGAAAAAATTTTTTAAATCGGTTCAGTATTTCCGGAGCCTATTCGTTACAAACAAACAAACAAATCTTTCCTCTTTATAATATTGGTATAGATTGTAACTCATATAAATAAGAGCCCACAAGTTGAATAAGTATTACTTACTCCTATTAGACCTAGTTTTAAAACCTGTAAGTATCTAGTCTAGGGTACCAGAAATCCATACGAAATTATACAAATACCTGCTTTTATACTGGGTGTTTCTGACAAGGCGGTAATAAATCAAAGAAGGTATTCAGCTCACCATACCTAACAACTTTCCCAAAGCAACATGTGTCAAAATCGCAAAAAAAATATCAGCTTTTCCATACATTGGTTCGATCAGCTGACGGGGTCAATGTACGGGACTGCTGATTTTATTTTCGAGATTTCGACCCATGTTGCTTTGGGAAACTTGTTAGGTACGGTGAGCTGAATACCTTCTTTGATTTATTACCCCCTTGTCAGAAACACCCTGTATACAGATACAGGAAACGGACATTGATGTTCCCCCGCCGGGATTCGAGCAAATCACTGCCAAATGAACCGCAAAGATTGTTCATTACCAAATTTATCGTGGTAAGTATTTAATAAGTACCTATTACGTATTAATGAAAGTAAGCAAGCATGTTGTAGGTTTTTGTTTAAGACGATATACGCGAAATAAATCAAACGACCGAGGATCAAAGGTTGTCCTTTTCCCTCAAACATACTGAGGGAAAAGGACAGTCATATGTCAGTCGCCCACATCGGTTACTACATTTTATTCGAAAAAGTAATAAATATTAAATATCTTTTTAATTATAACTTTCAAGTCAAATTTAAATTTTCAGAATTTAATTTACTTTATTATCATTATTCCTATGTAGTTTCAACAAAAACTAGTTAGTAATTTCGAAGAACTAGCTATTCCCGTTTTTTTGGAATGGTTATCTTTGACGAAATAATGTATCGAGGTTTTTTGATTCCACAAGTGTTTCTCAATTATAAAAAACGTTGTTATATCCTCAAAAACGATAAGTTAAAATTCCAGATCTTTACCTTTTATAGATTAAAAACTCCTCCTCTTAAAAACTCATATAGCGTCTTAACTGTCTATAAAAATAATTGCTTGGGTGTCTGCCTTGAGGGATGATGTTTTTTTGATTCTAAAATTACATTAAGTATATAAAATTTTCGTTACAATTTCATCACTATAAAAAAGGTGAAAATTTGAATGTTTACAGGAATGCTCAAAGTGGCGGTGTCAATTCCGTCTGGTTTTATTTTAATTAGGGAAGCCCTATTAGTCCTGTCGCCTGCAAATATTATATTTTTTTATCGTGGTGGAAACTTTCAGGACTAAAGTCTTTGCATGATATATGACTTGAATAAACTATAATATACTAGTTGACCCGGCGAATTTCGTAACGCCTAACCTATTAGTATTTTGTACATGTACTTATAAACCTTCCTCTTGAAGCACTATATCTATTAAAAAAAACCGCATCAAAATCCTATGCGTAGTTTTAAAGATTTAAGCATACATAGGGACAGACGCGGGAAGCGACTTTGTTTTATACTATGTATTGATATTGATGTATTGATATATATTTTTACTCTTGATTTCTTTTTTAAAATTTTCAAATGGACTCCTTGTCACCTCCCTGCGCATTGACCTCCACCCGCTGACTCGTCTGGCACCAGCTAAGCAACCTTAGGTCATTGCTCTGATGCTGCACAACGATTTTAGTTTTTTTACAAAAACATTCGAAGGAACTAAGTACCTCAAGTGAGCATGGATCATTATTTTTTAATTTTGTTTTCAGGAATCAGTCCTGTATAACTATGCCTACCGGGTGGTAAATTTTCCTCCACGTTATGAAAGTAACCGTGTTAATATTTAGTACTTATCAAAAGTTTTGTGGTGATATCTAGAACTGGAAGTCTGTTTTCCTTTCGCGCATAAAATACTGATTCGAATTTGATTAAACTTTACAATTTTACAGCTAAAGCTAGATGTTTACTTACATAGATTATAAGACATAATAAAAAAACTACCCTGACAGTGACTTAGTACAAACAACTAATCTTTTAAAATAGGTAAGTACTTATACTGAAAAGATTTTAATCAAATTTATAATGTTCAATATTTTATAGAACATTACATTCTCAAAACCAGAGTTAAATTTTGAAGTTGATATCTAAGTTTGAAACGGTAACCTTTTTACTAGATTCAAATGTTTGTGAGCCCACCCTATACAAAGGGGAGAAGGGGTCTACGTGTTTCGGGAGTACTTAGGCGCGTCGCTTTTTTTGTGTAAAATTAAAGAGTAGTTTTCGTATTTATAAAGCTGTATTTTTGTTTTTCGTTTTTTCCCTTCACTTAAAATAATGAGAACTGACTGAAGATTTTCACACAAAAAGTGTCAACATGATAGATAGATGTATACTTATAAGGTACAGAGCTCCTTTATTTTGCAAAAAAAAAATATTTTTATAAAATTGATGACGCGATGATGCCATTCAAGGTAAAAACAATTGAAGTTTGAAAATAAAACAAACTTGTTTTCAAGTAAGTAGGTACTTTTGTAGCAAATGCAGGTTTGGTTAATTTGGATCCCCTAAATTGAAATAGGGGTTTGCTCCGCACCTTTACGTAGGTACCGACTTTTTAATAGTTCGGGCTTAATTCGAGTTAATTCGCGCGTTAAAAACACGTCAATTAAAACGTAGAATAGGACTCGTTTGAAGTGAGGAATGGTTGGCGACAAATTTTAATGAATTTGGGGTTTTTTGGCACTTCGAAAGCCTTTATTTCACAATATATACTTACCTATGTTAAGTGATCTTAGCTGACATTTTTAACCGACTTCAAAAAAGGAGGTTATCAGTTTGACCTATATGTATGTATGTATGTATGTTTGTCCCGCGATTATCTCGAGTTTGGCGATTTTGACGCGGTTTTCAAAAAAGTATTCGTTACATTCAAGAGAAGGTTTTAGTACCGATTTTAACCGACTTCGGAAAAGATGAAGTTTTCAGTTTATGTGTATGTCAGTTTATCGAAGGCGGGTTCCTTTTTTGTAAAAATAAATTATGTACTAAAATATTATCCTACAAAAGTACCCGTAATGCGTTATAATTATTATCATTGTATGACTTTAAACCGCAGTAAAATCTAGTCATAAAAAGTTAAAGAGCATTTTAGTTATTTGACGTATGTCAATTTAGACTGGATGACACGTATTTACCATACAACAAACCAGAGAAGTAGACCTCCAGTAACGCTACTTAAAATGTACTGTATCTTTATGAATAAGACGGTTAGTCTTTTATTATGTTCATTTAAAAGTTTGCAGTAGGGTACCATTTTCATTATGATTAAGCTAAGGTCCCGATCATATAAATTTAAGCCGGTCTCTAAATTTTATGGTTCACAACAGTTTATTTTATAAAATTATAATTTTTAATTTTTAATCAATATATATAAAACTCTTCCGTTACTGACTGACTGACTGACTGACTGACAGACAACGCAGAGCCGAAACTACTGGGCGTAGAAAGCTGAAAATTGGCAAGTGGGTTCCTTGGGGAGTGCAGGTGAGCACTAAGAATGGATTTCCCGAAATTCCCACGGGAACGGGAAAAACGGGATTTTTGTGTTTATGAGAAATCTGCGCGGGAAAAACCACGGGGCGGCCTCTAGTTTTTTATAAAATTTATAAAATTAATCTATATAATTTGCCATAAGAAACAGGTTGGCCATTGTACCTCAAACACCATAGCAGTTCATGTTAGAAAATTTCTGATTGCTCTCCTCTCGGTATCATTTGACATCTCCGTGGCTCAGTCAGCACTTCAGCAGTGATGTGGACTGAGACGCTGGTGCATCGGCTTCGATTCCCGGTGGGGCAAACATTGTTATGATGAATATCAATGTTTATTCCCCAGTCTGGGTGTAGTGTTCGTTTCTGTTTAAGTTTCGGTCACCCTAGATACAGGTTCTTCCTAGTTAGAGTCTCTGATAGTGATGTGATGTGTTATCATTGCCGCACTTCGCCGATGTGCGCTGGGCTTAAGGGTACAGTTTGTTTAGTGCACGGTTAGTTAGCCCTTATTTCCTTTTCTAGGCTTTGTGTGAGGGCCAGTGATTTTAGGTTTAAACTAGAGAATGGGGTTGCTACGGCCAATAGGGGTATTCTCCCCTCTTTAATACAAAGGGGACGGTTTTGTTATGTCAGCGTGCAGCGCTTCATAGATAAATTAAGCGGTTGAGTTAATGCTTGGAGATATTAATAAGCTATTTTTTTTTAATATTGATTTTCAAAGGTTTCGGAGAGTTGTACCAGACCATAATCATCATCCCATCATTATACTCTCATAAAGTCAATTCCTTATTTCAGTCAATATTAAAAAATAACCTTAAAACAACAAAGCATCAATTATTTTATCGATCTTTTCTCCACAGGTGCTAAATAAACTGTCTAATCTGATATAACGATATCTAGAGGCATCTTCGAAAATAAAATTTATAAAAAGTTTAAACAAAACTAAACAATTAAATTAAACTAATCTGAAAAAAAATACTACAAAATATTTTCAGTTTTGTTTATAATTAATAATAAAAAAAAAAAACTTTTGTAAAAGTAAAAAAAATGTATTTTTCGCTTGTAGGCCTATATCAAAGTTACAAAGCGCTGTTTGCTGACGAGGCCCCAACCTCCCCTATTGTAGGTTTGTCTAGTATGTTAGTTTGACGTATTGTTTCGAGCCAAATACCTTTATTGCAGTTTTTACCTTTCATCTATTCAGCCCTGAAGTAAAAATAAATAATAAAACAACAGTAAGTATTTTTTTATAAAACCATAGATTTCTAGTTTACTAGCTGACCAGTAATATTTAATTGGAATTTAACACAATATAGGTAAATGCACCTACAATAAAGCCTATGGTTTATTATCCTGATGCTGTATAAACTAACTAGAGGCTGCCCCGCGGTATCACCCGCGCATATTTCTCATAAACACAAAATTCCCGTTGCCTCCCGTTCCCATGGGAATTTCGGGAAATCCTTTCTTAGTGCTCGCCTACGCTCCCCAAGAAACCCACGTGCAAAATTTCAGCCCGCTACGCCCAGTAGTTTCGGCTCTGCGTTGTCTGTCAGTCAGTCAGTCAGTAACGGAAGAGTTTTATATATATTGATTTCAGATCAGTAATTTTTCGATAAAGTGCAAAACTAACTGTAACAAACATCCTTAAGAACTTTCGCATTTTTTATAATTTTAGTATAGTAGGAATAAGAATAAAAACCCAAGACAAAAGTTTCCCAACCAATCATAAAACTTAAGAAAACAGTAAGTATTAACTCAAAACAACTCCCTCTACCTACAAAGCCAGTTATCATCAGTACTAAAAATTTAATCTAAGAACAAGCAAGTTGCCACAAAACGAGTTCAGTTTAAATTGAAAAATAACAAAAAAAGCGCAAATCCTCCTCCAGGCTGAATTAAAACTAAGCAAAGCATCGGTCATCAACCATCTACGCGGTGGTAGCTGGTAGGGTGGCCATGGCTTGCTTATAAACACTGTTAGAATAGAATAGAATAGAAAACCTTGCCAGGGACTCTAGTCTCTTAAACTTACGATTAAACTTCTATTCTATTATTATTCTACTATTACTCTACTACGATTTGGTCGAAAATTGCGAGTCTCGTAACTTTGATCGATCATTATAGTATAGCAATAGAATGTGAATAGCAAGCTTTAGAATAATCTGGGTTTTTTTGCCTAAATAGTTAAACTTGTTTTATTAGACGAAATTGGACCGGGCGTAGTGCAACTGTCAATAAATATCAATCAATATTGACGTATGTAATGTCAGTCAAACGTAATCATAACATTATCTTATTATGGAGCAGACTACCCTTTATGGCCAATTCCAATCTATTGCGATACCAAATGTGTATTTTCTTGCGATTAACGTACTGTTTCTACTCTACTTTTATTCGATAGTTACGTTTTGCGCGATGAGACTAAGGGCCCAGGTCGTTTGACCAAAATTCTTGGGGGGTCTACCTACTCTGTGCCTGTGGTCGCTACAAAAAACACAGGTCATAAAATTGAAGATTATTGCATACAAATTAAGACACAAAAAAAAACATTTATCGGCTCTACCACAAAAACAGTTAAACCGGGTCTAAATCACTAGACTAGGTTTAAATCACTATTTCGTCATACAAATTGGCGATTTTAGACCGGTCTAACTTTTTTGTGGTAAGGGGGTATTAAATTATTATTCAGGATGAAGAAAAATTGTACTTGCATTCAATGGGCGGCCTTATCGCTAAAAGCGATTTCTTCCTGACACCCAAACATGATATTGTATTTGATTGATGGAATAGGCTCGGAAACTACTCGACCGATTTTAAATTATTTCACCATTAGAAACCTACATTACTTACCTCTAATAAACATAGGCTGTAGAATAATATAAATATTATTTTAGACAGACACATTTTGGTCAAATACCTCTATAGCTAGACTGAAGCAAAAGTCAATACAATTATTGTTTTTTTTTAATTTATTGATATTAAGTATAATGTCACCTATTACATCGCCTTCTGTCAATGAGTGTCCTGTCCACAGCTGACTTCAGTTCTTTATATTTTATTAATCGCTTGGAGCGATGGAGTCGCCTTTTGTCAATGAATGAAATAAGTTGACTTGTTTTTATGATTTTGGAAAATATATTAATGATTCATTTTATTCAGAGAAGAAAATCCATGGTCACCCTAGCATCTTCAAGTCTAGATTGCAGGCTAGGTTTTTGCAGTGGCAGGTGGCAAGGCTAGGTTCGACGCCCGCACCGCTCCATTATTATAACGCCAGTTTTCGAGTGGAAACTGAACAAATAGATAGACAAACTTGTGTGGGAGACGGTAGAGAAAATGTAGTTTTAATAGAATTGAAAATAATTACCGGGTGCTTGCAGGGCGTATGAACGCCTACGATACTGTTTGTCTACATTTCTACACTTATATTATACAAGTCGACCCGGCGAACTTCGTACCGCCTAACCTATTAATATTTTGTGCATGTATTATACTTATAAACCTTTCTCTTGAATCACTCTATCTATTAAAAAAAAAACCGCATCAAAATCCGTTCCATTTTTAAAAAATATAAGCATACATAGGGACAGACGCGGGAAGCGACTTTGTTTTATACTATGTATTGATGATATTGATGATGATTACTAGAGGCTGCCCCGCGTTATCACCCGCGCAGATTGTTCTTAAACACAAAAATCCCGTTTTCTCCCGTTCCCATGAGAATTTCGGGAAATTATTTTTTAGTGTTTCCTTACACTCCCCAAGAAACCCACGTGAAAAATTTTAGCCCGCTACGCCCAGTAATTTCGGCTCAGTCAGACAGTCAGTAACGGAAGAGTTTTATATCAATACATAGTATAAAACAAAGTCGCTTCCCGCGTCTGTCCCTATGTATGCTTAACTCTTTAAAACTATGCAACGGATTTCGTTGCGGTTTTTTTAATATATAGAGTGATTCAAGAGGAAGGTTTATAAGTTTAATAAATGCGCAACATAATAATAGGTTAGGCGGTACGAAGTACGCCGGGTCGACTAGTATATTGATAAAGAGGAGAGATTTAATTATTTGTTTGTTTGAATTTATTTGGACCCATTACCTACATTATACTGATAAACAAAAGCTATAAAGAGAAATATAAAAAAAAGGTTTCGGTGCGAAGTTCGCTGGGTAATAAAATTATTCTTACACTAGCTGACCCGGTGAACTTTGTGTCGCGAATTTGAATTTCTATAGCAAAAATAAATTGAGACTTTTACTAACGTCCTCAATATTTTAACATATTTTCTCACCTTTTAAACCTGACCTGGACTACTACGAACATTTCAAAACCAAAATCAACTAAATCGGACCGACCGTTCTCGAGTTTTAGCGACACTAACGAACCACGATTTATTTTTATATATATAGTAGAAGTAGATAGTAGTCAGCCATTTTTCTTGAATATAGGTTGGAGTACAGTGGCGGTCTAGGAGAGTGTAGTTTATTTTAATTACCAACTTACGTGTGCTCAGCCACGATCGATACCGTCTTCTCCAAGTTATAATAATGGGCAAGATAAAGGGTAAAAGACGCGCTGGTAGAAGAAGGAAGTCGTGGCTCGCCAACACCAAGGAGTGGACAGAAGTTAAAGTGAAGTATTTTTGGAGCTGACGGCCAACCTCCAGTAGTGGAGAGGCATCGGAAGAAGAAGAAGGAGACGAGACAACCAACTTAACCATATACTTAACCATACTTTCGTAAAAAAAGAGCATACGAGGCATACAGAAACGCACACATTCCAAAACTTTACTGACCTATCACAACAGCGTTGCGTACTGGCACTGAAGAAATAAGTAGCCAATTGCGTGACAGGCCAAGCTCAATGTAGGGTTCCGTAGTTCCATATATTGAGTAGGTACTTAGCTAACCCTACAGATTGCACTAAGAATTTTTTTAATAATAATTTATGATACTCATCTACCCTGTGAATCTTTCTTTCAATCTATATGAACCATAGAGATTTATTTTTATTTATTTATTTATTTACACGCCTTTTATTCCCCGAAGGGTTAGGCAGAGGTACCAGCTCAAGAGCCGGACGGAACCACGTTTAGCCGAGTTTAGAAGAAGAGTTTAGATAGAATAGTGTACAAAGAATTCAATACTGTAAGCTTAACTTAATTTAATTGAAAAAAATTAAGAGACGGGATATTTTTTCTATGCGTATGTGTTGTGTAGTATAAAAAGAACAATATTCTTTAGATAGAATAGTGTGCAAAAAATTCAATAAGTACTGTAAGCTGTACCTACGTTAATTTTATTAAAAAAAAGGTTACGTAACTATAAAGACCTTACCACAGGTTAAAATACTAGTTTTATAGTTAAACTAAGTAGTTAAATCACGTATTTGTACCTAGCTATTGATACTCAGTCCAACAAATTCGTCCAGGTATTAATTTTTTTGTGGTAAAACCCTGAAGGTTTCTTGTTCCACTATGGAACCCTAAATCAAACAATGAATGGTTCCGATTATTAAAAAGAAACGGGCGAATTTGAACTTCGAAACAATGAGTTCATTGTTATTCAATACAACGCACTATTATACGAAGATTCGTATAGAATTCGTGCTCGCCAATAATTTATAAGTATTATGTACTGTACAAGTAGATACATCAATATATATAAAACTCTTCCGTTAGTGACTGACTGACTGACTGACTGACAGACAACGCAGAGCCGAAACTACTGGGCGTAGCGGGCTGAAATTTTGCAAGTGGGTTCCTTGGGGAGGGGAGCACTAAGAAAGGATTTCCCGAAATTCACAATGGGAACAGGAAAAAACGGGATTATTGTGTTTATGAGAAATCTGCGCGGGTGAAACCGCGGGGCAGCCTCTAGTATTTTATAATCTTGCTTAGTATTTTTTGAGCACAGTAAAGTAGTAACTTTAAACTAGATAGAACAAAATTATACACAGATTGTTGCTAATAGTGGCTACTTTTAGCAACACTTTGTAGCTTTTTTTGGTCTTTGACCTAAAAGCTATACAACAGTGCCCTAAAATACTAGTCTACATTATCAAGTGTCATAAAATGGCACAAATTTTATATTTGCCTCAGTTTAGAAGATACATATTTTTTTTTTTGCGAATGGCGCTAGCTTCGCTGTAAACTGGCTCATAATAATGGATTGATTTCTTATGATAGCAAAGTTGATGTGAGCATGTATTCACCTATGTAATTAGATAAGAAATTTGTTATTTCTGCAAAAAACGTTTTAAAATGTACGTTAGAAGTTCTCAAATAGCCACTTACTTACCTATAACGTTTAATTAGCAGATAATTGTAGTAAAATAGCTTATTATTATGCCCTGCCCTACCACGTCGGTGCCGTCGTTCCGTCCATAATTTAGTTTTTAAAAAAGGAATATGCGGCGGAGAGCAAGAGCAACACTTCAAAATGTGAACCCCGCGAATGTCATCGCACCGAGCCAAGGCCGCGACGAATTTGTGCGCAGGCGCAGATGATAATATTATATTTTTGCGCATACAGAACGCAGGCGCATTTGTGTTTCAGATGGGGTCAATAATATGCTGCGTAAGTTATTTTAACTTTTGTAAATTAAATAACCACGCAAAGTCGCACACTAGTTAAGTTATGATGATGATTCTGCTTTTACAAAAACATTCGAAGGACCTCAAGTGACAAGGTTAAATTTTTTTCCTATTTTGTTTTCAGGTATCAGTGCTGTATTACTATGCCTCCGTGTATCAATACATAGTATAAAACAAAGCCGCTTCCCGCGTCTGTCCCTATGTATGCTTATATCTTTAAAACTATGCAACGGATTTTAATGCGTTTTTTTTAAATAGATAGAGTGCAAGAGGAAGGTTTATAAGTATACGCCCTGCAGTCCGGGCTGAAGAATAGGACTGAGGTACCCCCTGCCTGTCGTAAGAGGCGACTTCTGAGACCCCGGGGTCGTTGGGTGCACGAGGCGGGGGCCTCGTGTAGTCATATAACGGCCCCGAGAAGGGCGGCGGAACGCGGTGTCCAGTTCCGTCGTCGAGCGTAGGAAGAGCCATCCGCGCTCAGGGGGGACTAACACCACCTGACCCCCCGTGAAGAGGCTACTCAGCCAATGCTGGAGGGGGTCGCGGAGCTGAACACAAAGTTCGAGAGATCTCCCGTGACCTCCTTGCAAACAGCCGAGATGGACACCGGCGGGGTTTTAGTGGGTGCGAACCCCACATAACCTTGCGACTCCCCCCGGGGTCGCAGGGTACTCGTTAGGAGTTTCCACGCCTAAAAAAAAAGTTTTATATGTATAATACATATACATAAGCAACGTAGTAACATAGGTTAGGCGTTAGGCGTTAGGCGGTACAAAATTCGCCGGGTCGACTGGTAACAAAAATAAAAGGTTATATGAACATTTCAGTAACAAATATTTTATGTAACAACAAAAAGAAAACCCTCGCTTAATCTCCTTCTATAGGTTTATGGGAAAAATATAAAAAAAAATAAGGTTAAATTTGTTGTTTTATTCATACACGAGCTTTCCCGGCTTACTTCGTTACACCATAGAATATAAATTAAGATACTACAAAAGCCTTGGCTCTATAGAATATGTTCTTTTGACTACCCAGAATGGCCGAATAAATCGGTTCAGTATTTCCGGAGCCTATTCGTTACAAACAAACAAACAAACAACCTCTTTATAATATTGCTATAGATAAGTATAATTATGTTTTTTTATGTTAGTTGTGTGTATTAGGCGGGCGATCTACCGATTCTTAAAAGTTCTAAGCAAGATTATATAGGGAGTCAAAAAAACATATTTTCAATTTCGGCCATGGTTTAGAAGATATTAATTATTTATCGGAAGTGGCGCTAGTTTCGTACCTGTAAGCCCTTAAAAGGCAGCATTTTAGTATTCCGTAATTTCGACCCGCTCCTCTAGTCGGGCCCGACATTCGTTCCGTGGTTTTTGCTAAAGGACCTTGCACACGCGGTTAATAAACTTTAATGCTCATTACTAACTTTTATTGTACTCATACATACTGTTCGAGATTTAAATCCGAATGTTTTTAAGCTGAAGCAGAGATTCCCAGACTTTTTTTTCTTTTAGACCACGTTCAAATTTCGGCTTGGTCCGCGTCCGCGTGGACCCTCAAAGTTTTCGCCTCGATAAAAAAGTAACAGTGTATAACGTGGGTTGCCTGGAAGAAATCTCTTTTAGCGAAAAGTCCGCCCATTGCATGCAAATTTAAATATGTGTACCATTAATTGTATAATGTTCTTTTGTATTTTTTGTATGCAATAAAGTGTTTTTTAACTTTAACTTTAACAATAAAAGAGATAATCTTAACTCAACAATAAACCAAAAAAAATAAGAAAACAAAACTAAAAGAAGTTTATTTTTACAAAAACAGTTCCTCCTACAAACCATTTATTACATAAACCCTTCTTATGTAACCCTAACAATTCTAAACAAAAAAATCTCTTCCAACAAAACTTGACCTACCCAAATAAAAATAAAAACTCAAACCCGCCTTCGGATTTTTAAATTCGCGTCTCCGACCCTGGCCTTGAATGTTGGTCGGGCATTGACCCCGCTTTTTGGCGCTCCCCCCGCTTCCCTCGCCCCGCAGGCGGCAGGGCCAAATGATGTTTAATGGTATGCTATGTAAGAAGATTCGTCGTAAGATATTTCTTTATAAAATATATATAATATCCTTTGATGTTTGATTTTGGCTTTTATTTGACACTTCTTTGTTTTAAAAAAGACATCGCAACATATATTTTTTTTGAAATACTGGTTAGCATTTTACCATAATGAAACTAAACCTACCTTATGTTATGTTACTTATGTTTAGTTTAGTAACCTAACATAGGTAGTAACTATATATATTCTTTAATATATGACTAAACTAAATCGCTCTGCTAACTAAAATTTAACTCATAACTTATTAAATTAGGTAAGATGAAAACCATTATTTAACTTCATACACCTACAATTTTCTGCCAAAAAAAAAGGATAAATCAGGATGTATGTAATTGTTAAGACCTTTGGAATTCAGAGGGAAAAAAAATGATTACCACGATCAACACGGTCTTTTCTAATGCATTTTCATATCCCATTTTAGAAATTAAAAAAAAACTTGATCTTCAGATATATCCCTGCATCGTCTTACCAATCGTAACCAACGAGTTTTGGGCGTGCGTCCGCGCAAGATGCATGTGCATAAAATATGCATTGTATATGTGTGTGTAAGGCCTATAAGCGTATCCCGTTTACATTTTTATGTGTGTGTATATGTGTTGGGGACATTGACATGGTTTTTTCGCGGCCAAACGTTGGGTTAGGTTATGGCAAGTCTTTTTAATACTTGAAGTTATGTAATGGTTTTTTTTTTTGTTGGATGATTCACTTTATTGACTTTATTTATTTGGGTTTGTGTGTCGTTTCGGTTAGGTAAGTTTGTTTTATGTGGTATTTTGATATTTTTTAATAAATAGGTAATTGAATTGGCTTGTCCTTTTCTTTGGATTACTTACGTTATATAAGAGTGAAACGCAAGTACCTACCTACTTAGATAAAAAACTAATTCTTGAAGAAATTGATTTCAAAGCTTAGTTTTAGAGATGTTATTATTTTAGAGATGTTATATAAATTTTGAAATTATATATGTTCACGCGACTGTTTTATTCTTATGTAAAAACTTGATCAAATCGACAGTGTTTTAGTAAGTAATTTCTAAACACAAAATTAGACCTTAGGTACATAGTTAAATGTAGAAATTTTACAAAAGAACCTTAGGGCAAATTTTAGTAATTAGGTTTTGAAGTCTAGTTTTCTAGTATTAGACCATGCAGCTGGAGCAGATGTTTTAAAACTAGTTTTAGAGCTAGGTTCCCTAACTTGAATACTAGTTCTGGCCTTTTTACATAAACAGAGAAATTAGTACTTAATTTAAAAGTTTCACTTTATTATTATCTGCGAGTTTTATACTTATAAGTACTTATCGATTCATATTTGTTTGTAAATGTATACTTTAGTTTCATATTATGAGGTAGGTATATTTGTCACTTTAGTTATTTTTGGATCATGATTCTTTTATTAAAGAGTCTTATAATAGTACAAGCCCCGATTGACAAGCAATCTTAGTAAGGAATTCTTAAAAACCCTATCAAGTTTAATATTCAAAGTTTTCGGGGGTTACCTGCCCCATTTAAAGTACCTATACAGCTATTTCTTTAATAATAAAAACTTAAATTTAACCGTTAAGGTGGTAACTCTCGCTATGGCGCGAAATTCAAATATTTTCGTGTTTTTTATTTATTCTGGCGAAAGTATACATTTTTAATAAAGTTTAAATGAATTCGCGTATGTAAAAAACCATCTCCCACATTGTAATAAAACGTTTTTTGAAGACAGACCTACAGATTTTGTGTCTTAGGGGTAAAAGGCCAAAAAACAAGTTCCTTGAATATACACAAAATCGGTAACTCTGTCTTACAAAAACGATATATCACAATGTGGGAAATAGGTTTTTACGTACGCGAATTCATTTAAACTTTATTTAAAATGAATACTTTCGCCAAAATAATTAAAAAACGTGAAAAATTTGAATTTCGATGTATATAGTATATATAGGGTAACGAGCACTCCGAATTTACGAGTAGAGATTTCAGGGTTAGAAGAGAGGATTGGATTCGAATTAAACAGTTTGCTTACTATGTAGGGACATTCTAGGGACACAGCATGGCATTGTCAAACAGAGGACGGGTGCTAAGGCGTCGCGCTAGAGCGCTAGCCTGACGCGACATAGCGTCACGCTCTTTGATGTCACACGCTCTTCTTTAGATTGCGTAATCATACAAAGAGCGCGATGCTCAAAAAAAAAAACAAAAAATCTTTATTAAATATAGGATACAAGATATCACTTATTGAAAGTCAATTGGACTACATCTAATCAAATTGCTATTGACACCTTATTTGGTAAAGTATACTTTACTGTGAGAGGCGAGGTAGTTCAGGGTGCCCACCAATTGGCTCAGGCGAACAAATGTTTGCCTTGCCTTACGATAATGGTCGCCTAGAGAGGCCCCCAAACGAGCTCTTCTCTGTCAAATGATTGTACTCCCTTTCGCAATGAGTTTACAGCGTAGAGAAGAAAGTTGTAACAAACTCTACTTTACAATTTATCTCTCTCTCTCTCTCTCTTTTTATGATGCTATAGCGCCGCGTCTCGGTCTCGACCATGGGTTAGTCTCTTAAACTTACGATTAAACTTCTATTCTATTACTATTCTACTATTACGATTGGGTCAAAAATTGCGAGTCTCGTAACTTTGATCCTGTAAGACTAGTAGAATAAAGATACTATCAAAATTTCGAGAATCGCAATTCTTGACCCAATCGTAATCGAATCGCAATAGAAGTATAATCGTTACGAATTACGATTGAACTTCTATTCTATTACTATTTCTATTCTTCTATTTCGTAAGGCAAGGCAAACATTTGTTTACCTGAGCCAATTGGTGGGCATCCTGAACTACCTCGCCTCTCACAGTATAGGATACTTTACCAAATAAGGTATCAATAGCAATTAGATTAGATGTATAGTCTAATTGACTTTCAATAAGTGATATCTTGTATCCTATATTGAATAAAGAATTTGACTTTGACTTTGACTTTATTCTATCGAACCGTCAGATTAGCGCTCTAATGCGATGACAACGACGCTACAGCACCTTTTCCGTGACTGCTCCGTAGCTCAGTTGGCAGTGATGTGGACTGAGTAAGCGTGTTCACCCGGGTTTCGATTCCCGGGCGGGGCGAATATTGATATGATGAGTCGATGTTTGTTTCCGGTCTGGGTGTAATGTTCGTCTCTGTGTGTGTTTCAGGTACCCTAGATACAGGTTCTTCCTAGTTAGGGGCTCTGAGTGTGATGTGTTATTGTTATGTGTTATTGGACAAATCCTTAAATTCTACGCATTGCGATACGATCGTGGCCGCGCGCGGTCGACGACTGTCCGTGACAGCACGTCAGTCTGGCCGTGCGCGTCAGACGCGATTTTCGGAAGCTTTTCCATACATTTTCATACACTTTCGTCGACCGCGATGCACGAAATTCAACCTTAAGTGTCACAAAACAAAGAGTCAAATCCTGTCAAAGAAACCCAACCGCAACAAAGTGTCAATGATCTCGCTTGACCCTATGAAAAACTCAGTTACTTATCAATTTTGATGGAAAGTTTGTGATTCATGAAACCTAATGAATTCAGAATATTACCGCATAATAATTTTGATTTGTTTCATTGCAAGGCCTAAAAGTGCGTCATTCGGTATGTGTCTATGGCCTTTTTATGAAACTGCTTAGCATTTCTAGCTGACTCGGCGAACTTTGTAAAGCCTTACTACCTTTATACATAAGTTAACATAACATAACAAAAAGTCACGCCTTTATGTGCCTTTTTCCCTAAAGGGTTAGGCAGAGGCACCAGCTCATTGACTGAGCCTAGGATAGTCATCAGTGCATCGAGCTGGACCCAACTTTGAGAGTACTTATTAGTTTATACCAAAAAGAGAAAACGTTTTTCTACTACTAATTATTTTCCAATCTCAATAAAAAACTTGATTTATAAGTTTTTTTTTTTTTCAAAATTCACTATAGATTCAGAGAAAAATTGCAATGCCCCTGAAATACAAAGATTTTGTGATAAAAATTGTTTGGATAAAGTTGTTTCTTTTACGAAACCAATGCATATTTAAAACAAAGGGAAACAAACCTAAATTATTTAATGCTGAAGCGATGGACATCAAAAAGATTTGCTATGATTTAGGTAATCAAAAATGTCTTCTCCCGAAACGCAAATTTCATGAAAATTAGCTACTCTGTCTGTCGCATGGTTGCGGTTAGGGGGCGACAGCATGAGTTTTTTTTTAATATTTTTGCGTTACTATATTATCTTCCTTAGGAGCCCGAAACGTGCCGAAACTCATTCAAAGACATATCAACTATGAAAATGTTCGCCCCCGCCGGGAATCATACCCGGACCAGCAACACACAGAGCTCAATGTCTTTTAATAAATAGGTTTTTTCCGAATGTGACGTAAAACCGTAACCTACGTCAACAAAATGTTAGTGGCATCACGCTCGACGGTGCGAGGGTATGCTGAGCCTGAGCCTATGATCACTAAGGGTAATTGACCAATCGAAAATTCCATGTGGATGGACAGTGTTGGTAGAGTTTGCGAAAAAAGTAGCAAACTGGATTTAAATATTTTTTTTTTGTAATACATTTTTTGTACAAAAAAAAATATTTTCTTGCTGAAGTATGTGATGAATTAAAAAATCAATATATATAAAACTTTTCCGTTACTGACTGACTGACTGACTGACTGACTGACTGACTGACTGACTGACAGACAACGCAGAGCCGAAACTACTGGGCGTAGAAAGCTGAAAATTGGCACATGGGTTCCTTGGGGAGTGTAGGTGAGCACTAAGAAGGGATTTCCAGAAATTACCACGGGAACGGAAAAAAACGGGATTTTTGTGTTTATGAGAAATCTGCGCGGGAAAAACCGCGGGGCAGCCTCTAGTACATAATATTTTAATTCGAATTCTAAGCACTCAAACAAACGATGCCGCCACCGCGCTGCCCCGCCGCCGCGCCGCAACACTGTTCACACATGCCGCAACCGCGCCTCCACCTCGCCGCCGGCGCACCGCCCGCCGCACCGCCCGCCGCACCGCCGCCGCACCGCCACCATGCCGCCGCCGCGCAATCATAACATAACATAATCTCACGCCTTTTATTGCCCGAAGGGTTAGGCAGAGGTACCAGCTCAAGAGCCGGACCCACGTTTAGCCGAGTTTTTATGCTTTTATTACTAACGTGACAAGGGGCCAGCTTGTCGCCGCGATTATAACGACCGCTACTGCGGCCGGGACCAACAGCTTAACGTGCCTTCCGAAGCACGGAATCATCTTACTTTTCGGACATACAGGTGATTCAAGCCTGCAATGACCTATCCAACCGAAAACAACCACGACGTGATTTTTGTGAGAAATCAATATGTGGTGTTTTCTGCGGGGGTCGAACCCACAACCTTCCGTGCCCTAATCAAAGGCGCGACGCGCTACGCCACTGAGCTACGGAGGCGGCTAATGCAAATTAATTATCTTTCCACTGTACTTTTGTTAGTAATACATTGCTAGTTCTGAACATTGCACGTGGCGGCGCCGCAGTGAAACGTTAAAAGTTACACAGATTGTACGTATGTGTACAGTGTTGCGGTGCGGCGGCGGCGCGGTTGCGTCGTCGTCTGTTTAAGCGTTAATAATAAATGCTCGTCTCTATCTATTGGCTACCGTGGCATTTCACTCAGGACTTTAATTATTAAATACCCTACAGCCTACTGATAATTACAAACCTTTTCAAGCATAATCTATACCAATATTATAAAGAGGAAAGATTTGTTTGTTTGTTTGTTACGAATAGGCTCCGGAAATACTGAACCGATTTGAAAAATTCTTTCACTGGTAGGAAGCTCCATTAACCCCGAGTGTCATAGGCTATATTAGATTTTCAAAAAATTAGGGATCCTTACCTAAACTCAAATAATATAACCCAAGGTGCAATATTTTTTCCGTTGTTTACATATTTTGACAGGTGGTTTGTTGTTGTTGTTTGTTTTTTATTCGGCCATTCTGGGCAGTCAAAAGAACATAGTCTATAGAGCCAAGTCTTTTGTAGTATCTTATATTCTATGGCGTAACGAAGTAAGCTGGGAAAGCTCGTAAATATATAAAAAACATTATAACTTGTTCTGCTGACCCTCCGTCCTAAATCCGCGGAGCGTGTGCCCACGCGGGGCGTGTAATGCGCCTCTTTGTGGACAGTTAGCGCGTTCGATTCCCGGCCGGGCTAATCTGCCCCCTTTGATTGGTCATCGTATTATTTCGCCTCTCTGTATACGGATGGATTATGGTGGTATTTTTAATATACGGTTACCTACTTTATTATCAGGGCGAAAAATTTAAGACACGGTAGGCATAGCTGCAGGACTGATACCTGAAAAACAAAATGAGAGAATTTGAGATCCTTTGAAAGTTTTTGTAAAAAAAAAATTCAAAATTATATGTGTAGCATCAGAGCAATGACCTACGGTGGCTTAGCTGGCGCCAGACGAGACAGGCGGTGGAGGGCATATTTATAATTTATTTGAGTCGTAAGTATATCATGCAAAGACATAGTTCTGAAAGTTTCCGCTACGATAAAAAAAAAAAAAATTAAAATTAAAAAAAAAAAAAAGCATTTATTGAACAAAACACGTTTTAAAGCACACATTTGGATAACAATGGCTGGCATAATAAGCAAGTAATACTTGCCTAAATTCTTTTTAAATTAATAGTTTTGACCGACTCTTGTGAGTTGAGGTCCGACTTTGATTTCCGGCAGTTGCTAACATGGATATATATCGAATGAATGGCCCACTGAATAAATGAATGAATAAATGATCTCTTTAATGGTTCAAAGTAGTTTTTTTTTTATTACTTTTTAATTCCATACATTCCATAGTCAAACAAACACCAACTAAAATAATTTAAGAGCCAGTTTACAGCATGGCTAGCGCCATTCGCGAAAAAAAATAATTTCTTATAAACTAAGACAAATATCAAAAATGTGGCACAGTATGACACTAGATAATGTAGCCTAGTATTTTAAGGGCACTTCTGTAAAGATTTTAGGTTGAAGACCAAAGAAAGCCACAAAGTGTTGCTAAAAGTGGCCACTTTTGGCAACAATCTGTTTTTTTTTTGTTAGGACTACTTTGCTGTATTCAAAAAATACTAAGCAAGATTATCTAGTGTCATACTGACCCACATTTTTGATATTTGCCTTAATTTAGAAGATATAAAATTTTTTCGAGAATGGCGCTAGCATCGCGGTAAACTGGCTCTTAACACTGCTTTATTTTTATCTACACCCCCCCCCCTCATCACACGACCGTGTGGCTCATAATAAGATAATAATCAATAAACACGCGAGAAAACTCTCTCCATGTATCGAAAATAAAACGTTAATACCTACCCCCTTACCCTTATTTTACCACCCACTACCACCACCCCGGCGGAAACGCACGAAGTAGTCCGATAACTTCCGATAGGTGGCGATAGTGTCTCGCGAAAAGCGGGAAGCTATGCAGTGGTATGAAAATATTTTTTTAAGTACCTATATAATTTTGTTAGGAGGAGGCACTTTTGAAATTAGAAATATCTGGTGCAATTTTTTTTTTCATCAAACCCGATCTTATAGATAGAGTTGGAGCGTTTCGAAAGGCATGGCATGACCACAAGACCCTATACTTCTATATATTTTATAATTCTAAATTTGTCTCGCTTGCATTGTGTTTCTCTACAGGGCAAATACAAACTCTGTGCAGTTTTCAGATAGGTACTTAGGTTTAAAAAAGAGTTTATAGGTATTTTTTATCATTTAAGTTTATCTTAAGTTGGTATTGAGGCATTAGTATTTTTTTTTCAAATGGACACTGTGCAATGATACATAAATCTATTGTATGTTATTTTCTTTACAATTTTTTTGTAAGCGTTGTGTGTTTTTATGGCAACTGAGTAATAAAATAATAGGATCTTATTATTTTGGTTGAAGTTGAGGTGAAGATTTATACTCAAACACGAACGATAGCAAGCCCATTAAAATAAATAAAATGCCATATCAAAATACTTTCATAATCTCATACATTTATTTGTTTGCGTTAGTATTTCAATAGCCCTATCATTTCTACTGCGACGACGTGTGGTCCGATTTTCATTTTATTTGTAATATAGCGGTTATTATTCTTAGTGACTTTATTCTTAGCTTTTAGGATAAATGATCTTAGAAATAAACGCTTTTGAAACTTAAGTGGCCACTTTTTAAGCAACAAACTGTTTTTTCCTTAGATTTTGAACGTGAAAGCTACACAACTGGGCATACATAATGTATGCGTATGTATATAGGTATTGTATGTAGCGTTAGAATTTAGAATAGGTATGTATTTAATTATTTTGTAGGTACTTTTATGTACTTGGATTTACTTAGTTTTAGTTATGTATGTAATATAATAATAATAAGACATCACACTCAGAGCCCTTAACTAGGAAGAACCTGTATCTAGGGTGCCCGAAACACACACAGAGACGAACATCACACCCAGACCGGAAACGAACATCAATATAAATAACATTTGCCCCGCCCAGGAATCAAACCCGGGTGCACACGCTTACTCAGTCCACATCACTGCTGACTGAGCCACGGAGCAGTCAAATATCTCCCTTTATTTTTCATTTTACTACATAATTGTATATTATTTTCCTCCTTGGTTGCCTGGAACAAATCGCTTTTAGTGATAAAGCCGCCTATTGCATTGTTGTATGTAATTTGTTTATGTACTTGTATTAATGTTTTATATTGATTGTAATAAAGCATTCTCTTATCATATCTTATCTTTAACTGGGCCTTAAAAATTGTAAGCAAGATTATCTAGGGAGTCAAAGACGCATATGTTCGATTCCCGGGCGGGGCGAATAATGATATGATGAATATCGATGTTTGTTTCCGGTCTGGGTGTAATGTTCGTCTCTGTATATGTTTCGGGCACTCTAGATACAGGTTCTATCTAGTTAGGGGCTCTGAGTGTAATGTGTTATTATTATATCGACGCTGGAAAGGCAACCTTGCTGAAGCGCCATTTGACGATTTGTGAGGAGAGCGATTTAAAGTTTCAAATTTTACAAAAAAAATCGAATAAAAGGTACTGTGTGTCAGATTAACCTGAAAATTAGTATGATAGTCTAAAAAACAGTTTAGCATAGTCTTGCGTTCAAAAATAATATATGCAACTTATAGAAACAGAGTTAGGTGGCGGTTCAGCAATTATTACCTATGCCACGGCAAGGCTAAATTGCTGATAGCATGAAGTGCAGCTCAAACCATTTCTGCACTTTTTGCTTATGTGCCAAAAAATATATTTTTCAAGTCAGACAAAATGTTTTATGTCTGCAAGCATTCAGAAACACAACAGGGTAAAATTCGGTTATATCACAATACCTCTCAAAATAGGACCGTCCAGAAATGATGATCTCCAACTGGCCGAGAGTCATGCCTACCAAATTTGGCTTATAGGTGGCCGTATTCAAAATAATTGGGACAGCAAATTAAAATATTTTTATTTTTATTACAAAATAAACTTGGTCTTAGAATGTTTGTTCAGGGAAGGTTTAAAAGGTGAGAAAATGAGAATATGGAAAAATGGATGAGAAATTTTTAAGAATTGTAAGGCGCGATATGAAGTTCGCCGGAACAGTTTTTTTTAAGCAGCCTGTATCGTCTCACTGCTGGGCAAAGGCCTCTTTCCCCTTTCTCCCGATCCTGGGCACTTTCCACAAGGTTTTAATGTGGGCTCCCAGCTCATCGCTCCACCGCTTTTTAGGCCGACCACGTCGCCTCTTGCCATCTTTTGGAAACCACACGGTGGTACGTTTGTCCCAACGGTCTGGCTGCATGCGGGCTACGTGGCTGGCACAGTCCCACTTGAGCTCCGCGGCCTTCCGAGCTACGTCTAAAATTTGAGTCCTGGAGCGCAGTTCGGTGTTTCGGACCCTGTCCACTAATCGAACGCCTAGGAAGCTGCGCTCCATGTTTCTCTGGCAAACCTCGAGTCTGGACTTTTGGGTGTCCATCAAACACCAAGTTTGAGCTGCGTAGGTAAGGATGGGGAGGATACACATATGTCCATGAGTTTGCGTTTGAGTCTCAGCGGAAGGTCTCCCTTTATAAGCTCTTTCATTGACCAATAGCTCCTCCAGGCATTGTCGACACGTCCTTCGACTTCTTTTTCCTGTCGAGCCTGGACGGAGACTATTTGGCCAAGATAGATACATTCCTGGACATATGCAATCCTCGCACCATCCACATCTACTGTATGCTCAATACTATTTGTCATCACTTTAGTCTTTGACTTATTCATCCTCAGTCCAACCTCGAGGCTCGCCTGGCTGAGCTTTTCTGTTCCAGCATGGACTGTAATTCGTTAGCAGACTTTGAGAACAGGACAATGTCGTCGAAAAAAAAAGCGAAGGTTCGTCAGCTTCGATTCGCCGACGACTATGCCTCTGTCCTCCCATTCTGGAGCCAGCTTTTGAAACACTTCCTCCAATGTTGCGGTAAATAATTTGGGAGAAAGAGGATCACCCTGCTTCACTCCCTTTCCTGTTCGAAAAGGTAGTCCTAATGACGGTGATTTTATAGCGGCGGTACTATTTCTGTAAATCGCCGGAACAGCTAGTAGGTAATAAAAAAAATACAACAATTTAAAACGTTGGCGTATTAAATAATCAAAAATGAACTGAATAAAATTTTAAAAAGACTTTCCACATAATTATAATACACTATTTGTACATAGAATATAAATTTACATCAAATACTTGGATGTATGGACTATGTTCTTTTGACTGCCCAGAATGATAAGAGTTTAAGGGATCCCTATTTATTATTTTTAACATTATATAGCATAACTAGAGGCTGCCCCGCGGTATCACCCGCGCAGATTTCTCATAAACTCTAAAAACCCGTTTTTTCCCGTTCCCATGGGAATTTCGGGAAATCTTTTCTTAGTGCTCACCTTAACTCCCTAAGGAACCTACATGCAAAATTTCAGCCCGCTACGCCCAGTGGTTTCGGCTCTGCGTTGTCTGTCAGTCTGTCTGTCAGTCAGTCAGTCAGTCAGTCAGTCAGTCAGTAACGGAAGAGTTTTATATATCTGTACCTCAGAAGCATAACACTGTAAGTCGCAAATCGTCATTTTACAGGAGAGCGTTTTAAAGTTTGAAATCGCATGTTTTTCAACTTTAGACGCAAATAAGACGCAAAAGTAGATGCTATAATCATCTTGAGTTTAATTGATAACATAGAGCAATTATCTCTTAATTCAAAACAATTTTCAGAAAAATAAGTCCTATGAAAAAATATAGTTTTTCAGGTACTTTTGTAAAAACATGCATCACATACACTACAATGCTTCTAAGATTATTTTTGTAATCCGGTGAGAAATGATGTCAGTTACAGTATTTTCTTTAAGAAAACAATATACAAATAACTACTATAGTGTTAAAAAACACTATAGAACATAAATTCAGAACCCTTACAACTCTAAATCTGTGTCAGTAATTTATATTTATGTACTTTCTGAGTAAATTTCATGTTTTAAATGATGTTGTCTGAATTGCTGTCTGAATCTGTGACCTAATGTAGTGAACATTATAGAGAAGGATTAAGAAATGGTTAAATATAAAATAATATGGGACATATGGGGTCCATAAGTAACTGTTGCATGAATGAGACATAGGTCCCTAGCGCTTTGGTACCAGGATTCCATTGTGATAAGTGTATTGTGTAGGCGAAACGTTGTTCTTGGTTGTGCTCTGAGTCTGCAGTGGCTCACTGATTAGTAGTATAACTCGTGGAAGTTTGGGCTCTTGTTTTGTTTTCCGGCGTAGATTGGTTTTAGTAAGGTTTTGAGACTGCATTGAGCTTTATAAATAAAATGCCCCTAGTTTCTCTTTCCTTGCCTGTAGTCGCACGCATAGTGGGGTCATGAAAGGCTCATAATTCGAAGTTTGAACTTTAGCGACGACGTAGCATGAGTTTACCGTTAGTAGATATCACAATAAGCCGTTCATGATCTCGGGGTCTGGTAGCTAGCTAATAGGGAGAGAAACCAGAGTTTGTATTATGTTACCTAAATGCAGTCTCAAAGTTTATCTAAAGTAGATCTGCGCTGATTGTCCGAAAAGTAAGATGATTCCGTGCTTCGGAAGGCACGTTAAGCCGTTGGTCCCGGCCGCAGCAGTGGTCGTTATAACCGCGGCGACAAGCTGGCCCCTTGTCACGTTGGTAATAAAAGCATAAACTTGGCTAAATGTGGGTCCGTCTCTTGAGCTGGTCCTCTGCCTAACCCTCCGGGGAATAAAAGGCGTGAGATTATGTATTATGTATGTAGATCTGCGCCAGAAAACAGGACCGGTACTTAAAAGTTACATTAGAAATTCACAGATTTGCTGTTGGATATTGATTGTAATGTAAATTGTATGACGTCTGTTTGAATTAATGTTTCTTAATACTTTCGAAGTAATCGAGCAGTTTGATGCAGCAGCATTATCAAGGACAGATATACTGCTGCAGTGTTTCGGGTAAATCAGCAATGAAAGCATGTGCCAAGGATCGGTGGGCACTAACAGAGTTGGTAAATATACCAAGTTTTCGAGGAAAGTATTGCAAAACAAATGGTTGTACAGTAGTATGACCAATGAAGACTTTAATTTTCAATTTGGTTTGTCTTTTTTTTGTAATAGGAAGAATGGCCTATAGCATTTCGAGCGTCGGGGTTATGTGGGGCTCGCACCCACTAAAACCCCCCGGCGGCCGTCTTGGCGCTTTTGGGAAGAGCCCCGGGAACCACGCATTATAGCATCCGGAGTCCTTACCACGCTCAGCTACTATCAGCTTCGTGCTCGGGGAGGGCATATTGTTCCCTCCCCGGCTCGCCTTTGGAGCTGCGGCGGCACAGTGCCACTAGCTGTGCCGGCGCCCATCTCGGGGCCGTTTGATGAGTGTGTCGGGCCCCCGCCCTTCACACCCACGACCCCAAAGACCCCTTTTAGTCGCCTATTACGACGGGCATGGCATACCGTAGACCTATTCTTATGCCCGGACCTACAGGGCTTACCCTGGCAGTAATGCATGTGATGTCACACTTGAGATTAGATCCGTGCGCGACCGTCCTCAGGCTTGAAAGAGAATCGAATAAAGGACAAGGCTTTGGGATTGGAGTATGTATCTTTTCTGGTGTTAGATATAAACTATTTTTTTAATATAAGAGTTTATATCTATTGCTAGTGTCAGAATTGTGCTCCAATCTTGTGTGTCTGTGTGTGTGTGACGTTGTATGGTTTCGTCTATGGGTAATGAGTTCTGTCGGTATTTTATTCAGCTGCAAAAGTGTTATAATCTATCTTTGATGAAGTTGTTGCAGGAAGTTGTTGTGTTGAGGGTATGATGAAGCATTCGTTGACGGACCTTCTTTACCATTTTTTTTTAAGAAGATTTATGTATTATTACGTGCATGGTAAGTATCACTGAATTAAGAATGCCAAAAACTGATAATTTAGATAAAAAATAATCTATTTTCTTTTTCTCTGATACCCAGCCAAGACAGAACTCCCGCGTAACTAGCAGCTTCTATATAAAGATGCGTTAAACCACGCCCTCTTAATCGGATTTAATTGAATAGTATAAAACTGTAACAGCAAAAATACAGTATGATGCATCTTGATTTGCTTCGAAGCAAAACACAGTATCTGCGCAGTTACAGTATTATGCATCGGATATAGTTCAGAAGCATAAAACTGTATGATGGTACATACAATGTTATGCAATATAATTAATTCGAAGCATAAAGCAGTATACGCCCTTACAGTTTAATGCTTCTCATCAGGCAAGGTATTTACACTATAATGCAAATCGGAAAAAGGCACTTCCAGGCTAGCTACGACCACGGGAGTAAGCGCATTCGAAAGAGCTCGTCAAATACATTAGGATTCCATTAAAAAGTGAAAATCGCAAAAATGTCAGTTACAGTGTTATGCTTCTGAGGTACAGATATATTGATTGACACTCAGGGATAGTGTATCTTTCTTGGAAATAACGTGAAATATTTTTCAAATCCATTCTGTCAGTAGTTACAGAGCTTATTCGATGCAAACAAACAAACAATAAAATCTGGCGTTTTTAAAATATTACTTTAGTATTATAAAGACTTGGTTGTATGGACTTTGTTCGAATAAAAAAACAACAACAAAATGTCCAAAATTTCCTAAACAAACCATCAAAATGTAAACAACAGAACATTTTTTGGCACCTTGGGTTACATTATTTGAGTAAGGATCCCTATTTTTTTTAATATAATACAACATAGTCACTCGGGGTTTGTGTAGCTTCCTAACAGCAAAATATTTTTTGAATCAATTTAGTATTTCCACATCTGAGAATCAAACCGCCTACAAATTACAAAAAAAGACATTTGTGAAATCTGACCAACTTTTGAAATAGTTTTGTACAGTAACAATTTTTATATATTTATATTATTTTAATGGAATGGTCAATAGGGTAAATCATAAGAATCAAAATCTCTTTAACAAAGTTGGTTAATAAAGTAAAACGATTACCATTATATCTGGAATTATGAATTCAATAGATGGAGTTATGCCGAATGGCCACCATAGGCCATGCATAAAATGTGTAGAGTTAAAAAAAAATGTTTCGTTTCCTTTAAAAATAAAGGAATATTTCCTTTCAATAAAATCCTTCAGTTTTTAGAGTAAGTATTATGTGGCATTACAAAATTCCAACCTGTAAGAAAAATTCATTATTTTCTCATCACAAATAATAAAACTGCTAAATTATGTTAAGTATCTAGCTGCTGTATATGATAGTTAATAATCGCAGGATTCGCAGGGTACGCTCGAACCATTATTTAGTGCGCTTTTATGAATGAGCTGCGGGCATCCACCCCAAACGACAAGATGCGAGTGACTGATGCGCCCGCGCACACCTGGGTCAATACATAACCTCTATGTGTGACGCAATACAAGACTCTTAAAAGATAGCTTAAATGCCCTACATCTTAAAATTCTTTGCACGGAAGACATGCTGAAGTAGCTTGAATGTGCCCAAGTAAGTAGGGATAAAGTTTCTTATAAATGTAA
This sequence comes from Euspilapteryx auroguttella, assembly GCA_951802225.1. Lineage (NCBI taxonomy): Eukaryota > Metazoa > Arthropoda > Insecta > Lepidoptera > Gracillariidae > Euspilapteryx > Euspilapteryx auroguttella. Next base: position 5,951,348 of record OX637663.1, on the reverse strand, counting down.
TATTATTGATGTTAGGTTGGGTAAAACTGCATTAAGTACCACTTCCAGCAAATTCTTGCCCTGCCAAAATTGCTTATATCCATAGTGATTATTAGTTTTGTCGGATAAAATTGCTGATCTGTAAACAATACAAATAATACGGTAGAGCAAAACTGGCTTAAGCGCCATATCATGAATAATCTCAGCGAGGCTAGTTTTCTTATGTGCACTTTGCTTTTTTCTCACGGCAAAGCAAATTTTCTTTTCTAATTTAATTTAGATTAACACAAAATGGAATAATTGCTAATCGGTAATTTGGACATTAAAGGGGTAGCTTAAGTGCCAAAAAATATAAAAAGACCTAAAAAAAAGCTCTTATTAACCAAAAAAGCAGTAATTACAGATTGCTTAACGACCATGAAAACGGCTCGTATTGAGATGAGACCCAGATCAGCAGATAGAGAAAAATCAGCCGATTCTAACGGTATATATAACTCATATTCGCATTTTTGGAGATCAGCAATTTTGCCTTTCCACCGTCGATATTATTATTATTTCGGTCATGGTGAAGATATTAATTATCTATTGGAAGTGGGGCTAGTTTCGCACCGTGTCACAACCCTCGAAAATGATTTTCGGGTTTTAACACAACAGACGTGTTTTGAAAATAGATTTGACAAAACCCTCTAAAAGAGTACTAAAATACGAAAACAATCGAAATCGAAACTATCCAAAATCTTATACAGCCTTAGGCTTATTACTTATTTTTTAATTAATAAATAAAATTTATAACGTCTTTGCCTAGTTCACGGTAATAACCTAAAAAAGGCTCTTAAATTATATCAACAAGGTTGAAAATAGTACATCAAAAATATGCATTTGTTTGTACTAACAAGATTGACGAGGCCGACCAAATAACACTAAACACCAAGCATTTGTTTTATCCTTGATGGCGCAGTAGTTGCAAACTTTTGCGGTATTAGGTTCTATTCTGGATAAGTATGCAATTTTTTTTATAAAATATATATATATATATTTCATACATATATATATATCAATACCACTATATATAATGGTATTGACGGTAAGGGTATTGTCATCTCTTATGTAACTTACTTATTTACTTTACTTTTCGTTAGCAAATAAATAAAATAAAAACTAATATAATTACTTTTTTTTTAACATTTCACATCTCATTTCAGCCAAGACACGTCCCACTGATGGACATAGGCCCCCCCACAGATTGTCACAAGGACAAACAAGGCAAATGTGGGTACAGTGGCGGCTTAGGAAGGCGTAACACTTCAGCTTTTTCTGTATCGCAAAATAGCTCTTGTTTTTTGGTATTACAGTCTAGGGCGCACGAGACCATAGACAAATCTGTTACGCCGTCCTAGACCGCCACTGTACGAAAGTTGCTACAATATCCACGCTTAGCAGGCAGGGAGGCGACTTCGGGCATTCCCGGGCTCAAACAGTCGAGCGACAGTGTGTCGGCGCCATCTCGCGACACACTGTCGCTCGTCTGATTGAGCCCTAGTCGCCTTTTACGACACCCGTGGGAGGAGATGGGGTGGTATTATTACATGCCGCCTCTACACGGCTAAAATATTATAAAGTAGGTATGTATGTTTTGAGTGAAGCTACCTGTAAGGTAAGTCGCTCGCAAAATAAATTGACTTATACCTGTGAACTGCAGCAGAAGCCCTAAAACGACGCCGTACTGTAGGCCGCAAATCAACCCAAACCTGTGTGCCAACTCGCCAACAATTGCGAGACCTAAGCTCGCGAGTTGACGATCGACTCGTTAAAAATTGTTTTGATGCTGTAGGTTGTGTAGATAGATGGATATTGGACACTTTATTGCAATCAATGAACTTAAGTCAAGTCAAAAGTAAAAAATTATTTATTTAATATAGGATACAAGATATCACTTATTGAAAGTCAATCTAATTAGTATTGATACATTATTTGGTAAAGTATCCTTTACTGCGAGAGGTGAGGTGGCGCTTGGCTCTGGCGAATGTTTGCCTTGCCTTACGACAATAGTCGCCTGGAGACGCCCCCAAACGAGCCCTCCTCTGTCAAATGATTCTACTCCTTTTCGCGATGATTTTACAGCAGCAACTTAATAAAGTTAATTACAATTTTCTTAAATGAATACCTACGTTAATTGGACGGGGCGGCCTTATCGCTTAGACGTCTTCCTGGCAACCTATTGTTGGGATAAAATAAACTTTTAAACAAAAAAAGAAAAGTGGGTTGTTTAGAATGACTATTAATCTTGAATATTTTTTTAACATACGAATTAATGTTGTAAATAGGTTGATGTGCAGCCTACTGTACCTAACAGCCCCGCTTTGGCTTAGCGTACTCGGATCATTAGCCTAATTCATTAGGTTTCTGCTTTCCTTGACTATTACTATAGGCAATATTAGGATTTTTGTTTAGGTAAATAAAAACTATATATTTTTTGAAATAAATAATATTTTCAAATAGCTCAAAGAATTGCGATGGGCAGGGCACATAGCTCGAAGAACGATGGTCGCTGGGGCCGAAAAGTTTTCTAGTGGCGACCACGAACCGGAAGGAAGCAGGCAGACCCCCAAAAGGTGGTCAGACGACCTGGTGAAGGCTGCGGGAATACACTGGATGAGGTTCGCTCAAGACGTCGTGGTTGCGTTCTGTGAGAGGGCTATGTCCAGCAGTGGACGTCTTTCGGCTGAAATGATGATGATGATCATTTTCAAATATTAATATTTCTGTGTTCTTTTATCTATACTAATCCTCCCTATAGACCTTCCTTCCGCCTTTCCTTAACTATTTAAAAGTAACTTTGTATTAATAAAAATTAATAAAAATTTGTCAAACAGGCGGCTAGTCTTACGCGGCGCTAGAGCGCGGGCTCATTAATGTCACAAACGCTCCTTTAGGCTTCAAACGCACAGGCGGATTTTTATCCGCGCGGAAAAAAACCGGGCGGATAACAAAGCCTGATTTGGTATACCTAAAAGTACATTCCGTCCACGTTCTGTACAATTGTACATCATACAAGCAAGAACATAATTCCGAAACAGTACAGGCGGTGGAAAAATGGGCGGCGTCGCCGGGGGACAGTGACGGACGCAAGTAATTAGTCTTAAAAATTGCAGCGGTAAGTGTACTGTACGGCATGAGCAGTGGTCAAGTAAAATCAATAAAAAAACTGTGATTAATTATTTATCAGTTCCATAATAACACCTAGGTTTGCTATAAAAAAAATACCTAATGTATAATGTTCTTTTGTATTGTATCTAACTAATTAGATGTATAAATAAAGTGTTTTATCTTTCATCTTTAAATGACGACGAAAAAATAGAGGAGTTTTATCCTATTAGATTGGGATGCTTGATATTTTATATATTTGGACGTTTTCCTAAATTTAAGGTAAGTTAAATAAAAAAACGCGTGTTCCACTTTCTATGCCAACCAGTGGTGAAAAAGTAAAAACGTGGAAAACTGCTAAGTGGCGAAAAGTGCTGATGCTCCGTCCTCTGAATTGCGATGAGTTTCAGAGCTCTTGCACAACAAATGGACAAACAAACTGAACACAATTGAGGTAAACAGAGAAACGTAAACATATTCTATTGCTGTTTTTTAAAACATTGTCAAAGTTTCGTATATTTGGTCAGATCGTCATTTATTAGACTTCTTCCCAATTCGCCAAGGGGCAAACGGGTGCGAAACTAGCGCCACTTCTTCTAAACCATGGCCGAAATCAAAAATATGCGTGTGAGAATCCCTTTTTTTTTTGTTTTTAGGCGGGGAAACTCCTAACGATTACCCTGCGACTCCCCCCGGGGTCGCGTTATGTGGGGTTCGCACCCACTAAAACCCCACCGGTGTTCATCTGGGCTGTTGGCAAGGGGGTCACGGGTGATCTTTCGATCGTTGTGTTCAACTCCGCGACCCCCTCTAGCATTAGCTGTTTAGCCTCTTCACGGGGGGACAAGAGGTGGTAGTCCCCCCTGAGCGCGGATGGCTCCTCCTACGCTCGACGACGGAACTGGACACCGCGTTTGCCGTCCTTCTCGGGGCCGTTATATGACTACACGAGGCCCCCGCCTCGTGCACCCAACGACCCCGGGGTCCCCTCTTAGTCGCCTCTTACGACAGGCAGGGGATACCTCAGTCCTATTCTTCGGCCCGGTACTGCAGGGCGTGTGTGAGACTCCCTAGATAATTTTGCTTAGAATTTTTAAAGCTCTGTTGTGTAGGTTTTAGGATGATGATGATCTTAGAAATATTCTTTTATGAAACTGAAATAACTACTTTAGGCAACAAACGGTTTATCCCTTAGATTTTGAACCTGAAAGCTACACAACAGCGCCTTAAAAATACTAAGCAAGATTATCTAGGGAGTCAAAGACGAATATTTTTGATTTCGGGCATGGTTTAGAAGAAGTGGCGCTAGTATCGCACGATATTAATTATATTTAACGAAGTTGCACTAGTTTTGCACCGTGTAAGCCCTTAATTAATTCTCAAATTGCCCATTTTCCAATTCGAGTAAATGTTTACCATTAAAATTAAATGTTTTCCAAATCCCCATTCGCCTACATCCATGGTTTTAATAAAAGTGCCAAAAAACATTTTTAGCACACGTATTCTACAGAGGTGATATTTAGACAAAGTATTTTCTAACTTTTAGATTATTAAAAACACGTTGTATTGAATATGTATACAAGCAATTACGATAATACTGTAATAGTATATTTTGATATTATTTTATTGTTTTAATATACATAATAATATTAATACTTTACTCTACATTTATCTACAAACAGCGTTTGAAGTCTTTCCTTACTCTACAAATTTACAACGCTCTACATAGAGTCCCCTTCTCTTAATAAATAACCTCCCCTCCTTTTCAACTAGACAAATAAAACTACAAAGAACGCGTGACCTTGATCATTAAAATTTCGGCCACTCGCGCGCATCTGAAATTCCTGCCCTATGATTGGTTGTTGAAACGTTAGAAAAAATTTGAACGTTAGTTTGTCGGTCGCTGTGATTGGTCGGATTTTTGGCCAGTTATTAAAAACTAGCTAGTCCGATGTGTTATCAGAAAATTAACTATTTGGTGATACGAGTAAGTATATTAGTTATTGTAAAGTGCAAAACATTTAAGCATGTAAAATTATAAAGTTACATGTCGTAGGGTTTTAAGAGATTATTTTATTGTTATGTTCACAAAAGTTTCACTTTTTAACCGACTTCAAAAAGGGGGTTATCAGATTGACCTGTATGTATGTTTTATATTCAAAATAAAAAAAAAAAAAAAAAATTTTGATGAGGTTTTCACAAAAGTATTTTTTACACTCAGGAGAAGGTTTTAGAACCTATTTTAACCGACTTCAGAAAAGAGTGAGTTCTCAGTTCTATGTATTTGTCAGTTTATTGAAGGAGGGTCTCTATTTTTATAAAAAATATAAGTTGGTAAGTATAATTATTTTTCAATAAGTAAGTATAAAAAAAAACTATCAGTTAAATAGGTAGATTAGGTACACACACACACTAAATACACTTTTAAATACCTATAATGTGTGTCTATTTGGCCCAACCTAACGCTTTTTACCCCCACTCCTGCGCAACCGAAATTTGAACCGCGTTAGACGATTGGTCGGCCATTATTATTAGGTACGCTTGCCTTGGTTAGTTATAATTTTTTTAAATAAAAAAACCGGTTAGTTTAGATGGCGCGTCGCTGTCGAGTTACTTTGGATTCATAACTTGTTTTTTGACGTGCATGAGAAATAAAATGGCGGCCGCGCTGCCGGTTTTAAGTATAATAAATGGATTGTTTGCTATTGTTAATAATAAGTTGCATAGTTGCATTACATTGATGAAACTTGTTAAACTGTTTTAATTTTTATAGTTTTGTTATTGGAAAATGCATAATTGGCACAGTTGTACAAAAATATTAAAATACCAGTAAAGAGTAATATAGAGCCACTATATCGATAAAAGTTTAGGTGTTTCAAATTAAGTTTAGGAGGAACAATAATATTTTTATTGTTTTGGAATATTTGTAAAGTAGGTACCTACTAAAAGTAGGTACTTAGTTTAAAAGTTCAGCTATCTTGGATACTCGCGATTATGACAAAAACCCCTCACATTATTTTAAGTCAAAGATGTAACATAACGTGCGAGCAAAAATAGTACTTACTAACTACCTAATTTCTGCAAAATGCATCATTCGAAAAAGGTTTCCTATTTCTAATTCTTAAAGTAAAATTTAGCTCTACATTATTTTACAGGCGTTCAGTACATACATAGGTAAGTTGATTATAAGAAATAGGTTTTGTTTATAATGTAGGTAAGTATATTGAACACATAACTATTTTAAATTATATAATTAATTACTAAGGTATATCTGAAGAGATATACGCCTGTATACCATCGGGGTAGGCAGACACAATTGATCCCCTCTTACTTGAGTACTTACTTGCAACTAAAATAAAGTATTGAGTATACTATCCTGCCTGAAATGCATGAGCCTTACTACTTTCACTTATTGTTCTTTCTTTTTAGAATACTTATGAAAAATACTTAATTAAAAATTACAATAAATTTAAATCAGTTTGGAGAACAAAAGGAAAAAAAATTAAAAAATCTGAGACTATCGGAATAACCCATATTTAACTTTTAAAATAAAAAGTACTTACTTACCAAATATTGAAAAAAAAAACTATTTTTATAAGTTATAATATCAAGTTATGTAAGTAAGTATTTAATTTCTACTAAGAGCAAAATCTCTATTCAAAGATCTCCATTATTCAATATAATAACACAATTCACACACAACAAACATCAAAATACAATCCAACATCCAACCGAAATAATAAAAACGCACACACGCACAGAACGTCCTCAATTCAAATTCCGAACGCGGCGAACGTTTCCGTGATGGCGACGGGGGCAATGACCGGGTTTTGGAGGGCGCTGTGACGTCAGAGCGTGACCTGCCCCAACGTTGGCCTTGAACGGTAGATTTCGGCGAAACCGCTTGCGGCCAGACGGATGTTTGTCACCCCGAAAATTTGGCACGCGGGCGGGTGAGGAAATTGAGTTTACTGGGCCAGAGAGCGCAGCGCACCACTCCGCTTTGTTTCGGTATTAATTAATTGGTTACAGGATTGAACTCATAATTTATTACTTACTTAAATATAAAACATAGTATATTGATAATAAATTGATGCATAAATTAATATCATAAATAGGAGTCTTGGGTAAGTAGGAGCATGGCTCTACTCTTGCGAGAACGGGCCTAATTAATCGTGTAAAAAATATCGTTTTGGTGACTCTACACTACATGTAGAATCTACAAGTACCTACCTAGAGTTAATCTAAAATTAAACTCTACATTATTTCAGATTCCATTTTATTTTTATTTAGATTTTCAGGAGGTAGAGACTCAGATTATACTGAAAAGAAATTACGTAAGTTTGAGATTCTAGGTTATAATGTACTGCGTAGAAAAGTTTACTTTATTTTAAAAGTCTGCAATTATAACCTATCTACTTCTGTAGCTAGAGGCACCTAAAGGATACTTTTTGGACTCCTTTGGTAGAACTTGTGCAAGACAAAATTTAGAATCATTATATAAAATAAAAAATTAAGCCAAGATTTGCCAAGAAATTAAATGTTCGAAAAATAAAAAAATTGAATCATGGAGCAAAGCGGACCATTCCGTCATTTTCTGGGTATCACTCGCCCCTTCATTAATTCGGTCAACTTTCCCAGATTCGAAATTGGAACGCAAATTTAATTTGAATGCTTTTGTTTTTTTTTGTTCCCGCTAAATTGTGCAAGCGAATGGGTCGGGCTTTCAGTCTTTTGTTGCAAATTGAGTGGGTTTGCGTCGAAATGGTTGGTGGTAATTTAAAAAATATAGGTTATTCGTTTTAACATTTACGAAATTTGGGGAGTCGATTAACATGGAGGCGTCTTAGAATTTTATTCAAAAGTCTACGTTCACTGTGTCTTGCCAGTGATGACACTACAGTTTTTTTTTTCCCCATTAGGCCCGATGCCGATGCCGTAGATGGAGATGCAGCTTAAGAGGCCTCATCACATAGCTAAAAGTCACTCAAAGTGCAATAAAACGGTCCCTTGAAATTCCTTGCGTGATCCAATCCGAACTTTTGAGATCCACAAAAATATATAAAAGTCACCATACGGATACAGCCCAAAGAATTACAAAACTTAAGTGTAGAGCTTAGAAATTAAGAGCAGGACACATTTGAAAAACAGATGGTCGTTGGCGCCGTAAAGGTTCGAATGGTGACCGCGTACCGAGATACGCAGACTAGGCAGACTCTCATAAGTTGGTCAGACGACGTGGTGATTTGATCTACTGGAACTAAAAAGATTATGTAGGGAGTCCTAATCCTAATATGTGAACCAGTAGACGTAGGTATTTGTTCTGCGATTAGATGAAGTTACACTATTGATTATTTCAAAATAAATTTATATCTGTGTACATACAATACAAAACTTGTTATAAATAAAAGAGATAGTTAACACCCAAATTGCATTGAAAGAGCGAGACGAGAGATAGACGTGAATCAGTCAGTCGGGTCGTTGAACCTCGGTTTTGATGATGCATTCACAAATACAAGACACAGACGTAGTGTTTGCAGACTAAATACACTGATAATTTTTTTACAACGCTCGTATTATACCTACCTAATAGTCTGAATCGTGCGTACTTTATTTACTTTAGGTACGGCAATCCAAGTTATACCAACCCTTTATCATTGCTAAACTAGCTGTCTCGGCGAACTTCGTATCGCGCCTTACTTTTTTACGGAAAATTTTAATTGTGTTCTTACTAACTTTCTCTTGATTTTTTCCTATTTTCTCACCTTTTATAAAACCTTCCCTAGACTACTACGAATATTATAAAACCAAAATCAGCTAAGTCTTAGCGAGACTAACGAACAATGATTCATTTTTATTTATGCAAAATTATCCTTATTTTGTTCAGTGGTTTGGGTAGGTAGTATTTATGTTACCAGCTAAGTACCTGTGTCCTTACATTAGTATCCTTACTAAAAAAATTGGTTCATTATGTTTTTTTTTTTACTATATTAGTATCAATAGTCACAGAGATTTGGACTGAGTGAGAAGCGTGTGCACCTGGGTTCGATTCCCGGCGGGGCTTACATTGTAATGGTGAATATCGATGTTTGTTTTCGATCTGGGTGTACTTATTGTTCGTCTTTTCTTTGTATATGTTTCGGGCATCCTAGATACAGGTTCTTCCTAGTTAGGGGCACTGAATGCGATGCGTTATTATTATTAAAATATTTTTTTAATCTGTGCCCAAATTTCCAGTTTAGACATAAATAGATATATTATTTTATTGTACAAAAAAACATAAAAATTTGAAAAAAATACATTAGTAAGTTGACAAAAAGCATATACATACATAATGTTTAAAATACGTTAACTCTGCTAAAAGTGTGGACATTTTAGACTTTATCTATAATACTTATAGTCAGGGCATGGCAATGACCCTAGATTAATTTCGAAGTTATCGGTGAACTTAGCTGATAAGTGACTTGATATCATAAAATGGCAAATGTTTTCCAAACGTGTTAGCTAGACGACTAACCAATCATTCAATACGTGAAACCAATAATTCTGATAATTTTGACACTTTTAGGTATGCCTTGAAATTGCTCTGTTTTTTTTTACCTGCGGAATCGCTCAAGACCGTCGAGTGTGGAGACGATTTTTGTCGGCCCTTTTCTCCACATTAGAAATTAGGAATAAGTAAGTAAATTAAACCTTAAGACGATATTACGAGAAATAAATCAAACGACCGAGGAACAAAGAATGGAAACATCTGAGGGAAAAGGATTTATGTCAGTCGCCCACATCGGTTACTACATTTTATTGGAAAAAGTGATAAATATTAAATATCTTTTTAATTATTACTTTTAAATCAGATCACAGATCGCCACAATGATGGGTCTTGTTCGAATCTAATCCACTGCACACCACAATGTTACTTCCCCGACCATATCGCCTCACCAATCTAGTTGCCTTCTCTACATCTTCCAGTACATAGATAAGTTTGAGTAAATGATTCTTTAAATACTTATAATTTTTTTTTATTTATGTAGATAACTAGCTGACGCGGTGAACTTCGTTGAGTTCTGAATTTTTGAAAGTATTTTATAGATATAGTGAAATTATAATTTTTTATTTTTTATACCCAACAGTGAAATAATTTTTCAATTTGTTTTAGTAATTTTGGAGCCTATGTTCAATGCAAGCAACACAACAAACAAATCGTTCCTCTTTATAATTGGTAAAGATACCTATATGTATAAAAAACTGCACAGTTCTATGAACAAAACGTATAGCTGAGATAAGAGTTTAGAAATTGTATGTTATTGACCGACAGACCAACAACCCACATTAAAGTTTAAAAACTGTTCTTTGTATGTATCATGTATCATTTATTTTGGGTCATTTAACTTTTTTCTATCTTTGTTACCATTTATATTTACATTTTTCAATAGGTATCTTTATGTTTTTTTGGATGACTTTTAGAAATTCGATCAATTTGGAATTCAAAAGCGTTGTATCGTAATAAATACTGTAAATAATAATTGTTTTACAGATCTGCCCAATAGATGGCTACGTCACGTGTGCGAATGTCAAAAGTTCATTCACCCCAGCCCAGCTGTTCAAATGTAAACCAATATCGACTGATAACGTGCAAAAAAATAATAATAGTGAATCGCGAAAAATGTATGCATGTATGCACTTATATTTCTTGTTTATTGAATAAGGTTTATTTAATAAAATGGATACTTAATAATATCTAATTTTCAACTTATTTATACATAACTGCGGGAAAAGGCGAATCGGTGACCCAAAAACACATGGCAGGGCGATTTGAAGGAGATAGAATAGAATACAAATTGCATTTGAAACCCATTGCCGCCTTTAAAGGCCACTCAGCAATACTTGCTGTACATTACATGCCCTTAGAAAAGCAGCAATGGTTGTCGAATGCTGACACAGTAAATTTTCAATAATAGTTTAGATAAAAGACTTGACCTTCTGGCTGGAAGAAGTCAGCTACATCGCTCAAGACCTTTGAAAGTGCGAAGCAACGATTTGTTTTGACCCTTTGCTCCTACATTAGATATTGGGCAATTTGGCTTTACGATTAGGTTTTCTAAGATATGAGAAAATCAAGTAAGCATAGGTACCCAATACTAAAACATTATCAATTGCCGCACTTTAGTACGATGGTAATCAGGCTCACAAAATTACATTTCGTAAAACCTTATAACCAGAATTTAAATCAAACATTTGTTTTAACTTTTAACTTATATTTTCATTATAAAGAAGAGAATAAAACATTCATTCATAAAAGCTTAGTAAGGCAAAAAAGTAGAAAACTATTCTACGAAATTCTTCCCTTTTTTAGCAGATATATTTTTATCAGCCAAAAGCTTAACTTTTAGGTCGATGCCCTGATAACATGGAATCCATTGGTAAAGGTCAGTTTCATTTATAAAAGAAATGTCTGTTTGTCAATTTTTAATTATATTAATTTTTGTTTTATTTGCATTTTTATATACTTACCTACGTTTGTTTGAAGTAAAACCTTTTCAATTGGATGTTGTTATTAAAGATGTCTTGTAGGTATAGGTAATGAAGTAATAATTTATAGTTAATTCGTTTGTTTGAAGAAACGTCTTTATTAGTGGATAAGGTAAATTCTCGAAAATCAGTTGTGATCGGATTGTAAACAAGTTGTAAACCATTGCTGATTTGTTAAGGCTGTTCGAGAAATTGCTTGTGTGACAACGGCAATGGTTTACGAAAACCGCACGAAAACCAACAATTAGACTTCAATAAATGATACTCAGATTTAGTTTTTAATGAAAATTAATTCTGACATCCTAGGTGTTATTTATATTAATCTCGTATTATGAGGCACTTAATGTCTATCAGGCATCACGGCCAAACGGCTTGACCAATTTTAATTCGGTTTTCTTATACGATATGGTTTGAATAATAAATAATAATATTTCAAAATAGCTAGCTTTTCCTCGCGGGCAATGCCGCGAGGAAAAGCTAGTTTGCAATGCAAGCAAAGTAGCGGTAAAATATAATTATTTTTGTATAATAAAAATGTGTTTTTCTCTTTTTTTACCGTGAAATTTGTGAAAATGCATACTGTTGACACAATTGCTGGCTTTCGGTGTTATTGCAAAAATATTTATTTCGCTTGTTTGATGCCCGATTACCACTGCTTTTGAATTTTATCGTTAATTATCTGTTCGAATAATTAAATTTATATAGTCTAAGCTAAGATGACTAGTATAGATGAAGTGATAACGGTTACTCCTCAGAGCCTCTAACTAAAAGAACCTGTATCTAGGTTGTCAAAGACACACAAGGCACAACTAACCGCCCTGGAAACAAACATCTATCTATATCTATCAAAAATATGTTCGCCCCCACCGGGAATCGAATTCGCAACTCTTGCGTCACAGTCAAAATCCCTGTCATTGGCTTTAATCAAGTCTCACTCGATAAAAGTTTAAATTCAAGGCATATACTGAGTCTATTTTAAAAGGTAGTCGTTGTCTAGCCTTGCTTCGTCTTTTTATTTAGTCTAAAGTTGTAAAAGCCTATGAACATTACTCAATGACCATCACGTTAAGCCGTTGGTCCCGGCCGCAGTAGCGGTCGTTATAACCGCGGCGACAAGCTGGCCCCTTGTCGCGTTGGTAATAAAGCATAAACTTGGCTAAATGAGAGTCCGGCTCTGGAGCTGGTGCCTCTGCCTAAACCTTCGGGGATTAAAATTCGTGAGATTATGTTTATGTTTGTTGTTCGATGACCATCACTACTACTACTGTGCTACTACTAGGCTGCTACTATACCTTTTTATGACGTCATCAGTTCTTTTATGTCGTCACAGTAAACCATAGTTAGGACTTGACTGCAAATGTCTTGTTTCTGAGTAGAGAAAACACTAAGTTTGTTCAGTAATTATCTTTTAGTACTTACTCCAAACTCAACTAACGTTTCATTCATTCGTTTTAGGCGAGAGACGGAATAGTATAAAGAATAGTATACTACATACTGCACGGGCACTCGCTGCCTCTCTCAGCAAGTGCTGCCCCCCGCTCTCGGTTACCTCTCAGTTCAGTTACTGCTCAGTACAAATAAAGCAGCGTCACACGTCTCATCTCACTCACACAAGCATGATACGCGTGCACGTACAAGAGTTTCGGTTGTGCGCGAAGCAACGCGCTTTTTTAACCGACTTCAAAAAAGGAGGTTATCAGTTTGACCTGTATGTATGTATGTTTGTCCGCGAATATCTCGCGTTTGGCTGAACCGATTTCGATGCGGTTTTCAGTAAAGTATTTTTTACATTCAGGAGGAGGTTTTAGTACCTATTTTAACCGACTTCGATAAAGAGGAAGTGCTCAGTTGATGTATGTGTCAGTATATTGAAGGCGGGTTACTTTTTTGTAAAAATGAAATTATTCTATGAAGTGTCCAAGGTGTGACTTGTCTCCACAGCTTGAAATATCAGCGACCCTCATCCAGTGTATACTCACAAAATAGATAAGAGGTATACCTACTCCCACAACCTTACCAGTTCGTTTGATCACCTTGTGGGGGTTCAATATAATCTCCGTCTCTTGGTGCGTGGTCGCCACTTAAGAACTTTTTCGGCCACAGCGACCTAGCTTTGAGCTATTTGCCGTGATGCCCATTGCTACTTCAGTTTTTCAATTCTTGGGGCTATGTCTGTCGGGGACTCTTTTTATACTGCTTCTGCGGGCTCAATTGATTGAAATAGTTTCGATTCGATGTTAGTTAGTGAAACCTAGGTTTGAACAAACAATTTTGATCTGAGGAATAGTAGTCCTATTTTTATACCATTTTAATAAAATATTTTTAAACTTTAACAGCAACTTAGGTACTTACTTAGGTACCGCACACAAGTAGTTGAGACAATCAACAAAACGGCATACCTGACCTTACCCAACCCGAGGCAAGCCCGAATAAAAGGTCATTGACCGCGAATCGCATGCATTGCTCTGAGAATAAACTTTTTTTTTCCGGCCAGTACTTTCACTGCGAATGTGCAATATCAAGGTTGCATTGCAGTCGAATTATTTGTAATTCGAACTTTGATAACGTGCGTTTGATGCTGATTTATTTTTATTTAGAACTAGCTGACGCGGCAAACTGCGTACCGAGTTACAATAAAAGTTTACACTATTAATTATTATATGTATCGAGTAAGCTATGCTGAATTTATGAGAATATTTTGTAGCTGTACAGGCTGTAGCTTATGTTCATAAGGATTATGTAAGTTTCTAATATCCCAGTTACTTTCGGACCATATTATTATTAGAATCAATCAAACAATCAAACACTTGCTCTATTTAGTGTAACCTACTTATTACTATTATTTAGTTGTGGTAACGTACCTAGATTTACTGTTACTATCAGTTTTCTTACATAATTTCAAACTATATCTAAGAAAATATGTAAGTATGTACTTATTTGAAATAAATTCCTTTGAATCAATTGTGCAAAGTAACAATAGGTTTAAGTTTATATAAGGTAAGCGAAATGTTTATGTTACTTCAGTTATTTTGATCTATTTGAGAAAACTGTTCAAATAAACAACATTATTTGACGTGTTGCTTGTTTTTCTCGAGAGAGTTTGAGTCATTCGGCTAATGACACGCAAAATTAGCTTTTATACAAACCACATGATAAGAAAGTTTGAAATTGTGGCTAGGACAGGTCTGCTTTCTAACTTTATTTAAGCAAACAATTTTCGTAGGTTTTAATAACGTTTCTTATTCTTTTTATTATATCTGCCCAACGTGTAATCAACGTAAATAATCCTTCAACTGTCCTTCGATCATTCAACAAGCAAGACCAGCGTTTATATTTCTGAACTGTTACCTATGTAAGAAGTATAGTAGCGAATGCAACGCTATATAAAATTACAACGTGTGCATTACATCGTGCAGTTTGTTGACGCCGACTTATTCGTCGAGTGAACTTGAGTTTAAGCCTCTGTGAATGTCATCTAGGCTCAGTGCAAGTGCAGTTACGTGCAGGCACGGGCGCGCCGCGCGTGCAAAAACCCGAAAAATAGAAAAATAAACCCAAAAGTGTCACCCAACTTTTCCGACCCGCGTCACAGTTTCCCACGCGAGTGAGCGAGACGACAGCATTGCATCGACTGCGTTTTCCGTGACGTCGAACGTCGAGCGGTGCAGCAAATTAATAATGAAAAGTGACATTCAGTAATTTAGCTGTTTTTACGCGTGTTGCTAGTTTATTTTGTTGAGTGCTAAGCTGACCTTTTTGGCAGATCGTTCGGCTTCAACGGACTTGACTGTGTGAATAAAGGAGTGTGGCAGTGGCGCCATCTATAACTGACTGCCCCATATTTTGCTATGCACACATGTTTGTAATTCATGGATCTGTCAAAACAAAGCGAGTTCTGTTTTTGAATCGGATTGATTGTGCTTTGGACGGAGTTTTTCTCGTGATCCCGTTTTTGGAATGCAGCCGATGCAACAGGCTCGTAGGCCGGAAAATTGAGCTAGCGGTGTTTTTTTTCCAAACTTCGCCAACGACAAACTTCAGTTGCGCGCGAGCTCCCGCGCCCGCACGCGCATCGCGCTTCGTTTCGCCAAAATCCGGCGGAAACAACCCGAAACACATCCGAATGGACCCAAGGAGGACCCAATCTTAGCCGAAAACTTCAATTGTGCACCTCGAACAATACCGAACTTTGAAAATCGAAAAGGGTTAACCGGGGCGCGTACGATGACCTCATAAAGTGAAACTATTATTATTTTTCACTACGCTCAATTTTGTGATCTAGACTTATAGTGCCTTCTTTGTACAAATACTGTTATGGAGAATAATTTGTGATGATAAAGTGCAAAAACTTATACGAGACTAGTTTTAGATTATGTGATTATTATACGATAAAATAAACTATTTTGCGAACAAACTGAATAATAAAGTGATCGATTTTTCTGCAATACGCGCTTATGGAAAATCGGAGTAGCAGCTTTCATTGGTAAGTTTTTGTTATAATTTCTAAACTGAAACTAAGAATATTGTTTGCTTACTACCACAGCTAATCTATGAACTTGATTACGTATTGTAGTGAAGTCAGTCACGTGACCGCTGCATTCTCGACCAACTTTAAAACTGCTCTATCGCCTTTTCGAACTGCAATTGGTTCTATGGCACACCAAAAAGGACTTTATTGTGGGATTATTGAAGCTGTGTAGTGTTCAAAGTTGTTTGTATTTATTATTTTGGGGTGGACAAAGCGCAAGCTATTTTGGAGCGGTAATGACGCTTGTCATATAAGTTGTTTTGCAATGGCGTCCGAGAACATTGGCCTTCGTTCGCTATCACTAACTCACTAGCCTGTGGCTAGATTACTTATTATAGTTTGATACTAGGTCGCTGCATTTTAAATTACATACACAGTCTTTAAAAAAATTATATTATCAGAATTTTGATTGGGAAGGTTCTAGGGTTTTCTAGAAACATCTAAAAAAGATGTTTGGAAAGTTTCCATTTGAAGCGTAATTCCAATTGCGATGTATAAAAAACACGAATTGGTGAGACCAACAAGCAGTTAAAAGCTACTACAGGAGTCACAAAAATAATTGGTTATTTTTGACAAATGACAAGAGCCTAAAATGTAACTTGGAACGAAACTGAATCAAACAACAAAAATATTATTTATCACCTACCTATAGGGTGTCTGCCAGGCGTTTTTTTTATTTTGTTTCATTCAGTATTTTACATTACATTTTACACTTCAAGAAGTTACATTTTAGTCTCTTACTCGACGGACCTTTATTTTGTGACGACTGAATTATGTTTTTATGATTGATTGATAAATTATTATGGGAACAATATTTTCTGTCATTCTGCAAATACTTAACACGTTCTTACGTTTTATACCTAGTCACAAATTATTTTAGTATTTTATTTATGCTATTTAAATTTCGAACAGGGGTGATTAACTTATATAATAAATAGCTTACTCCATTGACTACCCCATCTACTCTTTCATTATCTAAATATTTTTCGTTTACAGAGAGACAGGTGTTTTTTTCTAGCATCTGCCTGGGGTCAAACGAGGTCCTAATGTTTAAGAGGCATAGCACAGCTAAAGTAGCGCCACACGCTAAAAAAATATTATATTTTCTAAACTAAGGCAAATAAAAAAAAAGTAAAACAGTATTCAACTAGATAATGAAACCTCGTATTTTTAGGACACCATTTTAAAGCTTTTAGGTGAGAGACTAAGAAATCTACAAAGTGTTGCTAGAAACGGCCGCTGCCGTTTTTGGCAACAATCTGTAGCTTTCGTTTAGCTGTGCTATGCCTCATAAGTCACTATTACTTAGTTGGAAATTTACTAAAGTACCTAAGTATTCTTTTTTTTATTAAGAGAATAGCTTAAGGCCCAACGCACATCTTGGCAAGGCGCGGCGAACTTAAGGCCAATTAAATTAAACTAGTCTCTAAATAATATGACATAAGGTTGATGGTGAGGAGCAATCTCGGGTCGTTTCTTATTCAAGGTAAGTAAGAATATTTTTTTTAATTAAAAACCTGTTTTTATCCCTGTGCCATAGAACTTGTAAAGAGTTCAAGTTGATATCATCTAGGTATTTAAGATAGATGGTGCACTCGTTTTGATCATTTCAAACTTTGACCAAATGACCTGTTTGTTTGACCATCAAACGGTTAAGGTCTAGTATAAGTGTGGTATAAGGCTTTGCTACCAAAACTATGTTTTTAATACACACTGTCATTATTATGTTACACTAATATTAGAAGAAAAACAATAAAAAAAACTTGAATCGAAAACTTCTGACTGGTACTTACTTATAGAAAATATAGGTATTAAATTTTATAGCAAAACACACATCTCACTCAGAGCCCCCTAACTAGGAAGAACCTGTATCGAGGGTACCCGAAACACACACAGAGATGAAGATACCGGAAACAAATATCGATAATATATCGATATTCATCATATGAATGTGCGCCCCGCCCGGGAATCGAACCCAGGTGCACACGCTTACTCAGTCCACATCACTGCCAACTGAGCCACGGAGCAGTCAAATTTAAGAAGTTTTGTTGATTGAACGCTTCAAAACTTACCTAATCGAAATATTTTTTTTTTTAGGTCGGCGTTAAAGTTAAAATACTATTCAACAAAGTACAAAGTTCGACAGCCTGACCAAACTATTGATCGGTCGACACAAAAATGTCCAAACGTACACTTTTAAATATTTCACGAGTTGGAAATTCGGACGGACATGCACAATCGATAATTTGGGCGCCGCACGAAACGCTGCACTCTTTTTCTTTTGTTGAAATAGTTTTTTGTTTGTCAAAAGTATAAAAATATTTATTTAATACTAGAGGCTGCCCCGCGGTTTCACTCGCGCAGATTTATCATAGACACAAAAATCCAGTTTTTTCCCGTTCCCATGGGAATTTCGGGAAATCCTTTGTTAATGCTCGCCTACACTCCGTAAGGAACCTATATGCAAAATTTCAGCCCGCTACGCCCCGTAGTTTCGGCTCTGCGTTGTCTGTCAGTCAGTCAGTCAGTCAGTAACGGAAGAGTTTTATATATATTGATAGAATACAAGAACAAGATATCACTTATTGAAAGTCAATTAGACTAATCTAATTGGTATTGATACCTTATTTGGTAAAGTATCCTATACTGTGAGAGGCGATGTAGTTCAGGGTGCCCACCAATTGGCTCAGGTAAACAAATGAAATTTGCCTTGCCTTACGACAATGGTCACCTGGAGACGCCCCCAAACGAGCCCTCCTCTGTCAAATGTGTTTTTGCCACCCTATTGGGAACAATATTTACACATGAAAAGGTTGTCAAAATCATCTTAGGCGAAATACTTCACTGCTAAATACGTAATTCACAGAAAAGTACAATGACCGTCTTGTGCGCGATAAAATCCAATGTAGCAACCTACTAATTCCCGCAATCTTCTCCATGTCATCTGAAAATATCCTCTCACAATATCAATTTATTTATCCAATTCTTATCACCTTCGACACTTTTAATTGCAAATTGTAATAATAATAACACATCACACTCAGAGCCCCTTACTAGGAAATCTGTATCTAGGGTGCCCGAAACATATACAGAGACGAACATTACACCCAGACCGGAAACAAACATCGATAATTATTGTTCGCCCAGCCGGGAATCGAACCCAGGTGCACACGCATTCAGTCCACATCACTGCCAACTGAGCTACGGAGAAGTTACAAAATTTTCCTTAATCATGAAGAAAATATGGAGTAGTCGTGATGAAATCGGTCAAGGGTTTGTGTAATGCGATTCTTAGTTGGCGGGTTTTGAAGTTTTCAATACGAGTGCCCTACAAAAGGTTTTTTTTAGTAAGTACTTAGGGGGCCACACAGTGCGAAACTAGCGCCACTTCCTATAAATAATTATCTTCTTAACCATGGCCGAAATCAAACATATGTACGTCAATGACGCCCTAGATAATTTTGCTTAGAATTTTAAGGCTTTCTTGTGTAGCTGTCAGGATAATGATCTTAGAAATATTAGTTTGTTGCCATAAGTGGCCACTTTTAGTAACACAAACGAGTATTTCTCAGATCATTATCCTAAAAGCTACACCACAGAGTATTAAAAATTCTAAGCAAGATTATCTAGGGCGACATTAACGCATAATGTTTGATTTCGGCCATAGTTTAGAAGATATTAATTATTTATCCAAGTGGCGCTAGTGTTGCAGCCTTTCGCCCCTAAGCTATTTAATCCAAAGTTTACTTCAGGTTTTAAAATAGTGCACTTTGTGTGACTTCAGCCGGTTTTCTGCTAATAGTGGGGTCAGTCACGGCAACAAATCTAAATGGTAGCTTTTGGACACGACACATGAGTTTTGGGGTTGCTCTCGAATGATGTTTTGTCACGTACCTAGGTCATGTTTAAAAAAAAAAGGTTGATTACATATATTCGTTTGACTGAGCCGTTTCATGGGCGCCCCTGAAGCACCTTTCCTCTCATAGGATACTGAACTAAATAAAGAGTACCATACCAACTCTAAGTAATACCTTGTATCCTATAATCCGAAATGGCCAATTTGTATGACGAATCACTGAGTTTAACCTAGTCTAGTGATTTAGACCAAGTGTAACTCTTTTTGTGGTAGAGCCGTGAGCTATTTAGAAATATTTACACTCATTCAACCTTTACGATATTAGGTAAAATCCTGATTAGAATGTCCTTTTTTTAAAAACTTAGTGGTGATAAAAATTCTGCGCAGTATAATAAAAATATTACTTACACTCTTGCGCATAATTTAACATAATACACGTAACGGCCATCGTAAATCCAAAATGGCGGCCTCTTTTTTTTTATATCTGATATCTTTACATAGAAAACCTGTTCTATCGTCTAACCTAACCTTGTCATTAGGTTTTTTCATTTTTAATTCTAAACAGTCTCAAAAAACTTTAAAGAACGAGCGAAAATCTACCTTAGCTCTAATAAAATAAAGCTTACAATCCCGTCGTTTCATTTAGTAAAATACATTGAAGTGAATGCAAGTTTTTCGTTTCGTTTCATACTCTCTGACGATTTCCTCCCCCTCTCTTGAATCTACCGTTATTATAGAAAGTAACTATGCAGCTACCTAATTTTACATCATAGAGGTATTATATTGAAAAAGGTTGAAATTGCAGTATAATTTATTACTACGTACTTACCTTTACCTACCTACTTTGAGGATGAGGTTAATTAAGAACATACATATATAGGTAGTTTTAATCATTTACTTCATCAATACATAGTATAAAATAAAGTTGCTTTCCGCGTCTATCCTTATGTATGCTTAAATCTTTAAAACTACGCAACGCTTTTGATGCATTTTTTTATAGATAGAGTGATTCAAGAGGAAGGTTTATAAGTATAATACATGTACAATATAGTCGTAGTTTAGGCGAACATACTTACTACTTAGTGTTTTGTATCCATGAGACTTCACAGCTCCGCTAGCTAAGCCAAGAATATACACCTATAACCTTACATTTCTGCCACCAAACTTTTGGATCCCATACCTAATTATGTATGTATCACGGTCGCATCCACTTCATTCACAATCAACAAAGAACGGCCTATGCTCAAATTATACTTCATCATCATTAATTTCAGCCAAAAGACGTCTGTTGGACATAGGGCTCCCCCACAGAACGCCACAACGACCGGTCTTGAGCAACCCTTCTCCAGTATATTCCCGCAGCCTTTACACCACCTTACAGAGGGTCTGCCTGCTCTAACTAAAGTAAAGAACTAAGATATAGTTTTAAATAAATTATACTTAATCGAATATCTACTATATATATAAAAATTAATCGTGGTTCGTTAGTCTCTCTAAAACTCAAGAGCGGCCGGGCCGTTATAGCAGATTTTGGTTTCGTAATGTCCTAGCAGCCCAGGGAAGGTTAAAAGGTGAGAAAATATGGAAGAATGTAGGAGAAATTAAAATTGTAAGGCGCGATACGAAGTTCGCCGGGACAGCTAGTTAAAATTAAATAAAACTATTAACAGTAGTCTTAAGTAGCCACATCATCGTTTTAATCCAACGAATCACAAGCAATAATCGTGCAACATGCAACAAACATCGCAACTTCACAAGACATTAGATTGCACCCAGTACGACAAACCTGTTTCCAGCTCCAAGACCACGCGATCTTGATACTTCAACTCAGCGTCCTTGCCTCTCTGATAAGGCAGCGTACACGACAGCTACAAGTCACTTGAGGAGATGAAACAGCTCGAACAGATCTCCCGTGGCCCACTTGCTTACAAACAATCGAGCTCCACGTAACCTGGCGGCCCCCCCACTGGGGCCGCAGGGTACTCGATAGGAGTTACCCGGCCTTAATAAAATAAAGCTACTAGTCACTTGCCTGTGGATGATTGTGAACTCGAATTTTGAAGAAAAGTTTATCGATATCACAATCTAATTCGATCACAACCCTAATATTGTAATTTATTAGTGTAAAGTCTGGCTCTGATTTAGTTTTGTGCTCATAGGTACTATCTATGGTTTTTTAGTTTCATAGCAAAAGTGATTTAAAAAAGAAAATATTTTCTTCTTCTACAAAAGCTCTTAAAAAACGAACATGATACTGTGACTTTGACTAGATATTTAACATGAAAAGTATGCTCTCCAGGTATTTTTTTTCTATAGTTTCGATATTCTGAAAAAGTTTTTGCGTACTTTGAAAATAGTAGAGTCATCAAACAAATTCCGTGTCGGTGGCTCTGTGGCTCTCGTGTGCGCAATAACATTCTAGTAAACTATCAGTTTTCTAAACAACCAATTCGCATTGACCTCCGCAATTAACGATAACACCTTGAGGATTCAATAATTGATGGGCCTCAGTTTACTGGTTGCCGAAGTTCAACGAACGACAGCCGATGTTTGCCGAATGAATACAGTACCCGCAACAAGCCGTTTCTCTAAAAAACGGTAGACCTATGGCTGAAAAATTATAAACACTTTAGATTTAACTTACTGATATATATACAAATAACTAAATGAAATATTTGCAAATTTATGAGAAATCTTTGATTTTATGTCCATTTATTTTTATATTTAATTAATAAATAATACAATTATTATGAAAATATATTTTTCAAACCACTATCACAGAGATATCAAGATGATAAACAAAATTAATGAGAACGCTTGTTGTATTTTAACTACTTATCATTTAATTTTAATACCAGTAACCCCTTGAATTACGGTAAATCTACGACAATTATATTTTTGTTTTTAAACCACTAGATAGAACTAGGATCCAATATGGCGGCGCAAGCGTCGCTCGGTCGTCGTGGTTTTGAGGTTAAGGTTTGACATTTCCACCGTTTAAATGGCGGGAACTGCGCGTTCTAGTGCTGTGTTGATTTTTGTCGATGTTTCTGAAGTAACCCTATTTTTTGGAGCCATGTTGATTCAAATAGTAACTTATATTCAGTTGTATGTATGATTTAGTTATAGGTAGGTACCAATATCATAGTATTTTTTAAAGTAGTTAGGTGAAGTTCTGGTTATCAATCATCATCGACCTTAGCAATTATCTGTTTGAAACAATGATTTTGTGAAAAAAAAAAACAATGTTATTTGCACTAAGGTTTGTGTACTAATTTTGGGTACTAATGTGTGATTAAATATTTATTATTGTCGTTACATAATAAGTTTCTACAAGTAATAGAAGCATTACAAGCATACATTTTTTTTACATACAAAAAGAGTTTGTACTTTAATGTAAAATGTTATTATAAGTATTTAAGTATCATAATTTCTCAAACATACTTTCAATAACAACCCAGATTTAATCACATACATAGAAAGAAAACGTTTTAAAAATAAAAATTTCCTTATTAAAAAAATAATTTATGACATCGACAAACAACAAGACAACCGACCACCCACCACTAAAACCGGTACTTGAAAGGTCTTGATCTTTACATTGAATCCGTTTCATTCACTGCTTGTCTACTATCAGAATGTTTGTTTTGCCATTGTTAGCAGCCATCAATGTATGCAGTGTAGTGCGATTGTTGCGTAACGCGGTTGCTGCCTTGTTAGGTCGTACTCGTAAGTAATTGCTATGTTTATAACGGTTATTCTACTTTGTGTCGATGTGCTGCTTCTAATTTCAAACTGGGGATAGTGATGATCGTGACAATGACAAAGGCATGCAATGCAATGCAACCATGTGCAGTATGCCAATTTTTTTTTATTAAGGTGGTAACTCTCGCTTTGGCGCGAAATTCAAATTTTTTCGTGTTTTTTTATTTATTCTGGCGAAAGTATACATTTTTAATAAAGTTTAAAAAAATTCGCGTATGTAAAAAACCATCTCCCACTTTGCAATACAACGTTTTTGGAAGACAGACCTACAGATTTTGTGTCTAAGGGGTAAAAGGCCAAAAAACAAGTTCCTTGAATATACACAAAATCAGTAACTCTGTCTTTCAAAAACGATATATCACAATGTGGGAAATAGGTTTTTACGTACGCGAATTCATTTAAACTTTATTTAAATATTTAAAACTAGAGGCTGCCCCGCGGTTTTTCCCGCGCAGATTTCTCATAAACACAAAAAACCAGTTTATTCCCGTTCCCGTGGGAATTTCGGGAAATCCCTTCTTAGTGCTCACCTACACTCCCTAAGGAACCCACGTGCAAAATTTGAGCCCGCTACGCCCAGAAGTTTCGGCTCTGCGTTGTCTGTCAGTCAGTCAGTCAGTCAGTCAGTCAGTAACGGAAGAGTTTTATATATATTGATGAATACTTTCGCCAAAATAATTAAAAAAAGTGAAAAAAATTGAATTTCGCGCCATACCGTGAGTTACCGCCTTAAGAGATACGAGAAATAAATAAAACGATCGAATGAACAGAGATAGAGACTCGATATAGCATACTGAGACAAAGGGACAGTCGCCCACATCAGTTACCAAATTTTATTGGAAAGTATTGAATAACTTTTTAATAACAATACTTTTAAATCAAATTCAAATTACCAGAATTAGATTTTCTTCATTATCATTATTCCTAGAGGTAGTTTCAACAAAACTAGTAAGTAATTTTGAAGAACTAGCTATTCCCGGTTTTTGGAATGGTTATCTTTGACGAAATGTACCTATCGAGTTTTTTTGATTCCGTTAGTGTTTCTCAATTAAAAAAAACCTTGTTTTATCCTCAAAAAGGTGAAGTAAATAAATAAAAATCCAGATCTTTACCTCCTATAGGTAGATTAAGAGATACTAGATTTAAAAAACTTTCAAAACTCATAAAGCGTCCAGAACGTCAATTATTGGCCAGCCTCCCCTACAATCGCCACATGGTCAAATTCTCGTATTGTGGGGAGGTTTATCGGCTTCTTCCCCATTCGCCTGAAATTATTCGCCCCAACTATAATGGATTGCCGTGTTGGCGATCGCAGTACTCTTCAAGTTGTTCAACGAAGGACGCTGCTGTATGTCCTTCTGGTGTTCACTTAGTCGCCTTTTACGACACCTACTTAGTCGCCTTTCACGAGACCCATGGGAAGAGATGGGTCGGTGGTAGGTCTTTATTCTATGACACAACTAAAGAGCACCTTAGCTCATTAGTAAATAAATTACATAAACCTAAACTAGAGCAAGGCTGACTAATAAATAAAAGTTTTTGTTTTTAAAAGTATTTTTTATCACTTAAAGGCACGAACTGTAAAATTGGTCATGTTGCCCGTCACGGCAAAGATTGGCCGAAACAGTCTTGGTCACGTATACCTACAATATGCTTAAAAAAGTTACATGTAAAAAAAAAACAATGCACTCTTATCAAAACGTCAACCGAAAGGCGGGAACACGAGTTACACGAGACGAACTGGGGCGCTAAAATGTAATCATAGTGTAATAATTTCTTTTTTACAAAAAAAGGACTTCAACAAATTGACGCAAACATAATCTGAGAACTTCCTCTTTCTCGAAGTCGGTTAAAATACTAAAACCTTCTCCAGAATGTAAAAAATACATTACTGAAAACAACATCAAAATCGGTTTAGCCAAACGCGATATAATCGCGGACAAACATATAAGCATACATACAGGTCAAACTAATAATCTCCTTTTTTGAAGTCGGTTAACTATATGTAAAATAAATTAGTGATAAGGAATGGTCGGCTGTGTGTTTGCAGAACTCGAATACGACCCCCCAAACCCTTCTGTTGTAAAAAGCGACTAATTAAGGATACACACGAGGGACGGGCAGCATTCCTTTGTTTAAAAACTTAAACCAAAAGTCCCACAGTAGCGCGTCCTTCGGCTGTGATGATGATGATGAATTAGGTAATAAAAATAAAAATAAATTAAGTACCCATAGTTTAAAGTGGCTTATTAAAACAGTCTTAAACCTAACTTAAGGGGCGAAACGCTGAGAAACTAGAGCCACTTCGATAAATATTTGATATCTTCTAAACCATGGTTGGCTTTTAAGGCTCCGTTGTGTAGCTTTTAGGTTCAAAGTCAAAGAAAAAAACCGTTATAAAACTAAAGTGGCCACTTTAGGCAACAGACAGTTTTTTTTCTTTGATTTTGAACCTGAAAGCTACACAACGGGGACTTAAACATTCTAAGCAAGATTCTCTAGGGAGTCAAAGGCGTACATTTTTGATTTCAGCCATGGTTTACAAGATATTATTTATTTATCGGAAATGGCGCTAGTATCGTACCGTGTAAGCCCTTAAAATAATTCTTCTCAAACATGCTTGCGCGGTTACATTGTAAACGTCACCCTGAAGTCTTCAGCCTAATAATTTCACCTGTTAAATAGGAGTTAGCCACGAATTTCCCTTTTTTTTTCATTAAAACCACGTTTTTACGTTTCTTAACACGTGATCCAGCTATTTTCGAGGAAAAATATTCGCACTAACTTACGTTCCGTTTTAGTTGTGTCCATGGAGCTAAGATTTTATAATTAGTTTAAGTTATGGGGACTACTGTCTATGTTCTGACTCCCAATAAATATTGAGTGGTCCCGGTCGGTTAAAGAATGAGAATCAAACAATATTCTCAAATTATTATACAGAGATTTTAATTGTAAAAAAAAAAGGTTAATACATACATATTAGTGCGAGACACTTGTTCTGAGTGTGAGCCCAAATTATAAAAATTTGACAAACAAAATATCAGTCAGAGTGTGTTATTTTTCTAGAATAGGATAAACTGTTTGCTCAGTTTGTTTTGTTTTACTATTATTTATGTTTATATCCATTTTGTACTGCTGTTTTTTTTTTTGTTTTTTTTTTTCTGTTTTTTATATTATTAAATTTAACTGTACAAGAGGTGGAGCGAAGAGGACGGAGGTATGCCCAGCAGTGGGACAACGCAGTCTATTAACGGGCCACACTGTTGCGTATTAAAGCGACTCGATGCCTTTCCGGTAAATAATTATATATCTTCTAAACCATGGCCGAAATAAAAAATAAGCGTCAATTATGCCCTACATATATAGTTTAACTTAAGTGGCGCTAGTATCGCGTCACACGCACTCGTTCGCCCCTTAATAATAATAATAATAAAAAAGTATAATTTTAAACTTACTTCCTCAATGCTCTCACTAATTTCGGTAGTTAAATGCGCGACAAAAGTTGCAGTAATGAAAGAATGGTAATTTTGAGCGCGGCCGATCGTTAGGGTTTAAATTTAGCCAGTCTAAAAGATAGATTAGAAAAGTTTATGGTTGATTTAAACTGCCAGCATGAAAATAGCGCATTTTGGTTTAAACTTTTACTAAAAAAAAAACGGCCTAACTCGGACTAACCTGTCCTATCGACAGCATAAAAAAGGTTTGGTAAGAAACATCTCTAATAATATTATAAATATGAAAACTCTGTCTGTCTATGTTACGCTTTCACGCCTAAATCTGTGCTTAAACTACTGAACCGATTCAAGTAAATAAAAACTCTTTAGTTTACAAATTTTTTACTGTCAGTATATATTCTTCATGATGTGTCATTTTAGGGCTGCAGTGTAGGCGCCGCAACGCCGCTGCCGTCTCAGTTGCATTCAAATCTGTTCCAAGAACTGCTTGAAATGATATCAGGAGCTACCAGAATACTGGTTCACAGAATGCACAGAACTCTATGTAGTCAAAACTCCCTAGTTCCATTTCCAGATGTGACAAGGGAATTAAACAAATTAATGCTGTTTTGTTTTATCTCCAGGACATCTACATACATCTATTCTACATAGGTAATATCTAGTAAGTACTATCCCTTCAGGTAACATTTACAAAATTGAATCCTGTAGGTATGTATATTTTAGTGCATGTAATCGTTAAATTCATTTGATTTCGTAGAAAACGCGGAAATCGAACCGATTCCCAATTCGAATTTTGTAAACATTGCATTTTCAATTTTTATTTTCGTTCTTTTTTTCTTTGTTGCCAGTAGTTTTTAGAATTGGTTGGTTGAATACTGTTTGGTTAGTTTTGGTTTTCTGAAACGATGTTTTTTTTTAAGTTCTTTATTCAAGTTTTTTGAAATTACATGTACTTAATTACTTAAACATTAACCTTATACCTAATGAGGTTTATCCGCTAATGTACAGCAAATCTCTTATCACTAGATGCGCGTAAAGGTAAGTTATTATTATTAGTCTCTATACAAATATGTGATATGAATTTATTTCAATTTAATGTTTGAGAATGAGAAGGAGCAATAATCCATGACTTTTCGCAACACATTATTATTGAAAATGCAAGTAACGTTACTAAGGTAGTGAAGCGATCTTATAAATATACGTACATTTATGTACATAAATATCATAAATTCTAATCTTTTTACGGCTCAAAAATGAAATAAAAAAATCAAAATCAAAAAATTGTTTATTTAATATAGGATACATGATATCACTTATTGAAAGTCAATTAGACTACATCTAATCTAATTGCTATTGATACCTTATTTGGTAAAGTATCCTATAGGTACTTACTGTGAGAGGCAAGGTAAGTAGTTCAGGGTGCCCACCAATTGGCTCAGGAAAACACATGTTTGCCTTGCCTTACGACAATGGTCGCCTGGAGAGGCCCCCAAACGAGCCCTCTTCTGGCTAGTTATACTGATTTATTTTTTTAATAATATTATAGCAAGGAACTTATTGCAATATATTTGACTCCGAATAACCTTTAGCATAATCTGGTAGGTATATAAGAAAGTTAACTTTTGCCAAATACCTGTTAACCACCCGAATGCCCATCAAAATGTAATTTCTATCGTACTTTACTAACGGGGTATTAGTTAAGTTTGTGCCTCATTTAAAACTATAAATTTAAGCATATTTCTACTTTTGAAACATGGGGAATATAAAAAAATAACAACTTCAAATTAATCTTTGACAAGAAAAGTAATGGAAAATTTTGTGTGAGGAAATGAAATTGTTGTTTTACTAACTTTCACCGAATTTTTCCAGATTTTACTACGACAAACATTTTAATACCTACTTCTGCTCAATCGGCCCGGCCGTTCTCGAGTTTTAGCGAGACTAACGAATCACGATAAATGTTTATAATAAAGTAGATAGATAAACAGCAGTTCATTATAAGATGATAGATAGATACAAGATACATTTAACTAGCTTCTCCTACACTGTGCCTAAGGCCTAAAGGTGAAAACATTCCGGGCTGCGCGGGCGCATGGCGGGCGCTTTCGCCTAACTCCGCGGAACCGGAAATGGCAAATTACGCGGTAATGGCGGACGCAGCCATGCTATTAGCCCGCTTGACAACTTTGATAATTTTTAACATTTCGTCGTAGACTGTGTTTATTTTATGTAATTTTCGTGTCTTGAACGCTTGAGCACATTTTTTTAATAATATTTTATAGCACTAATATAGTATTTTGTGGTACGTCTTGAGAGCATTTCTTGTTTATAATACTAAGCAGCAATATTGATTTTTTTATACACCAATCCCTATAATTTTATCAACGACCCATATGCTTACTTACGTGAAGGTGGAGAAAAGCCTGATTTCCATGAAAAAGTCCTGAGATTATATACAGTTTGAAAAAAATCTCTCAAAAGATTAAGTAAGTAGTTTAAGTTTGCTATACTTCAATAAATATCAAAAGAAGCATTTTTACCATGTGTTTTTTATTGAAAATCAGAAAGTCCGGCCGGAATCCTGAAAAAAATCGATATCCGGTAATCTCCGGACAAATCCGAAGACATACATAACCATAATGGTTACCCTATACCCCTGTATTTTTTAAACTTACCTATAAATTTTACAATTTTCAATCTAACATACTGCCCTTTTTTTTTTTTTTGTAACGGGGGGAAATGCCTAACGCACTTCCCGACGCTCGGGGGAGCGTCGGGGGTATGTGGGGCTCGCACCCACTAAAACCCCCCGGCGGCCGTCTTGGCGCTTTTGGGAAGGACCCCGGGAACCACGCATTACTGGCGTCCGAGGTTCCTCCCACGCTCAACTGATATCAGCTTCGTGCACGGGGAGGGCATATTGTTCCCTCCCCGGCTCGCCTTTGTAGCTGCGGCGGCACAGTGCCACAAGCTGTGCCGCCGCCCATCTTGGGGCCGTTTGATGAGTGTGTCGGGCCCCCGCCCTTCACACCCACGGCCCCAAAGACCCCTTTTAGTCGCCTCTTACGACAGGCAGGGTATACCGTAGACCTATTCTTACGCCCGGACCTACAGGGCTTACATACTGCCCTGCCCACTGAATAAGGTTTGAGGCAATCAAGATAATAGACGAAGTATAGATTGATCTGAAGATAGATCTTGTGCTTTCTTATCTCTACCTGAAAGTAGTGTCATTTAGGTTATTTTCTCAAATGGCGGCATTTAAAATACCTGTAAGTAAAATAAGTAAAATAATATTGTTTTTGTTGTTAATAGAATGCAATGACAGAGCTAGTTTTGGCTTGGTAATCTCAGTTGTCGCTGACACCGAACGAACCTGTAGGGTGCGCAGAAAAGTCTATAAAAAGTTAAGTTTAATAAATATGTCCCTAAACCAGCGTAAATATGTAATTCAACGGGCACAAAATGTAGCTAATTAATGCTAAGAACTGCTAGTAATTAATAACTGAAATAATATTTTACTCTGAACTAATATTATAAGTATAGACAGTTGCTTACTATGAAGTGTTTCTGACAAATCGGTAAAAAATTCAAGAAGTGATTCAGTTTCCCATAGTCCATTTATCTAACAAAAATAAATTTTTAAATAACTTTCTTGTCTTAAACACCCTTAATATTACCTATCGATACTTATAGATTTTCAGGACCTAAAAATTAATCAAAAACAAAAAGTATAACGTGATAATTGTATTTTTTGTTCTTCTTTCTATTTAAGTTTTATTTATTTGCTGCCGCTACAGCATTTCCGCAGCGAGGCTCAGCCGATTCAACTTCGTTTCGCTGCCGCTGCCGACCATACTTTCAGTATCGTATCGCCGAAAACTTTTGAACACCAAACTGTAACATTTTCAATGCGCCTGTTCCCCTGTCAGTTCATTTAAAACTAGCTTTGTTCAAATGAGTTAACGAATGGCTAACCGTTAAATCTTAATTTAAGTTTAAAGCGTTTTAGAGACCTCTCATTTTACAGTGATATTGTTTAATAGCCCTATAGCCCCCACTTTCAGGCGAACGGGTAAATTTTACGTTTCGGGCGAATAATTTCAGGTGAGTGGGAAAGAAGCTTAACCCTGAAAGCATCTTATATTAACTTATTATTAAAGAAAAAGCATGTGCAGGCTGTTTCAGGCATGATGGTATGGAAAATTGGTATGGTGAGCTGATCACTGCTTATTTATTGCCTTGTTAAAATTAGCTTGTTTAAGTGGATACTTTGTAACTTGTAGGTTGGTATAGTGACTATAGTAATACAATATCTGCGCAAGTTACTGAAAATGTCTAAAGTTTGTTCTGCGTTTTTATTTTATTATTTTAAATTTTTAACACCCTAGGAAACCTTTAATAAAAATTGCGTATTCCGAGTATTTTTTATTTCTCTAAAGCCTCGTTTTTCCTAACAAAACCCGACAACTGCCAAGTTTTGTCAGACGCGTGAAATTTAATTTCCGTACCTTTACAATATTAATAGGACCGACGCGAACGCAAAGCAACAGGTTCCATTCCATATAGTCTTTATTACTTTGATACAATAGTTTTGTTACCTAACTCGGAGGAAAGAGACCTATTTTATGACTAAGTATCATCAATATATATAAAACTCTTTCGTTACTGACTGACTGACTGACTGACTGACAGACAACGCAGAGACGAAACTACTGGGCGTACAAAGCTGAAATTTGGCATGTAGGTTCCTTAGGGAGTGTAGGTTAGCACTGAGAAAGGAATTCCCGAAATTCCCACAGGAACGGGAAAAAACGGGATTTTTGTGTTAATGAGAAATCTGCGCGGGAAATACCGCGGGGCAGCCTCTTGTTATTTAATAAAAAAATATAAGTAATTAAAGTATGTATTGTATACTTTTAACTAAACTACTTAGTCGACCCGGCGAACTTCGTACCGCCTTACCTATTACTTACTATGTTGTGCATGTATGTCGTGTTACTTATACATAATTATAAACCTTTCTATTGAATCACTCTATCTATTAAAAAAACGCACCAAAATTCAATGCATACTTTTAAAGATTTAAGCATACATACGCGGGAAGCGACTTTGTTTTATACTATGTATTGATTATGTGGCACAGATGTACAGAAAAATCACTTCGTTTTTTTTTTTTTTAAAGTGACCCTCTTTCAATTAGCTTACACATGCATTAACTGAGAATTCCCTCTTTTGCAAGGGTGGTTAAAATATGTATTAAAACCATTCCTGAATGTTAAGAATACTTTTCTGAAAACCGCATCAAAAAACGAAACGCTATTTAGAACTGTCAAAAACAGAGCAGACACAAAAATGAGGAAAAACAAAATTTCAATTCGCATGCTACTGAAGCTAAGTGGGGATTTCCCCGCGGTCTAATTTCGAATTTCTATGTTGCCTAAAGTGGCCATTTTTAGTTTCACAAACGAATATTTCTAAGATCATTATCCTGAAACAACAACAGAATCTTAAAAAATCAGAGCAAGATTATATAGGGCGTCATTGACACATATTTTTGATTTCGGGCATGGTTATTAGAAGATATTAACTATTTATCGAAGTGGCGCTAGTATAGCCCCCCTTCGCCGCTTGAGCTAAGTTAACTAAAGTTACCTGCTTCCAAAATCTTTTTTTTTATTAAGTTTTTTAAGTTATACATAATTAAAAGCTAAAAGTGTGAATATCTTCTTACTAAAGTTTTGAATTAAAAAAAGGCAAAGCAACAAATGTAATAATTTGGTTGCGCATTGCACACGATTTAATTCGTTGGTGTTAGGAATAATATTGATGAGTCAAGTTTGAACTTTGGATTATAAATAGTAAACAATGTTAATTTAACGAAACTAGGTCGGTAAAAATTATACAAAAACTTGTATGGCAAAGGGTTAGTATGGTGATCGAACGAAAGGTTCAGTGGCGAAACTTGTTAGGCAAAGGGTTATGGTGATCAAACAAAAAGTACTGTGGCGGTCTAGGAAGGCGTAACACTTGCGGTTTTCTGTGTAGCAAAATAGCTCTTGTTCTTTGGTTAAACAGTTTAGGGCGCACGACACCATAGACAAATCTGTTACACCGTCCTAGACCGCCACTGTACAGGCCTTTGTAGGTATATTATAAAATTAACGTTTCATCATACTCATCATCTTAGGTTTGAACCGAGAACCGAATAAGGAACTTTCGATATTACTTAACACTACGCGCTGCGTCAAGAAGACAATTCATTATTGATTTAAAAATAATAATTTTATTTCAATTAGTTTAACTGTTCACTCTTATTTGCATGTTTTTTATTTTTATTTTATTATTATATGTACTAATTTGCATGTTTAATATTACGGCTTTTGTCATATGTAAAACTCGGCCAGGGCTCCAACGATACAGGCTTTGCCTAGTGTTGGAACCCATATATGCTCACTAGAATATAACAGGGGGCAACACTTTGTAAGCTAACCCCTTTAGTCATATATTAACATTTTCTTATTAAAAATGTTACATTGTGTTTCTAAATAAATATTTTTCATTTTCATTTTTCAAATTCTTGGTCATCAAACACAATACCAACTGCCACATGAGCCATCTAACTACTAAGCCACCAAAGCCAATCTAATGATGTAATGTTAAAATAATGTAATAAGTCAATGGGGTAGACTTCCAAGGATATTACCAGAAATGTAACCTTTTAAGCAGATTAATAATAGGCATTCAAAACCTTTATAGACCAATAAACTTATACACTAGAACCACAGTATAATAAAAAGTAGGTAAGTACAATACTTACTAAACAAACAGTCTCTGACATGGCAAGCATCGGTAGCAGAAAGCCAGTTCGCCCTAGCATCGCCTGGAGGAGATCGGTTGAGAAGGAGCAAAAACTGGTCTAAAATGACGGGACCTGAAGGAGGCAGCATAAAATGGAGAAAATTACTTCGAGCCCTTTGCCCCTGATGAGGGGCTTTAGGAAGAAACCACTACCCCATTTCCTACCACGGGTATCGCAAAAGGCGACTAAGGAACAGCCGAAGGACGGACAGCAGCGTCCTTCGTTGAAATTTTTGAAAAGCCACACTGTGATTGCCAACACGTCTGCTAAGCGTGACAATCGCGATGATTGAAATTATAGGAAGTGTCTTTTAACGATTAAAATCAATACGTATACCTAGTATTAAACAAAGTCGCCTCCCGCGTCTGTCCCTATGTATGCTTATAAATCTTTAAAACTAAACAACAGGATTTTGATGCGTTTTTTTTTAATAGAGTCATTCAAGAGTAATGTTTATAAGTTTAATACATACACAACATAGTAATAGGTAGGGAGGTACGAAGTTCGCCGGGTTGACTAGTTATTAATAAGGTAAAGTGAGTTATCTATAAGTTGACTGGTCAATGTTCTGTAACCTAGA
The DNA here is from genome assembly GCA_951802225.1 of Euspilapteryx auroguttella. Lineage (NCBI taxonomy): Eukaryota > Metazoa > Arthropoda > Insecta > Lepidoptera > Gracillariidae > Euspilapteryx > Euspilapteryx auroguttella. The sequence goes on along the minus strand of OX637663.1, from coordinate 5,916,650 downwards.
TATTTAGGTCTTAAGAGCTGCAGGTATCAAATAGCTAGTCTATCAAAACAACCTAGATTAGTGGCCTTGGACCAGTTTATATTGTTCGGTTCGTTTTAATTTATTGTTGCCCGTTGAATTTTAATATAGGAGGCCATTTAGAATTATTTGCTTTGTAAAAAACAAAACCATCATTATCATCGTCATCGAATTTTCAAGTTTCAAATTTTGAATAAACCACAAGTTAATTTAAAAGCCATCAAATCACAAAATTAGATAGTTTAGCATTAAGCATTAGCAACGATTTCTCAGCACTCTGAGCAGCTAAAAGAATAATTCTGCCATGTTTTGTATTGTAGTATTTTCTTAATATTTTTCCTTTAGGTTTCTTTGATGCCCTTAAGCGATAAGCTTGGCCATTTAAATCAGTGTTAATTTAAGAAGAAAAAAATATGTTGCTTGATTGTTATAGAGTGTCTTTTAAACTTATTATATTTAAGGCGGTAACTATCGGTATTATATTTAAAGCGGTAACTCTCGGCTTACAATGTGGAAGATGTTTTTTTACATACGCGAATTCATTAAAACTGAATTAAAATTGAATACTTTCGCCATAATAAATAAAAAACGCGAAGAAATTCGAATTTCGCGCCATACCGAGAGTTACCACCTTAAGATACACTTATCTTTATATTTTAGACTTCTCACTGCCTAGGTTTAAAAACATCAAACATCTTTTGTCCCGTGACCTTGTTATGATGAATAGGGCTTGTTATAGGTCACCCATTGTCTCATACAGCTATGTTTATTTAAATTCTTATTCATACGAGTTTTAATAATGTCATTTCTGAACAATCAACGGATAGATAATGTTACCTACTTACTTCAATAATAATTCAAAGATTTTTTACAGGGCCATTCGCGAAAAAGAAACTTCTAAACTTAGGCAATTATCAAAAATGTGGCAGAGTATGACACTAGATAATTTAGCCTAGTATTTTTAGGGCACTGTTGTATATCTTTTAAGTTAAAGACCAAAGAAAGCGACAATGTGTTGCTAAAAGTGGCCACTTTTAGTAACAATCTATGGATAATTTTGTTCTTTTTAGTAAGGACTACTTTATTGTGTTAAAAAAATACTAAGCAAGATTAACTGTGCCACTATTTTGATATTTGCTTTAGATTAGAAGATATAATTTTTTTCGAGAATGGCGCTAGCATCAATTGCTTTTTCTACTTACAATATTAAGTGAATGATTCCCGATTTAATGGGTGATTTTAGGCTATAAGTATAAGATATAGAATATTCTCAAAAAATCAGAACCCCAAGGCGGTACAAAGTTATTTATAAAACCACACCGCACCACAGAATAAAAATCTAGATAGCAACAGAGAAATCGTATAAAATGTGGTCAAGGCAAAACAAAAAAAAAATACAAAATTTGAATTTCAACAGCAAAACTAACCTACCCAAAGAAAATTGCTTTTTTATTCCAAAATAACGGCTTATTTATTCGTCTAGACTAAAACTTTGATTCAAGGCTGTATTTTTTTATAATGCAAAATTGAATCTGTATAAATTGTAAAGTGTCTGCGATTTATAACTGAAAAAAAAAAACGTTAGATAGAAATCTATAGTTGACTACGGAAATAGCTTTGAGGCAGCGCATAGTTCAATCATTTCTGTCGTAAGTACTCGTAAGCTGCTTATTTTGGTTACGTTATTTCTGATAAAAAAAGATTGGTATTAAAAACAATTGAGAGCCTTAACGTGCTTTACCACATTTAAAAATAAATACCAGTTTCAATATTAACTGACCATTAAATTTAATGCTATATAATTTCTTTTTTACAAAAAAGGAACCCGCCTTTCAATAAACTGATACATACATCAACTGAGCACTTCCTCTTTTTATAAGTCGGTTAAAATAGAATTGTCCTGAATGTAACAAATACTTATCTGAAAACCGCATCAAAATCGGTTCAGTCAAACGCGAGATAATCGCGGACAAACATACATACATTTCAAACTGATAACCTACTTTTTTAAAGTCCGTTAAAAACAACCTGAGTTCAAACTTGAAAATGCAATTTAAAACTTAAACATTTTAGTTTCCAAATTCATAGTTTAGTTAAGTAACAATTACAATAAGTTACCATGCTGTTTCGTCACAGGTAAAACAAGGTATCATCAAAAAAGTTATCAGTCAGCACAGCAGACTGACAAAGTGTAGTGTTACTAACCCAAACAAAACACAAATATATATTTTAATACTTCGTGTGAATCAGTCACGAAAAAGTTCGCAAGTAATATGATACTATTATTTGAATTATACCAGATTTATAATGTGTCCGCATGAATTTCTAAGAAAAATTATTTTTTCTCTTATTGTGTACAACAATCGTCAATTCTGGATTGGCAAACAACATAGTCCATACATCCAAGTCTTCATTAGTGTTTTTAGCAAATTTCCTAATTTAATACCTACCTTACCTATGAAGGAACACTTTTACTAACAAAATTCACCACAATAACCGCGGAAAACTAATAAAAAAAAAATTTAAAACAAAGTCAGTCAGTCAGAAAGTTTTTGCCATAAACTCTTTGTTTTTTGCTTCTTCATCTGCAGAATAAGCAACGATTATTTATGGCCGTAGTACAGTATACAGCCTCATTTTTTTATTTCTTTGTTAATTTGACTACAATAGCAACTAACTGGGTAACTAGCTAGGTACAGTCACGGACTAGGAGGCCGTAACAGATTTGTCTATGGTTTCGTCAGCCCTAGACTGTATTACCAAAGATCAAGAGCTATTTTGCAATACAGAAAAACCGGAAGTGTTACGCCGATCGTGTCCGCCACTGTACTTTATATTTTTAATAACGTCAAACACGTTTTGTAAAACGTACGTGTTGGAGCAGCTAGGTAAATTATTTTTAAATAATTTGCATTTTTCCTTTGTGGCACAATTACTTAAAATTATCTAGTACCTACCTACATAGCCTAACCTACTATTAAAATTAAAACATTAAATTAAATAATTGCTGTTTTAAAAAAAAAAAATGTTTGACTCTAGAGGTGTAAAAATGTGCTAAATACACGCAAACTTTTAGTTATAATTAGTTAGTTAGATAGTTTAGTTAGATAATTAAATTTCAAAAATTTCGGAGTAAATTTGTTATGTTGTATTGCCACAAATAATAAGTAAATGAGATCAATTTAAAAAAGAAAACAACTTATTATATACCTAAATACTAGTTTTAATATAGATTCTAGTAAGTTCTGACTCTGCGATTGCTTTTTAAATACATAAGTATAATTAGAGGCCGTATTAAGGCCTCAAAAAGAGGAATAATAAAAAAACCTACTTGAAAGTAACTTAAGGATTTTGTGCGTCTATTTGTGCGGGCTTATAACGTTTTGGTGGCAGGGGATCTAATAAGGCCACAATTATTATAATTCTATTCGTTCATGTAGAGCCAAAAGTAAAAAAAAAAGACAACACTAAGCACATCAAGTTTATGTTTTGATCGAAATGGAAGGTTCCTTTTTATGCGGCCTCATTTAGGGTGCAGTTCTGTAGAAGTACCAGTATTTATAATCCCAGTGGTGTTTAAACTCCCCATTTCCAACAAGGCTGCGCCCGACTCAAAGAAGCCATTTCGCATAAACAAAATCCAATATTGCACTTCTAAACCTTCCCTGTGCCTGTGTGGGTGGGGCCTAAGTATGTGTGCATTTGAGTGTGTGTGTGTTAACTCATCTAGCCTTTTACTACTGCCAAGGCAAGGGTGATAGGTCATATTCATAGGAATTGAAAATTTATGAGATTTCTTTTGTGACCACAGTTTTACAGTGTATGTTTTTAACCGACTTCAAAAAAGGAGGTTATCAGTTGACCTGTATGTATGTTTGTCCGCGAATATTTCGAGTTTGGCTGTACCGCTTTTGACAAAAGTATTTGTAACATTCAGGAGAAGGTTTTATGTACCTATTTTAACCGACTTTACAAAAGAGGGAGTTCTCAGTTTTTGTAAGTATGTGTAAATTTTGAAGGCGGGTCTCTCTTTTTTTTTTAAACCTTTAAATAAATAGGATATATGATATTAGCATTATGTTTAGTAAACAGGTTATTGGTTGATAGAAGTATTGGGTTAGTAGAAGTGGATAGTTGAATAAAATACTATGAACACGACTATTTCTGTTGATCTACTTGTTGATTCTGAAAGATTGCGATGTGGTGTAGAGATCTATTTTATGTACAGTGGCGGACACGGTCGGCGTAACACTTCCGGTTTTATTGTATTGCAAAATAGCTCTTGTTCTTTGGTAATACAGTCTAGGGCTGACGAAACCATAGACAAATCTGTTACGGTTTCCTAGTCCGCCACTGTACCTATATGTAATTTATGAATTATTAATATGCATATATTCGATTCTCAATACTAGTTAACATTAGACAAGTTTTTTTTAAATATAGGTCTGCTAACAGGAAGCAGCTTATAGTTATTAGAAATTAAAATGTTGTCTAAAACCATTTAACTTACCATGATTTGATTATGAGGGCGTATAACTTTATTAATTAACGAGCTTTCCCGGCTTACTTCGTTACGCCATAGAATATAAGATACTACAAAAGACTTGGCTCTATAGACTATGTTCATTTGCCCGCCCAGAATGGCCGAATAAAAAACAAACAACAACAACAAACCACCTGTCAAAATATGTAAACAACGGAAAAAATATTGCACCTTGGGTTACATTATTTGAGTTTAGGTAAGGTACCCTAATTTTTTTGAAAATCTAATATAGCCTATGACACTCGGGGTTAATGTAGCTTCCTACCAGTGAAAGAATTTTTCAAATCGGTTCAGTATTTCCGGAGCCTATTCGTTACAAACAAACAAACAAATCTTTCCTCTTTATAATATTGGTATAGATATAGATTACTTAAAAGTGTAAATAAATTCATTTATTAATCGACTTTAAATAAAAACTTTTTATAAAAAAATTAAACCGCCGAAAAAACTGAAAAGCATTAAATAATAGGGAAACATTTTCTATTAGGCCTTAATTTACTCACTTCTTAAAGTAATTTTGGATTACCAAGAAATTTTGAGTCGGTGCCACACCACACAAGCAAATTAATTATCTACTTAAAGCACGATGCGCAGCAGCACACGTTTTTCGGTTATTTCTTTGTCTTTATTCGTTGATTCTGTGGCACCGACTCAAAATTTCTTGGTAATCCAAAATTACTTTAAGAAGTGAGTAAATTAAGGCCTAATAGAAAATGTTTCCCTATTATTTAATGCTTTTCAGTTTTTTCGGCGGTTTAATTTTTTTATAAAAAGTTTTTATTTTTTACTTTTCAGTTTTTTTGGGCTAATTTTTTTGACCCCAGCTAATCACCCTTCACAGGGTGGTCGCACCCCACAAGGTGGCCACACAACCTGGTGAAGGTTGAGGGACTAACAGGATGAGGTTCGATCACGACCGGTCGGTGAGGCGATTTATGAGGGAGGCCTATGTCCAGCAGTGGACGTCTATCGGCTGAGATTATGATTATTAACATTCATATAAAAAATACTCATAATTATACCTAGCAGTTTTCACGTAAATCACAACACGGCAATACAATCGGTGAGTGAACAATAAAGTCACCCCTAATTTGCCACCCTTAGGGTTGAAATTTTATTTCCAAATTTTTATGGGACCAACTTCAAGGTATACCCTGTCGATTAAAAAAAGAATTATCAATATCGGTTCACACAATAAAAAGTTATGCGTGATCATACATAAAAAAAAAAAAAAAAATATACGCGACGAATTGAGAACCTCCTCCTTTTTGTTTTTTCGTCGGTTAAAAAGGAGGTTATTAGTTTGACCTGTATGTATATATTTGTCTATGGTTTCGTCAGCCCTAGACTGTATTACCAAAGAACATGTTCTTTTTTGCAATACAGAAAAACCGGATGTGTTACGCCGGACGTGTCCACTGTACTAACATGAAGCTCTCTCTGTAACAACGTGAAAGACATCTGAATTTAATATAAAACTAATTTAATTACATTTTTTTATAAAACAATTACCCAAATAATCGAGTTCCAGTCAGTCAGAGAGACATTTAAAAAAGGCGACAACAACAAAAGAAGTGGCTCGAACAAAATCGATACGCGGGTGACCGACCGACCGCTAAGTGAGACGATTCTAGCACAGCCGTACGACGCTCCTAGCTCCTACCCTACTCCCTACCCATGTCCTACCCTAATACGATATCTGTTTAATTTTCGAAGTTGGAAAACTGCCCTAAATGTTACTAAAATTATATTTAGTTAGGTACTATATTTAGTATTTCTTTTTATTTTTCCTACTGCCCCGCGGTTTTTCCCGCGCAGATTTCTCATAAACACGAAAATCCAGTTTTTCCCGTTCCCGTGGGAATTTCGGGAAATCCCTTCCCCCTTCCCTTAGTGCTCACCTACACTCCCCAAGGAACCCACGTGCAAATTTTCAGCTTTCTACGCCCAGTAGTTTCGGCTCTGCGTTGTCTGTCAGTCAGTAACGGAAGAGTTTTATATTTTTCCTATATATAACCTGTATTGTTCGAGTGAATAAATTTTTGTCTATGTCTAATAACCTAATCTAATAACAAATGGTCGCTGGGGCCAAAAGGTTCTCGATTAGCGACCGCGCACCGGGAGATCCAGATTAAGCAGATGCTTTTCAAGGTGGTGACTGGTGAATCATCTGTTGATCTAGTAAAGATTGCAGGGGTAAACTCGCACAAGATAATAATAATAATAACACATCACACTCAGAGCCCCTAACTAGGAAGAACCTGTATCTAGGGTGCCCGAAACACACACAGAGACGAACATCACACCCAGACCGGAAACAAACATCGATATTCATGATATCAATATTCGCCCCGCCCGGGAATCGAACCCGGGTGCACACGCTTACTCAGTCCACATCACTGCCAACTGAGCCACGGAGCAGTCAGATAGGTGGGTATGGCGATTTGTGGTGAGGTCTTTGTCCAGCAGTGTACTTCATTCTTTCCGGCTGAGATAATGAGGCAATCTAAGCTCTAATTCGTTTCGATACCTTATAGGTATTCGATAATATATATGCCATATTTATTTTTATCATATTTTACAAATGAAAGAAAGTAAAAAAAGTAGATCACTTTTGCGTGCTTACTGTAGTACAGTGGCGGACTAGGAGGCCGTAACAGATTTGTCTACCGTTTTTATCAGCCCAAGACTGTATTACCAAAGAACAAGAGCTATTTTGCAATACAGAAAAACCGGAAGTGTTACGCCGACCGTGTCCGCCACTGTACAAATAATAATATATTATTATTAGAGTTTTACTTATTCTTGTGCTAGCAAAGCACGGAGGCTTTAAGAAGGTCACATTATTAAAATACTTTCGTTCATCTTAAAGCAAAAATTCTGGATTTATCTAAGAGTTCCTCTTTAAGTGTCCATATTACGGTTTCTGTACAGTTTTATCCCGCCCGACATCGACCCGCTTGTTAATATTCGGGTATCTTGGATATTCAGGTATGTGGGTGAGTCTGTCTAGACTTCGAGATCCCCTTAATATATTTAGGTATAGCTAAATCTAGCTGCGTATCGGGTTCGCAGCCTGGCGCGATGTTCGGGGGTCCTTGACCTTTCTCAATACGGGAGGAAAGTTGAGAAAAAATTATATTGTTTTGTTTTGAACTTTTTTTTTTCATGATAAAACGAAGTATAAAGAAGAAGTATGTGTGGTTTTTAACTAAAAGGCAGAGGCACCTATGAAAAACAAAAAAAATGGTTTATTTTATTATTAACGAATACCTATTTGGTGTTTAAATTATTGGTCCTTGACTTACTTGTTCATTAAAATTTAATTAATTGATCCTTTTCAATTTTATAATATATGTCGAAGCAGCAGCATGAAACAGGAACAGGATGATCAGGATCCTCAGGATTGCCGGCCATGGGTAACTCGAGCGATTATTTAAACAACGTCTCACTGAAGATTACTTTTATTGTAACAAACTTAATTTAAATACACAGACGATAAAACAGACAAACTAGTGCTGTACGGACGGAGTCCAGGCCACGAATGCCCAGTCCGCTCCCGCCGCTGTAACACGAGAATGTCCAGGCCCGCCAAACGGTTGAAAGGTTGGTAGGCCTGCGTTTCATCGACCAATCAGCAAGCAGCGTCAGTTCTGCCAACATGGCGGATGGGACTACGACCACTTCCGGTCGTTTTGTGTTTCTTCCGCTCCGACACGGCCATCACTGACCATCACCCGTCCTCGGGTGGATTCCTGTAAACAAAACCACAGCAAAGTACCACTGTTCGGCTATCCTGATTTCAACAATGTTGCAACAGTTCCAATAAAACCAGCTTAGATTTTCCTTTATTTTAACAAACTCCAATTATGATAACATTAAAACCATTACAACACGATTACAGGAGAAACATCACTACAAGGTGTACCAGAGCAGCATGTGTATTCACAGAAAACAAATCTCAATTAGCAAATTCATAATCAGTCTCAAACAACAACTCCATAGATTATCAACTACCAGTCCTTCGGCAGTATCTCCGTATAACACAGTCCTTCGGTTATACAACAACTTGACTACCAGTCCTTCGGTAGCAAGTAACAGCACAGTATGGCTCAGTCCTTCGGCCACACCACTAATAGACTACCAGTCCTTTGGTAGCGATCTCAGTGTAAACCAGTCCATCGGTTTACAAAACATTCGAGTCGGTTTGATCACTATCAACAGAGACATACATTGAATCAAATTCAGGTAGCACTTGCTGGTCTGGTATCCTTACACGATCATGGGGGTCTTAAGGTTCGCCTAGTAGTGAGGGACTTAAGCAAGTACCTATCCTACCATTGTTTTTTCTTTACTAACAGCGCCAGACTCGCGAAAGAAAAACTACTCTCTTCGCTCAATAATTCGTCTACTCGGTCCCGCATCACTTGCCTTTTTTGGGCTAAGCTACACTTCCTATCATTAACTCAAGAGGGTGAAATTCACAAAACGACGCGAATTCTTCAGAAGAAAACCATCGACCCTGATCCGTGAATATTCTACTCGGATCGACAAGTCTAATTTCAAGTTGAACCGTCCTTCCTATGACGAGTCATAGCAATTTAAGAGGCATAGCAATAAAAAAAACAACAAGATGCGGCTCGTTGACCGCGGAAACATCTTTATCGATCACGTGGAAATCATTATTTTGAGGGTAGTTCGATTTCATAACTAATTTCTAACCGATTTTGCATTTTCCACAACTAATACGTCTGGAAATAATTTTTTGAGGGTAGTTCAATTTCACAACTAATTACTAACTGATTTCACTTTCAACAACTCGAATTTTGATGTCAGACTAACGGAAAAACCACATTGTAAAATATCACGAACAATAATAACGTCATACCTACTCTAAACAAAAGTCGGTGTGCCGACAGCACGTATAATTTCTAGCACGTCGATTTCTACCACACAAATAACTTACCGAGTGCTATCTGTTCTACAATGCCTTTCAAATAAACAACGTTATTGTTGTTGGGAATGGTTTATCACACAAAATTTACTCGAAATACTTTCTTTCATCTAGGAACACTCAAGACAGCTATCAGAATTGTAACTATACAGCTCACCTTTATGGAATATTGTGGTCGGTCCGTGCTGTGCCTGCGCCGCCGCTGCGCCGCCGCTGCGCCGCCGCGTCTCCGCTGCACCGCCGCCGCGCCGCCGCCGCCATCCGAGCCGCTTGCGCCGCAATGTGTCGCTATGTGGCCAGGCTTGCCGCACTTGTAGAACGTCAGGACTCTCGGAGCTGCTGGTTGCTGCGCTGCTAGGGCTGGACCTATGCAGATTCCCAGAAGTTTCTTCGAGGCGGTGGAAACAATCCGATTGCTTGTGGCCTGCCTTTCCGCAGTGGAAGCATTTCACATTTGTGGGTGGTTGTGAAAACTTCTCGCGCTTTATCTCCGGTGTGATCTTGTAATCCATCGCAGTGTTGGCCTGTATACGAAATTTGCGATAGCCTCTGGATTTTGCGCTCGAGCGAATCCCACTTCTGATGTCGAAGCAGCAGCATGAAACAGGAACAGGATGATCAGGATCCTCAGGATTGCCGGCCATGGGTAACTCGAGCGATTATTTAAACAACGTCTCACTGAAGATTACTTTTATTGTAACAAACTTAATTTAAATACACAGACGATAAAACAGACAAACTAGTGCTGTACGGACGGAGTCCAGGCCACGAATGCCCAGTCCGCTCCCGCCGCTGTAACACGAGAATGTCCAGGCCCGCCAAACGGTTGAAAGGTTGGTAGGCCTGCGTTTCATCGACCAATCAGCAAGCAGCGTCAGTTCTGCCAACATGGCGGATGGGACTACGACCACTTCCGGTCGTTTTGTGTTTCTTCCGCTCCGACATATATAAATCTTTTGTATCTTATTTCGAACTAATTTTACGAACATCATAGCTTTTCTATTCCGAAACTACAGCTAATAAAAAAAACTTGACATTCTTCAGAATGACTAGCCGACAAAATACTCTCACACAATAAACCAAAGCACAGTTTCTAACTAAAGTGACACAAAACGAAGCAACAGACGAACCCGATTCCCGCCTCATCCTCCGTTTCACCAAGGAGCCCACAAAATCAATACGATTCCGGAGTTTTTACCATCAAGTGCTGTCCTATGCTGCTGCTACTGTAGCGGATAGATAACTGAATTAGACATTTGGTAAATAAACCAATAAAAGTTTAACTTAGGATTTTTCGTTTTCATTTTCTGCTAGTAAGAAAATTATTACTAAGGTTTTTAAAGATGTTTTCAGATACTGGAAGTGGGACTATATTGATCAGATCAATGACTGTCATTTTGTCTGTATATAATGTGTACTTGTAGAATAGAATAGAATAAACATTTATTCACCAAAACCGACATAATTACAAAGATAAAATAAAGACAAAATAAAATACAACTTCCAAAGAGACGTTTCATAGACAAAATAAAACAACTAAACATTGATAGCAAGATGCCTACGGTCACTCGTCACTCGGGCCCTGCGCGCCTTCGCTGACGCGCGTCGTCAGTCGGTTATTCGGTGAAATGGAGGCCATTTCAGCTTACGACCTCAACTCCAAGGAACTGAAGCTGAAGCCAACTGTTCTTCCATTCTTGTCGAATCGACCCTCCTTCGTATAGCCTTATAATTAAAATTCGATACAAGAGGTTAGCATGATCTTAAGACTATTATTACTACTTACTAGTTTTTTGGACTAGCATTGATTAAAACCTCTGCAATGTTAAAAATTATTGTTCAGTGTTTCAGAACTTTCTGTTTAGCATAACAACATTTTAGTTCAAATGTAGACTTTTTGTTAAGAGACTAGTTAGACACTTTTCTAGTAACATGTGGCTATAGGAAGCTGCGCCTAGGTTGGCGGATGCAACAGGCAATGCTACCGCACACCCGCTGGACACTCTCACACTTTACTGTGTCTAAAAAGTAGCTCACTCATCAGACTCAGAGCCCCTTTACTAGGTAGAACATGAATCTAAGCCCGAAAGACTTGTTGAGAATTAATTTAAATATTAAGATCATCATTCATCATTACAACCCGTAGACGTCCACTGCTGGACAAGGTCTCCACCACAGACACAGATTGTCACAAGGACAAACATCGTGGAGGGAATTTGCCGTAATCGCCACGCTTGGCAGGCGGTTTTTTTAAATTCTTTAACGACGGCCGCTGCTGCCCGACCTTCGGTAATTCCCTTAGTCGCCTTTTACGACACCCACAGGAAGAGATGGGGTGGTTATTCTATGCCTCCACCACACGGTCAGATATTAGAAAACCCCTTTTTATTCTTTTGATTTAGATCAATAGGATGATCTGCGCAAGGCTGCGGGTCCACGCTGGATGCAGGCCACCTGCGATCGGTACAGATGGAGAGCCTTGAGGGAGGCCTATGTCCAGCAGTGGACGTCCTACGGCTGAAATGATGATGATAATGATGAGATCAATAGAAAATAAACAAAATTATTTCCATTTTAAAATAGTTTTAATTTCTTGTTCAAGTTTCTTTGATTTTGATGCAGTTGTGTACCCTAGAATTATTTCTATTACTCATTGAAATTATTTTATTAGATACCTAGATTAGATTTGAAGAACTTTTCTTTTTCAAAGTATGAAATTTATTTTTAATCCACTCATTAAAATAATTTACAAAAAATACATATTTATATTATTCTTTGTAAAACCCTTTGCAAATTGTAAAGTAGCAAAATTAAAGAGTATGTATTCGCAGTGTCTAATTTAGTTTTAATTACAACCTTCTGAAAATGGGTCATATTCAGTAGTCGACGCGCTATGCAGTGGAATGCCATTTGTAAAATTTCCCATAGACTACATAACTAGGTATTTTAATTTCAGTTGTCGCAAATTGACATGGTCATGTAAAATTTACTATAAAAATACCGATGGATCGATGTTTACAGAGCACTTTTCTAGCCTTAATACGAAAAGTAAGCTCTATCATTTTATGATGCTCCGTAGCTCAGTTGGCAACTTGGCAGTGATGTGGACTGAGTAAGCATGTGCTCCGTTCGATTCCCGGCGGGGCGAACATTGGTATGATGAATATCTATGTTTGTTTCCGGTCAGGGTGTAATGTTCGTCTCTGAATATGTTTCGGGCACCCTAGATACAGGTTCTTCCTAGTTAGGGGCACTGAGTGTGATGTGTAATTATTATTATTATGATGAGACCTTTTAAAGATGATGAAATACCAGTAAATAATTATTATTAATTATAATTTGTAAGTAATGAATTTAAAATTATTATATAGGAATGCGAATTAATAGAGACAAAAGCAATCCTAAACAAGTGCCAGTACGCAGTGACACAAATACGTGAATTTGCATAAAAAAGACACAGCATTTACCTTGGCGAGTGTGGCAGCTCGTGCCATTGACAAAATGTTAATTAGGTAAAGGCCTAATGTTTTGACTAGTATGGGCTTTTGCATATATACCTACATAAACTATTTGATGTTCATTTTTTTTAATACCATAAATCTTTGAGCTCTATATTTCTTTCAGTAGGATATTAAAAACCCCAAAATATCTGATGTTAGGTAACATCGATGTTTTTTTACTGACATCGATAAAGATTAGCAAACGAGTTTTGGTTTAGCACAGCTAAAGTAGCGCCACTCGAGAAAAAAAAAATATCTTCTAAACTAAGGCAAATATCAAAAATGTGAAACAGCATTCCCCTAGATAATTCAGCCTAGTATTTTTAGGGCATTGTTGTATAGCTTTCAGGTTAAAGACCACAGAAAGAAACTGATTGTTGCCAAAAGTGGCCGTTTTTAGCAACAATCAGTTTCTTTCTGTTTTCATATTTACCTTAGTTTAGAAGGTTTTTATTTTTTTCTCGGGTGGCGCTACTTTAGCTGTGCTATGCCTCTTAGGTTGCGTTCAGAAATTTGCAACAATCTGTGGATGCGTTTATTTCATAGATTTCAGATTTTGTTAAGAGTTATTGATCGTAACTTTGAGAAATCGATTTCTTCCAGGGGCCCCGATTTCGATTTTGTGCTTGTAACATCGATGTTAGGATGCAAGATCGATGTTTGATATAACCTAACATCGATGGTCATCGAGCATCCCTATCTCTCAGTTCTCTGCAAAGTTCATCACTCTATTGGACAGTAGCCATTTAGTCAACCACTCTGGACACGCTAAACGTATTGCATCAACAGAAATATTCATAATCTCAGCTGAAAGTATTTTACTGCTGGACTTAGGCCTCCCCCACAATTCGCCATACCGATCATGTGCGACGTGCGACACTACTAACCCAGTGTACTCCCGCAACATTAAACATGTCATTATCGTCTTTCCATCTTGTAAGATGTCTGCCTCCTCTGCGTCTCCCGATGTGCAGTTTCCAATCGAGAAAATTTCTAATCTGTTATTGAACCATGTTTCCTGCCCTTTGCAGTCTTATTTATTGGGGTTCCGGTCAAGTACCGGTCGAGTGATTTTTGTTAAATTACCTACTTACGGTGGAAGACGCCCTGGCGCATATTTATCTTTTGGGTCTCATTTTTTTAAAGAAAATATCAAAAAAGTGAAGTTCCATTTTCACCAGAGCCTGTACCCGAGGTGCATCACCTGTGGCTTCGTAAATTTAGTGTATTCTTCTCTCTGTCTATCTTCAAATAGAACAGTATCTCTGTCCCACTCAGCCGCACTTTCACAAACAAGTTGCATCCAAAACAAGGAACAAAACTATAAAGGTATGTAACCACGGAAATTTCGACTCTAAAATGTATTGTTAGGGTTGATTTTTAATCGTATTTTTCCGTTTGTTTGCGATCCTGAAACTTTAAAGCCTGAAACTAGGAAATGTGCTGTAGCACGGTGTTCTGATTGTAATATAAAGTGATTTGAATAAAAATAAAGTAATACAGCTTGGTAAGCCAGCCAAAAAAATACGAAATAGTAAAAAAATATACTTAAGTAAGTTACCACCTAAAGGTAGTTTTGTGAGCTCAGGTTTTCTTTTGCTGAAAATTTGTAAATTGTATGTGACTTTTCATTTGAAAGAACAGATTTTTTATACTGTAGAAGTTGCTCTACAATCACCATTAAAGTTGCTCTAGACTACAATATAAAAAATCAGTTCAGTCAAATGAAAGTCATATACAATTAAACACACATTTTCAGAAAATCGCAAATTAGATATTGTCATCTTGTTTAAAAAAAAAAGTAAGTGAATAATTTTCGATTTTTATTCGAAACACCTATTGTCTTAAAATAACAATTTATATTAATAAACTCAAAGAAAAAATTCTTAAGTATCACTGGAAATCTATGAGCCAACTCAAAACAATACCAATTGCTGAAAAGTGTGATTTCAGTCGCTGTAAAGCGAGCTATGACGTCACGCAGTGGAACAAATTTGTTCACTCAAATAATAAACTAAGTCAATTGAGTTCTATTGTAGACAACGAGTCCGCGACCTTGCTCAAAATTAATACAAGCAGAATAGAAGAAAATTGATTCTAACCCTGTTATTCATAAAAAGTTAAAGAGCATTTTAGTTGTTTGACATATGTCAGTTTAGACTGGATGCCATACAACAAGCCAGAGAATCAGACCTCCAGTAAAGCTACTTAAAATGTACTGTATCTTTATGAATACATACTAACATACAGTCAGTGTTTTGAGTTTTCTCCCTATTGATTAAAACTCTACTAAGCCGTTCTCGAATACAGATTATGACTTTTCCGTGGCTCAGTTGGCAGTGATGTGGACTGAGAAGCGTGTGCACCCAGGTGCTAATATTGATATGATGAATATCGATGTTTGTTTCCGGTCTAGGTGTGATGTTCGTCTCTGTATATGTTTCGGGTACCCTAGATACAAGTTCTTCCTAATTAGGGGCTCTGAGTGTGATGCGTTTTTGTTACTATTATTTAGGCTCAGGCCGTTATTACTCCGTCGAGCGCAAGCTCACTGTGTATATCAAGTTGGAACGGAGAACGGGTTGAAGTTAATATTTGGTAGTTTGGAGTCCACACTCAAACTCCGAGTCGTCTGTGAATGTCAGCCTTATACAGTACTAGCTGACTTTGTTAAGGCATAGAATACCACCACCCCATCTTCTCCCATGGGTGTGGTGTCGTATAATGCTATGTTCTTCAAATAAAATTTTACTAGGGATACTATTATGGCCGCATTTGCAATATTGCTTTTCGTCCTCTGGAGTGTCAAAGTCAATACAAAAAAAACCTAAAGAGAACGAAAAGCAATATATAGCAAAAGCGGCCGTAATACAGGGCCACTAGTTTAAAAACGTGTTAAATTCAAACAAAATAGTAGACAGAGCCTACTTTTTGTACGTACAAACAAACATTGCAAACGTGCACAGAGAGCGAACAACAGGTGAAGCCGTTTTTAAACTTTTTAAACGATGCACTTTTGGCCATTGATCTGCGCCGGTTTGGGCCGGAATAAAACCGGATTTGGCCAGTAAGCGGTTAGGGTTGCCACTTATTTACTAGTTTTTATCAATTTTGATAATTAAATTGACTCGTTTACAGTTAAATTTGAGGCAATTTCAATGTAAAGATAATCTTAATTATTATTTAAAATCTACCAGACCATACCAACTGGAGATACATTTTCGTATACCCTCATTCATCCTAAATTTAAACCTTTAATTTTAATATGATAAGTCAGGAGTTCCTTTTTTTGTGGCTACCTAGGCAGCATTTCATGTTACCCATTTTTTGTTGAATAACAATCTCTTTATAGCATTAAGGTATAGTAAGGAACTAGAAGGTATATCGAACATAATTATTAGACGAACAAGAAAAAAGGAACTGGAATCTAAATGTTCCTCAATATATTTTTGGCAAACCCACTGGCAACCCTACGTTCATCCCAGTAACGTGTGGTTACTTTTTTTTGTCGTTTTTTATTCCTGTCTAGTTGGGAAACTGCGTGGAATGCTCCACTCCGCTATGAATGACTAAAAGTGGCTAGATTTGGTATTTTGTTTTGTTTTTTATTGCCATTTACAATTAAAGCGTTACATTTGCCTAAATTCGGGGAATTGTCTCTCTTTTACTACTACCTAATGCTCGTTTTAATTTAGATTGCTAAATTTTGCGCAATACAAAGTGGGTTAAATTCTCTTCAAAATTACTTTAATTTTTTTTATTTAATTTCACTAAAAGTTTTACATTCTTATTCTGTGCTGAAATAAGAATTATTTTCTTGTAATCGTAGTATGTTTTCTGTGCCAACAAAAATGAATCGTGAGTCGTTAGTCTCGCTAAAACTCGAGATCGGCCGGGCCGATTTAGCTGATTTTGGTTCTAAAAAGTCCATGGAAAGGTTTAAAAGGTGAGAAAAATCGTGGGTAAATTAGTAAAAACAACTACATAGGTATTTGATTTTTCTATACAAAATTGTAAGGCGCGATATGTAGTTCGCCGGGATAGCTGTAGGTAAATAATATATGTTTTGTGGGACAAAGTCCGTTAATTTAAATCCTGTTTTCGCTTCTCTTAATTCTTAGCTGTGCTTGCCATGCTGAGGTTACCTACTCATAAAATAATCAGTGATTTAATAAAAGCCCTTATTTGAATGGAATCTTATGAGCAATTATAGAGATGGTGCTAAACAAATATTGAACCACGGGTCAGGTGTGAAAGTACGACCTCGACTACGAACCTAAAGCTTGCTGGTACTTATAATATTAATGGAATTTGCCTTATTGTCTGCAGAGATATACAAGATACCTTGAATAAAGTATCTGAATACAAGATACAAATACCTTTTTAAATAAGTATTTCAGATACCAGATGCAAATACCGTTCTAAAATAGTATCTGAAATACAAGATACAAAATACGTATCTTGAAGATACTTTTTTATAGATAAAATACTTTTTACATAACTTTTTTTATGAGTTTTTTTTAAAGAGTAAATCGCGTTCATTCCGTATATTGGACAAACAACATTAAACAGTGTGTGCGGGAAAGTTATAACATAATTTTAAGGGTGTATTTATTCTATGATCAATTTTATCGACGAAAACATCCCAAATGTGGGGTCGCAGCCTCACCCCCTCCCCCCCTCAGTATGAAGTTTTTTTTTTGCAAAAGTCGTCCTCTCTTACGAACTAAAGATCTTAGGATCACAGAAGCTTCATTAAGTACTCGATCGAAGGCTAAGTAGTTAGGCTACCTAAGTTACTACCAAAATAACCAAGTATTGCCTTTACTTTTTTTTTTAATGTGGGTGAAACAAAAAAAAAAAAATTCTTGCATTTTGTACGGTTTATGAAAATTACCACAAAAAAATGCAGATACATTACATTACTTTATTTTTTAATAAAAATGGGGACGCTATATGAGTTTTTAGATCAAGTCATTCTCTTAATCTATAGAAGGTAAAGATCTGGAATTTTAATATAACATTTTTGAGGATATAACAAAGTTTTTTATAATTGAGAATCACTAGTGGAAACAAAAAACCTCGATACATTATTTCGTCAAAGATAACCTTTCCAAAAAACGGGAATAGCTAATTCTTCGAAATTAGTTACTAGTTTTTGTTAAAACTACCTAGGAATAACGATAATAAACAAAATTAAATTCTGGTAATTCAGATTTGATTTAAAAGTAATAATTTAAAAAATATTCAATATTTATTACTTTTTCCAATAAAAATGTAAAATGTATTAACCGATGTGGGCGACTGACATTTGACTGGCCCTTTCCCTCAGTATGCTATATCAAAGAGATAGACTCTGTTCATTCAGTCGTTTGATTTATCTGTCGTATATCGTCTTAAACTGAAATCTTAAATTAAAAGGTGAAAGCGAAGGGTCTTTTGGTAGTTGATGATTTCTGAAGTAATAGTAATAGACGTAAAGAAATAAATCTAGTACCATTTTGGAGAACAACTCAAAAGCTAACAATAAAACACAAAAAATAAAAAAGCATCTTCATATTTTTGTGGTAACTTTGAAAAACCGTAAAAAATTGCAATTTTTTTTTGTTTCAGCCACTTTAAAAAAAAAGTCAAGGCAATACTTGGTTATTTTGTTAGTAACTTAGGTAGCCTAACTACTTGGCCTTCGATCATGACCTTAAAGAAGCTTCCGTGAGCCTCTGATCTTTAACTGTGAATTTTAAAGTAGGCAGGGTTGACTTTTGCCAAAAAACTTAAAAACATCATACTGAGGGGGGGGGGTAAGGCTGCGACCCCTCATATGGGGTGTTTTTGTAGATGAAATTGATCATAGAATACACCCTTAACATTATGTTATAACTTCCCCGGACACCCTGTATAAAACAAGCTAGCACGCGGAACTTTGTACCGCCCTACAATGTAAGTTTACACAATGTTTGTGTTCGTTTGCATCGAATAGGCTCAAACCTACCGGACCGTTTTATTTTTTCATCTTATGAATCCTACATTCTATAGGCTTTGTTAATTAATCTATCTCCTTCTACTATATATCTATTAAAAAAATATTGTGGTTCGTTAGTCTCGCTAAAACTCGAGAACGGCCGGGACGATTTAGTTGATTTTGGATTTGAAATGTTCGTTCTAGTCCAGGGAAGGTTTAAAAGGTGACAAAATATGGAAAACGGAGGGGAAGTTAGTTAAAACGATATTTATTTTTTTCCATATAAAATTGTGTGTGAGGCTCGATACGAAGTTCGCCGGGAAAGCTAGTCAGGAATAATTCAGGATTCTAATGTTTTTTTTTTTAAATATCGGTCTAGTTAGTTATGGACAGAGTTTATTCGATACAAAGAAACAATACTTTTTTCCTCTGAACAAGAAAAAATTAAAACGCCATGCACAAACACACCCTCATAATCCAATCTAAAAGTATTTTGCAAACAAAGTATCTTCAAGATACTAAGATACCTAACAAAAGTATTTAAATACCAGATACAAAATGCATTTTAAAAATAGTATCTAGATACAAGATTGAAGATACCTATTTTGTATCTTGTATCTGTATTTAAGATACTTTTATCTTAGATAAGTCACATCTCTGATTGTCTGGCAATGTAGCTTCAGAGTTGACATAATATCTAAATGATTAATAGTTTTTGCATTTTAACAACCACGATTATTTAAGGGTTAAGATAAGAGTTGTATAGACCTATAATCTTTTAAAATTATATTGTACTAGTCGACCCGGCGAACTTTGCACCGCCTTACTTATTAATATCTTGTGCATGTATAAATTTCAAAACCTTCCTCTTGAATCACTCTATCTATTAAAAAAAAACAGCATCAAATCCGTTATAATTTTAAAGATTTAAGCATAAAAAGGGGTGGGAAGCGACTTTATTTTATTCTATGTATTAACAAATATATACTTATTCGATTATTAAATCAAAAGTTTCAACCTGTCTAATATATCTAGAGGTCAGGGTTGTAATTAAACCCTTTTTTAAGTAAAATCATAAAATTATTTAACTAAAAACAGTGCAAAATATCACGAAATAAAGCGGGGTACAGCAACCAAGATGGCCGCCCTAAAATCTCCGATTGGGGTCAATTAGGCTCGCCGCGTATTTGGGTCAGTCGAGATTTCGTGAGTCAACCTCAGAGCAGACGGGTTAGTAGACAAGGGTTGGTGTACAAGGGTCGATATCGATATAAGTGTCTATATCGAGAATAGGATCTTAAGCTATGTTGATTTGTTTAGAGCATTTAAAACAGAATATTTATAAATTTACCCTCTTATTCATAAAAAGTTAAAGAGCATTTTAGTTTTTTGACATATGTCAATTTATACTGGATGTCACGTATTTACCATACAACAAACCAGAGAAGTAGACCTCCAGTAACGCTACTTAAAATCTACTGTATCTTTATGAATAAGACGGTTAATATTTAGTTTTTAACAGTCGATTGTATTTGCATGCACCTATTTAAAAAATTAAAACAACTTATATCAATTAACAAGATAAAATTATAAGTTGGTAATTAAGAAAAAGGTAAAGTAATACATTTTGGAAGATTTGAAAAATGTTAAAGCTGAAAATAACGCTGCTGGTCAGACCTTCAGTACTATGAGCTTATACCATTTTTCAGTTGCAGTGGTAAGTAAGTATAATTAATACTTCACTGCTGAATGTTTTATTAAATTACATAAATAAATTTAAAATTAAATAATATTCTATTATTTTTTTTTGTCTACCCTCGTTGACGCTGCAAATAATTGTATTATTTTTTAATTGAAATATAAAATTAAAAATTAAAACATAATGATAAGAAGTCAATCTAAATAAACTACTGATTAGGTAGAGATTTTTATTATGTTATGGTCAGGTAAGTATAAAATTTATCGATACATTACAATATAAGTACTTACTTAGAACTAGGTACAACACTAGAGGGTCGAGCCTAACTGCCTAGATGCAATTTATACTTTAAGGACGCTTATGGTGATCCTGAAAATAGATTTCACGAACTAATACCTCCTCTATTAGATTAAACGCTCACAAGGAACTCTCAGACGCCTTAACTAGGTTAGGTTTACCTACACACATATATGAAAACATTGGAAACATAGATTAAACCTGAAATTATCAATGATTTAAGATAATTTACAGGATTATTATTTTTGTCTTTTTATAGGTCGACGACATTGAAAACTTAATCTTGTAAAATTCTGGCTATAGATATTGGGTGACGATCTTAAGCCACGTTGCCCAGTCAGTGCCTAGCCTATGCTCAGCAGTGGGTATTATGATGATGAATTAAAAACAAAGAAATGATTACTAACCGAAGTCAATTCATAGCAAACTATTCGCGCCGGTACATCTTACATCATACTAAATTGTGCATTTTATTTTATTTTAACCTTCCTCTTGAATCGTTATATCAAAACAGCATCAACTTCCGTCGCGTATTTTTTTTAAATACCAACATACTAGCGACTGACAGGCTGCAAGCCAGTTTGTTTTAAACTATGTATTTCATGATAGACAAAAATAGAAAAGAAAAACCGGTCATCTAATTAACGGAAACAATGACAATCGGCGTACGCGCCGCCATTTTGGGCAGTCAACCAATCAGAGCTCAGAAACCAAGGTCGTTCGCAATGTCAAAACTCACGCTATCGCCCGCCGCTTCCTAGTAATTTGTCTAGGCCACTGAATATTGCTAGGTATAATAGATAACAGTTTGGTGGCCATCTTGGATTTTGACGAACGGGCCGCGATAAAATTCAGGGTCGCACGCGCATGCACGCAGCCTGTTAACGTTCGTAACTTAGAATTTATTTAAATCGTTTTGCATTGCTTTATTAAAGACTTGTCATAATTTTTTTTAACAGACTAAGTACTTTAAATTGTTATCTAGGATACAGATAATAAATATAATTGTTATGTACTATCTAGGTATCCTCTCGGTATCTTTTTAAATAATATTGTCTTAATCTTATTTAACATACTTACAGTACCTAATTTCCAAACAATTTAATCCGTTAGTAGTTTTATGTATGGCCTCGTAGGCGTGAAATAGCGTAGTTCAGATTTTTTGCATCTCGACGTCACAAACTTGGATTATTCATAAGGTACACATCAAAAACAAGTCTGCAAAAAAAAAGAACTAGCCGATTTGACGCATGTGGTGAGCTACTGAAGTTACTGGATTAAATCTACCTACAGGAAAAGTACGTACGAATGAATAGGTTAGATAGGGTCTATAAATTACAAAATCAATGTTTTAGCACGTGGTTACAACAAAACAATAGTCACTATTATTACAATTGATTGTTCTATCATCTACTGTTCTATTACAGTGATTCAATGTTGCGTCTGTTACATACGTTACAGAAGAGCTACGGTGCGCCGCACTATGTCGTTACGATAAATTAAAATATTAGTCTCGACATTAAAAGTATACTAAGTAACTTACCGTCTAGTAAGACTTGAAAATTTGTAATTCGATTAGCAAACCAGCGGGAGGGTCAGTTTAGCAAAATTATTAATTGCATACTTACTCCTTAAATTACTCAGTGTGTTGGATAATCGTCTTATTATGATTAAATGATTAGGAAAGGAGGCTACTTACTTACCAACTGGTTAATGAGAGTTTTAATATCGTGTTTACCTATCTCTATCAATATATATAAAACTCTTCAGTTACTGTCTGACTGACTGACTGACAGACAACGTAGAGCCGAAACAAATGGGCGGGCTCAATTTTGGCAAGTGTGTTCCTTAGGGAGTGTAGAGGAGCACTAAGGGATAATTTCCAGAAATTCCCATGTGAACGAGTAAAAACGGGTTTTTTTTTAACACACATTACACTCAGAGCCCATAACTAGGTAGAACCTGTATCTAGGGTGCCCGAAACATATACAGAGACAAACATTACACCCAGACCGGAAACAAACATCGATATTCATCATATCAATATTCGCCCCGCCCGGGAACGGGCCACGGAGCAGTCAAATTTTGGTGTTTATGAGAAATCTGTGCAGGTGAAACCACGGGGCAGCCTCTTGTATTTATAATAAATGATTATGGTGACAATGCGACTTACAGATTTACAGAATTGATCTACGTAAGATAAGAACGTTAGGTTCTATAGATCAACTAATTAGAAATTCGTAAAGATTATGTATCGTTTTGACCACTTTCGACGTTCGAGAATAGTGGGAATGCAATGAAATCAATGACGCCCATATATGTATCTATAGCCGATAGCGGTACAATGTCATACTATTATCTTTAACGGTTCTCTAGTGAATGGTACCCTTACTAATCTGTGATCTATCATGGTTCAATGTTCAATGCATCATTGGAGCCCCTTACTAGGTAGAACCTTTGTGTGGGATGCCTGAAATACTTACAAACAAAGATATATATATAGCACTAGGTCACGTAGATACAGAATAATTATTAAGTAATCGTTGCTTTTCACTGTATGACTGAAAGCTGCTACGGCCGAGAATTGCATCTGGATCTCTGGAGATATAGTACTGACTAAGTAATCAATGCTCCACCAAAGAAGTTAGTATTTCAGTGTATGTCATGAACATTTTGCTCTACAAAAACATCGAGCCTTTGAAAGCCCAATATAGAGTTTCTGAGTAACTCTCCAGTTTTGAAGTATAAAACGAAATGTTAAAATTTAAAGAGCCAGTCTCGCTTTAAAATAATTAAGCGAAAAAATTAAAAGTAAAATTGTAGAGTAGGAACTTTTTAGTGCAAAAAAAAAACGAAACAAAATTAACTGAAAAAAAAGGAAGAACCCATAACGGCACTTAACATTTCAAAAGCGTCCAACGTAGCGCGAAACCTGGTTTTAAGGTGCATTTCTATCAGACACCCCGTGGACCTCCCAGCTCAACTGTTCAAGAAAAAGATTAATTATGCCCAGACAAAAACTTAAGGCACCGTATAATAACGCCCCGAGAAAAACTAAAAGAGAACTACGAAAAATTGATAAAGGGTGTGCCTTGATAAGGAGGGTACCCCACTTCTATTGATCGGACCCCCCGAACCTCCCGCCAGTGTATAAGTATAAAAAGCGTAACAAATTTTCGTCTTAAGAAAAGGAAAAGAAAAAATGTATACAGCCAGCCACCCGGGTGCAGCGGTAGGGGGTGAAAGGGACCCCCCAATTGGGGGGTGCATTTTTCTCGCGGTCTCTTTCGCACGGTTCCGGCTCTTGAAAATGCTAAGACGGTGTAACAAAGACCTCTTTGTGCGTTTTTCTAGTTAATTAGTTTTTGGGCTATAAAATTATGCTGCAGTTTTGATTTTTTTTTGTAGTTTTTCAAACTGTAAAAACTGCTTAGTTTACGCAATATACTAAGCAAGCGAAGTAGATCAACTATTACCAAAATTTTTATTTTCTTAAATATAAGATTACTTTTTATAGCCACATTGCCCCCTACCCGTTAGCTGTAACCATGCTGTAACTGGAATACAAGTTCTATCCAATTTGATACCATAGCCTTTTTCATTTTATTAGCAGTAAACAATCAGAAAAAATACTAGCATATATCTTCAAAAATGGGTTTCAAACGTCAAAGTTGTCACCAGTTTGAAAAGGTTTAGGAAGTTTTGATTCCAAAGATATTGGAAACCGTTGCTTTGAATTCCGATATAAAACACAAGAACATGAGCCAAAATACCCAAAAAAGTCTTTGTATAGTCTAAGCACAAGAGTTTTAATTTCAATCGTTTTAAATCTTATCTTTAAGCCCCAGATTCGCTTGAATTAAAAATATTTTCACTAGTTTATCATTATGAATCGTTTTCAGAATAACAAGAAATTATGAATATTTTCGGTGCCACTGAAAGGCCTTTTGACACTGGTTTCGTCAGTCATACAGTTCGAACCAGTTTACGTTGACTTATCAAACTGAAACAGTGAGAGATCAAATTATGTTTTTCGGTTAATGAAAGTGAAATATTTACCAATACTTCAGGACTGCGGCAGCGGTGAAAAACAAAAACAGTATTTAAAAATTAAAACACTATCCAATTTCCCTTTTAAAACAGAAACAGAAAAACTAATTTCCTAACACAAAATGCAACAAACAGGATTTAAAACGGTAAATAAATATAATTTACAGCCACTTAGCGACCGGAATTAAATATACTGAGAAAACGGTAAAAAAAAACCGGAAAGCCCCGTACCCTAACCACCCAATATCCTTTCGAACTAAAATATTCAAAGGCGACCGCAAAATTCAATTTGTACATACAAAACTCTTTGGTCTGGTCCAGAACAAAATGAAAACAGGGTACTGAAAAAAAGTGGGGTGTTATACCAGGAATTAAACCGGGGGGTTGGTTCTACCCCCACTGGGGGTTTTGGGGGGTAAGGAGGAAGACGCTGGATGATTAATTATTAGTTTGTGTGTGTAGATAGTATAAGGGTATGTGTGCCGAATTGCTGGTAATTTTCTCTTGAACTAGAAAAGTTTAATTAGAGTTTTTTTTTGCGATCTGTATCCTACAGTCAGTAATTGGGTTTCTGTATTGGTTTTATGATGCCGTCTAGATTTATCTAGCTGGACTGGTTTTTACAGATTATATCTAGTTTATTATTTTATGTTGCTTTAAAATCGTTATAACAGTCTAACCTATGTAAGATAATAAATTGTAGGTACATAAAGTAGTTTTAGGATCAGCATTTAAAGGTATTGCTCTTAATAAAATTAAGTATTCTAAAATCCGGAACGCAATTGACTTTCAACCCTTTGCCATTTAAGTCATAGACCAATTTAAATTGTTATATTCTCGCAATCTTTGCCTAGCCTCGTTAGATGAGCGATGGGCCTAAAAACCTAAGAAATAAAATTTTGAGGTATAATATAAAAATATATTTTCTGAAAAAGTGTTTTATATCAGATGAAAAAGGTTTTGTCTAAGCAATTTTTTTTTAAATATTTTTTGATAATTTTTTTGTGTGTGTTTCTAAGCTGTGTTGCAAACAATACAAGATGCTTAGTTGTAATATTACTACTTAAATATGATATTGATTAAATACCACAGAATACCTAATAGTTGGTACTAAAGTTAATATACAAGAAAACTAGCAAGAGCTGCCTGCAACATAAAATAGGAAATAAAGATAATGAAAATTAATGTCAAATGTTACTTAGTTACTAACAGAGATTGGTAACGATGATAAACTAAAATTAATTGCACTTAATAATGTCAAATAAAGGGCAAAAAGAGTCGTGAGTCCGTCTCGTGGCTGGAATCATTAGTTTTGTTTTGCTAATTTGACTTCTGATAGTAAATCAAGGTTAGGACTGATAAATTATTCTTAACTTTAATGAGATTGATAATTAATTCGGTTTCGATAGGTTTTCGTTGTTACTATCTTGTCGGGTTGAACGAAGGCTATGTTCAAATCCATTTTTAAGAACCAGTATGTTGCGAATTCCACATAACTGATTAGCGTTACCTTGCGTAGGTGTGATGTGGAATGGTTATATCTAGTGAATGTAACAGTAATTTGAAAAATACTACCTTATGTGCTAGGCTTAAAAAACTATTCCAAAATTTGTATACTGCATTTGAAACCAAACCGCCACGCAATTTTCATAGGTTCAAGCAAATACCTATATAAAGGTTATGTGAATGACAGACCTTTGGGTCATCTTCTGTTCCTAGTGCTTCAGGTGATAAGGCACGGAGGTATTAAAAATATTAAAGTGCTAGCTACCTACTTGTTCCTTATTTACAAAATAATTCAGTTCGAATCTATAATATACTTACCTATTGTATTATTACAAGGGTTCTCAAAAGCTCGAACATGCTTAAAAACCAATCGAAAACTATCTTCCTTGCTTGACATTTTATAATCTCTAATATTTATATTCATTCATTCATGCATCAAAATCTCACATGATCGATCCATCCTAATGTAAACCAAGGCTATAGGTTTTTTCTACTTATTAGTTGGTACCTTTTTTCGCCCAGACGCAGTCGGAAGGGACCTATTATGACCAATTCTTCCCTTAGTTCTCGTTTCTCGTTCCTACCAACCCCCGCTGCCCTCATTCTGAAGAAAAAACTAGTCACGTACAGGATTAATTCGACTACGCAGAGTTCCGTACATTTAGGTCAAAGTACTCTGAATAAACTTAGATGCTAGCTTAGCGTTTTACTTCTCATAGACAAGATGCATTTTTGACCACTAGTCTGGATTCTCAGTGACAATGGGACGTTTGACCGACAAGATTGTTAAGGAGCTAGTGATGCCCATGGGTCCTTCGGGAGGACATCGCGTGCTCTCAACACGTGCCTTTCGAAGCACGGAAGTGGTTGCAACATTAGTCTGAAAAGACTCAACGCAAATCTGACCAATAAGGCCTCATAAAGAGGAACTTCTTTCGTTCATTTGTTTTTTATGAATTGTCTTTTTTTTAAATAATTTACCTTAGAGATTGACGAAAAGACAAGATAAGTAATAAAAAAACTTAAGGCCACGTTGGCTCATTGTATAGGGAACCACGAAAACGCTTTCTTTGTTTAATTTAGCATTTTCTTTGGCTAGGTGGGTTTTAAGTTTTTCCTAGGAAAAATATTCGGTATACAGTTTTTGTTCATCGCCATTGTGGTGTGGTTAAAACAAACCCTGCTTGCTGTTTTCTGTGCATAATGCGCTGACGATTTAATTTGCTGTGCAGTTTACATTTATAACTATTATTACAGAGTAGGTTTGAGCCCTGAAAAAGCTGCGACTTAGCATCATCATGTTGGATTATTAGACAAAAATTAACAGACAACCTATATGGTAAATAGAGCTGGCTAGTAAATGTTACTGTCGTTATGTTCTGTCTCTTGTCACACTTGAAATATTGTATTGTATTGTTTTAATATTCTTCAGAAAAACTGTCATACAACTCTAAGTGTTATTTTCAATATATAAAATAAACTATATTCAGTTAAATTCTAAATTGATGTGTTTTACTGGTCACCCATAACTTCCTATAGGTTATGGGCCCAGGCACCGCTTTATTTTTCAGGATGGAACATTCCAAACGTAACATTGTACCCTTTAATGGTGAAAGGTACAATATTTGGAAGTATAGGATCCGGGCGCTACTCACTGAACTTGATCTTATCAAAGTGATTGATGACAGTCCACCAGCTGAATTAACTGAGAAATGGAAAAAAGCATGCAGGCAAGCTAAAGGAGTGATCGTTGAATATTTGGCAGACTCTTTTCTCAGTTTTGCCTCTGAAACGACGACTGCCACCGAAATCCTTCAAAAGTTAGACCAGCTTTATGAGCGCAAAAGCTTAGCCACGCAGCTGGCACTTCGTAAGAAACTTTTGAGCCTTAAATTTCAAACAACTGGCGAATTGGTTAACCATTTTACTACTTTTGACGCTTTAGTTTCTGATTTGATAGCAGCCGGAGCAAAATTAGACGAAACCGATAAAGTATCTCACCTTTTGTTGACATTACCTGCACCATATGAAAGCTTAATAACAGCAATCGAAACATTGTCCGAGGATAATTTAACGCTGGCTTTCGTTAAGACAAGACTTTTAGATCACGAAGTTAAACTGAAGAGTGAGAGTCAAGACACGAGCCTAAAAGTTCTCAATGTGGGATCTAAAAGAAATTTCCACTTAAAACACAAGGACCGACAAAAAGGAAATATGCAAAGAGGTCAAAAGGATCAACGGTATCACAGCTTTAATCAATCAAAGTACAAAACTATGAAATGTCACCATTGTGGACGCCGAGGTCATATGAAAAATGATTGTTACCATTACAAGCGGCAGAAGAATGATCAAAGCCGTACTAGGACTATACAAGCTGTACAAGTAACAGAGGAGCCGGAGCCACAAACGTCGGAATTCAAAGGCTTTGCGTTTATGACTGGTGCGGAAGATGATATGTCTGGAGACACAGTTCACTGGATTCTTGATTCCGGGGCTTCACACCATATAACAAAAAGGGACGATCTTTTCATAAATTTCGAAGATATTAATCCGCCTTTAAAAATTTCAGTTGCTAAAAATCAACAATTTATTTCAGCAACTAAACAGGGTACAATTCGAGTGACGAGCAACACAGGCGTACAGGGCATGCTGGAGGGTGTGCTGTATTGTCCTGAGGTACCATACAACCTGCTGTCAGTACACAAAATAAGACAGACCGGAATGAAGGTATTATTTGATGAAAATGGGGCTACCGTATTTAAAGGAGACATGGTAATAATGAGAGGTAAGGTTTTCAATAATTTATTTTCAATAGATCTTATCGTGGACACGAACCGGCCAGTTTCCCATGTGTGCAGCGGACACAAAAGTGACTATGACCTGTGGCATCAGCGTCTAGGTCACATGAGTAAAAATAAATTTATTGAATTAAAACGAAACGATATGGTAGAAGAAGCTAATCAGATAAAATTAGTAGTTCCTAATGATAAGTTGTGTGAGGCCTGCATAAATGGGAAACAGGCACGGTTACCGTTCAATAAAACTAAAGACAAAAGTAATGTCAGACGTCCTCTATTTATTGTGCACTCTGATGTATGCGGACCTATCAGTCCTACAACTTTAAATAATAAGAACTATTATGTGCTGTTTGTAGACGACTTCAGTCATTACTGTGTGACCTATTTAATAACTCATAAGTCAGATGTGTTTGCGACTTTCAAAAACTATGTTGCTAAGGCTGAAACTAAATTTAACTCTAAATTAGTAAATTTATACAGTGACAACGGTGGTGAGTATCTGTCCACCGAGATGAAAGAATTCTGTCAAGAAAAAGGTATATCTTATCATTTAACGGTACCTAGAACACCACAGCAAAATGGCGTGGCAGAACGCATGGTGAGAACAATCACCGAAAAAGCCCGTACCATTTTAAACGGTGCTAAATTAGAAAAAGTGTTCTGGGGTGATGCAGTGCTCACTGCAGTTTATCTAATTAACATTACGCCAACACGTGCCCTTAAACAAAACAAGACTCCCTATGAGCTATGGCATGATAAAAAACCTCAAATAAAGTACCTAAAGGTTTTTGGTTCAACCGTGTATGTTCATAGCAAAATTAATAAAGCTAAATTTGATAAGTCTTGGAAAGGTATATTAGTAGGGTACGAACCCAATGGCTACAGGGTGTGGGATCCGTCTTGTGAGAGGTATGTAACAGTTAGGGACGTGATTGTGGATGAGACTGATTTTATGAACAGCAGGCCTGCGGGGCAGCCTGAAGGGAGCGATAATATGGAAGCTACCCGGGACAAAACTGATAGTGGTGACCTAGGGTCGAAATCAGTGTCTGAACAGTCTCATGGTTCTAAATCAGATGAGTTAGAATCTGATAAACATGGTGAGATTCCATGTAGTGTACCGGTTAATTCTAAACGTGGTGAGATTCCATGTAAAATACCTAAAATGACAGATGATAAAACACAGGGTGATGATGTTGTTGTGAGTCAACGTGATAGGCGCAGATGTAGACCACCTGTATGGATGAATGACTATTTAATGTGTGCAGAATCTTTAGATTGTATAATACCAAATTCATATGAGGATGTTAAAGTTAGTAAAGATAGAGTAAAATGGGAGGCAGCTATTAAGGATGAATTAAATTCACTATATGAAAACAATACCTGGTCATTAGTTCCAAAGCCGAAAAACAAAAATATTGTTGATTGCAAATGGATATTTACCATCAAAAATGATGAGTTCGGAAAACCATTAAGATTTAAGGCACGACTTGTTGCTAGGGGGTTTAGTCAGGAATATCTCACAGACTACAACGAAACATTTGCACCAGTAGCTAGAATATCCAGTTTCAGATTCATAATCAGTTTTGCTAATCAGTTTAACCTATTAGTTCATCATATGGATGTTAAAACTGCATTTCTAAATGGTGTGTTAAAAGAGGAAATTTACATGAAAGTTCCGTTGGGATTAGTATGTAAAGAAAATCAAGTATGTAAGTTAAACAAATCTTTGTATGGCCTGAAACAGGCAGCTAGGTGCTGGTTTGAGACATTTGAAGACTCGCTCAAGGAAATAGGCTTTCAGAATTCATCAGTTGACAGGTGCATCTATATACTAGACAAAGGTGATATAAGAGATAACATTTATTTAGTTCTTTACGTAGACGATCTAGTTTTGACATGTGCGAAAGAAGACTCATTAAAAAATATAAAACATTATCTTATGAGCCGATTTAAAATGACAGACTTAAAAGAAATTAAATTATTTCTTGGCATCCGAATTAGTAGGAATGACAATGAAATAGCGCTTGACCAAAGTATTTACATAAAAGCTGTTCTTAGTAAGTTTGGCATGGACAGTTGTAATGCTGTTAGTACTCCTATGGAGACGAAACCTAATTATGAAGCGTTGAACTCTGATGAAAAGTGTAGTGCACCTTGTAGGAATCTGATTGGTTGTTTGATGTATATAATGTTATGTACTAGACCTGATTTAAGTGCGAGTGTAAATATCCTGAGTAGGTACACAAACAAAAATAATATGGAGTTGTGGCAATGTCTCAAGCGAGTTTTGAGATATTTAAAAGGCACAGTTGACGTTAAGTTAACTTATAAGAGAAATAATAGTTACAATGAGATCCTGAGTGGTTACGCTGACTCCGATTGGGGTGGCAGTGACACCAGTGATAGGAAAAGTACAACAGGTTACCTGTTTAAGATGTTCGAAAGTTGTACAATAACATGGAATACAAAGAGACAAACTTCAGTTGCTGCATCCTCTACTGAAGCTGAGTATATGGCTCTGTATGAAGCTGTAAAAGAAGCCTTGTGGCTTAAGTCTCTAGCAAAAAGTATAAGTATCGATATTGAAAGACCTATTACTATCTTTGAAGACAATAATGGTTGCATTAGTATTGCAAATAATCCTACAAACCACAAGAGGTCAAAACATATCGATATTAAATACCATTTTTCAAGAGAGCAAGTTGATAAAAAGGTGATTAAATTAATGTACATTCCAACAGGTCAGCAAATAGCGGATGTCCTGACTAAGCCGCTACCAGCGAACAGCCTCCAACGTTTTAGGGCCGAGATGGGCTTGGGACTATAGTAATATATTTTGTACATGTTGTGTAAATATTTAGTGGTGGTGTATATAGATAATACATACATAGTCTGTATAGTTTTAACTTGTATATAATGATCTGGTTAGGTTTTTCTGGGTTTTCCCTAACCCCGAGCAACAAATGTTGGATCATGAATTATAAATATTTTCCCAGAATACACTTAGAAGTTGTATGAACTGCTTTGGCTAGAGAGTAACTTAGTTTTCATTTGTATTGTATAAATATGAGTATGTGAATTTTTGAGGGGGCGTGTTGGATTATTAGACAAAAATTAACAGACAACCTATATGGTAAATAGAGCTGGCTAGTAAATGTTACTGTCGTTATGTTCTGTCTCTTGTCACACTTGAAATATTGTATTGTATTGTTTTAATATTCTTCAGAAAAACTGTCATACAACTCTAAGTGTTATTTTCAATATATAAAATAAACTATATTCAGTTAAATTCTAAATTGATGTGTTTTACTGGTCACCCATAACTTCCTATACATCATGACACAGTTCAGTAAGAACATCAGTAGCTTTTACAGGTGCAGCAAATTTATGTACATAGTATCTATATGTATAAATAACCCTTCAGTAACATAAATATATTACAAACTAGAGGCTGCCCCGCGGTTTTTCCCGCGCAGAATTTGTCATAAACACAAAAATCACGTTATTTCCCGTTTCCATGGGAATTTCGGGAAATCCTTTCTTAGTGCTCACCTACACTCCCTAAGAAACCTACATGCAAAATTTCAGCCCGCTACGCCCAGTAGTTTCGGCTCTGCGTTGTCTGTCAGTCAGTCAGTCAGTCAGTCAGTAACGGAAGAGTTTTATATATATAGATATTTAAAAAAAACTTAAAGGGCACGTTAAACTAGCTCTATCCCTTACAAATATTATTTAAAGAAAGATACAGTTACCTAATAGTACTAAGGGTTAAACTTGAACTTAAGTTTGAAGTATTTGGGCACCGTTAGTACCTTTTAATACTTTCCAAATAACCAATAATCATCCAAAACTAAGATAATCCTAAATATCCTTTTTTAGTGAAAAGCTCCTCGCGTCTTAGGTTTGAGGGGTGGGTGGAGTTCGGTGGGGGGTGGCCGCGCCTGTGTAAAAGAATGTCCGGAATCAATACAGCTGCCTGGCTCATTAAATTGGCTAGAATACGCGCTGGCTATCAGTTGACCCGATTTTTATCTTAAAAACTAGCTGAAAACGCGAACTTTGTACAGCTTTACCTGTATAAGTTTACACAATACTGTAGCCTATGTGCTATTCTGAATACTTTTTTGAAAATATTCTAAAGATTTAGGTTTAGGGATAATTTAGGATTCTAATTGTAAAAGAATATTTTAAATCTGTCCAGTAGTTTCGGAGATAAATTGATTTAAAGAAACAATCATAGATTTCCTCTTTATAAAAGTGTAGATTTAGTTTCAACGCGACAAATGATGTCATCGAATGAGTGTGAGGTTTTGAAATCCTGTTGATGAAAAAAAAAAAAAGGCTTGGTCACAAAACCAGTAAACAAACCAAATAATACACTAAAATTAATAGTAAAACTGGTCTTTCAGGTTTTGAACCCTGCGCAAAAGGTTACATAAGCACCAGTTTAAATATTTTCGCTGCGTCTAGCAAGGCTTTGAAAATAATTATAGAGCAAGATAAATTTATGATTTAACTTTTTAAACTTGTCCCAAATCTTACGCTATCCAGGCGTCATTACCGTGTGTTATTCTTTGGAGAACAAACAGAAAATCGTGATATTTAAATCACGTGACATTACATTTATTCAACTCAAAATACAAACACAGCTGTTGCGCGCAACAGGCAAAGCAAATTTTCCTCTTTACATAATAAACCTTAATGCTACAGGCATAAAGTTCAAATTAAGCTAGGTAGGGATTGTGTTACAGAGGCCTGGCGCTCTGCCAAATTCAGGATTCGCTTAAATTTTGATGTTTTCATGAAAATAAATAGTTCGTGTTGCGCTCCCAAGTTTCGCTTTCTATATAATATTATATTACTTACCTACGCTTTCGATTTTATTCAGTAGCTTTTTTTGTTTAACTCAAACGTTTGCCTTCTCTCTGTTTAACTCTATAATGCTGACACCTAAAAAATACGACGTGTCGCCACCAATCCATCTCAATCCATAGGTTTTAAAAAAACGAAAAACTTGCGAACATACGAAGGAAAATACGAATTTCAGGTGTTTTCGTTGATAAACTTGAAAATCTTTTCTGCCATCGTCAGCCTGCCAAGTAGGTAGGTATAAGCCGCGCACATAAAGAAACGATTTGAAAATGGAGGCCGAACGCATGCTATCTCGCATAATATATTAGTTAGTATGGGAAAAGAGTTAAGAATCTCAGAGACAGTCCATACAACGGCCGCCATTTTCAAATTCTTCTTTAAGTGCGCAGGCTATAAAGTTTTTGCATTTTGGTAATAGATAATCCTATGTCGTCATTAAATGCAAAATAAGTATGTAAATGAACCTTTTAAAAGGGTGAGCGAAACCTGAAGCTGCCCAAAGTAAACACAATATTAGTGAAGCTCATAATAAACTAGTTTCAGCTGAAAACGGCTGAAACTCCAAAACTCGGCGGTACAGGCGCCAACAAAAACAAAGCCGCGAGAGCAACAGGTATAGCCTAGTACTGGTGTGTTGAAAAGTGGTGTGTTCTATAGATCCGTCACAACAGGCCTAGTATTAATGGCGCATGACCAAAGCTTCATTAGTCATGCGCCTTGTGATTGTGTGTGACGCTATGAGATAGCTCCACTTTAGCTACTTTAATTATAACAGCACTAATTTGTACATAAATAAAAACCTTGGTAAAGAGGCCTCCACTCAAAGCACATTGCTCGAAGGTTACCATCACACTAGCGGCACAGTAAAATAAATAGTACTACATACAGTATGGGCACTCCCTGCCTCCCTCAGCAAGTGCGGCTCCCCCTCTCTCGGTTACCTCTCAGTTACCGCTCAGTACAAATAAAGCAGCGTCGCACGTCTCATCTCACTCACACAAGCATGATACGCGTGCACGTACACGAATTGTGGCTGTGCGCGAAGCAACGGTATTTTTTCTATGAAGTGTCCGAGGTGTGCTAGCAGCGGTTTAGCCACGCTGTATTGAAATTGAGAGCCTCTGCAGCAGAAAAGAGCCAAAACGACCAAACTACTTTATTTGGACAGTAACATTGATTTTTAATGTAATTTTAGTATTGTTTATAATGATAAGATTATTATTTCACAAGACACTAAAAAATGTACACATACCTCTACTTAAGCTAACTTTTTTCAAAATCATTCGATGTTAAATGGCTTTTACTGCGATCGACTGTGGCAAAAGCCTCCCACAATGTTTGATCTTAAGACGAACCAAGGCCTACTGCGGACGTCTTTCAACTAATGGATCATGATTCAGGAAGAGCATTTTTAGATTGGAATACTAATGAATGTAGTTTGTGTTGTTGGTGTAGTAGATTATAGAAATCAAAAAAACCTATCGAAAGAATTAAAAATAAATGTAATAATTTCACTTTTCAACATACCAGTACTTACAACAAACCGTGCAGTGCTTTGCAAACCTACAGTTAGCGAACTCCGAAATGAGAAATGAAGTAACAGTAAGCGACTCGTTATTATATTGGAGTGCGGTCCGCTTCCACTGCTAAACGTGGGTCTATTTTTTAAAACTGTAACATTTTAGCCCGCAAATTGATAGACACTTTCTGCAAAGAATCAACTTAAAATATTTTGTATTTTCTTAGATAAAATATAAGCTACTAGTGGGCGCCCCGCGGCTTCGACAACGCATTTTCCCTTAAAACATCAAATTCCCAATTTTCCCGTGGGAATTTCGGGATAAAAAGTTACCTGTCTCCTTTCCCAGGCTCTAAACTATCCATATACCAAATTTCATTTAAATCGGATCAGTAGTTTTCTCAGGAAATCGAGACATACAGACATAGTAACTTTCACATTTATAATATTAAATTAAGTATGGATTTAATGTATACTTACTGAAAAAAATCTTCAAATATTATTCATAGGCTATCCAATTAAGTTACATACCTAATAACCTAACCTATTCTAATTTGAAAACCCAACTTTAGTGATTATCATTTTGTGGTTTAAAGTATTAACCGACTTAGGAGTCTGATTCTGTATCTAAATAGTTTGTAA
Source organism: Euspilapteryx auroguttella (assembly GCA_951802225.1). Taxonomy (NCBI): domain Eukaryota; kingdom Metazoa; phylum Arthropoda; class Insecta; order Lepidoptera; family Gracillariidae; genus Euspilapteryx; species Euspilapteryx auroguttella. The sequence continues at coordinate 5,880,287 of OX637663.1, read as the reverse complement.
GGATAGAAATCGATGTTCCCTCTCTTTCACCTATTACCTTTTTTTTTTATTGCTTTGAATATATTCGATATGCCTTCAGGATAAACTGGTATTGAAATTATTTTAATTATAACTAACAAAGTATCATAACTAAAGTACAATTAATTAGCCTTGCTCTTTGTATGATTAACACACAATCATTAGAATAAACCGTTGATAAACTGAAACAAAACGCAAATTTCTAGCTTTTTAAACTGCAAATCACATAGGTTTTTTCTTATAAATGCCCAAAAAATATTCTTTTCTCTTGTCAAAAAACAAAAGACAATCAATTTAAAAAATGAAATCTTACCAGGTACCCATAGCTCGAGCCCTTTTCGGGGACCCTAGACTCCGCTACGACCCTAGGACAAAGGGCTTCCATAGATCTCTGAACACATTTAGGTAGAGTTGTAAACCGAGAAAATCTTCATGCAAAAACTTGAAAATATAAAAAAAATCTACTATTATTCGACCAACGCACCTTTCATACTGGTTAGTTACATAAGTGAAGCCTTTTTTTGTTTTAACTGGTGTAAGTATAAATTCTATGGCAAGGCTCAAAAGAACTTTTCATTTGTTTGTTGTTTTAATAAAAATTTTGTTGATTCAAATTCAAAGGTTTGTTTGGGGAAGTCTCCAGGCGACCATTGTCGTAAGGCACGGCAAACATTTGTTTGCCTGAGCTTTTGGTGGGCTTCGCCTCTCGCAGTATAGGATACTTTAAAAACGTTGACTTACATTAGGCTACACCTTGTATTCTATATTAGATATTTAATTTTTTACTTTTTCACTTTTGACTTTTGAATAGAGAAGTATAAATAGGCTACGACGAGAAACGGCAAGCAAATGCTTTTTAACATTGTGCCTGAATTAAAATACTACTTGCTTTAAATTGTTATCTTTTTTTTGCGCTTGCCAAAAATGCATGATTGAATTTTTTATTTGTTAAAGTTAAGTTTTTTGGTAGCTAGTTATAAACTTATTACATGTTATTGGCATACATAAAAAGCACCTAAACTTTACTTGTAATACTTTTCTGTAACGCTGTTGGATTTTTGTTTATAAATAACTAGAGGCTGCCCCGCGGTTTTTCCCGCGCAGATTTCTCATAAACACAAAAATCCCGTTTTTTCCCGTTCCCGTGGGAATTTCGTGCTCACCTACACTCCCCAAGGAGCCCACGTGCCAATTTTCAGCTTTCTACGCCCAGTAGTTTCGGCTCTGCGTTGTCTGTCAGTCAGTCAGTCAGTCAGTCAGTCAGTCAGTCAGTCAGTCAGTCAGTCAGTCAGTCAGGCAGCCAGCCAGCCAGCCAGCCAGCCAGCCAGCCAGCCAGCCAGCCAGCCAGCCAGCCAGCCAGCCAGCCAGCCAGCCAGCCAGCCAGCCAGCCAGCCAGCCAGCCAGCCAGCCAGCCAGCCAGCCAGCCAGCCAGCCAGCCAGCCAGCCAGCCAGCCAGCCAGCCAGCCAGCCAGCCAGCCAGCCAGCCAGCCAGCCAGCCAGCCAGCCAGCCAGCCAGCCAGCCAGCCAGCCAGCCAGCCAGCCAGCCAGCCAGCCAGCCAGCCAGCCAGCCAGCCAGCCAGCCAGCCAGCCAGCCAGCCAGCCAGCCAGCCAGCCAGCCAGCCAGCCAGCCAGCCAGCCAGCCAGCCAGCCAGCCAGCCAGCCAGCCAGCCAGCCAGCCAGCCAGCCAGCCAGCCAGCCAGCCAGCCAGCCAGCCAGCCAGCCAGCCAGCCAGCCAGCCAGCCAGCCAGCCAGCCAGCCAGCCACCCAGCCAGCCAGCCAGCCAGCCAGCCAGCCAGCCAGCCAGCCAACCTGGTGAAGGCTGCGGGAATACACTGGATGAGGGTCGCTCAAGACCGGTCGCTGTGGCGTTCTGTGGGGGAGGCCTATGTCCAGCAGTGGACGTCTTTCGGCTGAAATGATGATAATGATTGTAAGAGGTGAGGAAGTAGAGCAGACAGAGTCCTATTAACGTGAAAAAGAGATAAAAGGTTATGTCTATTCAAACTTGGGCAAAGCTCTGTGGTCACCAAAAGTTCCGCCCCATCGAGTTTGAGCTTACAAAGGGAACTTTCAGGAAAGCTCGCCGATGCCTCCCTGATTTACATTTTAAGTGCATTCCATAATTTTATTTCCGGACATTGTATTTTGGTGATAATATTAAGCTTTTTGATTTTTTTTAAAAACCAATTTAGTATTTTTCTGAACATCAACGATTTAGTGACCTTTCGGTTCTAAGTACCTTTAAGAGGCTCCTTTCGGTTTTAAGTACCAACATAAACTTTTAAAATGATCTTGATATACTTAGCTATTTTAAGCTGCCAAGAACCGTTACGTAACATAAAGCCGCTTTTGTTGTGCGCTAAAGCCTTAAAAAATCCATTAACAAAAAAAAAAAACAAAAGAAAACTTCAATCAAAACAACACTTCGCAACTTCAAACAGTGATTACGTAATAATACGCAGTTACGACAATAATATAATTTAAAAAAAGTGGCAAGCACAGAAAAACATAGCACCTAAAAAAAACCTAAAAACGTTCAACTAATTAAAATCATCAATTGCGTGGCAACTAATTTCAAGAGCGAAATATTTTTCACGTACACAGATGCATTGAACCACCACCCTCTCTAACAAAGCTACGTTATACAAATGAAAACAAGCTAATATTTATTTTACTAAAAACTATACTGCGACTGCATATTACTCATCCTTTCGCCTGTCCCTTTGATCGTTTCTTTCGGTCTGAAATTAATTTCAGTTTTACACATTATTTGGTCTTAAATCAGTACAATTTCCTCGATACGGTTCAATTCAGCTCGATCTGAAAATATGTCTACTTGTATATAATTTAGTCAGTTAAGGAATTAAGAATTTAAACTTAATCCAAGTTTGGTTTTATCTGCTACATTTTTGGTACTAGACTGGCTGAAAACAAACAACATTAGTTTAAGAAAAAAAACTTTAGGAAGAAAAAGGATGGCGCTGTCATTTTTGTAACTACAAAAGTTTTATGTAATCAGTTTTCTAAAGTATCCCAACGAACGGTAGTTGTAGAATTTATTTTATCCGGCTGGGAGGTGAGGTGGGTGTCTTAAGGCGGAATGAGACGGAGCGCTGGAAACCGAGTTATCGTAAATTGATCTGGGCTAGGGTGGCGGGTGGTGACGCGCATCCAAATTTGACAGCGATGGAAATTGGCGCGAAAGATTATTGGCGTGCATAGCGTCCATTTTTATTTCCAGCTTCGAGATTTGAATTCGGAGGAGAGCGTTTTTCTTTTGTTTTCTGTCTGGCGACGACAATTGGGTTTTTGCTTTGCGGTCCGCTGGACTCGGGTTCCCTGTCTGGGTCAGTTTTTAATTCGTAATTGGGCGGAATTATTGTAAATCTTGTCCCTTAATTTAGAGCTTGAGGAGTTTTAATGAATTGTTTTCTGCTAGGAGATTGCTGCCGGCTGCTCGTAGCCGACTTAAGGTTTTGTTCACATTGTGTCGCCGCCCTCACGTCCCGGCGTCCTCATAAAGGCGCCAGCATCTTTTATAATAACGAAATCCGAACGCTTCGAGCGATCCAAAATAAAACCATAACTGGCCACCGGGGGCCGGGGGGGATTTCCGAATAAGAACGTTTGCACCTCCCTTAGTTTTTATAATAAAAAGAGACCAGAAAAAAATTGGGAATGGAACGTGATATTTTTAAAATAAGAACCTCTTTCGCAGCGTATTCCGCGGGGAAAGATTTTAAAATAAGAATAGTTTCGTGATACCCGCGGGTGGGGGCGTCTAGAGATTGAAATAAGAATTTTCGGGAGTTTCGTGGGGTTATTCGGGGGGGTACGTTGAGGGTGTCGGGGTAGGGGGGCTCCTTGATGAGAACGGAGGTTTTTCGAGGAATTTCGTAAGGTTGGGCGAGGGTCATTGACCGGCTGCTCGATACTCTTTCGATACGCCGCCCGCTACGATGAATTTTATAGTAATTGGATGGCTCTCGTCTATTTTGACGGTAGCCGAAGATTCGATATTCGCTTTTTGAACCGAGTTTTCTTTTAATTAAACAGATTCGTTCTTTCTAGGTACAATGTTTTGTTTTTATACCGATCTTATGTAAGAGGACAGCTGAGTGAAATACTCTATAATAAAATCAATACTACAAAGTGACTCGTCCTCACTAAACGTCTAAGTAGGTACATAATATAATGTAAAGTGTTTAGTAAAAGGTTTCATGAAACTTTTCAGCGTGGAATAAGTAATTGTAACCCTCCTTTTAAAAATGTAATATTGCTTTAGTACGTATCTTGAAATCGCGTTACTTTCAAAGGCCATGTCCTTAATTTTAGTAAGAACGTGACAAAGCTAACGTTCCCCGATGTAGGTCAAGGCTTGGGTTATTGATATGAAAATTAATATAAACCGAATACTTATTCGCTATCTTATGTATGATTTTAAATAATAATTGCATATAGGTACCCAAATGTGTCCTTATGGCGATTTCTGGGAGTGGCCTATGTCCAAAAGTGGATGATTCTCGAATGAGATGTTGATGACGAACACTCAGAGCCCCACATAGTTAAATAGGGTGTACGTAACACAATACAAAGACATACAAATATCCAGACCCAAAAAACGAACATAAAAATCCAATCGACACTGCTGCTGCAACCGCTGCACCACGGAGGCACTGAAGGGTGCAGGCTGTGACGCGAGAGCACCGGGTTCGATTCCCGGAGGCTGTTGTTTTTCGGTCTGGGTGTATTTGATTGTGTTGGCTCCATAGATACAGGTTATTTCTAGTCAGTCTAGGCTGACATTCAGAGTCAGTGTTTGGGGGCTACTCGGTCGAGTATGATACTCGGACAAGTCGTTCCCGAGTACTGAATATCCTGGCTCGAGATGTCTTATACTCCGTCGAGCATATGTTTCACTGTCACGAAGTTCGAACTCGACTATGTTTATCAATTTGGAGCGGAGAACGATTGAAAGTTACATTTTGACACTTTGGAGTGCGAGTTCGAGCTGAAACACGACTGTGAAAGTCAGCCTCCCAGTCGAATCGGAGTAGGGAGTAGCACAAAGGGAAAAAGAAAATTTAAACTTTGTGCTACTCCTTTAAATCGCTTTCCGCTTCAAATTGATATATACAGTCAAGTTCCAACTTTAAGAAAGTGAAGCATACGCATGACGGAGTGTGAGACGGCTCGAGCCAAAATAATCTGTACTCGAGAATGATGAGTTCAAACTTGAGCCAGTATATTCAAACAGAGTCAAAACGTCAGCCTATTACGACGTAATCGAGAGAACTTTATAATTAAGATTATGTTGTCCGCAGGGTCGTGCCATGGCGGAGTGCTCCTTCGCTCGCTGCCAGCAGGAACGACGCACCATCAGGAAGGAACTGCAGCGGTGGACGAAAAACATGGTCTACATATTGGGTAAGTCAACATTAGTTTGGCATATGTTTAGCATTGTAGTACATAGCACCACAGCCCCATCTCCTCCTCTCTTGGCTTTCGTAGAAGGCGACTAAGGAAGCACGTGAAAGACGGGCAATGGCGTTCTTCATTCAAAAATTGAAACAGCCACACTGCGACCGCTACCCGCTGCCAAGAATGACGATTATGGTAGAAGAACTTTTAATAATATCTGTCCGTGTGATAATCTCTGGGAGAAGTCTATGACCAGCAGTGTAACCTAACGTCTTTTGGCTGAGATAAACATGATGATGAACATAGTTAGTTCCGCAGATAAAAATTTAAATTTGGCGACAAATCAAAAAAAAAAACTACGAAAACGAAGATATTCGGCAAAATACAAAACTGGCAAAGTTTAAAATTAAATGTCAGTCTACAAATATAATTTAGTGGAATAACTCTTATGCATGATGTTTAACTTAGTATCATAATCATATAAATTATTCCCTTTATACTCAGCTCTGTTCTTTCTTCAGAACTCTCTTTCGTTTAAAAAAAGTGTCTAACTTTGGATTTTAAAATCACTATAATGAACATTTTATTTTTTAATAACCCTGCCATTTTCATTTCTTAAAAAACCCAAAAAAAAGTTTACCAGAACTTTTATTCTGTTACAGAAACTTTAACATAGCTAAATAAAAGAACTAAAACATTTTACTTAGTAACAACTTGTACCCTCACAAACTGTGCAACACAATTAAACAAAATTCGGGCACAGTCTACTAATTCCTATAGGGTAGTAACTATACGTGTCCCCGACTACACAGCTGTAGCGAACTTGGCGCTCTACAGTGGGCACACTTTTATGGATTATTATGTCTAGAACATTTTCTCAAATCAAACTCTTTTTTAAGTCACTTTCGTATCTGTTGTACATAATAAATTACATTTTAAAACCCCAGGTGAAGCTACAAGCATGCACTTTTATTAAATTTAAATATAAGTCGAGCCGCTAGGAAATGTAGAGCTTATCTTATAAAGGTATAGGATATTTATGGAATTAAAAATAAAGAGTATTTAATAATATAGGTATATGGAATTGAAAAATTTATTTGATTTTATTGGTGAAAAATACCTAGTTATGAGTAAGGGTTAAATTTTTAAGAGAAAAAAGGCTTAAATATTTAAATGTATTTTTTATTAAGTTTGTGAGAGAAAATATTGGCTGCTGACCTGCTGTCAGCAATCTTAATAAAGAAACAAAAATAAGAAAATTAGTATTATTGAGTGATATGACTAAAAAGAGTACTCCAAATTCAAATTTAAAGCTCGAAACTCCCTTAAAAGTGCAATCTGGTGCCACTGTGGAGAAATGCATCGGTGTCCCTAGCACGCATGCGCCGGATTTGTCGTCTCGCAAAACACAACCTGTTGCAAGCGGGGCCTGTGCATCGATGCACCGCCGTCGACCGCTAAAACGGCTAAATTACAAATTCAAAATTAATAGAATCCACATTCTGCCTTAATAGCAGCAGTTCGAAATTCGTAATTTCAAAATTTTTAAAGTTTTTAAAAGCAACCAGTATAGTTTTTAAATTGGAATCTGTTAAGACGAGAACGTCTTGAGGATTAGGCGGAGCAGTTAGTCTTGCTTGTGTGCTAAAGGAATTGAGTTTGCTAAAAGGTGCTTCGTATATTGATCCGGTAGATTTTTGTCTCTCATTTTAGATAGTGCTAGTAGATTAGGATTAAAAAGTGTCATTGTAAAAAGTAAATTAATTAACATTATAAAACTGTGAAATCAAATTAAGTAGATAATTGAAAATCGAATTCGGTAATTCGAAAATAATAATTATAAAAAGGTCCGCCGTTTCGGCAGATCAAAAACCCTGGATTCTAAATTCGAGCGGGCGCGTTCTAAATTTGAAGAGTGTTTTCTTCGGTCGGGTCCGGCCAGCCAGCGTGCAGCAAAGTTGGAGGTTCGCAGCAACAAGTGGCCGACGGATGCCTCCCCTGGTAACTGTGCCACTGTTACGGATTTGCATTCCGATTTTGTCCCGGATTACTGCTGCATCCCGCCCCGGAATTTCGGGATTTGTGTTACCGCTTTGCTGTGCTGTTTGTTTTTGAAGCGCTCTGTTCTCTGTTTGAATTCCTTTTTTTGCGATTTTTTTTCTACGATTTAAAGATTAAAGTTTTTGTCATGGGCGGGGTTTCTTTTGTTTTAAGTTTTCCGGCCCGCGCCATCTTGGTTTGACGAAAAATTTCGTCATGGCAATGGCGCGCCGCGCAAAGAATCTTGGAAGTTCTCTAACCAGAAAATTTTATACGAAGTCAATATAATGATTTATATTGATAAATATATTTTTTTAGTTTGCTTTGCATTTTATTATGTCTTGGGCATGACTTGAGTATTCCTTTTTAAACATTAAATTCTTTGAATTATTGAAAAGCATAGTGCGTATTGATTGACTTATGTAAGATACTTTCAAATTTTTCTTAAAAAAAAAACTTTTTGTTATTTTATATTGCTAGGTTTTTTAGCCTCTCTCAGTTGCGAAATACAATGTCATAATTAAAAAAAACATCAGATTGTAGTGTTTCATTTGGAAATTTTCCTGTAAAATAAATCAAACACAATTACTAATGTATGTAAATGCTTCAGCAGAAGTAAGACCTCATTATTTATTAAGCATTGATTGACGTAGTTTAGCAAAAATACATTTTGAATGATCTTTCATTGAGTTGTTGAGATTATGATTGAGTTTTTTTTGTAACTTCTCTACTTTATTTGATTTGTACGGTAGGTATGCATGGGATTACCTACCTAATACAATAAAGTGTTCTTTACTTACTTACTTAATTTTCTATTTAAAAACACACATTTTGAAATAATTGGAAAGCCTCCTAGACGCAGAGAGTGTCGTTTAATACGCCACCGCCTCCGGTGGCGTATTGGTTCGATTCCCGGTGAGATTATCATTAATTACCTAGGCCTTGGTGAGTTTTTATGCGTTTCGGGCACCCTAAACCCTTCTACCTAGTAAGGAGCTATGATTGCCATGCGATTTGTTTTATGAGATCATAAAAAAATGTTTTCCAATAAATATATTTAAATACTAGCTGTCCGGCGAACTTCGTATCACGCCTTACAATTCTTAAAAACTTATCTCTCATTTTTTCATATTTTCTCACCTTTTAAACCTTCCCTAGTCTATTACAAACCTTTTAAGACCAAAATCAGCTGAATCGGCACGGCCGTTCTCGAGTTTGAGCGAGACTAACGAACCAAGATTCATTTTTATATATGCTTGCCTCAGCAAGCATTAGTAAACTAATCTAATAGAATATAGATGTCTCTGTCAGATACAGGGTGCTGTTAAAATTAGCGTGGGCGAAAACGGACGGGCGCCTAAATTGTAGCCGGTTTAAATCGGGCCTGCGATTGACAGAGGAGGCTGTACGGATGGCTGCTCAAATACAATCTGACGTTCAGTATTTTTTGTATTGAGAGATTGTCTTTAAAATTTTATTTAAGGGCTTACACGGTGTGAAACTACCGATAAAATTTGACAAAAATTTCCACTTTTTTGTCATTTAATTTTAAACCTAAAAGCGTCACAACAGAGCCTTAAAATTTCTAAGCAAGATTATCTAGGGAGTCAGATGCACATAGGTAGCTAGTTTCGCACCGTTTCGCCCCTTAATAGACAGTATACTATACGATTAGAAAAATATATCTAGAAAAACGTATACATTTAAATTTTTAGGAACGGCGTGCGTGCGAGGAAGGATAACAAAATCTGGCAATTCTCTACTTTCATGCTTAAATCTAAGTTCTGAAAATCTCAGCTACATACTTATTTTTCTCAAATTATTATCTTTGTTATAAAAATAGAAACATTTTTATGCTATTCCGATGTCTAATCTAGGTATTCTGTGCAGTTTCATAAAATTCTGATCAGTAGTTTATCGTGAAAGTAGAACAGATCTGGTAACATCCTCTCAAACTTAAGAATTTATTGTGATAATAAGTATTTTTACCAAAATTTATAATAATTGTAATCTAACAATAGAGTTAGTACAAGCATCATCATCAATACATGGTATAAAATAAAACAAAGTAGCTTGCCGCGTCTGTCCCTATGTATGCTTAAGTATGTCTTTAAAACTATCCCACGAATTTCGATGCGGTTTTTTGTAATCGATAGAGTGATTCAGGAGGAAGGTTTATAAGTATAATAGATGAGCAACGTAGTAATAGTTTAGGCGGTACAAAGTTCGCCGGGTCGACTAGTTCTCTATAAAACTAAGTTGTGAACTGGTTTCACAAACACTTAGCTCCTTTACAACTTTAATGGCATCTAATTTGACTTAATTTTATTGGTTGCCATTCGTAATTTAGGCTATATAGGTCCATATTATCACACTAATATTATAAAGGCAAAAGTTTGTGTGAATGTTTGTTACTTCTTCACGCCTAACCGCTGGAGCGATTTCAATGAAATTTGGTGTGGAGTTAGCTGACACCCTGAATTAACACAGAGGTTACTTTCTACTGCTGTACCTAATAAACCGCGGGGCACAGCTAGTTTTTTATATTAATTGAAAATCAGAGTCAATTTGTTTACTATGTTTTGACTTTTAAGAGCCATAGCACAGCTAATGTAGCGCCACCCGAGAAAAAAATAAATATCTTCTAAACTAAGGCAAATATCAAAAATGTGAAACAGTATTCCCCTATATAATTCAGCCTTGTATTTTTAGGGCATTGTTGTATAGCTTTTAGGTTATAGACTACAGAAAGCTACTGATTGTTGCCAAAAGTGGCCGTTTTTAGCAACAATCAGTAGCTTTTATACTTAGCTTGGGTTGTTTTTGTTTCTAAGTAAACAGGAAACCCGACCATCCGAAAAGTAAGTGTACAAAATTAATTTCCTATTATAAAATAGAGTCAATGTAGAGTCTTGGTCTTGGGAAAAACGCTTCCTCAAACATTAGCCAATAAAAATCCATTTTAAAACCCATTACTTACGAAATCAAGGTCCTCTATCATCAATTCTAATGCAATAACTTAATTTATTCCACGTAACAGAGCGGCCTGTTCTAATTGGTCACTTCCGCGACGACGTCACAAGCCACGTGACCAAATCAGCCAATCGGAATGAAGCTGGCTAAAATATGCGCCTGACCTTGGGCCGGTGCATTTTTAGAGTCATTTCAACAAGTCTAAAGCAGGAAGTAGATTTTTTCCTCTGTTTTTCCGAACAAAGAGTTTCACAAAGCTTCGAGCATGTTTTCGCAATGAAACTATCAATTAAATGGCAAATTGCCAATGTCACGTTATAATACTAGGTACTGGGAAAAATCTAGTCCTTTAATATTTTCTAAGTACCGATTTCCTTAAATGTAACATTGTCTTCAAGGTTTACTTTTCAGGGTTTCATTTCTTAATCCTAACTTACTGATTAAGAAACTTAGTTTAATTTGAGATCATTGAGCTCTATCTTGTCTTTTTTGTACTAAAAATTCCCAGCAGTAAAAATAAAAGTAAAAGAAAAAAAAAACTTTATTGCACACAAAATATACAAAAGGACATTATACAATTAATTGTACTTACACATAATTAAATTTGCATGCAATGGGCGGACATATCGCTAAAAGCGATTTCTTCCAGACAACCCATGCATGGTTTATCTAATCGAAAACTAAACTAAAAATCTAGCGCTTCGAAAGCAAAACGACGTAAGAGTTTATTTAACAAAATTGGTTAAAATGCATTTTTTACAGACAGTGGCAAATGAAAGTTACCTACTTATAAATTATTATTATTTACCACACTGTGACTGTGACTCATGGAAAGATAGATAGCATTTTATAATTTAAATTATTTATTTTGCTAGCTCGCTTGTACAGCTGCGACCTTAAAGGTTTGGACTGGAACAAAAGAAAAAGTTAAAGTTAAATGACATTTTAAAATAAACGATATCGAATTATGAATAAAAACAATTATGATCTTTCTCCTATTCATTTATCCATCTTTAAAAAAAAAAATACTAAAACATTAATACCGAATTAACAAAAAAAATGCAATATGTGTCAATATAAAGGCAGAGGAGACCAAAACTCTAGAGGCTTTACCTTCTTAACTTTACATGTAAAATTTTACAGTTAACATCAGTATTCAATGAAGCTATTCTGAGTAGAGTACATAGATATGTAGAGTCATTTTGTACATGAATGCAGAGTCGAAACAAAATCTTATTTGCGAAGATTTAGCTGTCTAGCAACTGATGCGAGCATCCGGATTCGTTCAGCGTGTTGGATGCCAACTAAATCCTTTCAAAACGCAGATCAACTGTATAGCTGCACACCAGAACATGAATGGAGCACAATCGCTAGTATATCGCAGTCAGACGGAACCCGAAACATCGCCAAACTGGATCACCGAGCGCCATCTATGCACAAATTCCGACAAAAATGCGGGAACCATTTCTTACAAGAACGCGCACACACACAACGAATGCACCATCCATGCACACAAGTGCATTATCAGCGTCTATATACAATCGAACGCACCCACACGCCGAGAAAAAAACGATAAAAACTGTGCACACCCACACAAGCCACCCCCGTAAACTGTCACAGACGCGGTCTGGATAGAGCTAAAATTACAAAAAAATGCCATTTATGCCCTTTTAATTTATATTTTTGTTCAAAAATATTTCGTTATCAAAATTGGTAAAGAAACTGTTTTAAATTTCGAAAACAAACTAAAACTAGAACTTAAAAATCGTGTTTCCAAGAGCAACGCACACAGGCGCAGCGATACTTGGACGTCGGTGCATTCGGTTGCATGTGGTGGAATGCTGTCGGAACGAACAGTCTTGAGCTTTACCGAACGTTAGTGATAAGAACATTGTGATACTGTTTTCAACATTATGATTCATTGCAACAATTGCATCATTACAAGAACATTAACCTGTTATTTGCTGTTTAGATAAATAAAAGTACTAATTTAATTGAATTCTTTAAGCAGAAGATCAGCTAGCTCTACATACTTAAATAAAATTGTAGTAATCGTCGATATTTTTCTCATATACTATTTCATACGACATACGCAGAGAAACCAGGGTCACCGACATAGCCAAGCAGATAAGCTCGTTGAAGTGGCAATGGGCAGGTCATATAGCCCGCAGAACAGATGGCCGCTGGGGCCGAAAAGTTCTCGATTGGAGACCACGGATCGGCAAGCGCAGCGTAGGACGTCCACCGACCAGATGGACGGATGATCTGCGCAAGGCTGCGGGTCCACGCTGAATGCAGGCCACCTGCGATCGGTACAGATGGAGAGCCTTGAGGGAGGCCTATGTCCAGCAGTGGACGTCCTACGGCTGAAATGATGATGATGATGATGATATCATTTCACCGATTTACCTACAACCTCTAAAAGGTTATAGTTATTGCAACTTTTATTATTTTTTTCTATCCATTCCTATATTACTCTAAAACAATGGATAAAACCCAGAATTGAAATATTATTCTCTTTTAGCTCATGTCGCACATCATACATCTCTTTTCCAGCGTCCTACGGCTGAAATGATGATGATGATGATGATATCATTTCACCGATTTACCTACAACCTCTAAAAGGTTATAGTTATTGCAACTTTTATTATTTTTTTCTATCCATTCCTATATTACTCTAAAACAATGGATAAAACCCAGAATTGAAATATTATTCTCTTTTAGCTCATGTCGCACATCATACATCTCTTTTCCAGTATTTTTTTTATCAATTCTGGTTTCAGCTGCATTTTTATGACAGTTTTTTTATGTTGGATCAAGTATCAAGAGTGGTCGGGTGAGCGCCCGCGCGCAGTAAATACAAGGTAATGGCTAAGTACGCTCGCTGTCTAGTACGTCTCGCGCATTCGTTGCAGTACCGCCTATGCACAAATCCAAGAGAGTCGCTTTTCCGTTATCGCCATAGCCTAGGACCACGACACGCTAAATAACCGCTAAAAACCTCCAAAAAACAGGAACCTTCAAAATAAAAAACAAAATAAATTAAATATTTTCAAAATTCGAACTATATTTACTAACGACAAAAAAATAATATTCTTATTCATATCATTCGCGTAGTGGTCTCGGTAGATACAAAAATAAATAAAAAAACCTATATTTTTGGGAATTAGTGAGTTTTTTCAGGAATTCGACTTTATGAAAATACGCGGCGCGCTGCGACCGACAACGACACATATCAAGAAACTTAGGACCCGAACTGTAATATAATTTTAACTTTACAAAATAAAATAAAAAACAAAACGATATTTTGTGATCCGCGAGCCGATGGTGATGTGTTTTTACAAAACTTGTGCCAGTGCCATTGCTGTGAAGTATGGCTGATTGTTAGTGCCCAGTGTTTATGTCAGCAAGGTGACATCGATTTCGAAAATTGGAACTTTACATTTATACAAAATTACTACCGAGGTATCAAGCTGGAGCGAGGAAGGACAGGCCACCTCTGACGCATGTAAGTCACTAAATTACATTGAACTTCAGTTCCAAATATGAAATTTCATAATTAAAGCTCGGTGCGTGCACTTAATCTTGCTTTTTCCTGAACCTCAAAAGGCGTAAGTGGCTGTGTGTGCGTAAACCACATGCACGCGTAACGAGGTGCGTGTGTGAGAATAAACGCACGCATATTTTTTGCGTTTTCGAATACCCCCACTACCGACCCCTCCTATGGTACGGCGTTGGTATCGTTTATCTATCCCACTCTTTTTCTATGACCGAACACCGTAAACACATGTTCATGTGTGCATTGATTGATGTGTGCGTTTATAAATTGCAACCTATATTTTTTATCGAAGGCCAATGGCGGTTATGTAGAGATGTTTAAAAGGTTTTCTTTATGTTGTAAGTAAAAATAAATGGCTATTCTGCCATATTAGGTATAATTAAAGCAAAACAGCATTATGTAAAAACAATGCTTACAAAATAGGTATTTTATTAAATATAATTTATTAATATAAAATAACTTCAAAGCTTAAAATTTTACATTTAATCTCTATTAAAATAAGCTCAAAGTATTTCTATTTACAACAAACCGCATAAAACATAATTTTAAATTTTGTAAAAAAAAATTAACAAGGGTACCATTTGCATTTTGAAGATTCGTAGGCTAAAATAATGCCGACGGTAAATTTTGCGGCGCTAAAATTGGTGTAACCACGTCGTTCCGATAAGATTATTTAAAAAAATCATGAGACTTTTGTATCATTAAACGTTGAAGGGATAATTTAAGCTTTGATACATATTACATATTTATATTATTAAAAAAAAAACTAAATGCAATTTGAAATTATGTAGTTTAATACAATTAGTGCATGCATACATTTTTATCGGTCACAACAAAAACAAAGTTAATATTTATTGCTTTCATCGGTCATCGACTAAAAAAAGTTGACATACTTACTTTAAAAAAACATAACAATAAACATTTTTTATTTGTCAACCGATAAAAAAAAATGTTTTTAGGTCATCGCTGCATTCAGGAAATAAGATAAAGGTTCGTGTTTAACCTTAAAACATACATTTTATTTTTATGTATTTAAATGAAACAAAGCTATTTCCTGTCCTGATTTGCAACCACTTTGCTAAAATATTTTTGTATAACTTAATGTAGGACAACTTTCAAAATTTACTTTAAAAAAAAAACATGTTATAAAAAATTACAATCTAATACTTTAAAGTAAAAATATCTTAAAAGCTATTAGAATCTAATCGTTAAAGAACATAATTAATTTCAAATATCGAACACGCGGTCGAGTCCTTGCGCGGGCGCAGCGGCCAAGGCGAGGCTCTTACACAACCAACTGTCAATGTTACTACAAATAACCTACAAACCGACGCCATCTTGGATCTAGCGCTCGAGAAGTGAAGGTTGGCTTTAATGCTTAACAAGATATTTAATTTAATAAATAAGATAATCTAGTGTATTTTGTGAATTGATTTTATTTACTTGTATCTTTTTAGTTTAAATAGCCTTAAATGTTATCAAAATAGAAACCCACTATTTGATTTTTGAAACTAGTTTGTAATACTTACTTATAACTTGAACATTATAACATTGTTTTCTTAATCGCTCGCTATAAAAATAAGGTTAAGGTTTAAATTATAAACTTAAGATTTGGAAGTTCAAAAAAAAAATGTTTAACATGGAAATTTACTGAAAAAAGAAATAGTACCAATAAACCAATAACAGACATTACCAGTTTATGCCGCATGAATGGTCCTTGCGCAGGCGCAACCGTTCAAGGCGAGTTGCAAGTTACACAACTACGACTGTCAATGTCAGTATAGGCGGCCATCTTGGATCTAAGTCATAGGCAGGTGCCTTCTAACTGCTGTTTGACTTTTAACTTGTTTTTTTACTGTTTCGATAATTAATAGGATCAATTTTTTTTTATTTATAAGTAAAAAATAGTTCTTAAAGGGTAAATAAAAAGCTATATGCGATAATTATCTAAGTAGGTATATGAAAAAGAATTTGAAACGAAAAACTTAAAGCATTAATTTTATTGTTTTTTTAAACAATAGCAACATTACCAAATAAGTACTTAACTATTCTAGATATTGATGGAATGAACGAAATAGGATGGAAAAAGTATTGAAAATGATATAGAAGCGTTTATTATCTATTGTAATAATTATTAAGGCTTTAATTTAATTCAACAATAATAAAAGATTAAATTTTAAATGAATACATCAATATCTATACATAGTATAAAACAAAGTCACCTCCCGCGTCTGTCCCTATGTATGCTTATATCCTTAAAACTATGCAAAAGATTTTGATGCGTTTTTTTTAAGAGATAGAGTTATTCGAGAGGAAGGTTTATCTGCATAATACAAGCACAACATAGTAACAGGTTATGCAGTACGAAGTTTGCCGGGTCATGGTCTCATGGTAACAAAACTTTATGTGAAAGAGAATATAAATAAATTAAAAACTAAACAGTTACATCATGATAGTATCTCCCTGCTTATTATTTTTTAACCTGAAATAAAAAATATTAAGTAAGTATAATTAGTTAAATAAGCGTTAAAAAATGCAGATTTATCTAAGATTATAGATAAATTAAAAAATGTCATATTCTGTGAATAATAATGATTCCGGTATTAATAGAGCACACGTGTCAGTTCAATGGGTAGGTAAAGCTTAAACCACCTTTTTATGGTGATTTTAGTTTGAAATATGTTTTTGTGATAAGTTTCTCTTTATTACTAGCAATTAATTGTTCCAAATAAGAATAAAACAAAATGTGAATATATTCGGTATGCTTCTTCACATTTTATCCATTTTCATCATTCATTGTTAAAAAAAACTTTAAGCACAAGATTTTCTTATGAGTTTCGCTTGACCCTAAACAGAGCTACATTTAAGTAAAATAATAATTCAAACTAAAAAAAAAAAACATTACCTATTCAACCGAAAATTATCATAATACTCAACAAAGAACCGAATGAGCAAGCAAGAAGAAACAAAAAACAAAACAATTTTGTCTTATTTTTTAAATAAACTCATTACTCAAATGTTTAAAACATCTGTCCCTCCTCTGTACTCGTCTGTGTCTGTCTGTGTGTGTATGCATAACAATAAAAACCGCTGACCCTGGCCTCGAGACGAGACGAAACGAAATAAAGGGACAAAGAGCAAAGAACCAAAAAAAAAAGCAAAAACGCACTTACTCACTTTCGATTTCGTACGCCGAAATTGCAAGACCTCATTTTTTTGTGGGTGTGTGTGTCAGGATTGCTCCAGTGTGCGAAGACGCATTGTGCGTTGTGTGTGCATCTTTTGTCGATCATTTTGAAAAACTTCGGTAATATCGAATAACGACTGAAGTATTTATCGAGGTCAAAAATAAATGAGTAAGTAAAATTTTTACCATTTTTATGATCAAAAGTAGGTAGTCTCTTGTATTATACAAATTACGTTAAAATAGCACCTTTCAAAAATAGATTATAAATGTTTTGAGTAAGTTTCTATTTTATTAAGTACTTATTAAAAAAAATAACCAAAAAAAAATATTTCAGTTTGTTAAGATAATTAAATTAGTACTTATGTCCTAACGAACATGCCTGATCAATCATCATCAATACATTGTATAAAACAAAATAGCTTTCCGCGTCTGTGCCGCCTATGTATTATCTTTAAAACTATGCAACGGATTTTGATGCGGTTTCTTTTTGAATATAGAGTGATGCAAGAGGGAGGTTTATTTAAATAATACATGCATACAATAGTTATAGGTAAGGCGGTACGAAGTTCGCCGGGTCGAGTAGTTATCAATACAAAGTAATAAAATGAAGTCGCTTCCCGCGTCTGTCCCTATGTATGCTTATATCTTTAAAAATGAAACGGATTTTGATGCGTTTTTTTTAAAAGATAGAGTTATTCAAGAGGAAGGTTTTTAAGTAATAATATGCACGAAATAGTAATAGGTTAGGCGGTACAAAGTTCGCCGGTCGACTAGTTTCTAATAAATCTACTATGGGAAGCACCTCAAGGATCTCTTTTCAGAATAGAACAAAACGTTCAAGAAAATCTTGAAATTGTAAATCCTAGCCTAGAGCCATCGCTTCTGCAGGGGCAAAATTAATTCCTTCAAAGTAAAAACATGTGCGCTCGCGCACCCACTCTTAAGCACACAGTGAAAGATAAAATTTTCAAGCTATTCAAAATATGACTCGTTGTTGTAAGACGTGTTAGGAGGACGGCTTGAGTTCAATCCATCAGTCTAGCCTGATTGATACCAAACTGATCGTTCAAAGTTACGAGACTCGCAATTTTTGACACAATCGTAATAGAGTAATAGTAGAATAATAATAGAATAGAAGTATAATCGTAAGTTTAAGAGACTAGAGTCCCTGGTGGGATTAACTTGATGCCATATTGAGCACTTTGTAGCATTAGGTTAGGTTATTTATTTTTTCGCCACACAATGATCTAAAAGTGCTTTGGGGCAATTACGGCAACATTTGCAACATTGCTTTTCGTCTCCCAGAGTGTCAAAGTCGATACGAAAAAAAAACAAAAAGGACGCAAAAGCGGCCGTAATACAGGGGCTGAATTTATCCACATTGCAAACGAGGGATTGCATGTTTTTAATACAATTTAATAACAGCTTAACTTTTAATATCTTAGCTTCAACTGTAAGGTAGGCTTTACAAACATAAAATAAGCAAGAACAAAAACGCAGCCGGTTATTAAGTATCAAAGACTGATGCTCATGTCTACTGTCATTTGTCTATGGTTGCTGGTCGCCATTTTCTTTTTGTCTATGCCTTGATGGTTTTTGGAATTGGAATACCAAAGAGCAAGTTAATTGGGAAACACATTGCATTTTGTGTAAGAATGAAAATGGGCTCAATTTTTGTTTAATGATAGGAGTTGTGTAATGTATGCGAATCTAGAAGAAAATACTGAATTGCGCTTTTATGATTGATGTTCTAGACCATTTAGCCCAAAGCGTCAAAAGCCTTACTGTATACATCAACCACAGCGGAATTCAGTAAGGAGCCAGTTTTATCTTTTATATTATATCTGTGAAGGCTTATTACGTCTTTATAAGTGTGTGTTAAGGGCTTGCTCAGACAGCCGCCACACGTAACGACTATTAATGTGTCCTACTCCATGTGGTCTTATCCTTAACTTTACGTTTCACGATCGTCAGCAACTTTGGCCGTCACTTAATACTCTCTTTATATCGTGTTACTATGCCGCAGTGGATCAGCATGGTGCGAGGCGAAGTAGTTCAGGGTGCCCACCAATTGGCTCAGGCAAACACCATGTTTGCATTGCCTTACGACAATGGTCGCCTGGAGAGGCTCCCAAACGAGCCCTCCTCTGTCAAATGATTCTACTCCCTTTCGCAATTATTTTACAGCGTAGAGAAGAAAGAGTAACAAACTGTTTCTGTGTCGTGTCCGTGTCGTGTCGTCTCGCATCAACCAACGGCCTAAGAATGAATCTTTAGTTTGTATGCGGGTAAAAAACGAAATAATAAAACGGTGGCAACGACCCGCGCGTTGGGGCAGGGCAGGTTTGCAATGGCGGGCGGTTTGACAGCTCTGAGATGGGTTCCTTTTTTGAAATGGTCTTAGTTGTTCCTTTTTTGATATGTGGGCGTTAGCTTTTTTTTATTTCTTTTTTATTTTCATTGGCTTTACGTTGAGGTTGGTTAGGTTGGCATGGAATTGGGACTTCATTTTTTGTTTTGTGTTCATGGCAGCGCAACAGTTTGGCTGGTTGAATTTGGAGAATTTGGAACATAAGGCCGTTTTTGTAGTCAAGCGTTAGTGAGATTAAAATTTGAGATAAGTACATCAATGAGAATGATAGTAAACATATAAGTAAGTGAACGATATCTCCGTTATTAAAAATTGCTAAACAAAACAAAATTCTTAAATAATTAAGTCCGCATTTGCTTAAACGTAAACAACTCGACGTAAACAAATTTGCGAGCAAAAGTTTGGTTTTTTTTTTAAATCTCGAAATAGTCATAAGTACAAAAATACAACAGAAAAGTTTAAGAGGGTTTAATGAACTCTGAGAAAAGGCACATTTCGACCTTGTACAGAGAAACTCTTGGTTTCTTGTTTTCGGGGCTGTGTGCTGTATTTAATGCGATTCCGAACAAGTTCTCGTTGTTGGTAACTGAACTAGCACTCGCTAAATTCCGGTTTTAATAATTTTGCAGTAATTTACTTAACGTATTTTTTTACGAAGACATTCACATATCTACAATAACACAAATTTAATAAGTGAGTACCGATAATAATCTTAATTACCTAGATTTTAGGCCATGAGTTAGATTGCCTAATAATACCCATTATTGACTGATTGATTATGACAAAAATAGCACACTCTTAGTAAAGTTGCGGACGCGATCGGCGTAACAGTTCCGGTTTTCCGTTTTGCAAAATAACTCTTTTTTTTGGTATTACACTCTAGGGCTAACTAACGACACCATAGACAGTGTTACGGTGTCCGTGTCCGCCACTGTTCCTGGCTTTGAGTAAATTTTGTGAATTTTGTAAAGGTAATTCTTAATTTCTTTACTGTGTTTAGGTCTGTTTATATTTTGTTTTTTGTTTTGTCGATTCGTTTTATGATGAAACTTGCTTGCTTAGTGAGGCTTTTTCTATATTTTGATAGATCTAGCTTTCGAATATTGCAATAACAGCTTCCGTGCTTCAGAGGCACGGCGCACAGTCATTATGCTGTGTGTCCAGCATTTTAGGCTCCGCTTCAGTCGTAATTAAATGTCTATTAATGCAATGAATCAATAATCTCAAAAGAATCAATGTTATTCAATACTTAATAATTATTTATAAACAAAATTTAAGGAATTCCGGGTGTTTATTTTGAAGTTGATCTTAAATTATACCAAAATATTTTTATTTATTGTTTTCATTTCATTTTGTTTACCTACCTTATTGAAATTTTAATACATTTGTCTACAAGAAGTTCAATAATATGAATCACGTTTACCGTATCAACGATCCCCATTGCTGAAATTATGATGACAAATCGAAACGCAAATCAACCTTTTACATTATAAACTAGCTGTCCCGGCGAACTTCGTATCGCGCCGTACAATTTTATATGGAAAATTAAAATTGTTTTTTTTTACTAACTTACCCTCCACTTTGATTAGGTACTACGTACATTTCAAAACCAGAATCAGCTAAATGAATTCGGCCGTTCTTAAGTTTTAGCGAGACTAACGAACGACGATTTATTTTTATATATGTCGTAGTAAGATTTGATAATTAGGTTTTTTGCAAAAAAAACTAGGGATTTTGCGAAAACCCGGATAATTTATATAAGCATTACTTTTTTTTCAATCATCCTGACATAAAGCAGTTTTTTTTGCAAAAAACATAGTAGGTATAATTGAAAATTTGAAACCTGCCTTAACTCTAATTGGCTAGATTATTGCTTGCTGGTAAACTCTTATTCTGATTGGTTCTCTGTAGCGTCAAAGGATATTTTAACGAAAGATGATTTTGCGCATAAACGGCTTCCCTTCCATACATGGGATAAAATCTAAAATCGATACTCAACCTAAAGACCTGCCTTTGTCTGCGTCCAGTTTTTAAGACGGGATACGGGATCTTTGACCGTCTAGGGGGTGGCAGGGTGGCAGAGAGGGGGGTAAGAAGTTCGGAAGACAGCAGTTTTTATGCTAGCTGTACCCTTTATTGTAATTAATTGATGTTTTTGCTTTCGCATCTCTGTTGGATTGGAAGTTTTTGATTAAAATGCTAATGGCATGTTTTTTAATTGCTTTTTTGTATAGGTAGTTAGATAAAAGTAAATATAAAACATGGTTAAAAAAACTAATTTTAAGTTCTTAAAAATAATAACATAAAAAAAGTAGTCAGAATACTCTTACTATAATCCTACAAAAGGTCTTGTTTTCGCCTATGGAGGCACAGAGGAGTCTGAAAACAAGCTTTTTATTTAAAAATGAAACTTTTATAGGTACTTCTTCAGTAATCATTCTTTTTTACATTCACGTTATTTATAGCAAACCTTTTATTAAGCACATTCTCGTAGTTTTATAATTTCCTTGTAGGAAGGTAATATCGATGTTATGCACTTACTTTGATTGAACTTTTTGCTATCTGGGTAAAAATATTCATTAATGAGTTTTTCCAAAAGGCGACAAAAGCGGCTTTTCTTTTACGGGAAACCTTTTTTTACTCAAATCCATCGTCAATAATAATTGCCTTGAAATCGAAAAATAACCAAATTTTGAGAGGTCTACAAATGCCTCGTCCAACTGTTGTATTAATCCTAAACCACATTACCCCTAACATCTCGACTTTTATAGGTCGCACTTCGAGTGGACGAAGCAACTCGAGTATCGATCTCGCTCGTCGACACGAAACATTATCTTCAATACTCTTATATGCGCTTATTGATATATTATATTTTTTTATTTAGGCTCCGGTACTCGTTCCGGTACCTTATATTGTTATTAAGAAATTACCTTATCAATTAAGATTGATTATAATTTTATCTAAGTATAATTGTTTCACTGATTCGATTTTGTTTATAGAGCTTAAAGTAAGTATTAAGCAGTAATAAAAAGGTAAAACCTTCGTCTGAAATTGATAACGACAAAAAAAAGTTACTTTTTATTAAATACAATGTGTAAAATCAAAAATAAATTTATTCTGAACAAAAAATTGGTTCCGCTTGATGCGAAGCCAATTTTTGAATTTAAAAAACAAAGTGCTTTGGCAAATATTTGCTTGTAATATTATAAACGCTTCATTTCTTTTTTGATAAAAATAAATAATAATATAGTTTAGTGCAAGTTTAAATCAAGAGCAGAGTCATAAAAAGTATGGCCCGCCACACAATAATAACCATTTAAATAAAACAATAAAACCTAAATTACTTAGGTAGTACAAACATAAACGGCACCAAAAGCAATTTAAAAATTCAATCCGTTAACCTAAACCATATTTAAAGAGTACTATCGTTATCAAGTTGTTATCGGCTGGCAGGGCACGATAAAAATACTCTTCAAACATTCTATTATTTAAAATATAAAATAGAGCAATGGCGGCCATTTTGCATCGTTAAAAACATTAGAAGGCGTTACTAGGCCGAGTTTGTTCAAATTTCGAACGTGGGTCCTCCAATCGCGGGCCCGGGCGGGGCCGTCAAACTGACTTGCTTGACTCAGTTTTTTTTTTTGCTGATGATTCGGGAAGGCAAAAGTTTTTTCCCGCCTCGTTTTTCGGCGCGTGTTATTTTTTCCGTAACAATACGAGGAAAAGCATATTTTTTTGACGGATTGCAGGAACGCGACATGTTATTTTTGTTTACTCTTTTGTTTGTGAATTTTTTGGTTTACCAACACGGTTTTTTGTGCTGCGTTTTTAAGGAATGAGCTCTAAGGCCCTGAGTAGGTAGTTTCGGTTTTGGTGCCCACTATTGTGTCGAGCGCGCGAGCGATTGTTTGTGTTTTTGCACAAAATAAATCTCCTTTTTTTATGAAATAAAAAAGGAGATTAAAGTACCTACTTACTTCCAATGATAAAAAAAGGATTGGTTAAGCATGGAAGCACCAAAGTTAATTTGATATCGCTAGGCTGGTTGCTCAAAACCAGAATATCTAGCACAAGTGCGTACCAAAAGTCTTTTATAATTACTTATTTGTCCAATGTTCTCCACTTTCGTCTGTTTCATATAGATATAACAAGTTTAAAATAAAATCTATGCGAAAATTTGATTTTTTAAATTCTGGACACACTTCGTGCTAACCCATAGTTGGACATAAATATTTTACAACGAGCTTTCCCGGCTTACTTCGTTACGCCATAGAATATAAGATACTACAAAAGACTTGGCTCTATAGACTATGTTCTTTTGACTGCCTAGAATGGCCGAATAAAAAACAAACAACAACAACAAACCACTTGTCAAAATATGTAAAAAACGGAAAAAATATTGCACCGTGGGTTACATTATTTGAGTTATGGTAGGATCCCTAATTTTTTTGAAAATCTAATATAGACTATGTCACTCGGGGATAGTGTAGCTTGCTACCAGTGAAAGAATTTTTCAAATCGGTTCAGTATTTCCGGAGCCTATACGTTACAAACAAACAAATCTTTCCTCTTTATAATATTGGTATAGATAAAATTAGGAGTGTCCATCGCGCTAGAAAGTTTGTTGAATATTTTTGATTATTCGTCGTTTGACATGAATATGCACCGAATCTGACCTACTTACTTGAGAGTGCCTCTACCCTCAACAGTAGAATAAAATATATTTATAAGGTATTGTACTTTAATTAATTTAATATTTAAATACAACATAAAAATACCAGGAACCTTTAAAAAAACAGGTTATTCCGATTTTGCTCCAAGACCATTGTTCTCTACAATTTTTGGCTTCCATACATTCATTCCGATTTTGCCCCAAAACTATACTACTCAAACACACTACACTAATCAAATTTCTTTACAATGGCCACTTTGCAACAATGATTTTCATCCTCCTTGCATTCTTTTTTCGTTTTACATTTTTGCTGTAGAGGACGAAAAGCATTATTTCAAATCTAACTTCTATGAAATCTTCAGATTTCCGCCAAAAAATTGTTTAGCATTCAAGCATCAATTTAATTCAAACTAAAGTCTAACTTCAAACTAAGGTCCCTTAAGTATCCCTAAAGCTGACCTCTGGAACAGGGCACTAAACTTACTGCTATTATTCCAACGAGTGGACAAGAGCTTTTACTTTAATTAGTTTGGTATTAAGGGAGCGGTCACACGGCGCTGTTTTGACATGTGACGTCATTTAATTCTGTCATGATGTCAACTCGGGTCGACGACGACGTCTCACGAGACTTAAAACTCTATATTTTTTACTGTTCTAATAAAATTCTTGAAATGACAATATTACTAAGAAAATTTATGGCACTATATAATATTTTGTACTACTTTAATTAGTTGTTCCAATTTTATTCTAAATGTGCTTAACTTATTTTGATTTTTAGTCGCGTTCTTGTAAAATATTATATGTGCTTTGTTATTCTTGTTTTAACCAAACTCCTTTTTTGTTTATCTGCAAAACTATTTGAAGGTTAACAAAAGTAATGTTTAGGAATGCAATTAAGTACTTTCTTAAAAACTTTTACTTTTTGTCCACCGTTTATTAATATTAACCTACCTTAGTCCGTTATCAAAAGCAATATAATAAAACCTTTCACCGCTTCATCCTATAAAATCTTAGCAACACAAGCGTATATACCTTTATTAAAACCGTTACCAAAGATATAACTTTGACACTAAACTGACCTTTTAACCATATAACACATTCTCTTCGTCGTAACGTAACCTGACCCGTGCCGCGCCTCGCAGACGACGTGTGAACGCGCCTTTATTTACTATAAGTAGGTATTTGTTTGCCCGCCCATGTGAGCCTGGCCTTATACTAATTGGTATGTACGCTTTAGCGGAATTGGAACGGTGATGTTTTAAGTTAAAAACTTAGCTCGGATAACCATATTCTTGCAGAAAGTGACTAGTAAGATAAGATAAAGTTATAATGTTCACTAAAATCAGGAAGATATAGATGAAAAATTAAACTGAAAGAAAGAATATGAATACATTACTGGTGACAGAAGCATAAATTAGCAATTAAGTTATAGTAACGAAAATAAAAACAAATCAAATAGGTTGTACAGTAAACTATCCTATACTCTACATTTATTGTCTGATCTACTTTTCATTCTTGACTTTAGTAAGAGCTTCCTCTGAATAGACCAGCTTCTCAAGCTTGTTTTGTACTTAGGTAATGTAGAGTTTTGGCTTATAAAAGTTACATAAGTAATAATAAATAACGTCTTTTTTAATCAAATTCTAAAGCAATCCTCAAAAGCATTACAGGAACGCTTCTAGCATTTTCCAATTTTCATGCTCAGCAAAATGGTCACGCAAAAAACGCAACCTCGCCCTAGCTTCTAAGAAAGCTCGAAACCCCTTTTTGCCCACAATCCTCAGAAATTAGAGTCCATAGCGGCCGGCGAGCGAGCTCGACCGTGGCAATCGCGATGCTACCCATAATTTCGACGACATTGTAGGTACCCGTAATGACAAAATTAAGAGCGAAGTGCGTAACGCGCGCACACTCGCACACACGAAAATAACGCACACAAGTGCAAACCTTGAGTATTCAGTATTCCTATTCGAGCATTCTTATTACGCACACAGAGGCGTGCGAAGGACACCCGGCCCGGCCGTCGACCCCGGTTTTTTGCGGCCGAACGCGCGTACTCAACCCATCGCGTATTGGCCGATGCGAAGGCACCTTTTTTTTCTCTCTATATTTATTTTTCAAGTTTGAAAGATCGTTCACTCGGCCGCGCGCGTCAGTTGATCGCACTTGATATTTTATGTAGGCGATGCGATGATGTCAGTTGTGTTTTTTTTTTGTTGTATGGCGTTCCTTCGAGCCTCAGAGTTCCTTGCACTAGGTTTTCTATCCGTTCGCACGTTGGGAGTTGGAAGTTTAAAACTATATAAATGATAGTTAGATAAATTAATGCCTTCGCAAACTAGAGATACGGTCGTCGGTCATATCTAATTAAGGTGTCCGCGTCTAATGGCAAGAAATCTTTCAAGTTAAACCAGTAGACTGATTCTTGGTAACTTTTGCATCAGCACCGTTATATTGTCGGTTGGTAATGCGAGCTCTGAATGAGAGATAAAAATGAAACGGTTCGGGTGACTGAACTTTGGCCGTCTATTAAACGGCAGTTATTTTGGAATTATAATTTGATACGCTACATGTCAATTTTGACTTTGACACAGGATGAGAGGTCATTACAATGTTTACAATAACATATAACCATAACTTTAAAAACATTACAATACTTAATTATTTAACGCTTGATTGACATCAGATAAGACAGGATGTTGTAAGATGCCAAAAAATCTTCCCAACAAATCAATCTGAGCTGTCAGCACTACGCGTGCAATGACCTAGCCCAATACGCCTAATGTTGTTCCACCGATGTCTGTGCCTGACCCACCCCAATGACGACGAATATTACCAGTTCCGTTCAAGAAATCCCGCTGGGCCACTTTTATTCGAACTCTTTTCTTTTTATACACTGGGCCTCTGAGTCTTTATGCAACGCACGACTTATGCACGCACGTTTGAAATAAGACGATTCTATTGGTCCAATTTTGAATTTACTTTTTTTTCTGTTCCAAAGTTGGAAGCAGGCAGTTCGTTGGCCTATTTCTTTTGGTACACATAAAAATAACAAAAAAGTTTGTTTCTTAAACAGCGTTTATTGGGTTTCTTAGGAAAGCTTGTTTTTGTGAATAATGAAAAAGGAATCATAATTAGGTAAACGTCTAAAACGTTTTACTTTAGAATTTCGTTATTAGGAAATAACTTTTGTTTTTAGGTTTAATAAGCTTGTTTTTTCATGATTTTATTAAGTAATCGATCATTTTGTTTTCATAGAATTAGTTCCATTCCAAGTTAGATAAGTAGGTAGGTATATTATTTCAAAATTCAACCAAAATGTATAGACTCTACATTAACTTTAGTGCATAAAAACATATTTTTGAACCTTTTGCAGCCGCGAGTATGGGTCGACCCATAAACGCACAAAACAAGAGTGTGCGTGCCCCATATAAATATGCAATTTAGTGCATACGACCTGTGTGTGTGTGACGGGATAAATGTGCGAGTGCGTGGAATTTGAATGCCGAATCTCAATTGGCGGGAAGTTGGGATAGGTTGGGAATTTATTCATTTTGGAGGAATCTTAATAAGATTTCTTCGCTTTGGAAGATCTTTTCAATCTTAAAAAAAAAGAATTTTTTTTTATCCGACAGCTGGCTCTGTAGAGTCATCGTATGTCTCATTTTATGATTTAGGTTTAGGATGAAAGGTTATCAAATTGCAATAAGCTATGCTAAGCTCTAAACTATTAAAGCTACAATTTTAACATTAGAGCTATATACACTAAGTACACATTGTTAGTTTATGTGTAAGATGCGATATAAGATTAAGTAGGTATTTCTCCTTAATTTCAAAGTCAACTCTAACTCTACATTTTTACATGAGTAATGTGGCGGGTAGAGCCGAGCCTGAGTTGATCAACTGATGAATTGGGTATAATTTAGTACTAAATGTTTATATTTACATTTTAACACGATAATAAAAAAAAATAAAAAATAAAAATTATTTCCGTGAAAAAAAATCCGGAACACCTAATTTTTTTAGGTTCTCTTTTATCTAGGGTTCCGTAGGTTACCCCAACGATGAGTGACAGGGACAGGGCTATTCTTCTATGATGCTAGACAAGGAAGGAGGGAGGGCGATGACCTTTTAAACAAATCGTTGGGCGAGAGGGTTCGGTTTCAGTAGAGACAGCAGCGAAGCATCTTATTTTGCTAATTTCATAATTAGCTGTAATAAAAAAATATATTAAATTTATTAGTTCTTTTCTTATAAAAATTTATCACTTTATTTTCAGTATGCAGTAGTCTGCATATTATAAAGATATTATATGTTAATTTTATGCTAAGTTCAGTTTAATTGGGGATTTTATTAAAGAAACCAGCTTGAGCTTTCTAGAATAAAAGAATAATTTTAAATATAACTCCTAATACTTAGAGCCCCTAACTAGGTAGGACCTTTATGTATGGTAATTGAAACACTTACAAACACGCCCAGACCCAAAAACAAACTTCATGTCCATCATAACAATGTTAGCCTAGCCGGGAAGAAATCCGCATTTCCGATCCACAATCAACAACACTGCCAACTGAGCCACGGATGTGGTAAAAATATAAGCATTCAGTTTTTAAGACATAAATTGACTTATTTTACTTCAGTATAAATTTTTAATTAAAAATCTTTGAGGTTAAATCTTCATAAGCTATTATATAGGTATTTATATTACATCCTAATGTGGTATTAATGTGGGTCCGGCTCTTGAGCTGGTACCTCTGCCTAACCTTTCGGGGAATAAAAGGCGTGAGATTACGTTTATGTATGTATTACATCCTTATCTGATTTATGACAATTTATTTTTATTAAACAACAATTTATTATTAAGTATAAAAAACTTAAGCTAGTTTAAAGATAGCTGAAAAAAATATCTTTTATTTTCTGACCGTACCTTGTGATCTAGGCGCATCCTAGCCCCCTTACCCTAGCTTTAACTAGACAGAGACCTAGGCGAAAAATTTGCTAGGCCCCTTAACACACACACAAAAAACTGTGTGTGTGTGTGTGTGTGGACCGGAAGTGATTTTTGAATGTGTTTGTTTTGGGGTGAAATAGAACGGGTGCGTTACATTTTGAAATAGGTTCTGGTATTAATTTTGTTCTTAGCGTATCTATTTAAAGTATATTTTTGGTGACAATATATCCTAGAAGAAATATATCTAAGAAAGCCTTTTTTATAGAGTACGTTTTGTGCACTGAGAGCTTGAGGGCAAAAAATTAAGTAACAAATAATTTAGTTTTTATAAAAAAGGAACCCGCCTTCAGTAAACTGACACATACATCAACTGAGCACCTTCCTTTTTTTCGCAGTCGGTTAAAATATGTACTAAAGTCTTCTCCTGAATGTAACAAATACTCATCTGAAAACCGCCTCAAGATCGGTTTAGTCAAACGCGAGATAATCGCGGACAAATATACATACAGGTCAAACTGATAACCTCCTTTTTTGAAGTCGGTTAAAAAACTACATATAGAAACGAAAGGAGTTCATCTTTATGCGACCATAAATATTACGGTTTTAGGGTATTTTTTCTGCACTTATTTTACGTAGAAGTTGCAACTCTATCCTTCCTAGGAAACTTTTATTCTCACCAAATCAAATTTTATAAGTGACTGTCGACCCGGCGAACTTCGTACCGCCTAACCTATTACTATGTTGTGCATTTATTTTATACTTATAAACCTTCCTCTTGAACCACTATCTATTAAAAGAAACCGCATCAAAATTCGATGCATAGTTTTAAAGATATGCATACATAGGGACAGACGCGGATAGCGACTTTGGTTTATACTATGTATTGATAAATAAGAATACCAATAATTTGTTTAAAACTGAGAACTCCCTCTATTCTAAAGGCGGTTAAAATACGTACTAAAACCTTCTCCTGAATGTAACAAATTACTTTTGTGAATACCGCATCAAAATCGGTTCAGCCAAACGCGAGATAATCGCGGACATACAAACATACAGGTCAAACTGATAACCTCCTTTTTTGAAGTCGGTTAAAAACTAATTTAAATAAATTTTTCTTTAAATTTCAAACGAGCTTAAACCCCAGACGGTATTGGAAAAATCATATTAACCAGCAAACTCCGGCGAATGCTAATAAGCGCGGTATCGAATGTTGCATTCGTATTGCCTTATTATTTGTTTCGTTTCATAGCCTGAAATTAAGCTATTTCTAGTGCTTAGGTAGGTATGTACACCTTGGCACAAAAATCTAGAAAATAATGGGGGTGCCACTTTTTATGTGGAGTTAGAAATCTAGCAATTTCTACTTTAATAAAACACTATTTAAGCCAAAAGTCAAAATCAAATTAATAACAAATTCACGATCTGTTTCTTTACAAAAAGTAATTATTTTTTAGGTTCACCGACTTAAGATAAAAATGGTTCCGTTCCAAGATGCAACTTTACTGATAATTTGCTTGCTTTTAATTCGTACGTATGACAGGAAACTTTCATTAAGTTAATTCGTGTAAATAAAGTTATTTTACCATTATTTGCATAAAACCTTGATGCTATATTCATCAAAAGTACAAGCAATGTATAAGTCAACCATTTCTTTTACTAACTCTACTTTTTCATAAATTTTCCATCTTTTTTTAATTTTGTTTTTATTATGGAGATGGATGATGGATGATCGTAATATACCTTCTCGGACACTTCATAGAAAATGCGCGTGCTTCGCTCACAGCCGAAACTCGTGTACGTGCACGCGTATTCATGCTTGTTGAGTGAGATAAGACGTGCGATGCTGCTTTATTTGTACTGAGCGGTAACTGAGAGGTAACCGAGAGCGGGGAGCACTTGCTGAGGGAGGCAGGGAGTGCCCATACTGGTAGTACTATTTCTTACACTGTAGTAATAGTATCCTGTAGTCCCCTTATCAGGGACAAAGGGCTCAATTAAGGATCTCCATCTCTACACAATTGCTGCCATTTCCTTCTTAAATACATAAAGAATACCATTTTAACCTAAAATATTTAAACTACTTTATTAAGAAACAGAAAACTACTCTCGTACATCCAATCCATCCACCAGAAACCTTTCTTGTTTAACAAACGAACGAACAGCTGAAAAAAGAGGAAAACTAACTACGAAAAGGCTAACAGCATTAGAAAATAGAGAGATTGCTCAAAATGTTCCGGAGTGAAAATAAAAAAAAGCCGCAAGGCAAAATTAAGTTTCTTAAAAACTAAAAGTCTGACCCACGAAATTACTTCTCTCGCTCGGACAGAGCAATATAACTCTTTGGGGATGTTGGGGGGACGCGGGAGGGGTGGACTGGTTAGGGCTGCCGACTCGGCTTTTAAATAAATATATTTTGTGATAATGAGTTCATTAGCATTGAATAAGAAATAAATGTAAAATAATTATTGACATTTTTTTTTCTATTGTTGGATTTTGTTTTCAATATTTTTGTACGAATTAATAGTCAAACTTACTTAAATTTAGAGGACCAACACACTTAGTCTCAATTTCAATATAATGCCAAAGCGATAACTTCCGAGACGAAAGTATTAAGATGAAGAAAATTTAGTTTTATTGTAAAAAAGATACAAACACATTTTTAAATAATACCTACAATAATTAAGTAACATTTCGTGGCGATTAATTATGTTAAACTCACAGATTCTCACGGCTAGGATGATAATGATTAAATACCTACCTTTAGATCTATAATGGAATCATATTTTATTTTTTTCTTTAACTTAACAAGTGACATCCCTAACAAGAAGCCAGGTTAAAAAACAGGTCGGGGTGGCGCGCGGGTGGTAACGTAATTGGGACTTTTTCTTACGAGTTGACTTCTAACCTTTTGTTTTGCAAAGTGACTTCTTTCCACCGATCGATCGGCGATGGCGCGAGAATGAGAAAATGCACCTCCTTTTTTACCCTTTTCGTTCATTCCTTTTAGTCTGATGTCTAAGGGTTAATGAGGGTTTTGACGGGGGAATGAGCGGAGGTTATTGATTGGTTGATGGAATAATGATGCGTTTATACCGGTTTTGTTGTCTGTTATATTATATCATACTTGTTATGGTAATGAGACTATTTGTTTTAATGGAAATATTACAATGAAGACCCTTTTGTCGTACAAGTTTATCTTATAGAATTGATGCTACATTGACAATTTGCCAATATAAACATGTTGTAGGGCTTAATGCAATGTTGCTTGGCTTGATTCAAATTTGTAAAGCTTTGTCAAAACTATTAAAGTTTCGTTAATCTTTATTAAAATCTATTGATTTATATTACTAAAATCATTTCAAAAAAGTTTTGGTTTAATCTAAAAGAAGGCCAATGAAAATAAAAAATAAAATTTCAATCGAAACAAAACTACCAAATTGAGAGCATCTTTTTAAATCAAGTAATAATATACACCGTGGTAGTAGGTATATATTTCGAGGATTGATCTATGAAAAATAAATTGTATGTATATAAATTGGCACCATTTTATAATCATTATAATTAAACAAATACTCGTAACAAAAACCATACAAAGCTAACCTTGTCTAGGCTACGCGACCCGACAAGATATGCCGTTTTATATACCACCCAGGGTTACTATATTGCTATTGCTATAATATTATTAACTATTATTTCCGGTAAATTAAAAAAATCGTTTGTGTGCGAAAATGGAAACAAATTAACCTAGCCCTAAGAAGAAATATGTTTTTGAAATCTAAGTTTAAATTATAGTGAAAAATTGTTCATTGTTATCTCAATACGTGAAATAAATAAAAACAAAGATATAAAATTTAGTGTGATAAAAATTAAATCTCAACGAACACCTTGATTAAAGTATAATACAATATTAACAATCTAGAGTCCCTAACTACATACCTATAGGTAATTTGCCTGCTCCGTAGCTCAGTTGGCATGGCAGTGATGAGGACTGAGATGCGAGTACACCTGGGTTCGATTCCCGGCGGGGCGAACTTTGTTATAATGAATATTAATGTTTGTTTCCGATCTGGTGTAATGTTTGTTTTTGTATAATATGTTTTGGGCACGCTAGATACAGGTTCTTTCTAGTTAGTAAAACCCGCATGTTCTTCGAATGGGACCGATTTTACTTAAAATAATTTCCTGTGTTTGTTATTTCGTAGTGATGGTTTTTAAGAAAATAAAAGTAAAAAAAAATACGGGGAAAATAAAGAAATTAAAAATATTATAACGACCATATTAAAAAAAATACTGTGGCAGACTGCAGAACAACAATTCCTAGTTGGCAAAATATTAATTATACCTATCTAATA
This sequence comes from Euspilapteryx auroguttella, assembly GCA_951802225.1. Lineage (NCBI taxonomy): Eukaryota > Metazoa > Arthropoda > Insecta > Lepidoptera > Gracillariidae > Euspilapteryx > Euspilapteryx auroguttella. The sequence continues at coordinate 5,846,740 of OX637663.1, read as the reverse complement.
ATGCTGTTTTTAAAAGCTAAAAAAACAAAAAAAAAATTGTAAACCCTAAACGCAGCTGTTATCTCAGAATGCAAGCCTAGCATTAGTGTGCGTCTAAAATCTAAATTAGTTTTCGGTATCAAAACTATCTGCACTTGAGTTGATAACGTTATCATATACCTAGTGTTATCGTTATCAGTTATCATAGTGGTTATAGCGAAACTTTAGCTATGTGCTCATAAAATAGTTAGGCTATAAAAAATATCTAGGTACCTAGAAAACCTTGGTTCAGTTAGCAGTGATGTCGTCTGCGACTTCAAAAGTCTGGGTTCCATTCCCGGCGGGGGCAAATATTGTGTTATGATGGATATCGATGTTTTTTTTCTGGGTCTTGGTATGTTTGTATGTGATTTGGGTGCTTGGTGCTTACTTAAAATATGTTTATTTTAAAAATATAATCAATTTCACTGCCCATGAAAAAAAAGCCCCGAAACTGTACTTCAGTACAGTGTAGCTTAGCTTACCTTCAGTGTAAGTTCGTTTTTTATTTCAGTTTGCTTTAGAATTTTTAACATTCTATTTTAGGTTTCTTGCTATGTATACCCTATTATGTTACAATATAAATAAATGTAATGGAAGGTTATGTTTTGTTTAAAAATAAATCGCCCAAAAACTCCGCCGTTTTTTCCTAAAAATAACTTTAAATGCTCGTATTTAGACATGATTAAACTCTTTCAAGTGTTTTTCAAAAGCTGTATAAAAATATCAAAAATAAACATCAGGTACGGCCAGTAGTAATAAACAAACAAAAAATAAACTCACGAAATTCTAGTTAAATACGATTGATTCCACTATTTAGGGCGCGCCAACAACGATAGCCTTACTATAATAGATTTGAAGGTGAACAAATTATGCTATAACTGTCCCTTTCTAATGGTATGTTTTCCGGTCATCTGTCTCTGTCACTCGATCGAAATACCGTAAGCGGGTGGGCGGGTGTAGGTTTTTTACGGTTAGATAACGGATACAAGCCGTTTATATCAAGAATTTCCGTGTGGTGACGTTCGGCTAGTTTCGGGCATGTTGAAGAACCTATTTTTAGGCGCGCTTTTCATTCAGCGGCCATTTTTCATTCATTAATTACGTTTTCCGGATTTTCTGTAGAGTAGTTATTTTTTACCTTTATAAATGTGCATCTGTCGATGAGCCTGGGTAGCCGAAATACTTAGTACCCTTAGTAGGTACCTATTGCAAATTATTTGATTCTACTGAGTAATAAATACAGCCTTTTCAAGCAAGCAACCAATTTCCTTGAGAGGTATGGGAGATTAACCTAAACCATCTAGCCTCATGCAAAATAGGATACAATGTTTAAAATAAATAAGTTTAATAGTTTACTAGATTTCCAAGTGATACCTTGTTGTGTGTTGTGTGTCCCACCTATATTGAAAAAAGAGGAGAAAAGGTTTTTTGATTTGAAATATTGATTATAATATTGGTTTAAATTGTTTAAGATATACAAGGCAATAATTCATAGATTTCAATCAGATTCAACAATAAAATTACCTAATAAACTAAGCAAAACAATGTTCAACCGAGTGTATTGTAATTGGAGACTTCTGAATGATATTTCAATACTTATAATAGTAGAGCAAGGGCAGGACCTTGGTAGATGATATTGCGTTGCCGCACCTCTAAATAACATTCGTTTAAATAAAGTTCTGATCTAAAAGCCTTAGATCTAGATTATAAGAACATGAACGAACTTTAACATATGAACTTTATCTTTGTAACTTATGTCATTCTGTTAATCGCGTCTTAAACAAAAAAAAAACAATCACAAACTCGTAATTAAGCAAATACCGATCCTATTTTGATATCTATACCAATATTATAAAGAGGAAAGATTTGTTTGTTTGTTTGTTTGTTTGTAACGAATAGGCTCCGGAAATACTGAACCGATTTGAAAATTTCTTTCACTGGTAGGAAGCTACATTAACCCCGAGTGTCATAGGCTATATAAGATTTTCAAAAAATTTAGGGATCCTTACCTAAACTCGAATTATGTAACACGAGGTGCAATATTTTTCCCGTTGTTTACATATTTTGACAGGTGGTTTGTTGTTGTTTGTTTTTTATTCGGCCATTCTGGGCAGTCAAAAGAACATAGTCTATAGAGCCAAGTCTTTTGTAGTACATATCTTATATTCTATGGCGTAACGAAGTAAGCCGGGAAAGCTCGTTTATGTTATAAAAATATACTATTTCTTGAAAATTACTTATCTATAACAGAAAAAAAATATAAAAAAAATTGGGTTGCAATTTCAAAAAATCCGTATATCCAAAAACTTTGCGAAACATTTTGGATTTGGACTATAAACTTTTAAGTGTGGTTGAAACAAATGTATCAAATAATATTTTCGTATGTATACCTTGACTCTTGTATTCCTGTTAGAAGTTATAAGTAAGTACTTAGATGGAATAGATAAAGTGCACCTGCCGTTTCCGTAGAAACTGGCTCTACGGCATGTGTTTGCCGCGTTTACATCGAGCTAGTGAATGGGCCAGTCGCAAAGATTAAGTGGCTACGCACAGCACACTGTATAACTTATCAATATATATAAAACTCTTCCGTTACTGACTGACTGACTGACTGACTGACTGACTGACTGACTGACTGACAGACAACGCAGAGCCGAAACTACTGGGCGTACAATGCTGATATTTGGCATGTAGATTCCTTAGGGAGCGTAGGTGAGCACTAAGAAAGGATTTCCTGAAATTCCCACGGGAACGGGAAAAAACGGGATTTTTGTGTTCATGAGAAATCTGCGCGGGAAATACCGCGGGGCAGCCTCTAGTACAGTATAAGGCACAGCCCATATACGTTGCAGGCGCCTCATCGGCTTAAATAAAAGCAGCGACGATGCGGCATAGAATAAATTATATTTACAGCGCCTTTTCAGGGGATGATTCTCCTAAGGATGATTTTATATTTAACGGGCAGATATCGGGCCAGTAAGGCCCGTTTGCTGACCCGGGCGGCTTAATACCCATCTACACTCTTTAAAATCAAAGAAATGTATTAAATTTGAAAGTTTAACTTATAGGTACTTACTTGAAATAAGTAGACGCTACTATCCATTGCTTTTTAAACAAATTAAGTACCTACATAATATATTTTAATTTTCATTCACACAACTTGCCTTGTGTAAAGCAACACTAGTCTTAACTTAACACATAGCTTAGCATTTTCAAGGCTCGTTGATGAGTCTTAAGGTAGCCTTAAAAGGTTTTGACCTGCAACTTGAAAAAAAACAGGCATTATGAGGCTGTTAGACCAATGTTTATTTGTTTTATTTTAATTGGGTTTAAGGAAGCAAGCTAGTCGTTAATACGACAAAGTTCAAAGAGTTTTTAATATTGTACTAATACATTTTGATATTGGTTACATAAACACAGATTTTGCCGCTAATCATATTTTTTTTAAAGAATAATTCTTCTAAGCATACATTTGCTTTGCTTAGGCATCGCGTCTACTATAACTTAAAAGGAACCAAACTAAATAAATTAAAATTATTTAGTGTGCATTTCCAGACAATATTCGTAGTTTTTTGTTATCATTTTCAACGAACTAGAAACTTCCTAATCTTTTTATCGCTTTACTAGTTTTATCAGTCCTTACAGCAATTTATATTATGTAGGTAATAAATTACTATAAAAATATATATTTATAAAACTTAGAAATAATATTAAACGCTAATTATGTAATACCGTGATTTATGAAAACGCTAGCAATATGATTACGATTAAATCAGATTTTTTTCAGGCAAAATCCCGTTCAAAATTAACTTAGTAAAAAAAACAAAGTTTTGAAAACTAATGTAAAGCGTTTTGTTGGATGATATCGTAATGATTATTATTATTAATTTTTACTCAAATTTTACATATACCTAGTACTTTGAATTTATTTATCTTTAGACAAGCTTAACGAACATAAATATAACTTTGATTTATGACTCTGAAATTAAAGCTCGTATATGGCAAAAATATAATAAATCTTAAGAATAGTCGGTCTTAACGCTTCCGAGTACTTAAATCAATATATATAAAACTCTTCCGTTACTGACTGACTGACTGACTGACTGACTGACTGACTGACTGACTGACTGACTGACAGACAACGCAGAGCCGAAACTACTGGGCGTAGCGGGCTGAAATTTTGCATGTAGGTTCCTTGGGGAGTGTAGACGAGCACTAAGATAGGATTTCCCGAAATTCCCATGGGAACGGGAATAAAGTGGATTTTTGTGTTTATGAGAAATCTGCGCGAGTGAAACCGCGGGGCAGCCTCTAGTCAATATATATAAAACTCTTTTTTTACTGACTGACTGACTGACTGACTGACTGACTGACTGACTGACTGACAGACAACGCAGAGCCGAAACTACTGGGCGTAGCGGGCTGGAATTTTGCATATAGGTTCCTTAGGGAGTGTAGGTGAGCACTAAGAAAGGATTTCCCCAAATTCCCATGGGAACGGGAATAAAATGGATTTAACATAAATCCCGTTTTTTCCCGTTCCCATGGGAATTTCGGGAAATTATTCCTTAGTGATCCCCTACACTCTCCAAGGAACCCACTTGCAAAATTTCAGCCCGCTAAGCCTAGAAGTTTTGGCTCTGCCTTGTCTGTCAGTCAGTCAGTAACGGAAGAGTTTTATATATATTGATTAAATACACACTAACGGTTTGATACAGAAAACTCTTTTAAAAATAAATTACAGTAGAGATTTCATAATAAATTAAAGAGAAGTAGAAAATTAATGTGTATAAGTAATCTACATTGAATGACGTCGAATAATAAAAAAAATACTTCGTCAATAATATTTTGTAAATAATTAATTCTTTATAATCTTATATTACTTCTTTAAATTTGCAAACAGCTTTAGTTTAACTAATCTACTTCATTAAAAATATATTAACTCTAAAGTGTAAAATTAAAGTGAAAAATACTTTATTGCACACAAAGTAACATACAAAAGTATAAGTAAATCATCAGTGGTAAAAAACATTTGAACAGTGTAATGTAGAGCCAATACTAAATTAAAAAATGGTACAGGAATGGCATAGTTTGTACTATATTAAATTCTCCTAACACGCATTTTTAAACTATAGTTAAAACGTTTTAAACCAAAAACAGTTGTGCTGTACTAACTAGCCAATTAAAACGTCGCATACAAAGATTGATTACTGCTACAGTCACTAATCGTCCGTCCGACTGAAAGACTGAAATAAAAATGCGATCATCAATCAATATTATAAACGACCGGTTTGTTTAGAAAGTTTCGGATTTCTTTTGCTCAAAACAACACTGGCTAGTTTTGATGAAACCCAACTATAGAACGCAATTTGAATTTGAAATTTTTGGTTGCATTTATATCAAGAAGAAACTTTAGTTTCAGCTAATTACGTTTGTACTGTACTTAGGTATGTACTAAATTATTATTTTTATATAGTACGTACTGTACCTATTTATGACAATCTACAATTTTTCTCTACGATTTCAGGCTTTCATGAATATAAAAACACTGAAAGAGAGCCAACAACGGTAACAGCGTAAAATTTTTGTTATAATATAATCAACTAGAGGCTGCCCCGCGGTTTCACTGGCGCAGATTTCTTTTAAACACAAAAATCCATCCGTTCCTATGGGAATCTCGGGAAATCCTTTCTTAGTGCTCACCTACACTCCCTAAGGAACCTACATGCAAAATTTCAGCCCGCTACGCCGAGTAGTTTTGGCTCTGCGTTGTCTGTCAGTCAGTCAGTCTGTCAGTAACGGAAGAGTTTTGTATATATTGATTGATATACTAATAGTTGTAACATTTGAACAATCTGTGACATAATAATTTAAAGACTGCATACCTCTAGAGTCTTGAGCGTTCAAAATTATTTTACTTATGTTATTTAGCATATTCTAATGTAAAAAAATTATTTTTTCTGAAAAATCATTGAAATAAATTAATATTATGTTTTTACCTTATTGAAATCAAAGCCGATAATCTATCTACTTTAATATAAAAATAAATCGTTGTGTATGTTACTCTTGCTGAAACTCGAGAACGGCCGGGCCGATTAAGCCAATTTTGGTTTTGAAATGTTTGTAAGTAGTAGTCAAGGGAAGGTTATACAGGTGAGAAAATATGGAAAAATAGAATAGAAACCATAAATTTGAGTTTTCAAATAGTTAGACGATAAGTAGTTCGCCGTGGCAGCTAGTGTTGTATAATAATAAACTTAGCACTTTAGCAAATACGCCATAACAACTTAATGTAAATTAACGATTCGTCAATGATGCGAGCTGCAGTTTAAACGGCAGTAAACCGTTCAAATAGTATTGCTTCGACTGTAAACTTGGTAAAGTGTATGTAATACAAAATTATCTTGTAAATGCGTTAATGCTCCTAGTCTAGTCTCAATCAACTCTCAACCTTCGTTGGCTTTGACAACTGCGTAAGTTGGAATTTCCTTAATAACAGACGAAGCCTATTTTTAACCGTCGAAAAAAAAAGTAGGTGACGCGTATTTTTTTATACAACTCGTCGACCTGGCGAATGTCGTACCGCCTAACCTATAACTATATTGTGCATGAATATAACTTATAAACCTTCCTCTCAAATCATTTTATCATTCTTCATTTTTATTATATTGTAAGTAATTGATTATTTATTACGGTAGAATGCTAAAATGAAATCTCTTCGCTTAAAGTGAGTCTAAACGGGTTATTTACCTAATAAAACAAACAGCCAACCAATTTACAGATGAAACTAATAAAAGCGTGTTAAAAACAAATGTTGAAATCACTGGACATGATGTTAGTTAGTCGATTGATGTATACGGATTGATGGCGGTCTAGGATCTAGGACGGCGTAAAATTTCCGGTTTTTCAGTATTGCAAAATACTGTATGTAAGAACGCCACTGTTCGTATGGCCATAATGAACCCAAAAAAGATTTAACCACAGATCCAACGCTCTTACCTTTCCATACTACTCAAAATAAGTACATAGAATCTCAACTCTACCTAGATTCGTCTAACAAACATAGTAATCTGCCATCTGTCCGACATAGCGACGCGTCACACGCACGCAACAATAATTTGTGCTATCTGCGCGGGCGCAGTGCCGGTGCCGCGTCGGCTCTAGGCTAGGCCGCCAATCGCGGGCCGCGACCAAGGTCAGCCGAGCAGGGTGGCCATGATTCTGGAAATAGAAATAGGATATTTTATTTTGTATTCTAATCTAAACCTTGATATGACAATGAGATATTGTTTTGTACAGTTTTCTGTTGTTTTAACTTTAAATTTATCCTGTAAATTTCGAAAATCTATATTTCGTATATATGCTTTCGCGCTTTTTTTACTTTATTTTACACTGGCTGTATATTTTAGCCTTAATTTGGAAAATATTAGTTAGGTACTACCAAAATCATAAAACAATTAGTTTCAGTCAAAAAATCTATAAGAGTTGGCTTTTACATTTATTTACTGCACTTTATAATGAAGCAAAAATGCTCCTCACTCACTCACGCATGACTGCGTGACATGGTTTTTTTTTTAATTTATAACACGGTCGTGAGATCAAAATGTCTCATACTTATGTCGAGCTTACTCCTAATTTATTTAATCATTGCGACTTGGGCTCTATGCGCCTGGGTCACTAAGTCACTAACAACTGTACAACAATGGGTTCTCTACTACCCGTATCGAATTTAGTCAGTGATTTCCGCTTTTGATACCTTTAACTGCATATTTTTGACTCATCATCTCATCCGAAACACGTCCACTGCTGGAAATAGCCTACGGATCGCCACATGACCGGTCTTGTACAATCTTCATCCAGTACACTTACGAATCATTATCGTATTTTTGACTAAGAAAATGTTTGTATGTTTAAATATTGAAACTCAAATTACAGTCACCCTACTCTCCTATTTCGCGTTCGCGCCACACTGCTCTAAACCTAGAAACCGGTTCTGTTTTATGAGATTCAGACTTTTGCATCTGTGTAAGTGCATCTGTGTGAGTCTAGATAAAATTTTACTACATTACTAGGTTCAAATGTTCGAAAGATACCTACAAATTTTTGCATTGACTGTCATGACAAAGAATATTGTAGGTATTTGTTATTTTAAAAAGCACTTTAGACAATTATAAACAGGTCGCCTTTTTTCACCTTATTGTTTAAAAAAGTTTAATCTCACGTTTTATTTGACGAGTACAATAAATGTTCATTAATTTATTCATAAAGGTTCCAATGGATCCAATGACCAAATCTACCTATAAAAAGGTATTTCAATATCCAGCTAAAAATGTTTATAATATTTTTCTGTATCCAAACATATGACAGAACTCAGGGCGGCAGGGATGACCTGGACCGACGCCAAAGAAAGAGCGCAGGACAGAGAAGTCTGGAGGAAGACTGTTGAGGCCCTATGCTCCCCGAGGAGTTAAAGGATTAATCATCATCAAACATATGGCAGCTCTGCACTAAAATAGATTTGAGTTACTCTGTGCATCTAGTTAGGTGGCTGCGATTCCGGTGTCGATGCAGTTTCGAGGTTAAGGTTGTCCTCATTACTATAACTTATTAAATTAATGACAATTTGCAAAACGATTCAAGTTGATTCGTTTAAGTTAACGATTTTGATCGTAGATTTTTTGTTCTTTACGTAAAATTCTTAAGAATTAATGGAATATACTTTGGTTTTAAATTTAAGAATAAATCAATTTGAAGCCAGTTAATACGATAAGAGATTTGACTTAGGTAAAGTACCCTATAGTCTAATGCAAATAAGTTTTAATGCAAATTTTATCAGTTTCAAAATTAAATTGATAACGGCAGAGATTTGTAAGTAAATGCCAACATTTTTGTTATTCTTTGTTACATTTAAGTATTTGAGTCAATCATTCTAAAACAATTTAAGAAGTACTTCAGAGTTTCCTGCCTTTTTTTGCCTGACATATTGGGGCCAATATTCACCAATGTAAGTCCTTTGTCGGTAAACGATAGTATTGTAACAGAATCGGAACCAAAATCAGTATATAGAGCATTTCGTTCACATTTAACATTGTGATAATAGAATGGGAGGTACAAATAAAGTGGTGTATATTTAGATGATTTGTCGTAATAGGATGCTCACATTACAGACTGCTCGTTGCAATTTAAACTCTATTGCTCACTATTAAGGATAACTTTATTTGGATGATAGTTTAAATTTGTGGGAGGTGCCTATTTGGGTTTTTCTAGACGGTAAATAGGAAATGACGATTGATGGCGAATTATGTAATAGAGACGTGACTTTTTAGTGATTTAGTAATGGAAAATTTATAGTTGAATTAAAAATTATCGAAACCTAAGTGAATAAATTTAATTTCTGTCCATAGAATCTATATTAAATAGATCTATAGGTAGTAAAAATTGACATTGCAGGCTCGAATCAGAATCACCGGAATATCCGAAAAGTAAGATGATTCCGTGCTTCGGAAGGCACGCTAAGCCGTTGGTCCCGGCCGCAGTAGTGGTCGTTATCCGCGGCGACAAACTGGCCCCTTGTCACGTTGGTAATAAAGCATAAACTCTGCTAAACGTGGGTCCGCCTCTTGAGCTGGTGCCTTTGCCTAACCCTTCGGGCAATAAAGGCGTGAGTTTATGTTATAATATGTAGTAAACATTTAAATGTAAACTACTTCCTTCAATAAATGTGCTTTAAAAAAACAATTGACAATATATTGTCTTATTTGATATTAATAAATGAAAAAAAAATGTACATACTTACGTAAACAAACTCAGACAAAATTTGCGACCCAAATATATTCAATGCTACAAAACAAGATCAATTTAGATCCGACACGAATAATAAATTTAACTCGGACTCGCAGGTCTAGCATAAGAATCATAAAATAAAGTGATCAAAGCAAGTTGTTGAACTGTTGCAGTAAAAATATCGTGTCACTTTTAAAATAATTTAATTTATCAATATGTTTCTGAGTTAAATTTTAAGTATGTGACTAAATACACATCACGAAGTCATTTTTTGACTTGCAATTTCAAACGTTACTTTTCTAAAATGGTCACAAAATTTCTACAAGAATAGAATAGAATAGAATAGAAACACTTTATTGCATACAAAGTAAGACACAAAAATACATTACTAAATAAAGGTGCAGACAAATTGAATTTGCATACCACGGGCGGCCTTATCGCTAAAAGCGATTTCTTCCAGGAACCCCACAAGTTAGCTTTTTATTGGTTTTGTGCACAGAAAATTACAGAAAAGGGCGTCAAATATTAATGATTAGGGCAGTCATACTTAAAATTTTTAAAAACTCACAAATTTCATTATCAAATCAAATGTCATTTAAAAGACTTTAAACATATAAAACTATGTGATACCTCTTGTGCTAGCAACACAGGGGATAAAATAGCGAATGCACATTTGAACATTAAACAAATTGAATAGTACCGACCTTGACACAGTGTGCTATCTGTTACTATACCTACTTACAATATTTATATTAGTTACATACATAAAATACAATATGTAGACATGTTTGCGTCAGCGTCTAGTTTTGTTCAATATTTAGATTTGTTACTAGGTATAAGTACCTAGACTTAGGCTGTCATTCACAGTCAGTGGAGTTGGACTGGAGGCTTGGAGGCTACTCGGTCGAGTATGATACTCGGACAAGTCGTTCCCGAGTACTGATTATCCTGGCTCGAACTGTCTTACACTCCGTCTGCCTATACTTCACTTTCTCGTAGTTGGAACTCGACTGTATATGTATATTAATTTGGAATTGAGAACGATTTAAAGTTACATTTTGATACATTGGAGTGCGAGTTCGAGCTGCGACTCGACTGTGAATGCCTTAGGTTCCGCCCACATATACATTATCAGAGGCGAAGACACCGAGTTTTAATACGGCCCTTAGAAGGCCCGAGTCAGCACAAAAATATACGCTAGATGCCACACAAAAGCCAAAAATCAAGTTATGTACTTAGACACAAAATCAGTAGGTCTGTCTTCCAAAAACGTTGTACCTATTACAATGTGGAAGATGGTTTTTTACATACGCGAATTCATTTAAACTTTATTAAAAATGAATTTCACTCGCCAGAATAAATGAAAAAATCTAAAAAAAAATAATTTCGCGCCATACCGAGAATTACCACCTTATCATCAAATAGAAGAATTTCTCGAAATAATGACTCAAAAATGAAACCTTAAATCTATGACAATTTGTTCTTACTAAGACCAGTTAATAGGATAAATGCCTGAGAACCTTAGGGTCATAGGCTAGACTTTCTATCAATGCCTAGATGCGACCACTCAAATGATTTCACTTACATACTGCAGGGTCTTATTGTTGGTAATAGTAAGATAACTGTACACTATTATTTTCTACAGCTTTCGTTTAATCTTAGCTTCTCTTATAAAACAGAGGTCCGCTGTTCGATTCTTGGCAGGAACCACTAATTATGTTAAATCTCAATCTTTTGTATAATTATCTAAGTTAGTTGAAAAGTTTGTCCACCTTGTCTTTTGACTCTAGATATTTCGGTAAAAGTATATAATAATACATTAACCAATTTAAGAACACTGAGTGGCAACCGCGCACTGGTAGACGCTGAGTAAGCAGACCCCGGACAAGGTGGTCAGACGACCTGGTGAAAAAGCGGGAGTGCACTGGATGAGGGTCGCTCAAGACCGGTCGTTGTGGAGAATTATGTCCAGCAGTGGACTTCCTATAGCTGAGAAGATAAATCTTTTAAATTAAGGCGGTAACTCACGGTATGGCGCGAAATTCAAATTTTCTACGTTTTTTAATTATTTTGGCGAAAGTATTCATTTTAAATAAAGTTTAAATGAATTCGCGTACGTAAAAACCTATTTCCCACATTGTGATATATCGTTTTTGAAAGACAAAGTTACCGATTTTGTGTTTATTCAAGGAACTTGTTTTTTGGCCTTTTACCCCTTAGACACAAAATCTGTAGGTCTGTCTTCAAAAAACGTTGTATTACAATATGGGAGATGGTTTTTTACATACGCGAATTCACTTAAACTTAATTAAAAATGTATACTTTTGCCAGAATAAATAAAAAACACGAAAAAATTTGAATTTCGCGCCATAGCGAGAGTTACCACCTTCAGGACTAATAACTATGACATCACTAACGTTCTATCTTCTAAAAGCCCCAACTATCACATGGGCGATGCCATAATGCAATTAGTGCGCAGCGCGCAAGGGCAGTCAAACATTGCACTGACGAAGGCGGCGTGACGTGACGCAGCATGTAGTATGTATGACCGTGACATAATGCTGCGCTGAGCTAGATGTTGTCAGTATTAGGGTTATTTTGTCCTTAACTTATAGATTGCCTATTTTATAGTATCCTTCTTTCATTATCTCAGCCGAAAGTCGTCCACTCTGAATATAAACCTCTCCCATAGATCGCCATATCGACCGGTTTTCATCAGGTCGTCTAACCACCTTGTGGAGGGTATGCCTATACTGCGTTTTCTGTATAATTTTTTAGCCCCAACTCGACCATGATGGCTGTGCCTCGCACCTTCTTAAGAGCCAGTTTACAGTGATATTAGCGCCATTCGCGAAAAAAAATCTTTTAAACTAAGGCAAATATCAAAAATGTGGCACAGTATGGCACTCGATAATTTAGGCTAAAATTTTTAGGGCATCTTTTTAAAGCTTTAAGGTTAAAGACCAAAGAAATCTACAAAATCTGTGGATTATTTTATTCTTTTTTACTTAGGACTACTACTTTACTGTGCTCAAAAATAAATGCTGATAACCTCCTTTTTTGGAGTCAGTTAAAAATAATGTTAATTTTCCGGCTACGTGTACTAGATCATGTTATAAAACTTTATACAATAATCTAGGTTTTATAAAATAAATCCATTGCTTACCTACGTAGATCAGTTCAGAAACTCGTGCAAACTAATTTGCCAATAAAAATTCCGATAGAGTCCGCCGTCGGCGTCGTCAGTTTCCGCCATTTTAATAGGAATTGTTGTTCAACTATTTTGTTGTCATTTTATTGAACTTCCCTACTTTGACTCCGACTCTGATAGACAGTGTTCATAATTTTCGTTCAACTCGTGCCTGTTACATACAACCCACTTATATTAAACTACTGGATGACACGGCAAACTTAGTACCGCCATACTTACCAATATTTTACACATTATTTCTTATTATAGCTTATTAGTCGACCCGGTGAACTTCGTACCGCCTAACCTATTACATACATTCCTCTTGGACCACTTTATGCATTAAAAAAAAACGCATCATACATAATCCGTTTGGCGAATCCGTTGCATAGCTTTAAAGATTAAAAAGCATACAAAGGGACAGACGGAGAAAATAAAATCAAATCAATCAATTAATCTCTATAAATCTATCTAAGTTTATCAGGGAATTCAGAAATAATAGGAAACTCTTATGGTGAAATAATATTTTAAATTAGTTTTGGACACGTTTTGGACCATATTTCATTTAAATATAATAAATAAACAACCAACCAAATCATTCTTCTTTATAATTATTAAAATATTTTTATAGTTAGAATTTGAAAATTTATTAATAAAGAGTATCTAAGTTTCAAAATATCGTTTTAATATAAATAATGAGTGTATGTAACCTCGTCTCTCTTATAATTTAGTTATTCCATCGAACAATGGCTATTATTATTAAAATTGTTTAAATACATTAACAGTTTCGTAATCTAGCGCACCTGCCTTGCTATTCACCTTTTGTGCACGTTTAGAATATAAAAAATAATGTTTATATAAATAGATATTTATTTATTTACCTAACTAATTAAGAATAGTATAGCGTTTTTGATATCTTTTATAATAATAACGTAAAACAGACAAACAAACACGCTGAGAGCGAAAAAAATATTTCAAATATTATTTAAATTGCCAAGAATTAAACCCGGACCCAAAATCACAGTTACACACATCACACAACGGAGGTAAAAAACTCTTTAGAAAAACTTTTCTAGCTTAAGAAAATTTTATCTTTTCATATATCTGACAGGTCTTCGCAACCTTTCTCGTTTCGTTACTAGGTTTAATCGGAAACAAATAAATATGAAATTTTGTAAGCTCCGTCCCGTCAAGCTCATAAAATTACTATTGATGAATAAAAACAAATTAATGCATTATGGGGTTCAATAAAACCAATTGTAGCACTGTGATAATACTTTTACGTATTAAAAAATAAGTAGTACTTACACATAATGTTTTACCTATTTACCAAACCTTATTCGGTAAAATAATACAATCAAAAACGTATAGCTTGAGAAGCTAGCTGCGTAACCGTAACTAGCATAAATAAATATTTAACAATAAGTTCTTAAAAACCAGTTCAACTTCCGTTCCCATCGGAGCGGGCGCAGGAGCGAGCGCTGCCTTCGATTTTCAATGAATCAATAAAACGTCTTCGCAAAAACTAAAAACTATCATAAAAATGGCTTTTTACACGCATTTCGCTTATCAGGTATTCGGATCGCTCGCCATCGATTATTGTTCTTTTCCAATGAATTAAATCCTCATTAATTTCTGCTTAGACATCATTGCCTGTGAATTCCTAAAGTTTTTAAACTCAGTACCTCTTGTTGGATGCCATTTGTTAATTTATCGTGGGATTATTGTTCGATTGGAACAAATGTTTCTTTGGCATTTTATTAATTGATCCTTTTGTATTTCTTCGATTTGAATTACATTATTTGTAACTATGATATAGCGTTCTCTTTTTTTACGAAAAGTATGCCGATACATACAGTATGTTTGGCACAAAATAAATGAAATTAACGGAAAACTCTCACAAAATAACAGCGGAAATTAAAATATATAGAAAAAAAAAGTTTAAAATGTCAATGCACTCGTTACGCAACAAGACGTATAACGAGTTAATTGTAAAAATATAATTCCGAATTGCAGAAATATCATTCCAAATTACTGTGCTAACGTACTGAATATAATCGTTTTTTTTTTTTTCTTTCCTCTGCGCCCCGCAATTACCGGCCCGCTGGCCTGCCACCATCACTGAGACTATCATCAAATGTGACTTTTTGCCACCATAAATTAGATTCAGTATAAGTATGAGTAATGATTACCGTAGGAATAGCCGCAAACTAGTTTTCCTATTGTAAAAACGACTTTACGCTGTGCTATCCATCTGCCATATAAAAAAAAACACTAAAACAGTTTTTTTTTTGCAACCGGCCAAACACTGACCTTAAAAGGAGGTAACGATAGATACGTCTTTAAAAATGACGATAATGGTGTATTGAAATACAATTTGCGTACATCGACCTAGCGCATAAGAAAAACTCGTTCGACCATCGAACGGAAAATAGGCACTTAACGCGATAAATTTAAAGTGCTGTTTCGAAAAAACATTAGTGCGGCAGATGGTGTTCGAAATAAAGATTAGGGGAAGTAAGGCATAAAAAGTAGTTGGCCAATGGCGAGTCGGCGTTCGTTTCCGTCTTTGTTACGCATCGCTCTGTCCCGCTCCTTCTAATGCTTATATTTTTTGCAGTTTTATTCTAATTTCTCATTTAAATGGGCAGCGTTCGATTCCAGGGCTGTGGAACCTTTGGCATTTTGTTTTTTTCTTTATTTCCTAACCTAACTTTTCCTTTTACGGAACGTTTTAAAATGCAAAACTAAATTGGAATTTTCCTGACACATTACTCATGTGAATTGAGTTTTTATTGCAGGGCGTAGCTCTATAAAGTTTCATAATAATTACTGTTATTCGTTATCAATTTATCATATAATTTGCAGTGTTAATTTTATTGAAGCTATTGAATGCTAAGCCCTAAGTTTTAAGCTTAACTCTAGCAATAAATATAGGATTTAAGCATCAATTCAAAATGATAATCTGAACTTTAATGAAATCATTATTTTTTATGAAACCAATGTCATTCACATGCGGACAATGCTATCTTAATTCAGAGACATCCGGTGGCAGAAGGTTGCAAAAACACAAATAGGACTTCCGGTCTTTATTGTGTCGTCGAGATTTATTAGTTCTTTAAGCTCTTTACTATCTGGGGTAAGGAACTCTACCACTACTGAACCGATTTTAATGAAACTTAATGCAATTTAAGTGAGATACTTATTTAAAAAAAACTCATGTTCATAAATCTATAAATTAATGGTAATTATGAACCTACGTACAGTGCCTACGTATCGCGTTTTATAACTTAGCACTATTTAATATTAACTTTAATTATAACACTTACAATAAAATGAACCTATCAAAGAATTAGGTATGTGACTAGAAAAAAACAGGTCAAGTTCGTATAATTTGTCTTGCATTTTGAGGTTCTGTAGCGAAAAGCCGCAAAGAGAGAAATTTTCTTTATGCTTTCCTTTTTTTATGTACAGACTTTTACTTATTAACGAATGAAAAATAAGTATTTTACCAAATGTGACCTTAGAGCCCCAAGAGGGTACGGTATCGTATTAGTAAACTATAGCTGCTGATTCTTATAAGCAGCTTTAGGCTGGCTTCTTCACCAGTACGCAGACTGTAAACTTAACCCTTTCCAGCCAGTTTTAAATCAGCTAAAGCTTGGCAACGGTGTCTTGAAATAGAACCATTTTTATCTTAAATTGTAAATCCTAAAATAAAATTACTTCTTGTAAAGAAACAGGTCATGAATTTGTAGATTTTTTATTTTGATGCTTTAATGGTGTTTTATTTTTTGGCGAAAATGAATAAATATTTCTAACTCCACATACAAAGTGGTGCCCCATTATTTTCTAGATATCTGTGCCAATCTGTACGGGGCTCTAAAAACGCATTTTATAGGACAGCCTCCTTTATCAATATATATAAAACTCTTCCGTTACTGACTGACTGACTGACAGACAACGCAGAGCCGAAACTACTGGGCGTAGCGGGCTGAAATTTTGCATATAGGTTCCTTAGGGAGTCTAGGTGAGCACTAAGAAGGGATTTCCCGAAATTCCCACGGGAACGGGAAAAAACTGAATTTTTGTTTTTATGAGAAATTTGCGCGGGAAAAACCGCGGGACAGCCTCTAGTAAGGACAATAATTTATAAACGGATTCCAGTCACGACAAAAGTACGTTTTGAACTGACTATTGCATATTTCCGTGTTTGACGACCGGCTTAGAATGATATCTGGCTGGGATGGTATCAGTTTTAATTTCAAGGTCCTGCGGTGGCTGTACTTACGATAAGATAGCATATTATGTTGGGTTGATGGTGGGTTGAAACAGGAATACAAATATAAAGAAAGTCCGTTGGTCGAAACAGGAACAACCCAATTCAAAATTTTTAAATGTTCTGTTTTGCCCTTTTCTTTTTTTGAATGTTACAGCACTTTGAATTTCAATCGCCACAAATCTTATTGAGTGGCTGTACCTACTCCTTTACTAATTAGAAAAATTAAATGCGTAAATTACCTCTCACATGCTTTACGTTTACGTTTTACGTGCTTCTTGCTAACACAAGGTATTAAAGTCGTTGTAGTGAATCTTTTTTATTGTAAAATTGTGCTGAGCCTACAGAAACCCATGTAAGAAGATAATATATGTATTTTCTATCTCAAATATATTAGAGAAGAAAGTTTTCAGTAATAAAGAAAAGCCAATTAAGTAAAGCAGAGCTGTTTAGAAATGGTGTACCTACTTCTTACGAAATTTCGTTTCTTTATAAAATATGTGTACTTTTTAACCGACTTTGAAAAAGGAGGTTATCGTTTGTATGTTTGTCCGCAATTATCTCGCGTTTGGCTGAACAGATATTGATGCGGCTTTCAGATATAAGTATTTATTACATTTAGGAGAAGATTTTAATACCGAATTCTAATAAGAGGAAGTGCTCAGTTGATGTATGTGTGAGTTTATAGTTTAATAATAATAATAATAACACATAATAAAGTGTATATTCATTCATTCATTCATTCACATCACACTCAGAGCCCCTAACTAGGAAGAACCTGTATCTAGGGTGCCCGAAAAACACACAGAGACAAACATCACACCCAGACCGGAAACAAACATCGATATTTATCATCATATCAATATTCGCCCCGCCCGGGAATCGAACCCGGGTGCACACGCTTACTCAGTCCACATCACTGCCAACTAAGTGACAGTGACGATGGCATTCATAGCTTTTTTTATCACAAATGGAAATAGGGCCCTTAGACAAATCACGCGTCATTGAGCCGCGGGTCAAGATCGGCTGGTCGCATTCGTCGGATGATATTACATTCTGAGTTCTGACTCAGACCACTCTGACCTTCATCTAGACTGCCTAGTAAAGGCTCGTTTAGATTTGTCATTGCTTGCATTTGTTTCTATTAAATAATAGTAGGTTTACCATTGAGGGGCCCTTAGACGTATACCTTCGGGTATTTCCGGAGTTCCTCTATGACAGATGCAATGGTGGTCACCGGGGGATTTAGTCGGTGTGAGTCCTACATAACCTTCGGCTCTCCCTCGAGCGACGAGAAACCCATAATGGGTTTCCCCTCGAGAAAAAAAAAAGGTAGGGTTACTATATCTCAGGATTTCTCCGGAGATTACTTACCAGATTTTTTGACTTTTTTCAAGACTCCGGTCGGACTTTGCCAATCTCCGGATTTTCAATAGAACACAGGATAATAATTCATCTTCTGATATTTCTTAAAGTAAAGCAAACTAAAACTGCTCTTTTGAGAGTAAAATCTCAAACTGTATAAAATTCCAGGACTGAAAACTACATGGAAATCAGGCTTTTCTCTTTGTTTTTTCATCTGGTAACCTAAGCGTGGTATTAGCAGGCAGAGTTCTCAAAATCCTCCTCTTATCTTTTATCCAATTGCTTGCAAAGGTTTGTGTGGATGTTTTGAGATTTATACCACTTTCACGGTAAAACTACTGATCAGAATTTGATTAAACTTCACAGTATAATGCTTTAGGCATCAGGGTAGCACATTACCTACCATATTTATTTTTTAAGTTGTTCGTAGCTTTACTGTAAAGCGGTACAAAGTTCACAGGGTATTTTTAGGTATTAATTCTGTGCACAAAACAAACATATCAAATTTTTTATCGTCTATCGTAAATTTATTTTACAAAAAACAATTTCAAATTCTACTCTACGAACTTTATAACCAGGAACAATAATATTTATCAGAACAACTCTTCCTTATCACTTCGGACGCAGTTATCATTATTGAATTAATTAATTTAAAACAGTACAATAAAGTTAAACTATAGCCTTGAATATCCACGTGTACTATTAATAATAATAAATAACGCAACACTCTTAAAGCCCTAACTAGTTTGATAGAACGCGTATATAATTTTTAGATGCTAAGGTGCCCGAAACTTATTAACAGAACTAGACCCAGATAACAGACATTTATTACCGAGAATATTTAGATTAAAACAATGTTCAGACCTCCCGGGAATCGAAACCGCACTTCAGAAGTCTTAAGTCAATATAACGTAATGTAACAGGTTTTTCAGGGACGATCTGTCACAGTCAGTAGCTTTATTTTTCTTGAAGTTAGTTGTTTTTTTTTTTTTTGGAAATAATACTTACTAACTTTTTTAACGTATACGTGCCGCACCTTTTCTATCTGCTTAGTCACTTAAACAAATATAAAATTGTTATACGCAGTTGTCAGAAAAACCACCGAAGCGTCGCGATTAAAACGTACTCATCATAGGCAGTGTATGTACAGGTACCTACATCAAACTAGCGTTTTGATCGCCCGAGGGTTCCAATTAATTGTGGGTATACGTTGATAATTACGCAATTTAATGTTTTTTTCTTAGCTAAAAAACAGAAAACTTATTAGATAGATAATAACAGACAACCAGGAAACGCTTTGAAAAATAATCATTAACGGATTAGGGAAAAGTTCTTAATAATTATAATGTCAAATAATTATCCATTTAAATTTGATTCAAATCTTACCATTTACCGCTTCGTAGATTCCAAAATTTCTTACATTTAAAAATTTATCTTTAATTTCTTAATTTAATATTATTTTTTAATGAATCAAATACCTATAGAAGCAGAGTCAGCCAAATCCACTTATTTTACTTGGGAATTTGCTGACTCTTTTTCTACTTCAACCGTACTACTACCGTGTCTGTTGTATATAACTTATTTATAACTTGTATTATTATTGTATGCATATCGTGTAATGTTTTGTATCGTAACTGTTACATTGAATAAATATTTCATTCATTCATTCATACTTACTTTTAATATCCATATAATATATTTTGGTTTGTAGGGAAAAAAAAAAAGATTGAAACTGCAGAACTATCTGACGAATCACATAATAAAAGATCAATATAGCAGATCAGAACTTTTTAACTTAAATGTTCTGTGTTATTAAATAATCAATTTGGTTTTTTTAAGTATACACGTCTGTTGAAACTCAATTAAAGCTAATTTTGCACCGTATTGAAGTGCTCATTGGAACGCATACAAATTAGATTGATTGTCAGCTGCCGGCAATAATGTAGTTAGATAATTTAAAGTTTTTCAAGATTATTTCAGTTTGTCTTCATATAGTTACGATCACATTCTGAATGCATGATTTTGGTAGAGCCAGTAAAAAAAGAACCTTCACCCATTAGTTTTATTCCTTGGTTACGACCGGGCTCCATCTTGTGATATCCAAGAGATAGAGAAACAATAATCATAGAGTAAAAAGAAAGTATTCGAAATACAAATGTAATAAAATCGAAAAAGAAATTAATTTCTTAACAAATAATTGAACATTGTTACCTAGATAATGTGTATTTAATAAAAAAAATAGTGATGTGTTTCTCACGATTAAAAGAGTTAGTGAATCGATTAGAACAATTAGATATTTTCTTGTAATCAGCAGATAAATGAATGCTGACCTTTACAGTTTTTCTTGCAATAAAAATTACTTTCCATACAAGGGTGACATTATGTTGTCGATCATCATTTAAATTGTAAATTTATATATTATTGTTGTCATTAAAAAAAACCATGCTTGTAACTTATTTAATCTTATTAAAATAGGCGGTTTTCCCGCGAAGCGAAAAGAAAATTATAGGGCCATTATTTCTCAGTTTTCTTAATAATTTTTTGTGTTTTTCATTTTGCTAGTGTGTTGGAATTAGTGTTATAATGTGCCCTTTATGTAAACAGTGTAGTGAAATTGAGATATAAAAGAATGGTGGTGGATGTCCCGTGAAATCTTCCATGAAAATGTTAGATTAGACCACCCCTTGCATTTCATGAGTTAGTTTAGGGACTTATTATAATGTTTTTGAAATGTAATGTAATAACTGAATTTGAAATGTCCATAATAGGAGCCATGTCCAACACCGGTGCCTTTACCTTACATACTGACTGACAGACATTACACATTTTATATAATTATTAAATATGTTAGGATAACTTAACTAGTACCTAAGCACACGTTTATTCTGTTTTTGTGAAAGAGCTGGAGTCTCCTAACACAAGTTATACTTAAATGGAGACCCCATGTTTAATGCTTTGTAAAAAGAATATTTGAATAAACTATTTTTGTATTTGTATTTTTGTATTTGTATGTTTCTCTTTTAAAACAGGTTTATATTTTAATTGCATATAATTTTTACCCAATTATGGTTATTAACATGACAAAGATAAAACAGATGTAGAGAAAAATTGTATGAAACAATACAATTAAATAAATTAAGAAAACGTTTATCTAATTACAGTCACGGGTTGACAACTTGTGGGATTTAATTGTGTTTTAAGAGGGGGCGTGCGATATAGCTCTTATATTAATATATATTGAGTTATTTATCTGGGTAATAACCCCTTAATTTATATTGAAGTTCTTTTCGCCCATTCCGGGCTGGCATAGAAAAGAACATAGTCTATACAGCCTAGGTTTATGTAGTGTTTTCTTAGTCTTTCGCCTAACCTAACTCATTAAAATACATTATTATATTAACTAGAACAATGATATCCACGGAAAGCTAATTTCAAATTGAGGAACAAAAGTCCGACATTTTCATCTCGTTTAACAGGAAAGAGGAAATACCCTTTAAAACTAGGAACTACCCAGCCTTAAATAATGATTTATCAAATAAAACGGAACCAAACCAGACGAGACGTCATGGAATCACACCGATAATTGGAAACTAACCGGTGAACTTTATAATCAGCCCAATAACTCATTCGAATTGACAATCGATAGCGTCGTAGAAGAATTCGTAATTCGAACCTTGGCAATCACTATCTATGCACACAAGCGCGGATTCCACGCACACATGCAAACAATTTAGTGTTCGTACACCCAGTGCTACCAACTTTAGCACAAGTTTATCGCGCTGCCAGCTGTAATAAATATCGAATAATTAATATTCGATAATGGAATGGACTCGATTCGAAAACATGGCAATAAATTGACGGGTTCGATGACATTTTTGTGTCGCCGTGAAAGTTTTCTTTGGGTTTGATTCGTTACTTTGAATAGTGGTTATTCTTGTTTGTAGTTAGTTGGTCTGTTTTGTATCTTATATCCGCCAACTTGCATAATTTTCTTTACTAAAACCTGTCTTTTTAAATAATCTGTAACATTGTTATTTTAAGATTAATACATTTTGCTTTTGAAGAATTAGATCTGTTTCGGTTATAATTAGGGTAAGACATACATTGATTTTTTATATTATAAAATGCCAAGAAATTCAGCCTTAAAAATTGAAACATGCCAATATAATAAGAATGGGGGGCCAAAAATGGGACAGCTTACCCTAAAAATACTTATTAAGCTATCAAAACCTTTAATATTAACCTCATCTTTTGCTTTTGGTTCTAGGTCTAGAACGGGTGGCCGAGGAGTTGATGGGTCGCCGGAAATGGAAGCTATACCAGGACAGTGTCACACAACGGCGGGGCGAGGTGGAAGAGTCCAGCGGAGAGTCCACACCAGAGCCCCCACCATCTATAAAGATAAAGACCATAGAGCAGATCAACGCACCAGAAGACGGCCCAAAGGAAGAGAAAAAGGAACGACCAGAGACGATATTGGAGTCTCTAATAAAGCGACCAGCGACCCAGCCGAAGGTGGAGTACCAGGAGCCCATAGACTGGAAGCCCACGGATAATAAATGCCACTTCTGCGAGGACGGTGAAGGCGAGGGGGCGCGGCAGGGCGGCGCGACGGTGAGTAACGCCCCAGATAAGCGAATTTTGGCAGCGGCCTTTTGTGTGATAAGCCGCGGTTTGTGTGAGTGTGTGTGCGTGTTAGATAACAGCTTTTTTGATGGTGGTGGTTGATCGATATTGGTGTCTGAAAATACTTACCGTCTTATTCATAAAGATACAGTAGATTTTAAGTAGCCTTACTGGAGGTCTACTTCTCTGGTTTGTTGTATGCTAAATACGTGACATCCAGTCTAAATTGACATACGTCAAATAACTAAAATGCTCTTTAACTTTTTATGAATAAGAGGGTTAGTCTAGATTTGCCAGAAGACGTTTTAAAATAGTTTTTCTTATTGTTGCAGTTTTATAGGTTTTCAAACGTCTTACTTTGTGTTATCTTTCTAAAACTCACCATTTTGGCATTTTACATATTTATATCTCTAACATTCCGGTGTTCAGTATAAAATGTAGGTACATTTTCGGAATTTCCTTATAAGCAAACTCAGAGGTATTTATTGGACACATTTCGTTTCTATACCCTGACCTCTGCACCTAAATAATCTATCAGCTTTAATAAGCATGAATTCGTGCCATGATGAAATCCACATATTACTCATAGTTGGTGAATCATTTAATTTTAATTTGAAAATACTCATAACATATTTCAACTTGTCTACTTACTCAAAACTATTGGTTAGTTTTATTAAAATTTTCCATGAGTTTAGCTGATTCTGGCAAGGTGATCTTCGTACCGTTTTACAATTGTTTACACAATAATATGAACGATAGCAAATGTGCTATTCTGTTTTTTTTTCAATATTTTATGTATACCAGGGATACCTAATGTTGAATTTGAATGGTGATATAATTTTTCAAAGCAGTCCAATTAATGAATTGAATTGTAATGTCACATATATAAGAACAAAAAAAAAAAAAACAGAGAGAAATTGTAAAGTAGAGTTTGTTACCCCTTTCTTCTCTACGCTGTAAAATCATTGCGAAAGGGAGTAGAATCATTTGACAGAGGAGGGCTCGTTTGGGGGCGTCTCCAGGCGACCATTGTCGTAAGGCAAGGCAAACATTTGTTTGCCTGAGCCAATTAGTGGGCACCCTGAACTACCTCGCCTCTATATCAGTATAGGATACTTTACGAAATAAGGTATCAATATTAATTAGATTAGTCTAATTGACTTTCAATAAGCGATATCTTGTATCCTGTATTGAATAAATCATTTTTTACTTTACTTTTACTTAATGTTTGTCATAAAAGCGACCCTCGGCTAGCTAGCTAGCTTAACTTTTTTTACCCGCGTAGGAACAGTTGCGGTCACGGTCGGCGTAACACTTCCGGTTTTTCTGTTTTGCAAAATATATCTTGTTCCTCGGTAATACAGTCTAGGGCTGACGAAACCATAGACAAATCTGTTACGGCCTCCTAGTCCGCCACTGTACATAATCCAACTACCGAGCTTATTATTTCACCCAACCAGATAATATAAATGTTAGGAATATAAGTTTCAGTGTCTGACTGAATGGTGGAGTGTAGAAAGGAATTTCTGGACTTGCCACGAACTGAAATAAACAAAATATTACTACCTAGGTAGATATTTTTAGATGCGATCAGAAAAGATGTCACCAAAATCTTGAGTAGTAAATCAACCAGTAATTACCGTTTTTAGTGAAAAAGCGAGTGCGAAAATGCGGGCAAAAGCTATCGGCTCGGCTTATGCGGTCTATTTTTAAAATTTATTGCGCAAGAAATCAGCATAGTATAAAAAATAATATCTCAATCACTATTAGTGAATAGACCATTGTTCTAGAGGCCGGAAGGGCTGAATCAAATAAAAACACTCCTATTAAAAACAGAGTGAGTCAAAAATAAAACATAATCCGTTTAAGCTATTGTTTCATAGTCAAACTTATACAAAGAACTATCGGGGTTTTTTTGTTGAATAATCAATAGAGAGAGAGAGGCCCAAGAGGTGGGATAGCAATATTGATTAAATTAATGAACGTTTAGAATAGATTTATTATTATTATTTTTCTTCAAAACACTATCTTTACAAGTTGCCCTATTACGTACGATGGTGTGAAACATTACCAATAACCAATAGTAAGATACATTTAGTAAAACGCTATTAAATTAAATCAATTACTTATAAAAAAAATAAAAAACATTACATGCAATAAAGAAAACTTGAAGAAAAAAAAAATTGATTGATTAGATTTTTCTATAATTAGGATCTTCTTCTCAGCTAAAACTAATACTCAATTAAATAGTATATGGCCACCGTTCAGTTTATCGCAACGTGCTTAGATCCGCTGCGCTTGTGACCAACATGTTAAAAAAAAAACTAGTAAATCATAAAACCTTACATGAATAGGTATAGTTCCTCGCCTAGGAAACCAACTATGTCTGTAGTCCTACATCCTTTTATGTATTTTATAGATATTATTTTAAAAAAAATTGACAGTTTTTTTATAATGTCACAAAGTGAAGCTAACCACCGAATTGCTTATTTGCCAAAAGGAAAAGAATAAAACTACGAAAGCAAAACCGCAAAGGATTCATATGTATATTGTATATGTAATGTAAGCCATGTACAATTTAAGCTCTATTTGGAAACAGATGCTTTCTACCTACCCCTATTTACGAAATGATTTTAGGGTACCCAACCCATAAACCTATACTTAATTACGGTACTCTGTGGTTAAAGGCTTGTTATATATACATAGTTTCAGATACCATGACTGACGCTAATTTGAGGGCTCAAAAACATAATACAGAAATGTAGTGGTTAAGAACTTCATAAATTTCAACCCATCCCATCAAAATTCAAGGACAAAACGCTTAAGTTACCAGTATTGAAGGCAAAAGCTACAAGTGTAGCCAGATTGGAGGCAGGCAGGCAACAGATGCTCTAAAGGATATACCTATTATCATTATATGTAGGAAAATAAAACATGATAACAAGCCAAAGTACTTAGTTCTACTTATAAAATATTTATTGAACCAATTTTTGTAGGTTCTTGTCTTGTGTATGGAAGCCAGAAGTTTCCAAGGACTTATCGATTTCTGTCGTTTGTGAATAAGATAATGTACTCAGTTTTACCATAAATACCCTTTTTAGGAAACAAGCTTTATTTAAATGTTAACCATACGTTGTCATCTCATTTATGCTAAATCTGACAACTTAGTAAGATATTAATTTACAAGATGATCAATACATAGTATAAAATAAAGTCTCTTCCCGCGTCCCTATGTTCCTATGTAGGTATGCATAAATCTTTGAAATTATGCAACGGATTTTGATGAGTTTTTTTTTAACAGAAAGAGTGATTCAAGAGGAAGGTTTGTAATATGCATGCACAATATATAGGTTAGGCGGTTCGAAGTTCGCCGGGTCGACTAGTTATGTATAAATAGGGTAGGTGAAGTACTCTTCCATATTTTGGATATTTACTTTTTTAGAAGATATAAATTCCATCGCGGTTCTCGTTTTCGTGAAACTTAGTGCAAACATTCATTATCTCTTGCTCGTTATCTATTCGGTATAAATTGTAACCTCTCTAAAAGCAGTCAACGCATTGTAATCTTAGCATTAATAAATCATTAACTCAACGCAATCTGAAAAGGTCAAGGTAAGACATGTTGTCTCTTTAGTTTGATATTCCTTTTATATAAATTAATTGGCTTTTCCGGCGTATTGGCATTTAGGGGTATTCTTCACTAAGCTATATAGTCCACTAGTCTCCTAAATTTTTTTTTAAAGTGGGTTAAATCATCTCATCCGAAAAACGTCTACTGTCGGACAAAGTCCTGCTCAGCAGATTGCCATACCAAACGGTCTTGAGCGACCCTCATCAAGTGTATTCCCGAAACCTTTACCAGATTGTCTGACCACCTGGGGAGGGTCTGCCTACTACCCGTCTTTCGTTGCGCGGTCGCCACTATATTTAATTTATAACAAACATCGAACACAACAATGTCGCACCACACAGCAATAAGTTTCACAAGTTCACAAGCTTTTTTTTCAAAACTCATAAAATTTGCAATTGTATGGCATGTTTCCCACTGGGGCGCATCGATTTGTTGTTTTTTTTTTTTGTTACCAATATTATGTTGAATTATTATGAATGTTTATACACTGCTGCACTGTAACTGAATTCTTCTGAAAATTGCGCTTTGTTTGTTTTTTAATAATGTTTGATTTGGTGTATAAAATTAGATTTATTACATGAATGGAGAAGGAATGGAGTCAACCAAGTTATTTTATTACATCACGTTTTGAATTTATCTTTGCCTTTTTAGAGTTTTTCGTAGTATGAATGAATGAATGACTGAATGAATGAATAAATGAATGAATGAATGAATGATCTCTTTATTGTTTAAATAAACACAAAACAAGAAACAATATAAAAAAGTGAGGTGACGAAAGGCGACCTTTTCCAACAAAAAGCGCTGCTGCCCGTCTTTCGCGAGTTTCTTTAGTAGCCTTTTAAGACACTAACAAGAAGAGATAGGATAACATTACAAAAATAAGAAAAAAACAGAACCTCCATATTGTTTGAGGTTTGTTAAAAATGCCCCTATCCATCCTACATTCTAGATCTATATACAAAACAATGTGAATTTAACATTTTATTTCCAACATCGCATTGTGATGCTCTCCCACGGCTCTACAATTGTACTAAAATTATTGCTTACTTTGAGCAAAAAAGTCTACTCTTAGTACAATTTTCATCAATTGTTCCAAGTTTCCGGGTCTTCACCTAATAATTTTCGTAAATGACAAGGAAATTGTGAGTGGGGTTCTTGTACTGTTACGTAGAACTGCTTGTTAACTGCCAAGCTCATTGTGAAGACAAGTTATTTTACTGCATTGTCATAAATAACTGTTGATAGTTGGTAGGCTAGCTAAGTATAATTTTGATTAAGTATCAATTCATCGTTTTGCTTTTTTCTTCTAAGCTGAAAATACTTCTGGACTAAGGCCTATAGCCTACAGTTCGTCACAGAGGCGATTACATTTTGGATGTTTACTTTTTTATAACGAAGGACGCTGCTGCTTGTTCTTTGGAATTCCCTGAGTCGCCTTTTACGATACTCAGGGCAGGACATGGGGTGCTGTCACTCTACCTTTTTTTGTAGTGCTTTACCTCGTAGTAAATTTAAACTTTTAAATGATAATTATTATATCATTGGTAAATAAGTTCTAACATTTAAAATCATAACGGCTCATAACGGTAACTAAAAGTTATAAAAGTAGGTATTCAAGCGTTCGTGATCATCATAATTTCAGCATGCAGACGGAAATCGTCTATTGACTAACAAAATAAAACATAAACATAACGTCACGTCTGTATCCCAGGCAGGTAGGCAGAGACAATTGATTTCCACTTGCTACGATCCTGAAACACTTCTTTCGCTTCTTCTACAGTCATAAGCCCATCAAACTAATCTATATCTAATCTTTGTTAAAATAAAAAATAAAAACCTTTTTTTTTACATCTATACCAATATTATAAAGAGGAAAGATTTGTTTGTTTGTCTGTTTGTTTGTAACGAATAGGCTCCGGAAATACTGAACCGATTTGAAAAATTCTTTCACTGGTAGGAAGCTACACTATCCCCGAGTGTCATAGGCTATATTAGATTTTCAGAAAAATTAGGGATCCTTACTTAAACTCAAATAATGTAACCCAAGGTGCAATATTTTTAAGGTTTGTTGTTGTTGTTTGTTTTTTTATTCGCCCGTTCTGGGCAGTCAAAAAACATAGTCTATAGAGCCAAGTCTTTAGTAGTGTCTTATATTCTATGGCGTAACGAAGTAAACCGGGACAGCTCGTTTCTTATAATTCTGACCTATATCTATCGCTTTACTATTTTAATAACCTATCTTACTAGTAATCAAAGGTTTAGTATTTAGTACAATAATAACAGGGTACAAATAATACTGAGCAGGGGGATGACAATTTCTAATAAGGCCATAATTGCCCCGCATTGTAATAAACATTTGCGCCAACGTTGGTCGGGCAACTACAGTGCTAACGTGACGGATAGTGTGGTCGAGTTTTTTTTTTAAATCTTGATTTATCATGCAGTCCATTTTTTTTTTGGGTTAATGTGGACTGTCTCTGTATCCTGACCTGATGATAAAGTTAATAATTAAAGTACATACATAAATGAAATAAATAATTATTAAGGTAGTTGAAAATTTTGATGGATTCGGATTTTTTTTTTTAAAGACAATTTTTTTTTTTTTCACAAAGTATACTTACAGTTTTTAAGAAGTAGGTTAGTAATTAGGTTCTTTTAAGTCAGTTTATATGGTACAAAAATACGTTTTCTAATAACTAAATAAAAAATTGGTAATTACAGGCAAATTTGCAATTTTATCTGTTTTTTTTTTTCATTCAAAATCTAATTTTAAAAAGTTTATCATCACAAAAAACAATTAATCCTGATAAACAAACAAGCAAAAGGCTAATTATATTAGAAACTGAACTGTCACATCACAATGCTACGTTTAGGACCTAGCTCGGCTAATGCCCATCCTTTTCCCATTTCAATTTGCGAAACAATACCTTATCCATACCGCTATTCCACGTCAAAGTATTTTGATTAATACAGGGAAAAGGGTCCCGGCACATTTGCTAGGCAAAACACCACCTTGCGAACAACAAGATAAGGTTGGAAATAGTGTATGTTAAATTTAACGTGTGCCCGCTGAAATAGTGTAGGCGTATTGCATGAAAAGTAGGCAACGGAATGAATAGGGGACGTGTGGAGTCGACTTTCAGTTGTCTGTTTTTTTTTATTCTTTAGTTTTTTTAGAATATAAAATTTGGTTATTGAACTTTCTTATAAAGTTATAAGAAAGTTCAATAACTGTAACGGTAGATGAAGAAAAATACGATTTGTTCTACTAACAAAAAAATCATAATTGGAATTTAATTTAATTTTAAATTTACTTTTATTTTAAAAAACAACTTCTATAAAACTCTTTTTAATAAAATAAAAAAACAGAACGTTGATTTATTTTAATGCAATACCCGCACCCAGTTATTATGTCGGTTGTTGTTTAAATTTAAGTGAAATTTTACCTGCAACCTGCAATACAACTTTAACTATCGCACAATTTCAATCTTACCTCTAGTAAAAGAAACCATGTAATGAAGAGTTTTAAGTGAAACAATATTTTATTTCCCAACAATTGTCTTTAATTACAGATATGAAAGTTGATTGCGTGAAATTTATTCTAAGCATTTGCATCAGCGGCAGTGCCCGAAGCGAATTTGATGGATTGTAAAAACATATAGCGGAATAAATATAGACTAAACACACTTTTTTTTTTCAATTTTAACTTCAAAGGAAACAGCGTTTCTTGTTCAAGTGAAGATAATGGTTTAACTGTTACAACAAGTAATAAGATTATCATATTTTGCGGTTTAATACCTACTTAAGTATTTTTCATTATTTTTACTTACCTTCTTTAAAAAAAATAAAATTAAAAAATCCTAAAAACACCCAAAAATTCGACTCTAGCCTCTTTTTAGCCGATCGGTTAAACAGCATAGGCTGGACAGAAAAGCCTATAGGGGCGGTCCGTGGAGGGTGGAAACCTCGGGAAATTCACGCAGGGCCCTCCCCTCTCACGTGCAGCCAAATAGCCTCAGTGTATGCCCGCCTTTAATAATCATTGCAGGCTGGAAAAAGCCAAAAAAAAAATGAACGCGCGCGCCAAAGAATGACGTTTCAAATTTTTCCGATGTTTGAATTTTCGAACGCGCCTTTATTTTTTATTAACCACCATGGCGCGAAAACCCGAGAGTGAAAATGAAAATGGCTTGCCTTTTTTCAAAACAGTTGTAATGAGGTTCTATGAAGCCAATAGCGACATGGAGCAGTTTAATGGTTAGTGAGTAGAAGCTTTTATGCTTTTTTGTTTTCTTTAACTATTAAAGTTTTCATTGAATAATTTCATCCTTAGGGTCAATAAGGGCTGTATCTAACTTTTATAGAGTCTATTATTACCTAGGAGGTAGAGGTATGTCTTTTTATAATAGTTAACCTTTAAAATGACTTTATGTTAATTTTAAATGTCGCTAGCATTATTTTTACACTCCGCCCTTCTGTTTCTCCAAGCCTTATATCTAATTTAATATAGGTACTTACACAAAATTTTATTAAATTTACCGAAGAATACCATAAAAATTGCTGAAAAGTTCTCGAATTGTTACCGCTCACTGAAAAACGCCGAGTAAAAAGCGCTTGATGATGGTTGTCAGACGACTGGAAAGGCTTTGGATGAGGGTTTCACAAGACCGGTCATACTGGCTGTCTATGGGGGAGTGATTCATCTTACACAATAAAGTATCTGATTCATCTAACACAATAAAAATAATACACTAAAGATCATTTAGATTTTCCGTAAAATAAGAAGAACTTTATAACAAAGACAATATGTACTTCTTATCTTAGTACATTACACATCTCGGCCTACGCATTTTAATTAGATAGGAACTTATTTAAAATAACAAGAAACTCCTAACCGCACCGCTTGTTCACCATATAATCATTAACATAAATATAGCCTGCTTCCTCAAACGATGTAGAGTTTTGTCACTGACAAGACAAAGAGCGGACAAAAACTGAACTCCCGATCAGTCGTTC
The DNA here is from genome assembly GCA_951802225.1 of Euspilapteryx auroguttella. Taxonomy (NCBI): domain Eukaryota; kingdom Metazoa; phylum Arthropoda; class Insecta; order Lepidoptera; family Gracillariidae; genus Euspilapteryx; species Euspilapteryx auroguttella. The sequence continues at coordinate 5,814,829 of OX637663.1, read as the reverse complement.
AAGCCTTCAATCATTTGAATAGGAACAATCAATTACCATTTAAATATGTTAGTAAGCTAGCTCAGCCATTCGCGCCGTCTATTATTTTTTCTAATCCATTGTTCAGGCGACGACACACACAACGAACCAAATCAACTGGTTCACTGTTCGTTTATTTTTTTTTGTTGTTGAATTTCGAACAAAAACATCGGCAGCTGGATACATAATTTACCGTTCGCCAAATGGTAGGGTCTACACATTCTAATTCTAAACCGGTGGCCTCCGCCAATGGCGGGCGAGGACGCGCCAACATGGCGGCCGTGGGAAACGTTTAATGGTCCGTTTGAATTTAGAATAGTATTTTTATTAACGTGTTCATTAGAAAACAATTGTTCTTTTTTTAACTAATCAGATGGCAACAATTTATGTAGCTTCCTCCGAATGATAATGAATTTTGCTAATTTAATTAATGTATTTAGATTGATTGGTTAATTTATTATGTATTTTGTGTCGAAGGTGTAGTCCAATAAATAAATAAAACTCACTAATGCAAATGACTGATTTAATTATAAATTTACTTCCTGAATTTAAATAGCCCATTATCTTTTAAGTATTTATTACAAACAACAAACGATGTCTCAGCAAATCTTAGTTTCAATTACAGAATTTATAAACAGAAGCTAGTTTTAAATAAAGAACCTATTAAAATAAAATGCGATATTGAAATAGGAATGATTTTATCATCTTGCCCATAAAACTTGATATTTTATTTACTCAGATGCTAAAGCACTTACTATAGCATTACCTCGCGTAATCTAGGTTTATAAACTAGACCTTGCCATTTTAGGAACAATCGACGAATAGCGTACAACAAACTTCGATACCTGATTTTGTATTCTCTGAATATAACTAGAAAGGATAACAGACTTCATTCAAATCTTAATTCATAAGGCAAATTGTTTCTTGTATAGGTAGGTCGCATTTGAATTTGGCCAATTTTGCTAAAAAAACCGTCCCTAGATTGATTTCTATCCACAGTCGTTGGACTAGATATAAAAATAATTATATTATCCAAAAATAAAAATAAGTAATACCTTAGTTGACCAAAAAGTCTACATTACTTTATTATATTTCACTATTAAATTTTGCACTCATCTATCAAAGAGTCCATTGTATTTTTGTTCTTTTTTGAGAAGTTAGAGTAAGGCTTTTTTATTTCAACAACTCAATTGTAGAAAGCACAGTCAGTTAAATCACGTTAAATATAGAAATAGTACGTAAAGCAAGGTAAGGAGATATAAAAAAATCATGATGTCATAAGGTAAATCAAACAGAGAGGGCTGGAAGGACTGATAAGCTACAGGTAAATTAGATAATAGAAGTAAAAGAGGAAGAGAGAAGCCGCCTCCGTAGCTCAGTAGCGTAGCGCGTTGCGCCACGGCACGGAAGGTTGTGGGTTCGATCCCCGCAGAAAACACCACATATTAATTTCTCACAAAAATCACGTTGTGGTTGTTTTCGGTTGGATAGGACATTGCAGGCTTGAATCACCTGATTGTCCGAAAAGTAATATAATTCCGTGCTTCGGAAGGCACGTTAAGCCGTTGGTCCCGGCCGCAGTAGTGGTCGTTATAACCGCGGCGACAAGCTGGCCCCTTGTCACGTTGGTAATAAAGCATAAACTCGGCTAAACGTGGGTCCGGCTCTCAAGCTGGTGCCTCTGCCTAACCCTCCGGGGAATAAAAGGCGTGAGATTATGTATGTATGTAAGTAAAAGAGTACTTCACAAGTACGTGGAAAGAGGAGGAGGGAACTAAAAGAAGCTCTTAGTAAAACGAAAAAACTAAACGACAGGTGATCCAGAACACATCTATATTATAAAAATCAATTGCTCTATGGTACTTTTGTCTCGCTAAAACTCGAGAATTTTGATTTATAACATCTTTTTCGTATTCCAGGGAAGTCGTATTGGAATGGAAAGGAAGAGAGGAAAAACATCAATTTAACTATCCCATATAAACTTAAAAGGAGATAAGAAGTTCGCCGGGTCGACTAGTAGATAATATAATAGTCTATAACTAAAAGCAAATTGTCAAATAACACATGCGGTACGACCGGGCGACCTCCTGGGCTCACCTTGGCGTTTCGCTAATCAAGCCCACCTTGAATACTAACTAGGATTGTTTAGCTCGCCACGTGAAAACCTGCGCCGACGCCAGTGTTGCCAACTTTGAGTTTTAAGACCTAGATTTAGCTCTAAATCGTCATGGTTAGTTCTTAAAAAAATTGGGTGTAGGTGTAGCTACAGAAAAGAAGATAGGGTACAAGAAAGCAGTATTCCTTGTTCTGTGGTTGTAGCTCTTTAGATCTTTTTTTTTTTAATTTTAGAGCTGAGAAAGTAGTATTATTATTATTATCTTGTGAATAATGAGTAAGAGTTAGGTACTAATTTAGTGTCAGTGATAAGTACGCGACGCTTTGGTTCGTAACATTTGTCACCGCGTGAATAGTAATAATCATCATAGTAAGATGGCGCAAAATACGTATTAAAATACTTGTTGTCAAAGCCAAAATCTACTTAAAATGTGCTCAGCTCCTTTTTCTGAAAAAAAAATCTAGCTTTTTTTAGCTCTCTTTAAAAATGTTAGTTGGCAACACTGCGACGACGCAGCGTACTTTGCTAAACTTGACTTTGCTAGCCATATTTATGTTGTAAAGTTGTTACTAAATGACTTTAGGTAGAGACACGTAGAGTTAGATTTTATAGTACCTAACTGGATGCAGTTAGTAAATGAGAGGCTCTTATGTCTTAGTAACGTAGGATGGGTGTCGTCATGACATTGATATGGTAGGTATACCAAGCAGATTCGAAGTCTTTGGATATAAATAATATACATATATCAGTAGCTTGTCTGTTATAATTAGTTAGTAACCTTTACCTACTGTTTAAATGAATGCAGCCACAGATAAGTCCTCTTCTTAGATATTTTTTTAAAGGAAACTTAAAAAGCAAGATACCGTTCGTCAACACAGTAATACAACTAATAGGCCGCCCATTGCAATCAATGATTCAAGAAAATTGTAATTATGTGGAAGTCAATTGATTGCATTAAAGAGTCTATCTATATCTATCTAATATTTTATATTACCATACAAAGTGTTATTTAATGTTTCTCCAATAGTAATATAATGAGGAAAGATTTGATTGTTGCTTTCAATCAAATAGGCTCCGGAACTACTGGAAACTATTTTTTAAACTCTTTCACTTTTACAACCCTTCATTTTTTCTAATGAACATAGGCTTTCTACAAAAGCGATACTAATTTCATCATGTGTGCTAGTAATAGGTTGTAATTCATTCATTCCTGAGTAAAATTCATTAATATTTTCAATCTTTACAGAGTCCAGCATCGGAGTCCGATAGCAGTTCGGTGTCCGGAGCGAAGAGTCCGGCAGCAGCTCCTCCGCTGCTGCAGCATCTGCTGCAGATCCAGGCCCAGAACCCTCAGGCTATAGCTCAGGTACTACTTTATCATCTTCTTTAAGCAGATTGACAAAGTTACTTCAGACGTCTATCGCTATTACCTATGCCTTAATCTTTCAAACTGTGCAGCTGATTTTGATAGCTTTTTTTTAATAGATAGAGAGTGATTCGAGAGGAAGGTTTATATGTACTTATAATAATTTTCTGTCAGTAGAATTCGATAATAAATACACACTACAATTCAGACACTCCACAAGGTAACGTTAATTCGACCTCTATACAATTCCACCAAAGGCCACGGATGGCAGTGGTATGCCATTATTTTATCAAATGGTGCCCTAAGGCCAGCAGTTGTCTTACTGTGGTCTGAGAACAATTTGCTTCGAATTTGGTCATGGGCATTTTCGGTTATGCCTTAAGGCTCTAGGAGGATAATGTAGGAAGTAAATTAGGGGGTCCCTAAGGTACAAATGTTGGGACTTCTTTTGTTTCGAATGTCGAATGTCGTAAGTTGAAGCTTGTCTTTAGAAATACCATCTTTAAAATTGCTTTATAGCTTTAAAGCAATTTTAAATACGGTATTTTAGTGTAAAAAAAAAACACTGAATACTTAAATATTGTTTTTATAATTTAACCCACTTACAATCAGTATACCGAGATCAGGCCGTAACATTATGCTATTTACAGAAGATTTATAATTTTGTTGTCATTTATATCAACTAAACCTACATACAGTTCCAGCAGATGATGGCGACGCTTGCAGCGCTGGGCGGAGGCCTCGTGTCGCCGGCGATGACGCAGGCCTGGCTGATGCAGCGGCTTGTCGCGGGAAGACTGGCTGATAGGTGAGCTTACACAGTTGTTTCTTACTATAACTACTTATATACTGCGATTACAAAGATAATAGGGATCCAGATTAGTTTAAGATCTTCTTTTTTTATTATTATTTTTTTTTTGAAGAAAACTTGGGAAAATTACTAACGTATTTCCCCTCGTCGGTCCCCCGAGCAAGGAAACGAATAGCTTAAAATATGAAGATTTGCACCCACTAAAACTCAAAGCGAAAACCTCCTGGTGATGGCCGTCTCGGCGATTTTTGGGAAGGACTCGAAGTGGTTTTGTAGAGGTGACAATATAGAAAGTTAAATTTATCACTAAATTTAAAAATTATCTCCGTCGTAAATCGAAAAAAAACTTACCTTATTTCTCAATATTGTGATATTTTCGTATATTTTTATAGTAAAGGTTATATTTTTAAAGATAATACATAAATGTGAACTAACTCTATATTTATTTAAGACGTCTTCGCATCTTGATTTTGTTTTACATAAGAGTTCATTTTGCTTTTCTAGATCTGAAATAGGTCTGCTTCCAGTTCAAATCATTAATTTAATGGCCGTTTATTTAACTCCGAGAATTGAAGACTTATTTAGTTGGCTACATCTAATACGTCACGCCAATTACACTTTGAGGCTCAAATATTGAAGTTTAATTCTATGTTCAGTATAAATATTTACCTTGCTATGTCATAAAAGAGTAGAGACTAATATTTTCCGTGCATTTTGCTAGTTTATCTCATTATAGGTATCTCTGCAGGTTATGATAAAATATATCCTTTAGTACAAACAAAACAATGACCTAAAATCCTAGCGGCCATTCGAATAACCCTGAAACCACGTTTAAACTACAGAACCAAAGCACACTTTCAAAACATTAAACAATTTTCTTCAAGAGAATTTATTACTTAAATTACTACCTAGTAATGACAAGGATGATTTATCACAGAAAACTCGAATGAAACCTTGAAAGACTCAAACGAATTTATTGTTATCGCTATACGGTCGGTAAATAAATATTTATGATTAATAGCGCAGAGATTTGCAATGCGTCGAATTAGCAATGCTTATCTTATCATTTTGAATTTAAAAACGATATGAGGAATCCTAGAGTCGTTACACTAGCCAGCTACCTACTTCTTTTTCCGTTGCAAAATAAGAAAAAAGTTAATATAATGTTCCTTCTCAAGTCAGAATCATATTAAAGCTCCACAAACAGCTCGCTAATCCGCGGCAGCTGAGCGGACGAAACCGATCTCCTGAAAATAAAAGCACAGCAAACCCTCGACGCATTATAATATTGAGTAATAAAACTTGGCATCCCTCGGCTGGAACTCGTTTGTCTATAAACAAAGATGCATCCTTGAATCGCGTACGGGATCGCCTCGCGGACTAGCGTTGAGCCTTCGACTGCTTCAAACCACCGCGTGGAAACAGAACGGCAAAGATCGTTAAAGATTTTATGTAACCCGCGTACCTCGCCAAGGCTGCCCTAGAATGATAAACAGATACGGACCCGAACACGATCTGTAGAGCATAGCGTAATGGCAGATAAATTCAGGTGTGCCTCAAGGTTCAATCCTTAGCCCTTGTTATTTGAACGTGCATAGAATTGGACTATTGTTCTTTATTGATCGTTGTTAAATGTCGTTCCGATGGCGTACTTTAAGGTCAATATGAATCGTGGATGCAAGGGTATTTACGCTGCATGTTGGCATCTCGGTACGAACGAGATATATTCAATTATGATTTCACGGTATTTACGCGGCTTAACGCTTAATCACGATTTATGATTTTGATCAAAACAAATCAAGTACTTCGTGTTTTGATCCGGCTTTTGACTGCATATTTATTTCAATCAACAACCATGATTTTTAAATAGGTACTATATTGATCGGTTTAACAGTACTTATTATTACATAACATAACAAATTTAATTGTATCTAAGATTTCCGCAGAACCGCGCGACTCACAAATAAATCCTTATCCCATTTTCACACTTGCTATAGCGACAAGCGTAGACTTTGTGACAACTTGGTACAATTTAAACTACTGCAAAAGTCATGCCATAAAACGTTCATTTTAGCAGAAAATATTATTTATTTCAAAAAAATATTCAGTAAACCGCCATTATACCGGGTGTTTCTGACAAGGCGGTAATAAATTAAAGGAGGCCTTCAGCTCACCATACCTAACAACTTTCCCAAAGCAACATGGGTCGAAATCTCAAAACAAAAATCAGCTGTCCCGTACATTGACCCCGTCAGCTGATAGAACGATTGTATGGAACAGCTGTTTTTTTTTTGAGATTTCGACCTATGTTGCTTTGGGAAAGTTGTTAGTTATGGTGAGCAGAAGCCCTCCTTTGATTTATTACCGTCTTGTCAGAAACACCCGGTATAACCGCTTTATTTTGGCAAGTATTTTTTCCTACATTTATTAAAACAACAATCAATTCAAACTTGTTTACTCATGAAATTAATTGAGATGCGTTTAGTTGTTAAACTTTATGATATTTAATTGAATTAAATCTGTCATAACCTTATTTGTTACATACATTTATGATCAATCCGGATTACTAACAAATCAAACTCCTAAAAGAATTAGCAAAAGCCTGTGATGCTTTCTCAAAACCACTCACTGATCATAGTTCTAAAAATAGAGACGATAGAAAGTCGACATCAATACTCGATTCGGCCGTAACATTTTGCGTTCGCGTCCCTATTGCAGCCAGTATCAAGTGACGGAAACAGCCGCGACAATCGTCACCGGCAACATTATGTTGGCTTCTTTTAGATGCTTTGCCTCTTACTTTTTGTCTTCTATAGGATTTTTGTACGAAATATTACTTATATACTCATCAGATTTTTGTAATAGTTTAATAATTATAACGCAACAACTCAAGGTACCTACTTCGAAAGTTTTTATAAAAAAAAAAAATTCAAAATTAAAAAAAAAAAAACTAGTCTAAGTAGTCTCTAGTAATTTACCACCACGATAAAAAAATGTCCGTGTAGTTTCGCCTATAAATAAAATTATGCAACCACATCCACGCTTACTTGTTACTTGTCTTTAGTTACCTATTGAGACATTTATAAACAAAAATTACCTTCTGATATTCCGAGTGTTAAGTCTTTATTCATAAATACCTAGGACTCAACAAAATCACCAAGAACTGAACTAACCACGGAGTAAACAAGAATCTTGAAGACAAACACTAAACGAGAACAGTCAAACGCGTCGACAATACTGTTTGGATCCACAATAGATATTCTATTTCGACTGCTGTACAATAGGCCTTTTCTAGTGCACCGAAGTGTAGCTTCGGTGTCACCTGTTGTAACGTCTATTCATTAACGGGTGCCAGGAACACGAGAGGAGCGGGCGATGAAGCGTTTCTTAAGACTGTAGAAACTTGAACTCGAATAATTTAGAAATATTGTATTAAATCCCGCCTCAACAATTAATTAAGTAAATTAACTTATCGCCCAGTGTTAAGCAAAGTTTAGAGGTATATAAGGAAGGAGCGAATTTTGTCATACTTTTCTACAGCCCTTAATAAAATAGCAATATAGTGGTTAAAATCTATACTAAACGTAAAGTAATATATACCTATCTAAGTAGCTGTTTTTAGTTTAGAAGAAAGACGTCTAACTAATGGTTCCTAATAGTTTTCTTTTTATAAAGGTTCAATACGTTCCTCGAAAAACTGTTGTCAATAAAATAGATTTGCAATAAAACAAAAAAATAATCTCGCAGAATCTTACCAATCACCATCATAATCTTTAGCCGCCTGACGTCTTTCGGACAAAAGCCTTCCCTTACGGAACGCTACCAAGACAAACCTCTTTGGGGGTGAATTTTCCATATAAGCGCAACGCTTGGCAGGCGGATGGGCTTACCTAGCAAGAGGTTCTAACTTAAAAAGTCGCTTGTGAAAAAACGCTGTATCGCATACACCGTGGCATCGTTCCTATTGAGACGCTTCGGCCGTCAGCCGAGTACAAGAGAGTGTCACAAATGCCGATGGAAATTTATGTGAATGAATATCGGCGAAGGTTGCGAAATGCTTGCACATGTTAAATAACTAACTAAAATAAAATAAATAAAATAAAATAATTTATTGAAAGCCAAATAGACTAAACTAACATGCCTTAATCTAATACAAAAGTAAGGATTGTTAAAAGGCTTTAAAAGAAAATGCTACAGTGGTAGTTATCCTATCCTTTAAACTAGGTAAACCTGTATCTTAAAGGATAGGGGTCCGGTGTGGTCAGAAAGCTATAACAGTGCAATAAAATAAAATAATTTTTATTCCAGTTCACTTACGAACTAAGGAAATGAATAAATCAATAATTTTAATAATTTAGAAAATACAAGAAAAAAAAAAAAAAAAAATATATATATTATCGTCTAAAATCTTTTCTACTTAACAATTTTTCGGTTTTATTATAATTTAGTGTTTTTAAAAATTCAGTAACATTTCGCTTGCATTCATTTAAGTTTGAATTATATATATCAATATATTTATTTAATCTATTATAGAGGAACCCACTCATGACATAAAAAGATGTATTGGCTAGATGTGTTCGACAACTAACGTGAAAGTCGTTGGGGAGCTTAACCCTTCTGGCATCCTGAGTTAATTGAATCCTAGGCGACAGCTTATGCTTTCTCAGAATAGACCTCAATATAAACAATTGCCTAACCGTTAGGAAACCACAATCAGCGTAGAGCTGTTCAGTGGGACTTCGAAAAGACCTAGAGAGCATAACTTTAAGGGCAGCTCTTTGGGCTATTTCAGCTCTTATAATTATTGTCTTCCCTGCACCTCCCCAGACCGGAATACAATAGGATATCACAGGTTGTACTAGAGAAAGATAAACCATTTTTAGTGTTGCACAATCAAGAACGCGTCTCAAATTCTTAATTATGGGGAAAAGTTTTCGAACCCTACCTGAAACCATTTCAATGTGCATGCGCCAGTTAAGGCATTGATCGATAATGACACCTAAGTATTTTATAGAAGTTTAAACTGATGGTATAATGCTGTAAATAGGGCTTTTTATGGACAATAGCTACAAGTTTACGATGAGAGGATGGAGTCTTGAAGTTCTCATGCCTTAAGGTTTATTTATTTTGAGTATGGCTTTAAAGGGAAAGGAACTTTTGCCCAGCAGTGGGCAACTTGAGTTAAGCTACTTGGTCCGTTAATTTAGCCTTTGTTGTTGTCTTAACCAAATAGTCACTGCTGTTATTTTTTTAAATTTACCTTCCCTGGACTACGATTACCGTTTTAAAACCAAAATCAGCTAAAACGCTCTAGCCCTTCTCATTTTTAGCGTGACCTCATTTTTTAGCGTGACAAACAAACAGCGATTGATATATTATTATTACGAGTGAAGGAAAAACTAGCCCTTCCTTCATCGAATTTAAAAATTTGTAGCTCTGGTCCTCTTTGCATGTGCGTAATAATTTATAATAATTTATCAAAATCACTGACATCCATTGAAGATCCAATTAAATTCAAAAATAAGATAAAAGCACTTCTGCTCACAAAATGTTACTACACCCTGAAAGAGTTTCTAGATGACAAAGAATTACCAAACTAATAATGTTTTCCGAATAAGTATAGGTACGTACTAATTATTATTTATATAATTTTGCATGATATAATAATTTTATTTAATCTCATTTATCACAGTCAGTTGTTATATTATTACTGTAATTTTTGTGTTTTTATTTTTTAGTTTTAGTTTTGATATACTAAGCCTATAAACTAAAGTATATTTTTATCTTTACATTGCGGTGCCCTATCTGGGTTCATGTTTTGATTCTAAATATGTTACTGTACTACATCTCATTTTACAAATGTGAATGCAATAAATAATTTGAATTTGAATTTATTAAAGATAGATTATCGGTACCCACGGCTAAATTAAGTTCACAACCACCAATTTTTTCTCCAGCAGGCTACCTTCAGACCTGGAGAAGGTGGCACCACCAGAGGCCTCCCCCCTCAACTCTGAGCAGCCCCTGGATCTGAGTGCCAAGTCGAACAGCACTGGAGGCAGTCCGCCGCCGCTTGGGAAGGATGGAAGGTAAGTTTCTTCTTCATCAGATATATAAAGGTAGCCAAAATTGTGTGAGGCATTTGTATTTCAATAAGTGACGTTTCCTCAAATGAGTTTTCCATTACAATAAAAACACTTTTGCATTTTTGGAGCAGAACAAAAAGTTGATGTATAGTCACTTCGTTAGCGTAAAAATGCATTATTGACATAAAGATCTGAAAAAGATTATCAATATCAATATATAAAACTATCACCATCGAGTATAGTACTAGAAATACACGGGTATTGACAAAAAGTATACCTCTGTATCTAAAATGTTATGTTATATTGCAATTAAAAGTACAAACAAAACCTCCTGCTCCTGTTTCTCTTTTCGTCACATATATCTATTCAGGCTGTAATCTTTCGTTCTTTATGTATATTTTGTTACTTCTTACTTTTACATCAGGATTGTCACCAGTTTCTTCAGAGGTTTTAACACCATCAAAAGCTGTTCCAATCATGACAACTTTTTCAAAATTATCATAATCTTCAAAACCCGGTAGCTCCACAAATGTTATATTAGAGTAATCCACATCCATCCAACCTACTTCCCTGGCTCAAGTGACCAACACAATGCCCGTCAATGCACCCATTAAAAGCAGCTATGAACCGAACATTGATTGCTCGTAACTTGATATTAACTGTTTTAAAATGAAATAGGAAGCTATGAAAATGAACTAAATTTGTTTCAATGTAATGCTGATTAGGTTCTACGGTCTTTATTTTATTATCCTAGGTTTTAATTTTTATCCTTGCTAATAATATTGCTGTTCCGTAGCTCAGTTGGCAGTGATGTAGACTGAGAAGCCTGTGCACACGGGTTCGATTCCCGGCGGGGCGACTATTGATATGATTAATATCGATGTTTGTTTCCGGTCTGGGTGTAATGTTCGTCTCACGAAATTATTCCTAGTTAAGGGCTCTGAGTGTTATGTTTTATTATTTATTTTTTTATTATTAATATTATAAACGCGAAAGTTTGTAAGTATGGATGTTTGTTACGAATTCTACTCTGGCGAATTCATCAACTCATCTGGAATATCAACTTTCATTTTGCCTTTCTTTTACTGAATCTGAAATATTTTTTCTACTTGAAAAAAGTTTAAAAACAGGTTTCCAATCAAAGTTACCCTACCGTAGGTTGAAAACCTATTTAGCAAAGACAATCACTAACTTAGTTAGATTCATTATCAAATGCGTCCAGAATTAAAATATCTAATTTACTTTTTAAAAAAAAAACAATCAAATTGAAAGTGGTAATACCTTTAAAAAGCTTTCAGCATAATTTACAAGAAACCAACTTGCGATGGCTGGACAGTGGCAGTGACAAAACTAAATAGAATTAAACATTAGCCTGTTGCCCTTAATTTGTTGATGATTTTGTACTTTTGCACAACTGCGAAACTTAACTTAATTAGTTTGTCTATAAAATGCTTTTTAGTGGCTTTAGGTAGGTTGGAACAGGATCGGAAGGATTGGAAGAAGAGAGAAAGCTTTTTGCTAAAGGTTAAATTTACATCAATCAAGCAAATGCTCATTATAGTCTATCTCCACCTTATCAAAGATCATTCTTAGAGAATCTTTCATCTTTCTTGAAATTTTAGTACAGAACAACAAAACAATGCTCTAGTGTAGGGAAGATTTAAAAGGTGAGAAAATATGGAAAATTTGAGGGAAAGTTAGTAAACACAACAATTTAATGAATCAATACATAGTATAAAACAAAGTCGCTTCCCGCGTCTGTCCCTATGTAGTATGTATGCTTATATCTTTTTTAATAGATAAGAGGTAGGTTTATAAGTATAATACATGAGCAACGTAGTTTTTTTCATATATTGCGATACGAAGTTCGCCGGGACAGCTAGTAAATAATAGTATTTCATGGCTGATCAAATGAGTAATGATTTTTCGTAAGTATTTTGCGTATTTTGATTGCATTACAAAACAAACACACATTTTATGAGGAAAAATCCTTGTATTTATGATTTTAATAAATGTTCCCTAAATATGGACTGACTGACTCAATATACATATAATATCATACGAGTTCACCAAATTAAGATAGGGAAATTTCCATTATACTTAATTTCGTTTATATTTATGAAAATACAATAAAATAACTATTTTGAATGTTTTTCGGTAAATAAATTGAACTAAATAAAGGTGCTTAGTACTTACTTGCTTACCTACTTCACGATTAAAAGGTTAAAAACCTGAGCTGAACTAAGCCAGTCATTGCTTTCTTTAGACGTTTTTTTAAACAGATAAGCGTTTTTTTATCAAGGCGCCGCAGTTTATTCACTCAAACACAACAAATAGTGGAATTGCACAAAATGTCAGTATGCATTCGGACTAGGGTTGCCACTGCGACTTATCTTAGAACATTAAATAATTAAGTTTGATCGAAAAATAATTTCTACCGGGAAATTTAATTACCTATTCACCAGGTTTTCTAATACTTTGTGCTGAACTAAAAAAAAAACTTAAGCATTTCGGCAAACAAAGTTGAGTTGCAAAATTAAGTATGTTTGGCACTGAAAAATCTTCAATATTAGAATGTGTTTGCAGATATTATGCACTCTCTTCCTTCGTCAGATTGATGATTTGATGTCTTCACCCGAAACATTGTATTTAAAGACCAGGGCCTCTAGTCTCTTAAAATTACGATTAAACTTATATTCTATTACGATAATAATTCTTTTACGATTGGGTCAAGAATTGCAATTCTCGAAAATTTGATAGTATCTTCATTCTACTATTCTTACAGGATCAAAGTTATGAGACTCGCAGTTTTTGACCCAATCGTAATAAAGTTATAGTAGAATAGAAGTTTAATCGTAATTTTAAGAGGCTAGAGACCCAGCCCTACAGGTCGGTGACTCTATGACCAATTTAGTCCAAAATGATTCCCATAGCCTTTTTTTTGTGTGGTAGTAAAACTAAAGAAGAATAAACCACCACAAATTATTGTGAATTAACTTCAAAGTTCAGTGAAAATGATGATACTCAAACTTATAATTTTTTTTGCAAAACACAACATTTTGAATGTTTTAAAATTAAAAGTAAAGTGGCAGAATAAAAAAAAGAAATTATGTTTCCGGTACTGGTTGGCAACCCTGTCCCGCTCCGACGAACTTGTCTCATTCTTTTGCAATCGTTTCGGTGCAACGGCATTACTGGACTGATATGGGGTCTTTGACTTTTTTTTCTTACTCACCTACTGCTATTCTGAAATGTGTAATTTGTATACTTTAGTAGATTATTGAGAGATTAACACGCTGGTCTGTGCTCCTGTGGAAGACAGAAGTGGCCGATTTTGTCAATAAGCACTTTCCACCTTTAACAGCCCGTTTACAGCGATACTAGCGCCATTCGCGAAAAAAAAAAAAGTATCTTCTAAACTAAGGCAAATATAAAAATGTGGCACAGTATGACACTAATATAATATCTGTGAAATTATGTTCTTTTAAGTTAAGACTACTTTATGTGCTCAAAAAATACTAAGCAAGATTATCTATTGTCATACTGTGGCACATTTTTAATATTTGCCTTAGTTTAGCAAACAAAACTTGTATAAATCATGGTCACTCACTACCAGAATCAGAAAAATATTATTTCCAAATAAGGGCGCCACTTAGGTACTATCTCAACTAAAGAACAAAAAAGGAGGGAAAGAAAGAAACAAGTAAAGTTCAAAAATATTTTAACATAATTTTCACTTTTAACCAAGTTAGTATGTAGGAGGAATAACCAACTTGACTCCAAAATTATGCAAAGTTGCTAGATCCTGACCTTTAGCAGATCATAATTTATGATGATTTTAACTTTCATACCCATTACGGGTCGATCGTAAAACCGAATTACTTGCAAAGTGCACAAACTTTCTAAGTTAAGAATACCTATCTTAACCGTTGTTTTATTCCGGAACCTTCTAGTAGTTTCGAGCAAAATCTCGATTTCATATTTAATTTTCGAAAAGCATTAAAAAAAATTCTATAAATAGAAAATAAGAAACAGGCAAGCAGTCCTAGTTTAAAAGCTACATGAAGGTTTTAAAAAAGTTGTAAAAACTGTTTGGTTTCAAGCATATTTTATTTATGAAACGGACAAGACTCGTAATGTCTTGTATAAATTGAAGTTGCAAAACACAAATTCCATCCAGAACAAATAAAGAAGTCGACGTCTCAACACAAAACTTGAACATTATACTCAACAATATCCAATCGATAACAGAATAAATTCATTCGGCGAAGACCACGATCTGGGTCGCATGACTCCCGCCAAAACAAATAAAAATGTACTGATAGCCGGCGGAGCATCGACCTTGCATCAGTCCAGCAAAGCACGGAGAAGTAGCCCCCATGCGGATTGAATAAGGTCGATATTCCCCGGACGCAGTCAGTGAAAAATAAGAAGGCAAAACCTAAGATGAAACTGAAGAAGCAGAAAATTCCGTTACACTCAATTCAAACCCTATCGAAGGGTGGCAAGAACCAAATTTCAGTCTGGCTCGCACAGAAATAAAAGTCGGAGAAAAAGATAAAGATGCATTCATAGCTAGCAGTTATCGGTCCAAGTAAATAGTTCGCATTTCGTTTTATGTCGGATTAATACGATGCACCGTTGAAAAGTTGAATTTGATGATTTTATTTGTTTTTGATAAGCGTGACTCCTATCAGGTGTGTTTAACCTCGCTGATTAAATTTGTTTTTTTTTACTGATTTTGTGTTTATTTCATTATTATACCTTTTTTTCGGGAGCTTTACAACCTGACCTCAAAAGTGTTTATCAAACATTCCTTATTCCTCTTGTGGTTAGATTGGTTTGTAGTGGTACAAATATCAAAAAACAATAATTCAAACATTAAGAATAACTGTGTTTAAAAAGAACAAAACCATTTTCATTTGTTTACATTCATACCTACGAAACAAACGAAACTGAAAAACATATTTACTCAGCTCGCTCACCATTTGTCTATTTTCAGGAGTCACCTTACCTTTACATGCTCTTTTCATTACTATTTGAGCTAAAAGTATTAACAGCTGCTGTTTGTTGCAGATCAAAGAACTCGAATTCAGTCGAGGGGTCGGCTAGCAACAGCGCGAGGCGAGCTTATACCGACGACGAGCTGCAGTCCGCCTTGCGAGACATCCAGTCCGGGAAGCTGGGCACCCGACGCGCTGCCGTCGTCTACGGCATCCCGCGCTCCACCCTCCGGAACAAAGTGTACAAATTAGCCTCCGAGCCCGGCCACGAGTCTGAGCCCGACAGCGACCCCGAGCGGGACCGCGAGTCTCCACCTTCGGTCATCCTCAAGATACCTACCTTCCCACTACCAGATGAAAAATCACCCTCGCCAGCCGGCGTAACCACCCCTGTCACACCCTTAACGCCGCACCTTTTACAACCGCAGCCCTCGATAAACCCATCATCACAACTTCTACTGCCGTCTTCAGTCTTCGCAGACCCTCCGTCGACTCAACACCTTTTCACGTCGCTGAACGACGTGATAGCAAAGAGCATTAGCCAAAAGTTTCAGCAGCCGCTGGACAGGCCGCATCAGACGGACCTGCCCTTCATGAGGGGACCAGACAGACACGTGTCAGTAATAAAGACACCGCCTGACAACCATAGAAACATGGGCGTCCCGAGCAACTCACGCTCACTTCCGAATAATAATGGTCAGCAGCAGCAAGGTGGTAAAGGCACTAGGCCCAAGAGAGGTAAATACAGAAATTATGACAGAGATAGTCTTGTTGAGGCAGTCAAAGCGGTGCAAAGAGGAGAGATGTCTGTACACCGCGCTGGATCCTACTACGGAGTTCCGCATTCTACGCTTGAGTACAAAGTCAAGGAGCGCCACCTCATGCGGCCGCGGAAGCGCGAGCCCAAACCGCAGCCGGACCTAAAACCACAGCCACCAAAGCCTCAGCCGCCAAAACCACCTCAGAAGCCGTTCTCAAACGGGATGAACGGACCGGAGACGCCTAGTTATCCACCGGGGTACCCATTCTGGCCAGCTCCTGGCTTTGCGCCGCCACCAACGCCTGAGCTGTACGCGTCACATATGATGCGACGTCTTCGTGAAGAGGCTCCACCTCCAGCAAACGGATCGTTCCTTGAAGGGATAATTAGGTCAAGCTTAGAAAGGCCTGGCGCTGCGTTGCTGCAGAGGCTAACGGCTGAGCCAGCTCGTCCTCCAATAGGGGCTTCGGAGGCGCCAAGTCTTTTGAGGAGGTTAGCGGGAGAGCCGGAGGAGCCTCCTGCGCGGCGGCCGCGACTGGACAGCTCGGACCGGCAGCTGGCGGCGGAGATGCGGGAGGCGGTGCAGCGACTGCGCGCCGACAAGCTGCGCCCGCGCAACGGCACGCCCACGCCGCCCGCGCCCTCGCCGCCCGCCGCGCCGCCCGACCGCCCCTAGTACCACCCCCTGAGCTACCAGCTCTACCATCCTGGGCTCCAGTGATGACACGCCTGTGACTTTTGTAGTGAAATAGTGATCGTGTTACACGTTGCGCCGAAGCTATTCCCGATTCTCCTCATGTCTTTGTGATAGTATTTTCTACATTCCGATGGGGGTCGACAGTCGGCCGCTCCGAGTGCTGCTCAGAACGTACCTCGTCTTAAGCCGAGACTTAAGCTAGTGTGGTGATTCAACAGAATGGGACCTAAAATGCAACCTTGAGGTACTCTTTATTCAGTGATTATTAATACCGATATTTAATTCAACCGCAATAGTAAAGATATTTGTATCAATTAAAATGTAACCGAACACGATAATCCGATACGTTAATATTGAATCATTTAATTTACTGTGTATACCAATGTAGTGACAATAAAACTTAGTACAGGCTTCGTAATAAAATAACACTTGCAGGAGTAGCTGGGTTGACATCGACATTCTTTTACGCATTTAAATTTTTAAAATTAAGTTTAAATTAGATGTAACAATATTCGCTTTCTCAGTTTACAATAGTGTTGCTTCATAATTTACAATTATAGTACAAATAATAATGTTTATGTATTAAAATATACATGAACCAGTTAAATCAGCCCAGTGATTCCGCTACAATAGTGACCCTAACAGTTTTAATACACACCAAATACACAATAGTTACCTACGTTCCCACAAGCTCAATAATACACAGCTTTACATAAACGCAATAATATCACAGTATACAATAGATATTAGAGCCCACCCTCGGTAAGAAGAGATCCTTTGGAAATTTGGAATGCATCGACGCGCGTCTTTTGTTATTTTTAGGAAATTATGTAAGGATGATCGCTGTCGAGACATGAGCACCGATCAGAGGCGACAGAACCTAGGACAGAACATTCAGACGAGCCTCACTCTTGACCTTATTTTAAGTAAAAGACAACCAAAAGTTTACGTTATTAATGGAAAACAAAAAAAAACTATTTAAACAATTTTTAAGTAAGGAAATGAAAAAAAAATGTAACAAATTAATTATAAAAAGCTAGCTATGAGTGTAAATGTTAATCGATTTTTAAGTGGAACTATTGCAGAATTTTGTGCGGTGTTTTTATAATTAGATAGGTAATATATTGAATGAAATTATGACGGCAGGTCGGCTGGTAGCCGCGTCGTCGTTTCCGTTTTGAAGAGTGGCCGAGATTATTTAGTGGTGGACGCATTTGAGTTGACCTGGCGGCGGGTTTTCACCAAATCTGCCTCAAGTGCGGCGCGGACGCGTCTGAGCTTCGATGTATACGCGGCTAGTTCGGAGTTATGTGCAATTATTATTTTGTATAGTAATCTAACTGTGTCTAAGCATACACGTGGATTTCCATATTTCTAAATGTGATATTTAGGTACTACGGTGCGGTTATTTGGACGACCTCTTGGCACCGGGCAGGTCGGGCGAATCGGGCGATGTATACAACACGTACGTATATAATACTTCTAGTGAACGTATATATTGTATATTTTATGTACCTATTAATGTATCTTAAGAAGATATATTCTTATTTTTCATGGTCCAAGTTTTAAATGTTTTATCGACTATACAAAAATATGGATAATCATTAATTATATTCTTATCGACTTTTAAATTATTAAAAATTAACCCAAAAATTCTTAAAAAAAAACTAATCTAATGATATCTCAGAATTTGTGAAGTTTTTGGTGTTCAATCAATCAAAAATATATGATTAAAAGTACGAGATGAAAAATGTATACGCTCTCCCAGGTAAAATTAGGTAAAAACTATTTGGATACTTATAAAAATTATCATACGATACTAATGTAAGTTATGTGTATCTGTGCGCCTCATGAAATAAAAGAAATCTTTGTATAATTATGTATATTATGTAACTGAAATATACATTTTAATTATATACATGTTATAAAATAACTTCTTCAGAGAGCAGATCAGTTGCCGTCGCTCGGCGCCAATCATGTTAACATTTTATATTCTCTGACCCAAATACTATATTAATTGTTAAAATAAAAGATAAATTTCACAACAAAAACAATCCAAATCCAATACATATCCTTGTGAGGCGTCGGGCGCGTCGAGAGAATGGAAAAACTATATATTCGGAAAACTAGTCGATAGCGTGTCTTCAATATTTATTTCTCTATCTATAATTTTCGATGTCTTTAGGCATTTAAAGTCTATATATTATATGTATATTAAACGTTATTATTATGCATTTAGATATCTGAGTGATAGAACATTTTTGTATGCAGAAATTGTAAAATTTTCTATATTTTTCATCGTGTTAACATCACATCCGCCGAACCGCATTTTCTATTCTATTGTGAAATTCTAATTCTTAATCAGAAAAAATGAAAAAAGGAATTCTTACAATACGTACCGGGACTATGTGTTATGCCTGACATTTGTTGATAGCTTAAAAACGTTATTTTTGTGTAAGTTTGTACAGAAATAATAGGATGGGACAATTTGCAAAGAAAACTAGATTTAAACGAACATTCCGTTTAGAATGTTACTACGTTTTTTTTAAAATAAATATTAGAATTATGTAATTAATTACACTGAGAAGAAAACGATAAGTTTTTCTGTATCGGGAACAAATCAATTCGTTGTTTAATCTTATTTTGTAACGTTAGTTAATTTTTAGGTTGCTTAATTATTATTTTTTCAATTACCCATTATTGTAATATGATTATAATAAATGTTATAAATGTAATTGTTTTTTCTGTGAGTGATGTAATGGTTGAGACATTGAGAGGGTTGCGACTGATCGAGTAGTAATAAGTGAGTGCTTAAGGCCAAGCACGGTCTGTACAAATGGTATAACGCCGCCTTAATAACGATGTTATGAGCGGCCTGTTGGCAGACGTCCATAGAATAGAGCGCTAGATCACCGGCTGTTATCGTACATACGTTCTGCAAATTGTAAGGTGTAAAAAAACATAATTAAGGCCTGTACCCTACCGCCGATCTCAATTACAAATCGTTACTTCGAAATCAAGATAGCAATAACAACAATATTAAAAAAAAACTACTATGAATTTATGTTAATTTAAATATTTTAATTTAGTTTAAAATTACAAAACAATTATACATTGTTCCCCAAACAGCACAGCTGTTTTTTGGGGATAAAGTTATTTATCTTTTTTGAACTTCAAGATGGTAAAAGTTAAAAACGTGACAGAATAATTTCTGAAAGCGTTTAACTAGGTACAGAGTTTGATATTAGTCCAAGGGTAGCCCTTTTTGTATTCGCCTTAAGTTAAGTTGTCTCCGAATTAATGTTTGTCCTCAAACCTTACTTTTGTAGAATGTTATGTCAAACGATATCGAATTCGTTCGACAGCCTTTGAGCGATCGATCTCGGAATAGGTCTTTTTTCTTTGTTAATATAGCGTTATCACACGAATACCTCATTTTGAGTAATAGTTGCGAGGATTTTCCATTTATTTTTGCATTTTTATAAAAAGACGTCTGCCAAGAGGTTGCCGGTTTATAGTGAATCATGTTTTATTGTAAATTTGTCGTTCAATCATATTTTTTCCACGTAGCTTTTAAGTATTTTAGTTAATATACAATACATAAATTAAGTGTAATCTATTAAATGAAATAGCCGATAGTTATTCTTATTATTATGTATTTTTTTGTTATTTTTTCCCGTAGTGATAATTTTGCCTCTGGCTTAGATAAGTATCATGTGGGGTCCTCGAGAGGTCCGGAACAAAAAGACATTGAAAGTATGTTGCATTTTATTCGCGGTCTGCGGGACTAGAAACGCAATCTTGTTTTTTCCAGAATTTTCTTCTTACACATTCAATATTTTTTAGTAAAATATGTTTAATTTCTTAGTAGTTCAAAGGAACACTAAATTATTTTAATATCAATACAATAATATAACAAAGGAGATTGTGATTTTTTAAACATGCTTAATTTAAATTTGATTTTACGATGTGGATATCACATCACACATTTCAAAGGTATATAATGTACAACAAGAGCATTTAATTATAGACATACTTAATTTCCTTTAGACGGATACAAATGTTTGGGTCTAAAAACGCTTACTGACTAACATCACATAAATATAGTGTTTTTTTTTAGACATTGTAAAATAAAGAACCTTATAATGTTCAGGTTATGTAAAGAGAAAATCTCAAAATGGACCAATTTGCTGATTCCGATGGAATTAATATTTAAAAGTCTCACATTATTTTGTTTATTTTTAAATTAATAAAATATAATTATTAATTTGTGAACATCAGATCGAGCTATAAAGATCAAAATATTATATTGTTATTTAATTATTGAGTACAATTATTAAGATAATATATTATTTTCTGAATAATGTACCTAACTCGCCTTTATTTTTGTTATTTCGTTCCTTTAGTTTTATATAATTATATTTTTGTTTAGCTCTTACTTTAATCATTCAATATAGTTTTGTATAATTATAGTATATTTTCGATTCCACTATTAAATAGTTTTCTGTTAAATAGAAATATTTTTTATTTAATTTTCAAATCACACCACTCTTTTACAAAATCGTAAAAAGCGAAAAACGTATTGGCGCGAAATGGGATTGGCATAACATTACAACACTTATTCTAATTTTTGAATCTAGTCAAATTTAGCGAAATGAAAATTGAGTTGGAAGAAACAAAATGTGATTTGACTGAATTGTTTTTTTTTTAGTAAAAAATTAAAAAAAAACGTCCAAATTGGGTCGCGTGGCGGCCGATCGATATTGATTTGAGCGTGGAATTGTAGCCAATGTTTGTAGTTAACGGTTTTTCTTACTTATACTGTAACTGTCAGTAGGTTTTTTGATATGAAAACGCGTTTTTTCATAAAATTATCTATATGTACCTATGCTAGTATGTCCCTGTATCTATAAGATCTTTTATTACTTGCGTTAAAATTACTTATTATCGTAAAGGATGGTTTGGCAGGTGTACGAATGTGCGAGGATGTTTAAAACCTGTATACAATAAATTTCTTTCATTTGTTGAATTTTGCTTGTTTCATTTTTCATTGAAAATAGCTCCTTAGTTTTTTTTATTCTTGAAACAGAATGTACCTACAGGACTTTTTAACGCGGTTTCCACTAAGTTCAGATGATTATTATTTGGGAGGTGGCGCGTAAGGTTTATATGCTGGCTATACTGTAGGTATACCCTACTAATGAAAAATCATATAAATTCTAGTCATGCAAACTTCAATTCATTAAAAGACTAGATCAGTTGTATTAAATCAGCCTTGAAAATCAAGAAAAACACAGCACTCCTGTGCTGATTTAAACGTGGCTTCGTCTAATCTAAACACATTCCCACGATTAGTATTGTAGGATATTATAGCTAAGTCGTCTACTGCTGGACATATGCCTCCCGCACAGATGGCTCTAATGACAATGCTGGACATAGGGTACAGATCGTAATAATGTCCAGTCTTCTACGACGCCCAACCTTTGTACACCCGCAACTTTTTCAAGATGGGCTGAACACCTTGTAGGGGGATTGCATAATCTAAGTTTTTCCCGCCACCCGAGAAATTATCGACACCAAAACCATTAGAAAAAAGGCACTAAAACAAAACTATAATTTAAGAAAAATTAAAGGCTCTATTCAAGTTATTTAAAAACGAGCTTTCCCGGCTTACTTCGTTACGTTAAAATGTTCCAAATAAGCAAAAAGCAAATATAAATTTAATTTTAATTATGTTACAATTTTTTTAGACTTTCATTTTTAGTTATTATTGTTTTTATTTAAGTATGTAAGTACTAGTTAACTTATTTTTGTTCATTAAGTTATAAGTTAAATTCTAATTAGGTAAGTATTTTATAAACTTTAAAGTATGTACATATTACAACTACAATTTGTGCAATATCTTATTTAAGGTAGCTTAAGTGATACTATTCTATTTTGTAACATCTGTTTATGTACCTTAAGAAAGCACTAATAAATGAATATGAATATGAATACGCCATAGAATATAAGATACAAAAGACTTGGCTCTATAGACTATGTTCTTTTGACTGCCCAGAATGGGCGAATAAAAGTACAAACAACAACAACAAACCACCTGTCAAAATATGTAAACAATGGAAAAAATATTGCACCTTGGGTTACATTATTTGAGTTTAAGTTAGGATCCCTAATTTTTTTCAAAATCTAATATAGCCTATGACACTCGGGGATAGAGTAGCTTCCTACCAGTGAAAGAATTTTTCGAATCGGTTCAGTATTTCTCGAGCCTATTCGTTACAAACAAACAAACAAACAAACAAATCTTTCCTCTTTATAATATTGGTATAGATTAAATCTACTAATGAATCGCCTATAAATGGCCGCATAAAAGTGGAACTCCTTTCATTTGTCTTTAATTTTTTGTTGTACAGTGGCGATCTAGGACGGCGTATCACTTCCGGTTTTTCTGTATTGCAAAATAGCTCTTTGGTATTACGTATTACAGTCCAGGGCACATGAGACCATAGACACATCTGTTACGCCGTCCTAGACCGCGACTGTACCAACTGAATTTTTTCTCTAGATTGCCATGAACGAAAAGTATTCTACAAAAATAACCCTCGGTCCACTTGTCAGCTATCGGACCCAACGGAAATTAGATGTTGAGTTTAGGTATATATTGAAATTATCATCAGACAAGAGTGTAAACCTTCCATACCTTCAATAAAGTTTTCTGCTAAACATCCTTTTTTTTTAGGCGGCGAAACTCCTAACGAGTACCCTGCGACCCCGTTGGGAGTCGCAGGGTTATGGTGGGTTCGCACCCACTAAAACCCCGCCGGTGTCCATCTCGGCTGTTGGCAAAGGGGTCACGGGTGATCTTTCGATCGTTATGTTCAACTCCGCGACCCCCTCCAGCATTGGCTGTAGTCCCCCCTGAGCTTGGATGGCTCTTTCTACGCTCGACGGCGGAATCTGGAAACCGAGTTCCACCGTCCTTCTCGGGGCCGTTATATGACTACACGAGGCCCCCGCCTCGTGCACCCAACGACCCCGGGGGACCCTCTTAGTCGCCTTTTACGACAGGCAGGGGATACCTCAGTCCTATTCTTCAGCCCGGTACTGCAGGACGTCTGCTAAACATCCTGCCAACCTACTCAAAAACGCTAACCCGAGCGCACTAATTTACCTTACCTGTATATTTTAAAGATGTTATATGAAGTAGCCTTTTTTATTAGAGGTTACCTACATTGCTTATTAATTACAGTGATCAGTCCTTAGTATTATAAAATAGTATATATATATATACATAAAACAAGGTTGTAAATAACGAACCCTCTTGGCTACAAAAAACCACATCCTTGTTTTTGTTAGAAGCTAAAGAAAATATTACATCATAATATGCATGTATTGAATATCCGCCATTTTAAAGGTCCCGATGTCGTTATGTCCCTTTTTTGCTAAATAAACAACATTTGTGGGATCATCCGGATTTCGGAGCATTCAGGCTGAAGCTACGCTGAACTTAAAAAAACTAACTAGCAACCTACACCTACCTCTATGTTCAACCAAAATCTTATCTCATCCATAGTTAAAATAAATTGCTGTTCCTTTGTCTAGCTCGAAACTCGAAAACTGCTGGGCCGATTAAGCTGATTTTCTCATTTAGTCGCAAATCGCTATTTAGTATAATTTCAGCCTTATTATATTCATGGTCATGGTGTAAGTACCTATGTATGTTTCGAAATTACTAAAAAAAAGTATGTAGATAGGTAATTTTGTCATCGAGAATAGCTCTATTTAAAGAGGGCTTGTTTTCGTTCGCCTTAAAGGCAAAAGAAAAAAAAACTGAGAGTAAATTAAATAAATTGCCTTGTAGTTTGTAGTCGTCTCGGTGGAACGAACTTTCATTTTAAAAGACAAACTTGTACTTAATCTGTAGTTGTTTTCTGTTCTTTTTAAACCACTTCTGAGTCTTGAATAACAGTAAGTATGCAATTCAATCTGAATTCTACTAGGAGTTGATTTCAAATAATTTTAATCATTGTTCATGACAACCGTAGCCCGCATGGTTCCCAAAAGATGGCAAGAGGCGACGTGTGACGTGATTGACCTAGGAAGCGATGGAGCGATGAGCTGGGAGCCCACACTAAGGCTGACATTCACAGTCGAGCTGCAGCACTGAGTATCACTCCGAACTGTCAAAATCGCCCGTAAACTCGCTCTCCGCTTGAAATTCATATTCACAGTCGAGTATCGTAGTGATCTCAGTGCCCTGTCACTTGGCGAAGCATGAGACGCCCCGAGTCACCAAATTTAGCACTTGGCTAGCACTCGCGACGGCTAGGACAAGACATTTCTATCAATACCACACACAGTCACGAAAGTAATCAATCAATTGTTTGAAAAATATCACTCCTTGTTTTTGTTTCTGATCTGAGTTGATTGGTTTTTCGGTTTTTCGTTCTTTTTGCTAATCTACTTAACTAACATATCTAACTGACTGCGGAAATTGTCTTACCAGGACCCTCTTTATAGTTTGGACCACTAAAGAATGGATAACCATTTGTGTTTGGAAAAGATGATGACCCATGATGCTTGCAGGTCGGAAAACACAAGACTGGCCACATCCAAGAATTTTGTTGTTAGATATTTGTTTAAGAATTTATAAACATTATAAGTATTATGAATGATTTGTGGAGCTGGATACAGCAGCAGCAGCCACCAGCGGTTAATGGTTTGAAAAATCATAAAAAACTTTATTTGGTCTCGCCTTCAGGAATTATATTTTAGACCTATTTTATACCTAAGTACTTACTTGAAAAGAAATTAAAGAATCTAATTGAAACGCCTATTTTTAAATGTAATTTTTATTTACCCACTTATTATTCTGGTTGGAGGTACGTAAGTTGATAGGGTATAGGTCTGCGTCAAATCAATAATTTTTCAAAATATATGTAGCTAATAAGTTGTTGCTCACTCTGAATCTGGATTGACTTTTGTTATCTCTTATATACATTGATTATTAGCCTAAGCTGTAAGTACCACACTGCTGCTTGTTACCTCTTGGCTTCAAGAAAATCTAGGTAGGTAGTAATTTCTAATAAATTAAATTCCTTTTCCTAAAACTATCACACCTTCCCGCAGTAAACTAAATTCCATAAACTCCTCAACTGTAGTAACCTAGGTTCAGCTCTCATGTCTAATCATGTCCTTGTGACTTAATAGAAAAATCTGATCATATAAAAAACTTGGTGTGATGTACTACAATAGGGTTATACTTTTTTCTTTCGAATAGTTATTCTGTATTATTATAATAATAATATGTATTTTATTAGTGTTACATATTTAATATTATTTCCATTTTATTTTGTATAATTACCACACAACCCACTAACCAAAATAAAAAAATTAACTGTAATTTTTAACTGCGGCCCGCTAACTAAAATTTATTATTTGCAACAATACAGGCTATGCTTTTGTGGTAGCTATTGTTAAAATGTGTTTAGGTTAGATAGAATTCATAATTAAAAACAAAACTTTTTAATGTTTTTATAAAGATTTATAATTTCACAAAACAATCTTTAGAATGAGTCCAAAAACCTAAATTTTGAATGAAGTTGACCTGTTCTTCCTTTACGTTAATCATATATAAGCCCACTGCTGGGCAAAGGCCTCTCCAAGTATTTTCCAGTTCGCTTCAGCGGCTGCCAGTCTCATCCATGTTTCCCCAGCAACGGTCTTTATATTGTAGGTCCATTTGGCTGGTGGTCTGCCTCACTTCCTTTCCCTTCTCTTGTTCTTCATTCGGGGACGGCTTGGTCAGTGGATCGTTTTGCCTTTGCTCCTTATGTAATGGAACAAAATTAACCATCTTCCAAGGGTCGTCGTATAAAAATTGGCAGCAGTGTGTATTTCTGATGACAATACATACAATACATACTGTCGAACTGATCTGATGATGGGGCCGGAGGATATAAACTGAAACTTTATGAAACATCGGTATCGAAGCTGTGTGTGAAGTTGTTAGAAAAGTCTTGTAACTTTGACCACGATTAGGGCTTCAAGGTCTGATGAAGAAGCCGAAAGATAAGCACTGGAATTCCATTCTGTAAAGCGTGTTTTTTCTAGTGATTTGTTTTTTAATACAACCCAATACTTTGAAATCAAAACAAACGTTTCTAACCTATAAGGTAGCGATAGGTACTTCAATGTGCCATCCCTTTTCGATGTACGAAATAATACAACATACTCTCTCTGTCTTTCATCTTTTTTTTAAATAGGGTGTCCATGAGCATAGACAATCGATAAAATTTTGTGGTGTTTTACCATTGTGAGATGAAAACTATTGCATCTGTGCCGAATGTTTGAACTTTGCGAAGTCAAGCCCAAGTGGCAGCGAAACTCGTCTCTGAATACGAATGATTGCGAGTCTACTCCGAGTCGCAATTATGATACTTGAGCCAGTCAGGTCGAAGTTAAACTTTGCGCGCTGACTGTGAATGTCAGCCTAAGACCTGGTGGGAATGTGCAAAGGATCGGGAGAAGTGGAGAAAGGGGAACGAGGCCTTTTCCCAGCAGTGGGACGATACAGGCTGCAAATAATAATAATAATCATCACAACAGATATTTTTATGTTATCTCTATGTAGTATTTTTGTGGCTGTTCCAGCAACCTAACAACAAAACATTTAAAATAATATAAATAACAATGTCAACTATATGTAATTCAGATGATATGCTATCGTACTATGAAGTTTCATAAAATTCCTACCAGCAATTTTTGCGTGGAAGCGGAACAAAAAAATTACATTATCACATTATAATGTTAAAAGAATTGTGTATGTTTTTCAAAACAAATTTTTTAAAGTCAATTTATCCATAGAGTAGTGTTAATTTAGCTCTTGTTTACCTACCAAGCAAGAGTCTATGTAGAGCCAAACGCAACTTCATCCGAAGATAAAAAAAAATATTTCCAAAAAATATAATTGAAAGCACGAAAAGCGAAACCTACGCGACGAATCCAGTTTCGTTTTTAAATTCGCAAAGTGCAACCCTGACCTTACACTCTTCGACTTCGACTCAAATTGACATTTCTTGTCAGTGTGTGTGTGTATGTGTGTCTGTGTGTTTGTTAGCTAGTGTGCGCGCAATTCGGATACTTTCGCTTGGTGTGTTTTGTTTTTATTTTTCAGTTTGAGTCAAAGAACAATGAAGGGGTAGGTCAGTAAGGAAATTGTAGATGGGTTAAAAACTTTCTGGAGTCGAGTTGAATTAAGGTGGTCCCTCTCGATAAGGCGCGAAATTCAAATTTTTTTTGCGTTTTTTATTTATTCTGGCGAAAGTATTCATTTTCAATAAAGTTATAATGAATTCGCGTATGTAAAAAACTTTCTTCCACATTGTAATACAACGTTTTCTGAAGACAGATCTACAGATTTTGTGTCTAAGGGGTAAAAGGCCAAAAATCAAGTTCCTTGAATATACACAAAATCGGTAACACTGTCTTTCAAAAACGATATATTACAATGTGGGAGATTGGTTTTTACGTACGCGAATTAATTTAAACTTTATTAGAGATGAATACTTTCGCCAAAATAATTAAAAAACGTATAAAAATTTGAATTTCGCGCCATACCGTGAGTTACCACCTTAAGTTGCGACTATCAAGTCAAGGGCGAGACTTATAAGTTTTAATTTTATTACAAAAAAATAACTTACCTACTTACCTTAAAGTTATTTTTGAAAAAAAAAAAAAAAATTGTTGCTTGCATGGCATGCCGCATGACACAGTGATATTGCGAAAGCGATATAAATTTTAAAACAGTTTGGCTAGCCATTAATCTCAAGTTAAAAACTGTCTTCTTAATATTTCCTCAATTACTGCTTCTTTACTTTCCCCTAAGCATACGTATTTTAATCGGTCAATAATCTGTGCACTGGTATTAAAGAAAAGAGCGACATTATTATTTCACAATTTACTTCTATAGCCGGTCGCCACAGGGAGTAAGAAACTTTCGTAGGCATCTTTATTACAAAAACCACCAACCATCTGTACTTTTGCACATCACCGCAGCGCAATTTGGATACTTTTTGCGCACTCACACAAGTACAGAATGCGCTTGTGTGCCGTGTGCCCATTTGTGCGCGGGCGCACGTTTGGGCAATGCACTCGGTGGCACTGACCTTCCTCAATGCAGCTGTCTGGGGGACGAAATGGGCCGAAGAGAAAAAAGTTTTTTTTTTTCGTCTTGCCTTTATGGTTTGGCTATGGGGCTGGGTTTTCGGTTTTGTGCAGTGCTTTGTTTTAACAGAAAGTTTTAATATTTGTTTGACAATAGTTTTTTTAAATGAACTCACTTTTTATATCTCAGAGGCCTTTCTAATTTAAACAAAAATTGTGTCTTCTTAACCGTGGCAAATATCAAAATCGTAATAAGTACTAGTACTTGATAAAAATCTTGTCAGTATTTTAAAAGCACTTACTACTTACTTGAACAATTACTTATACTAAATTGTTATTAACTAAAAAATCGATTCATTTGCCTTTAGAGGCGAATTTTTGTAAAATGTAGAGCTTTCACAGTGCCTCAAAAATACTTAGATTCATTAAAAACTTTTTTTTTTTTTTTAAATTAAAAACTGATTTTTTTTTAGATATTTTATATGATTTACAAGATATAACAGAAGAGTTAGTACAAAGACCTACAAATGCACCATCATTATACATGTATATAAAGTTTAAGATAGTGTAACTTAATGTACAACCTTACCGAAACCAATAGGTAAGCCTTTTCCAATCAAAGTTATTTTTATGAACGTTCTATACGAAATTACAGAGTTGTTGAAGATAGGCATTTGTCACAGCTACAGCCATGGCAGGTTACAGCTGATAAGCTGACAAACTTTTATGACAGAGACTCTCACTATGTACTGTACTTTAGCACAGCATATAAAAAGTACTATGTACAGTATGGGCATGGGCACTCGCTACATTCCTCAGCAAGTGCAGCTCCCCTGCGCCCGGTTACCTTTCAGTTACCGCTCAGTACAAATAGCACGTCTTATCTCACTCACACAAGCATGATACGCGTACAACGTACACGAGTTTCCGCTGTGCGCGAAGCAACGCGCCTTTTTCTATAAAGTGTCTGAGCTGTGACAATGTAATACTCGCTTTGAAGGTTGATCTACCTAAAGTCCAAATTACTCAAAATTTTCGTCACCTGCCTTGCAGTAATTTGATAAAGGGTCGCGTGCCATTATGCTATAAACGCCATAATTACGGCGCAACTATTTTTGTTATTTTTGATTCGAAAACAAAAGAAGTTTATTTTGTTATCGCTCGCGGTCGTACCCTTTGGGCATGATAATTGAAATAAGTAGATTAATTGTGTTGAAGGCATTTTTTTGAGAATTTGAGGGAACTTAAAATGAATATGGGCGCTAATGCTACTAAAGTTTATCTATATATTTAAAACTCTTCCGTTACTGACTGACTGACTGACTGACAGACAACGCAGAGCCGTAACTACTGGGCGTAGCGGGCTGAAATTTTGCATGTAGATTCCATAGGGAGTGTAGGTGAGCACTAAGAAAGGATTTCCCGAAATTCCCATGGGAACGGGAATAAAATGGATTTTTGTGTTTATGAGAAATCTGCGCGAGTGAAACCGCGGGGCAGCCTCTAGTTATGATATAAGAAGATGTCTTCTTTTCTTTGCATTTGTAAATATTGTAAATAAATAAAATAAAAAATAAAATAAAATATAAAATATAAATATTTAAAATATTTTTTCGTACTTTCCCAATTTTCCAGTACAAAGAAAATTTATGGAAACTCACAATTGCCCGGCTATGAACCGAAATTAATTAGAGAGTAACTTTTTGACTACAATAACATTACAGTAACCAATAAAAAATCTCTTTTCGAGAGGGTGGGGTAAAAAAGAATTTTCAAAATATGATGCCACTTCTCCTGAGTGCTAGAGTAAAAGTATTTAACAGAGTATTTTATAAATAACCAAACCAAATAAGTATTGTTACGCCAAAGAACTTAATTGCTGAATTTTGAAGCTTTTGGATGAGTTTTTAGCAAGCTGTACCTAACTTATAAGGTTTCAGCCGGTTTCAGGAGGATCTCTACCACGTACCTACTCAAAGATAAATAGGTAGGATTAATCCAAATCGCGGACAACCATACATACATACATACAGGTCAAACTGATAACCTTCTCCTTTGTCGTCGGTTAATAATGCACTCAAGTTACCGTTGGTTTCAGACGTCTGAAACTGAGACTCCATCTGAAATTTGAAATCTAAAAAACTTACGAGTAAGAGTTTGTTTAACTATAAAGCTTAAGTTTACTAATGTAAAAGTTTGAATAAATAAACATTTTCATATTTTTTTTTCATTTTCAATTTGCATTGTAACTTGACTTTACTGTTGCAAAAATTATGTTTTTTTTTAACTTATTTCTGCCTAGATGCAGAAGAAATTCATAATTTAACAAATTGCCGCTAAGGGCCGGTTCGCATGCGACGGAAACATTATCATTGCGCTTTTTAGCATTGTTTCGACTAATTTGTGAATATTTAAACATATTTACGTGTTTTGATTAGATTTAAATTCTGACCGTTCGTGCCCAACAGAAAAAATCTTAATGGGTAAAACTTAAATGGTACAGTGGCGGACACGTTCGGCGTAACACTTCCGGTTTTTCTGTATTGCGAAATAGCTCTTGTTCTTTGGTAATACAATCTAGGGCTGACGAAACCATAAACAAATCTGTTACGGCCTCCTAGTCCGCCACTGTACTTAGGTAAAGGTAGATAGGTAGGTACTACTTAACTTATACCCTGACATTGATACTTGCAAATTTAAATCGTCGAAATTTAATCACTTATCACATCAAAGGGTATCAACGTCACGCCTATATTCCCCGGAGGGTAAGCAGAGGCCAAGCAAATTGAGCTCCGATCAGTGCATCGAGCTGGGGCTGGACCCACGTTTGGCCGAGTTTATAATCATTATTATGTACTAGTCGACCCGGCGAACTTCGTACCGCCTAACCTATTACTATTTTGCTCTTGTATTATACTTATAAACCTTCCTCTTGAATCATTCTACCTATTAAAAAAAAACGCATCAAAATTCGTTGCATAGTTTTAAAGATCTAAGCATACATAGGGACACACGCGGGAAGCGACTTAATTTTATAATATGTATTGATACCACAGGTTTTTTTTTTATAAAAAGGGTAAGTAAGTTACACAATCGTAATAATTAGCAGTAACAATAAAAAGTAGAGTTTGTTAACCCCTTTCTACTCTAAGCTGTAAAATCATTGCGAAAGGGAGTAGAATCACTTGACAGAGGATGGCTCGTTTGGGGGCCTCTCCAGGCGACCATTGTCGTAAGGCAAGGCAAACATTCGTTTGCCTGAACCAATTGGTGGGCACCCTGAACTACCTCCTATATCCTATAGGATAGGAGGATAGAAAGTATCTTATAGGAAACTTTATTAAATAAACTAAATTTATCAATGCCAATTAGATTTTGTCTAATTGTCTTTAAATAAGTTATAAGTATATTGTATGTATCCTATATTGAATAAATCATAAGGAATATATAGGTACTCTTGCATAAAAGGTGCACATTGTAGTTGTACCTTACTCTATCTAGGGCCTAAATTACAGGTAAGTATTTAAGTCTAGGCCTACCTACAGTTTTTGCTTACATTTCCTTTGTTTTTGTTTACAAAGTGTTAAAAAACTACCCAAGGAATTGAAAAGGAAGAAATAAGTAATAGGTAGCGGTAGCTTCGTAAGTAATTCGCATAAAAAGCTTTTTGTCTTGACTTTTCTCACCCAGTGGCTCGAAAATTACGGTGCGTTGCTTTGCTATGCTAGAGATAAGAATTTTTCTTTTTGTTTTTTGTGATATACTATTTATATTAAAAAGAAAGTGGAAACTATATTTTCACTTTTTTTTTATTGTTCAGAATCATAGGGTTATTATTTTTAAGTTATCTAGGCTTGCTGTCTTTTACTCAGAACAGAACCCATTAACCTAATAGCAGACCAAACTCATAATACCATCCTTTAGGTACCTATACTTTATTGTTTAACCTACCTATAGGTTTAATTACTTGAAATTAAAAAACTTTATGCAAATAATACAAGGATTTTACTTACTTGTTTACTGTGTGTGTCGTAATGTCGTGCGTGCGCGGTGCGTTTTTTTTTTGTGCGGCCTACTACACAACCGTAGGTACAGTGGCAGACACGGTCGGCGTAACACTTCCGGTTTTTCTGTATTGCAAAATAGCTCTTGTTCTTTGGTAATACAGTATAGGACTGACGAAACCATAGACAAATCTGTTACGGCCTCCTAGTCCGTGACTGTACCTACGGTTGTGTATAAACCTATATTTTTTATTTTTACTAGTAGCGACATCTGTTGGTGCAATTAAGTAAATTAATAAAGAAAAAAAAAACTTACCACAGCGCCATCTTACAATTTAATTTGGCATTACCACCGTTATTCTACTGCCCAACAGATGTCGCACCTGCACGAACCATATAACTTGAACGCAGTTTATTTGCTGTCAAAATGCGTCCTAGAAAGTGTGACCAACAAAAAAAACATAGCCTTAAACCGGTAAAAGTTGTTTTATTTTTATATTTCATCAAATACCTAATAATAAAATAAAAAAACAACTATTATTAACAATACATAGTATAAAATAAAGTCGCTTCCCGCGTCCTTTATATATCCCTATGTATGTTTAAATCTTTAAAACTATGCAACGGATTTTGCTGAGGTTTTTTTAAAGATAGAGTGATTCAAGAGGAAGGTTCATAAGAATTATAAGTAAATGCTCTGCACGAAGTAATAGGTTAGGCGATACGAAGTACGCCAGCTTGACTAGTGTATTCAATAGGTATAGGATACAAGATACAAGGCTAATAAAATAATAAGGTTAATTAATCAAATTATTCTGTTTTTATTGGTATTGACACCTTGTCCTTAATTAAAAAAGACTCACCGTCTTCCGGTGGTCTTTCATCACTTGAAAATTTTTCAGCCCCAGGGTCTCAGCGAGTTCTGTTCTTCGAGAATTTTTATTTTCTGATCGGGAAAATCCCTTAAAATTAAATTCACAATTCCTGTCGCACAGGGAGCTACGGAGGTATTTAGGGCTCCCACCCACCAAAAACACACGGTGGCTGTGTCGGTGATTTAGAAAGAACTCCGGGAATCATTGTGATGATCGGAATTCAGTGTCCTTCCCTTCCCACGCTTAGTTGTTGTCCAACTTTGCCTTCGGTGCAGGCATATTTTTCTCTCTGCGGCTCGCCTTTGGAGCGATGCATTTTAAACCGACTTTAAAAAAGGAGGTTATCATTGTGACCTGTATGTATGTATGCTTGTTTGTCCGCGATTATCTCGCGTTTGGCTGAACCGATTTTGATGCGGTTTTCAGAAATGTATTTGTTACATTCAGGAGAAAGTTTTAGTTAATCGACTTCGAAAAAGTGGAAGTTCTCAGTTTATGTACCTATGTGTCAGTTTGTTGTAGATTGGTCTATTTTTGTAAAAAATAAATTACCTAAGTAGGTAGGTATATTATTATTAAATGAAAACTGATGTTTTATAAACTTAGTTAATGTTTTAAATAGCAAAGTTAGTTGATCACTCTAGCTCTCTAGCTATAGCTAGTGCTAGTGGCAATGTGATGGGAATTTAATAGTTTTAGCTGGTAACCCAAAATTTAGTACCGTACGAAAAGCATTGACGTTGGGACCGCTATTCCTAAGTCCAAACCAACAAAACTCGATAAATTAAGATGTTTTTATCAAAATGGTAGAGGCATTACAAATGTTTTTATTCCTCTTCAAATCAAAATACAGACGGAAATGGTCTTGGTTCTCACCATTCCTGTGTTCAGTGCTAATCGTGTTATTGTTTTGTCAAGAATCCCTGTGTAAATGTAGTGAAGTAAATTGTTTGAATGGTGTTTGTAATAACGAGACTTGTGTGTGCCTGGAGGGATGGCAGGGTCCTGAATGCCAGTACTGCGGGGGGAAGATCAAGTAAGTTTCGAAAAGTCAAAAAACGTTGCGAAAAACCAAAGCTCTGCCAAGTTCAGTGACCTATTTGACATAACTGTTTGTCTGTCCAAATCATGGGCTAAGAGAAAGCGTAGGACATCATCCAATTAGGATTCTTGGGCTTCTTTGTCTGCGAATCATACGGCGTGACCTTCGAGACGCGTCAATATCTCTTCTCTGAAATCTTTGACTTTAGACTAAGGGTAGTCAACAAAATAAAGTTATTTCTTTATCTGGCTATTTTACATTTAACCCTTAGATGAGACCTTTATAAGGTTTTTGTAACCATATAACATAATGCTGTAAGTACTTTAAGTTAGTTAATAAGTAACTAAAATTCAATGCCTAATCACTTCCAACTTCCATATATAAATATTCTGCTCAACTAATAGACCTACAGAAATACATTTATTTCATAAAGTCAATTCAGAAAGTTTAATATTCATTCACCACTATTTGCAACTTGAGTATTAAACTAATAATTAAAACATAAACTTTGATATTATTAAAATAAATTTATTTTACTATCGGTATTGGCTCAGTATTTGGCCGATGAGCCGGGATACCATATCCATTTCATCTCTAATCAACACAGTTACATTTTCTGCCTAGCACCACAATTTGTTTGTCAGTAAAAGAGTAGAAAAGTATGAAACACACACAAGGCTGATATTTAGTCATTTTTTAGAGGCTGTTTGGGTGAGTATGATACTCGGACAAGTTGTTCCCGAGCACTGATCATCCTAGCTAGCGCGGTCTTTTACTCAGTCGTGCTTAAGCTTCACTTTCTTGAAGTTCAAACTCAACCGTGTATATTAATTTGGAGTGCAAAAAGATTAAGAGTACCACGCCTACGACCAATTTAATATGTCTATGTGCAAACATTTCATATGGGTTGCCTGGAAGAAATCGCTTTTAGCAATATAAGTCTTGCCCATTGCATGCAAATTTAAATATGTGTATTATTAATTGTATAATGTTCTTTTCTCTATACCAATATTATAAAAGAGGAAATATTTGTTTGTTTGTTTGTAACGAATAGGCTCCGGAAATACTGAACCGATATGGATAGGAAGCTACATTAACCCTGAGTGTCATAGGCTATATAAGATTTTCAAAAAAATTAGGGATCCTTACCTAAACTCAAATAATGTAACCCAAGGTGCAATATTTTTTCGGTTGTTAACATATTTTGACAGGTGGTTTGTTGTTGTTGTTTGTTTTTAATTCGGCCATTCTGGGCAGTGAAAAGAACATAGTCTATAAAGCCAAGTGTTTTGTAGTATCTTATATTCTATGGCGTAACAAAGTAAGCCGGGAAAGCTTGTATGCAATAAAGTGTTTTTTAACTTTAACTTTAAAGTAATTTTGGAGTGCGAGTTTGAGCTGCGATTTAACTGTTAATGTCAGCCTAAGCCATCTCATCTCTAAGCCTCTATGAGCTATGAGAATTATTGTTATCCTTATCTGCAATAAGGAAGTATTACAGCATTACAATAATAATTGTCTTCTGTCTCTCGTCATGACATGACATTACCTAATTACACAGTTCATTGTTATGGTAAAAAGTTACTGTTAAATGAATATTCCTGGTCCAATTTAGTTACAAATCCTGTAATGATTAACGCAATAAGTCATTTTGTCATTCACTTGTATTTGTATTAGAGTAAACAACATTGATTTTGGCACTGAATCATTTCTGGGTTAAACTGAACCCTATTCAATTATTAGGTTCTTTTATGTGCTTACTTTTAAAAGAAGAACACAATTTTCGACACTTTGTCTGAATATGATAGTACTAAATGATTAAAAATAACCTTTTCAGATTAACAGCTCCAACAGGCATAATATCAGACGGTCCAAGCAACTACAGCGTAAGCGTGCAGTGCACCTGGCTGATAGCTCCAGAGTGGACGGGTCCCAGCGCTCCCTCAATACGTATCAGACTGGAGAGCTTTGCAACGGAATGCGGATGGGACTACCTTTATATTTACGATGGGAACAGTGTGCGCGCTGCTACCCTGTTAGCTGTATATAGGTGAGTTTAATCATTGCCTGATAAGACTTACTACCTTTGAAGTGTTTCGGGCACCGTAGATACAGGTTCTTCCCAGTTAGGAGCTCTGAGTGTATTATTTGCTACACGATATGATTCATTACGTTATTTAAATGTATAACTCGCCCAGATAAGATAAGATTTCATTGACTGCTCCGTGGCTCAGTTGGCAGTGATGTGGACTAAGTAAACGTGTGCACCCGGGTTCGATTCCCGGGCGGGGCGAATATTGATGTTTGTTTCCGATCTGGGTGTGATGTTCGTCTCTGTGTGTGTTTCGGGCACCCTAGATACAAGTTCTTCCTAGTTAGGGGCTCTTGAGTGTGATGTGTTATTATGTTATTATGTGTTATAGATAAAAAAAGTTTTATGAAGCCTTATGCTATTCTCGCTAATAAAGGAATATATCTGAGCAAGACAGTATTATGTTTGTCATCACTTTTTACAACTTTTTCTGTGCAAGATATAACCAAAATATGTTCCAACTTTACAGTGGAGTATTTCAACCTGGTGAGTCGACGTGGACGCGTCAAGTGATCGCCAAGTCCGGCCAGGCTTTGCTCCATTTCTTCTCTGATGATGCCTATGCAATGGAGGGCTTCAACGTGACCTATGCCGCGTACTCCTGCCCTTCGGATTCGCATCACACCAACTGTTCTGGTAAGATTAAAAAAAAAAGTGGACTTTTTGATTACTGTTGTCTTGTCGTAAAGTTCCTCATTATTCACATGAGTTTTATTTCCGGTAAATAATGAATTTCAATAGATAATTTTTTGTCCTCTGGGCAATTATGATGCACAATGGAATTATTGTGACAAAAATAAAAGGTTGAAGGTAAGTTAGTTTAAAAACAAGCTAGCTGATTAGGTCAGCGAAATTAGGTAGGTAGGTACATAGGTTCAGCTTTTTTATATGTAAATTTTTTCGTCGGGTGGAATAAAAAGCAGTGTATATTACTCTGGCGCACAGTTTCAGTTTCAAACCATTATTCCTTGAAACTCTCACTGCACTCGGGTTTTAACAGACCACCCTCATACCTAATACATCACTTTACACCCTTCCTGCATAAACTTCTATTATTTTAATTATTATGACCAGCCATAGCCATGTTGAGATGATAGATTCTTCCTTTTGCCAAGTAAAATAAATGGTAGTTCTTCCTTTTGCTAGGTAAATTACATAATAATTGTTTGTTTTGACAGATCACGGTGTGTGCGAGGACGGGGAGTGTCGATGCTCCCAAGGCTGGGTGGGCGTGGCTTGTGATGAGCCCTTGTGTCCAAGTACGTTATAAATTATTACTAATATATAGTATAAAACCATGCCAATCTTTAAAACTTTGCATCGGATTTTGATGCGTTTTTTTTAATAGTGATTCAAGAGGAAGGTTTATTAGTACAATATGTGCACAACATAGTAAGAGGTTATGTTCCTAGCGATCAAATAACAAATTTATATCATTCCTCCCTCCAAAAGAGTGATAAAATAGAAAATTCAGTTCCCTGATTAATAATTATGGTCCTTCGAGCCGGATCATGATGTTCCTAGCGTTACAATAACAATTTCTTATCTTCTCCGCCCAAAAGACGACTGCAACGCAGCCTACTCAGCGGGCACCTGCACTCCAACCGGCTGCCAATGCCTCCCCCCCCGCGCGGGCGTCGACTGCTCCCGCGACTGGGCGGGCGCGGGGTGGGGCTGGGCGTGGCGCGAGAGGGGGGAGACCCCGCCGCCGCCCCGCGCCGCGCCCCCGCCCGTGGCCGGCCACGTGCTGCTCGCTGTGGGGGGGGCGCTGGTCACGGTGGGCGGGGAGAGCTTTGGGGCTAGGGAGTTTCTTTATAAGTGAGTATTTTAGGGTGGCACAATCAGAGGTAAAGAAAAATGGTCAAATTCAATAATGTTCTGGTTTACAAAATACAAGAAAAGAAAAAGGGGTAGACCATTTTGCAGATGGGTAGATGAATTGAAAAAGATAGGTGGTGGAACATGGACAAGAAAATCTTGCAACAGACAAGAATGGAGACAGTTGGAGGAGGCCTTTTGCCAAGAGGCACACAGATTAGAACAAAATTTATTGTATAAAACTATACATAACATGTTTGTATTGTAAAACTCTGAATAAAGGCTATTTTAATATTTAGGGAGTGGGGAATTGGTATTTTGATGGAATGAATGAGAAAGTGATTATTTTCTGGTGAGAAAGGTGGTTGAATACGTGAATTTTATAATGAATTAACGAAAGAATGATGTATTATGCATGAGATTGAAATAATAAATTACTATATTATTAATAATAATTCACTCATTCATCCTAAGATCGAAATTCATTCTCTGGTTGATAAATAATTATCGATGAGCCAGAGAATTAATTTTGATGGGATTATAAGAAAAGTTACAAAAAGTGGTGTCGGGTGAAGACACAGTTTACATATATGAATAAATGGAGCAAATAATACATAATTTCTTTTACAAAAAGAGACCCGCGTTCAATAAATTTACACATACATTCATTGAGAACTTTCTTTTTTGTCAAGTCGGTTAAAATAGGTACTGAAACCTTCTCCTGAAAGTAACAAATACTTTTGTGTAAACCCAATCAAAACTGGTTCAGCCATACTCGAGATAATCGCGGACAAACATACATACAGGTCAAACTGATATCCTCCTCCATACCTCTGATACGAAATCCAAAGGGTGAAACCGCTGAGACACATCATCGTCATTTTCGTACGTCAGAGAATTGAATTTCCTTGTACGAAACGGAACAACGAAATTTTGTTATTTGGCGGCATAACAGGAGCGAAATATGAAAATCTTTATCTACATCCATATCATAACTTCCCTTTAATATGTTCAGAAGCGATAAGTTAATGGCCTATATTAATAAACCGATATCAGTGCGTTATTATAGGCTATTAACTTATCGCTTCTGAACATATTAGGATGTAGATAAAAAACTAATGTATTATTTCAGGTACAAAATATCAGAGGGCCGATGGGAGCCGATAGAGGGGCGTGGCGATGCGCCGGCGCCGCGCTACCTGCACTCGGCGATCATGTATGGCCACGAGGCGATCGTGTACGGCGGCGTCATACTGTCTGGCGATAAGGAGCGAGGGTAAGACCACACCTCGGACACTTCAAAAAAAAAAGCGCCTTGCTTCGCGCACAGCCGAAACTCGTGCACGTGCACGCGTATGATGCTTGTGTGAGTGAGATGAGACGGGCTATTATGGTAAGACAGACAATAACAGATAAGCATGTGTTAATGGAAAAAACTCCAAACATATACATACACCCACACACATGAGTAGAGGGGTTCAAGGACTATCCGGATCGAAGGACCAACACGAACTATGTATCTAATCAACAACTCCGTCGTGACGTCACATCGTGACAGACAGCATCGGACCTATCTATATCTGTACCTATACATAGGGCTCTGCAGCCAGTAGCGTCGCCTGCGCTATATAACCTGACCATGTATTAACGACGTTGTATAACCCTACTATGTAAAATAGGTAAAGAGTGCATTCTCGAATAAAACGGCATCCGATCAACATCCTTGTGTTTTTACTGGCCTCCAAACTCCATCCATTCCGCATCAGGACCTAACAACTTCCATGGTTTAGCTGATATTGACATTCACTATGCACGCACTCACGCTTCAGTAGTCCGGGTTCGATTCGTTTAGATTTAGATAGTAAAAAACGTCTTCCCTATAAACGCAAATTTCATCAAAAAATAAGCTCTCTCTCTGTCGCGTGGCTGCGGTTAGGGGGCTCTTAAACAAATACTGCATAGGAAATTAAGACAAGATGAGGTAAATTTTAGAGCGCTCTGCTCCTTGACTAACAGAGCGATTGACAGTGCGGTCGACGCTGCTCGACCGCAGACGACCGCATGCGGTGCCGTGCAGTCCGTCTGATGTCAACCTTAGAGATCCGGGTTCTGTACTATATAATTTAGAGAGCATTTTCATAGCAATAAATGGTGGTTGTGGTTGCAGAGGGGGGCTGGTGGGCCTAGAAGGGCGCGCGGGAGAGGCCACCAACGAGCTGTGGCGCATCAAGCTTGATGCTTCCCGACCGGAGTGGGTCAACGCCACGCCTACAACCTGCAGTGGGCACAGACCTCCACCTCTTGGACACTGCGGTAAATATACTTGGGAATCGTCGTCATCATTTCATGCGAATCCACCCACTCCTGGACAAAAGCCTCCAATACAGATCGCAACAATGACTCACGATTATACTTCTATTCTATTACGATAATACTTCTATTACGATTGGGTCAAGAATTGAGATTTCAGAAATTTTGATCATCGTCCTTACAAGTTTGTCAACGAAAGATTCATCATAAACATGACTTGAGCCAAAAGACGCCCACTGCTGGACAAAGACCCCCCCCCCCAGCATTGGCTGTAGAGCTTCAACTCTGGGGGACATGGTTGTCGTCCCCCTGGAGCGTCGTTAGCTCGTCCAACGCTCGGCGGCGGAAACGGGATACTCGCGTTCTGTCGTCTTTCTCGGGGCCTTAATATGACCAACCACCGGTCGTAACCAACAACCACGGGGTCCCCTCTTAGTCGCCTTTTACGACAGGCAGGGGATACCTGAGTCCTATTCTTCGGCCCGGTACTGCAGGGCGTCTCCCCCACTAACTGATTTTAACTGTTTTCCAGGCGGGCTCGAGGTGTCAGGCCACACGGCAGTTCTAGTCTACCTCGGTGTCACAAGGAAACCAGTTATGCTGACCTTCTTTGGGCACTCCCCGCACTATGGTTATTTGCATCTAGTTCAGGTAACAATTATTTTTTAAGAAAATTTATTAAGGTGAATACATGAGCCATACGCTTTTGAAGAATGGCCTTTTCACCCCAAATCCCGCGCACATTAAGTGTAAAAGAGTATAGAATAAGAACAATACATTATTATTGCGATAGTGGCAGACACGAATGGCGTAGCACTTGTCTACGCTCCATGTGGACTAGATTGTGATATCCAAAAACAAGAGCTAATTTACAATACAGAAAAACCCGGAAGTGTTACGCTCTACGAGTCCGTGACTGAACGTGTGATGATCTTACCACTTTCTTGGGAACTAAGTGATCGGTGACTCCAATAAGCAGAGACGAATGGAAACCAGTGGGCGAGACCTTTGCCTGGCATTGGCAGTATAGAAAAAATTTAGTTTATATAACAAGGGGGTAAAGTGATGTATGAGGGTGGTCTGGTGAAACCCGAGGGCAGAGAGAGTTTCAAGAGTTCATCAAAAATGGCTTGAAACTTGATCAAACGAGAGTTGTAAACTCACCCGAAGTAGAATAACTTTACTCCCAAGTTGTGTAAACTGCTTTTTATTCCATCTGACGAAAAAAATCACTCAACCAACTAAAAAATATATCTAAATACCAACCACTAACAAGACCCCTCTCCCGTACAGGAGTACTACATAGAGGAAGGTCACTGGTCGGTGGCGGCGACCCGCGGCTGGGCGGCGCGCGGCGGCTTCGGCCACGCCGCCGCCTGGGACCCGCTCTCGAGACGGGTCTACGTGGTCGGGGGGCTTCTGTCGCAGTCGGAGGCTGCACAGGTATGTGACCAGTGTAACTAGAGCTCTGTGAAGTATAGGAGTTGTACGGAGAAGCAGGTCAATAGTTATTGGTCAAATAATTTTGCAAATTTGAGCTCTGAAGTTTAGGAGGACTAAAGGACAGTTTATGTAGTGGAAGGACTTCTGTCGCAGTCGGAGGATTCACAGGTATGTAACTAGTGTAACTTGAGCTCTGTTTAGTATAGAATGTGTACGGAGACGCAGGTCAATAGTTATTGGTCAATTAATTTTGCAAATTTGAGCTATAAAAGTATTATGTAAAAGGAAGGTCAATGTTAATTGGTCGATTGTTGGTTTACAGTAGGTTTCACAAGTAAGAACGCCAGGATTACAAAAGTATAGAAGTGCGAACGGAGAGTTTACGTAGTTAGAGGCTTCATAGGCAAGTATAGTATCTTGGGTTAGAACCAGTGTTAAAAGAGCTCTGTGCAGTATAGGAGAAAATACGTAGAAGAAGGTCCATAGTTATTGGTCGTGAAGTTTTTTAGGCATGGAAACTAGAGCCTGCCTAACCCTTCGAGGAATAAAGGCGTGAGATAATGTTATGTTGTTATGTTTATTTATTAA
The DNA here is from genome assembly GCA_951802225.1 of Euspilapteryx auroguttella. Lineage (NCBI taxonomy): Eukaryota > Metazoa > Arthropoda > Insecta > Lepidoptera > Gracillariidae > Euspilapteryx > Euspilapteryx auroguttella. The sequence goes on along the minus strand of OX637663.1, from coordinate 5,771,635 downwards.
ATTCTCCGCCATTATTATTAAATGATGTTTATCGTGTCAGGCCCCGTCGGCTGAACTGCACGAGTACGACGTAGAGAGCAGAGTGTGGCGCCCTCTGCCGAGCGCCCCCACGCCCCGCTACCTGCACAGCGCCACTTTCATATCGCCAGGTCTGTTCTTTCTTATACATACTAATAATAAGTGAATGTACTGAGTGGATCACCACAGCCCACCACCTCCTTTGCGCTTTATAATTGCTATGTAACATCAGCGCCCTCTATATCGGGTATAAATCATCATTAAAACGGCATTGAACGAGTACGACGTAGAGAGCAGAGTAAGGCGCCCTCTGCCGGTTGCCCCCACGCCCCGGTACCTGCACAGCGTTCTTATACTGGGTGTTATCGACAAGGCGGTAATAAATGAAAGGGAGATTCGGCACAGCATACCTAACAACATTCCCTAAGCAAAATGGGTCGAAATATCAAAACAAAAATCGGCTGTCCCATACATTGACCCCGAATAAATGTTTCGGACAGCTGATGTTGTGATGAAAAATTACCCTTTTAATTTATGGCCTCCCTTAACTTTCTTTTCATGAAGGAAAATATAAAATTAGGTGAGCGGAACATAAGAAATTTAAGAAAACTCATGATCATAATAATTTTCTTCTGTAAATTCAACGCATTTATGGCTTTTGATAAAACTGTCAGTCTGTCGGATAAATTAAAGAGCGACCAAGTTAAATCAGCCATTTGTTTTAATGCGGGCGAGGGACGTATAAAGTGGCGCCTCCAGCCTCTCGCAGTTTATGAAACACATACATTGTTCTCCAGGTATAATGTTAGTTTTCGGCGGGAACGCTCACAACGACAGCGCGGCGGCCGCTGTCTCCACTTCCGGTTCCAAGTGTTATTCCGGCTCCGCAGAGCTCTACGATGTCAGGTGAATGAGTTGATATAATCATTAACATCGTAATAATCTTTTTTTTTCTATGTAGTTTTTGCCTTTGTACAGAAAGCCTCGAGTATCAAAATACTTATAAACGCGAGATAGCATTTAATGGGACGAAGCCTCGAGTATCAAAATACTTATATACGCGAGATAGCACGCGTTCTGCCGCCATATTTCATCGTATCTTTATGCGCGCGGCTTGTAAGCGCGATCAGATCGCGTTAGACACTTATGGCTCTACCACAAAAAGAGTTAAACCTGGTCTAAATCACTAGACTAGGTTTAAATCACTAATTTGTCATACAAATTGGTGATTTAGATCGGTCTAACTTTTTTGTGGTAACAGGGTTAGTGTTAACCCGGCGTTAGTTCGCTTGGTGTTAACCCGGCTAAAGTATCGAATGTGTTTAGATGCGCGGCGTGGCGACCCGCGCCGGCGCCTCCCTCCGCGGCGCGCGTGGCGCACGCCGCCGCCCTCCACCCCTCCCGCGCCGCCGCCCGCAGCGTCATCATACACGGAGGGTGAGGATATTGTATATTTGTGTGTGGGGCAGATCAGTGGCGTGCCTAGTATCCTGATCGTGCCTAGTATAGTTAACCTGACCCATGAATTTAAGGATAACTCCTCAAAGTACCTAGGTACTAAACCTACAAAGCTATATTAAATAAGGCAAGCCAAGCTTTTGGACTTCTATGAAGCTGCATCCACTGGGGTAGATGTGTAGCGTGATTTCAGACGCCGCTGCCACTCTTCACCTCTCCCGCACTGCCTCCCGCCCCGTCATCATACACGGAGGGTACTATATTATACTTTACTTACCTTTTTTTGTCTAATCTCATCCCGTGTCCCTTGGCTCTCGTATAAGGCTACTAAGGTAACAACCGAAGGACGGGCAGCAGCGTCCTTTGTTGAAATACTTGAAGAGCCGTACTGCGATTTCTCGCAGGATCATTTGAAAAGTAGAGTATACAGATTGGTGTAAAGCCGTTCCGCTTCGGGTATTGTAACTACCCCCATTTGTTTAGATAAAATTATTATCATTTACAATTTGTTGCTACGAAATTGACTTTAATCTTATCCCTGTTCTACCCAGTTTCGACGGCCGCCTCCGCTCGGACGCGCTCATATTCTCAGCGGGTGGGCAGTGCGGCATGCACGCCAGCGAGTACTCCTGCCTGCGAGCAGCCGCCAGCGCGGCCCGCGCCTGCGTCTGGCGGGACGGCGCCTGTGTGCCGGTACTTTACACTCTACATATACTTTACTACTTTTTAAGGTATTGATAGTACAGTGGCGGTCTAGAACGGCGTAACACTTTTGTCTATGATCTCGTATGCCCTAGACTGTAATACAAAAGAACAAGAGTTATTTTGCAAGAGGATGGGTTACTTGCCATTTAATAAAACAGTTAACATCATGATCCGGCTCGAAGGACCACATTTTTTAAGTTATTTGTTAATTTTGTTTTCGGCATTATAGTATAGATGAATCTGTTTATATTTACAGTTAGAGGAAATCGGATGGAAGGAATCATTTGAAGGGGGGATAAAGGCGTGTCTGAACGAACCTATTCTAGGTAAGAAGCCCTTTTTTTTCTTTAAACCTAACATAATGTTTCCTAACGAAAAAGTCTATTGCTTGAATTATTAAAGCTTTCTAAAACAGATGAGAGTTGTTTTTGTTTTCGGTTAGAGAGGACATTGCAGGTTGCAGGCTTGAATAACCTGATTGTCCGAAAAGTAAGATGATTCCGTGCTTCGGAAGGCAGGTTAAGCCGTTGGTCCCGGCCGCAGTAGTGGTCGCTATAGCCGCGGCGACAAGCTGGCCCCGCCTCACGTTGGTAATAAAGCATAAACTCTGCTAAACATGGGTCCGGTTCTTTAGCTGGTGCCTCTGCCCAACCCGAGGGGAATAATAGGCGTGAGATTGTTTATTTTTTCCAAACAGACGGCGCTACAGCGTAACGTTAATAAATAAGTTTAAATTTAAAAACCTTTTTAAAATTAAGCTCTTATTTCTATAAGTAATTTTTCAATTTATTCACAGCAAGGCCTTTCATTTAATACTCATATTGTAGTAGTACACTAAAACAACTCATCCGCCATTTTGATTTTTCGGCCATGTTGGATTCTTAATGACGTTTTTTTTAACAGAATTAGGTATGTGTTTTTGACCGACGAAAAAAAAAAGGAGGAGGTAACACGTATATTTTTTTTTTCATTTTTTTTTTTTTTTTATGTATTATCACGCATAACTTTTTACAGAGTAGTCCAATTTTGATAATCCTTTTTTTAATCGATAGGACATATCTTGAAGTTGGTCCCATAAAAATTTGGAAATAAAATTTCCACCCTAAGGGTGGGAAAATAGGGATGACTTTTTGGTCGGCGGGTTGATTTATCCACTCACAGGTTGCATTTCCGTGTTACATTATAACTTTTGATACCTAATTACAATATCTTTTGAAATTAAATAAAATCAGCCGAAAGACGTCCACTGCTGGACATAGGCCTCCCCCACAAATCGCCATACCGACCGGTCTTGTTCCTGTAAACCATGTCGTCTGATCACCTTATTCGGTGTGACCACTAAACACCTTGTGGGAGAAGAAAATAATAAAACCCTAAAAGAACTGAAAAGCATAAAATAAAACTTTTTATCAAAAAATAAAACCGCCGAAAAAAAAACTGAAAAGCATAAAATAATAATCGAATTACTTAGTTCTTAAAGTAATGCAGGGTATACCAAGTAATTTTGAGTCGGCGCCACAGATTCCTCGTACAAAGATCACTAAATTAGGTACCTTAAATTTAAAGAAATAACCAAAATTCGTGCGCTGCCGCGCATCAATCTTTACGTAATTAAGGAAATTGCTTGTGTGGCGCGCCAACTTAAAATTACTTGGTATACCCTGCATTACTCTAAGAACTAAGTAATTTGATTATTATTTTATGCTTTTCAGTTTTTTTTTCGGCGGTTTTATTTTTTGATAAAAAGTTTTTTTATGGAAAAAATTTTTGTCGGATCGAATAAAAAGCAGTATATATTACTCTGGCAAAAGTTATTCTGCTTCGGGTTTGTTATAACCCTCGCTTTGTCTAAGTTTCAAGCCATTATTATTTATTATTGCTTCCTTTAGTATTGTTGGAGAGTTAATTAAAGTAAAGTGGTATAACCTCAGACGAGCGTCGCTGCCTGTCCGGCGCGGACTGCGAGTCGTGCGCGGCGGCCGGCTGCGCCTGGTGCGGCGCCTGCTACGCCTCCGCCGCTTACTGTCCCCGGCACAGGCACCAGGTATACATATTATGTCGTAGGTCGTAGGAAGATTTGATAATTAGGTTTTTTGCAAAAAAAAAAAACTAGGCATTTTGCGAAAACCCGGATAATTTGATATAAGGATCATTTGTTTCCAATCATCCTGACAAAAAGCAGTTTTTTGCAAAAAAAAAAACCTAGTATAAATGAAAAATGTGAAACCTTTCTTAACTCTGATTGGCTAGAGAGTATATTGCTTCCTTTCGAACTCTTATTCTGATTGGTTCTCTGTAGCGTCAAAGGTATTTTAACTAACCAATCAGACGACAGTTAACTAGCCAGCATTAATCTAGCCAATCAAAGTTAAGGAAGATTTAAAAATGTTCAATTATACTAAGTTTTTTTTGCAAAGAAACTACTTTAAATGTCAGTATCATTGAAAAAAAAGTTATCCTATTATCAAGTTATCCGAGTTTTTTTTTGAAAAAAAACTGATTATCAAATCTTAATTCCTTCGACACATACACACACTACAAACACACATAGAGTCGTATAACTACTCTAGCCCACCGCCATCCCAGATTCGGCCAACCTTGCGGTCACACGAACACTTTAACCGGGAGACACTGAGGAACCGCAGGACTCCTGTAGTGGCACATTAACGCCATCTAGCGCTACACCTTCAAAGCAGAGATAACTTGATCCTAATCTATCGAAGATCTGACGCAGGTAGTATAAATGGAAATTATAAAGTTCATGTCAGCCAGTTCCTCTATGGATTCTACTTTGGTGACCCCGACGGGATGCAAAGCGACCGTGAAGCCCCGTGAGGCAGGACGCCACAGTGTCCCATCTTCATTCTCCGTCTGCTGGGGCGTGACACCACTAAAACAGCTCTCTCGCCGGATCAGTGTTAGTAGAGTGGTATAACTAGGGTATAAATATAGATGAGAGACTGTGCCTGGTGCGGCGCCTGCTACGCCTCCGCCGCTTTTTGTCCGAGACATAGGCATCAGGTAAAATATAGGAAGACTAGCTGACACGGCGAACTTCGTACCGCCTTGGGTCCTACATTTTTGAGAATATCCTTAAGCCTATGACATCCGGGGATAGTGTACATCTGTCTTTCAAAAACGTCGTATCACAATGTGGGTAATAATTTTTTACATAAGTGAAGTTTAAACTTTATGAAAAACAAAATTACTTAGATAAAAAAAACGCGAATAAAAATTTGTTTTCGCGCCAAACCACAACTTTTCCCTTTCTATTTATTGAGGTGCTGTAATATTTTAATACTAGATGGCGCTGTCTATAGAGGAGTGCGGGGGGAACGGCGGCGGCGGCGGCGAGGCGTGCGGCCGGTTCCACTCGTGCGCAGCTTGCCACGCGCACCGCGCCACGCACGCGCACGTGAGTTTACCTATAGATTACACCCGCTATACCTAATACAGGATGTTTTTGAAGTCTCACAGGTCTTTAACAAGAGGGGCTCCCGAAGCGAATTAGCTTTACACTCCGTTTTGTATAAGTACTTTACTTTTCATTACATCACAGAATTTTTCTAGAAAAAAATGCTGAACGTTATTATATTCATATGTTTTTTAGTTATTAAATTGCGTGTTTTTTATCAGAGTAACGAAGACGCCGGGCCTCGTGTCTGCTACTGGGACTACGAGTCTGTAAAGTGTCGGCCCGCTAACTTAACTGAAGATTTGAGGTACCTGTGTTTGTTTAATCAATCAATATAATATAGTATAAAATAAAGTTGCTTCCCGCGTCTGTCCCTGTGTATGCTTAAATCTTTAAAAGTACTCTACGGTTTTTTTTTTAATAGACAGAGTGATTCAAGAGGAAGGTTTATGTGTATAATTCATGCACAACATAGTAATAGGTTAGGCGCTACGTAGTGCGTCGGGTCGACTAGTCAATACATAGTATAAAACAAAGTGTATGCTTAAATCTTTAAAACTATACATCGGATTTTGATGCGTTTTTTTTTAAAGGATACAGTGATTCAAGAGGAACGTTTATAAGAATAATACATGAGCGTCGGGTCGACTAGTAAAGTAATAATTTCTTTTTACAAAAAGAGACCCGCCTTCAACAAACTGGCTCACATAAACTGAGAACTTCCTCTTTTTCAAAGTCGGTTAAAATAGGTACTAAAACCTTCTCCTGAAACTAACAAATACATTGCTGAAAAGCGCATCAAAATCGGTTGAGTCAAACGCGAGATAATCAAATCAAATATCAAATAAATCTTTATTCAATATAGGATACAAGATATCACTTACTGAAAGTCAATTAGACTACATCCTAATCTAATCGCTATTGATACCTTATTTGGTAAAGTATCCTATACTGTGAGAGGCGAGGTAGTTCAGGGTGCCCACCAATTGGCTCAGGTAAACAAATGTTTGGATTGCCTTACGACAATAGTCGCCTGGAGAGGCCCCCAAACGAGCCCTTCTCTGTCAAATGATTCTACTCCCGCGTATCGCGATATAATCGCGGACAAACATACAGGTCAAACTGATAACCTCCTTTCTTGAAGTCGGTTAATAAAAGGAGGGTGTTAATTCCAGGAGCGCGGGCGCGAGCGGGCCGTGCGCGGCGCCCTGCGCCACGTACCGGACGTGCGGCAACTGCACCGCCGAGGAGTGCATCTGGTGCGCGTCGGCCGGCCGCTGCGTGGACAAGGTGCGCGGGGTACAGGCCGCGTGCGCAGTCGAGGACTCGGAGGCCGTAACAGATTTGTCTATGGTTTCGTCAGACCTACCGCCGCAGCACGACGGACCATTTGTCGACACTTACTGTCACTTTTAATCGCTTTTGACATTTCAATGCTGGAAAATGTATGGAGATGATCGACAAAAGTGACAGATAGATACGACAAATTCGACAAATTCTCCGCCATGTTACCGCCGCTAGACTGTATTTCCGAAGAACAAGAGCTATTTTGCAATACAGAAAAACCGGAAGTGTTACGCCGACCGTGTCCGCCACTGTACTGCGTGTTTCTGACAAGGCGGTGATAAATCAAAGGAGGGATTCTGCTCACCATAACTAACAACTTTCCCAAAGCAACATGGGGGTCAAAATCTCAAAAAAAATAACAGCTGTTCCATACATTGGTTCGATCAGCTGACGGGGTCAATGTACGGGACGGCTGATTTTTGTTTTGAGATTTCGACCCATGTTGCTTTGGGAAAGTTGTTAGTTAAGGTGAGCAGAATCCCTCCTTTGATTTATTACCGCCTTGTCAGAAACACCCAGTGTAAAGAAAAAAATAAAAACCCTTGACAAACATCATCCTGTCTCGATCACACATACATAACTGTAGCGGCACCCTGGCACACTAACGCCATCTAGCGCTACACCTACAAAGCGCAGATCGCTCGAACCAAATCCTACATCGCGACATCACAGTTTCTAACGCAGCTAGTATATATAGAACTAAAGGCTGCCCCGCGGTTTTTCCCGCGCAGATTTCTCATAAACAAAAAAATCCCGCTTTTTCCCGTTCCCGTGGGAATTTCGGGAAATCCCTTCGTGCTAATTTTCAGCTTTCTACGCCCAGTAGTTTCGGCTCTGCGTTGTCTGTTAGTCAGTCAGTCAGTCAGTAACGGATGAGTTTTATATATATTGATTTCCGAGGTAGAAGCATCAGGGAGGTATTGGGCAATTCCTCTTTGCGCTGCCTTAATATCCATTCTGAGCGAGGACACCCCGCGAGCTACGTCTACACTAATGTGCACAGCAGAACAATAGACACGTTGTTCTGGTGTCTTCCGTATTTTAACTGATCAGAGATAAGTCTTATTAACTAACTTCGATCTTGACTTGAGACGTGCAATTGTGTTGTTTGCGACTTCACTACCTATTGCCCCTTTAACAAAGACAATTTCTGCTACACGGCCAAAGAAATCAGCAAAAGTTGCTAAAAATACAATTACCAATCCATCAAAAAGCATAGTGCCGAGCCCATCTCCTTCCAACACTAAAATAACTGTGTCCCTACTCAATCTGCACACTTAACGCTGTTTGAACTTGCGTATTAGAACCATAAGGTTTGCATTCGCACGGATTCCGCTGCATTTGAACTAGCTTTTAAACCTTTCTCAAACAAAAGACGCTATAGTGTCGCGCTATTTAATGTCACACACGATCCTTTTACGTTGCGTAATAATTCAAAGAATTCGCTGCAGGCTAGCGCTCTGACAGGACGCTATAACGCCTTCTGTATAACAGAGTCTTCAAAGTTACATTTGGACACTTCGCAAAGCCACTCCGAACTCCTATTCCTCTGGGAATGTCATCCTATATCTATACCAATATTATAAAGAGGAAAGATTTGTTTGTTTGTAACGAATAGGCTCCGGAAATACTGAACCGATTTCAAAAATTCTTTCACTGGTAGGAAGCTACATTAACCCCGAGTGTCATAGGCTATATTAGATTTTCAAATTTTTTTCGTGGTTTACATATTTTGACAGGTGGTTTGTCGTTGTTGTTTGTTTTTTATTCGGCCATTCTGGGCAGTCAAAAGAACATAGTCTATAGAGCCAAGTCTTTTGTAGCATCTTATATTCTATGGCGTAACGAAGTAAGCCGGGAAAGCTCGTACTATATATAGTATATAGCAACAACTGCCCCTCAGAACGCCTACGGCGCTTCATTCCCCCTGGGCGGGTGCCGCGCCTGGTCGACGGGGGCCGCGCTGTGCGGCGCGGGCTGCTCCCAGCACGCCTCGTGCCGCGCCTGCCGCGCCGAGCCCGCGTGCGGCTGGTGCGACGACGGAGCCCGAGCTGGGAGAGGCAGCTGTCTGCCGGGCGGCGCGGGCCGGCCGCACGACCAGCTCTGCCCAGCTGACAGGTAATCTTAGATTAGAACTTGACCTCGGATCAAGGTAGACTTCCAGCAAACGGTGAAGGTAAGTCAGTTTATTATAATTCATAGGTTGCTAGTTCATGTCCAGCTGGCAGGACCAAAGTTAAGGGTGTTAATGTTGAGTGTTGGAGTTGACAGGAAATACTAGAATAGGCTGACCGATAACCTTAGATTATAACTTGTCTTCGGATCTAGGTAGCCCTCCCACAATTAGTTAAGGTAAGTCACTTTATAATCATCGTTAGATCGAATGTTCATATCCGGCTCGAAGGACCAAAATGACTGGAGAAATGGGTGTCATAACTTCTCTTTCGAGGATGTTAATAAATAACACTTGAATTTAATGCGATTAAGACAAGGGAGGGATTCAGTTAAGCATACCTAAACTTACCTAAAGCAACATGGGTCAAAATCTCATAACAAGAATCAGCTGTCCCGTACATTGACCCCATCAGCTGATCGATTTTGACCCACGTTACTTTGGTAAAGGTGTTCGGTATGGTTATCTGAATACTTCCTTAAGAGTTATTATCGCCTTGTTAAGAACATCCTCTATAAGTTTTATTTGTTTTAAGAAATAATTATCACACCAATATTATAATGGCGAAAGTTTGGGTGTATGTTTGTTACTTCGTCACTTTTTTACGGCTGGAGCGATTTCAATGAAATTTGGTACGGAGTAAGCTGGACACCCTGGATTAACACATAGGCTACAACGATAATACAACGCGGGTAACACTGCGGGCACAGCAAGTAATAAAAATATAAAACTAATATGGCCCCTACTTTATTTACCCAGATGGCACTTCACGGCGTGCCCGGCGTGCCAGTGCAACGGGCACGCGACTTGCGACGCGAGCTCCGCCTGCGTGCAGCCGTGCGGCGGCCGCGCCGTAGGGCCGCACTGCGAGCTGTGCGCGCCCGGCCACTGGGGCTCCTCGCTGAATGGGGCGCAGTGTGCGCGTGAGTATAATCGACTATTGGCGACTATTGTCGTAAGGCAAGGCAAACATTTGTTTACCTGAGCCAATTGGTGGGCACCCTGAACTACCTCGCCTCTCACAGTATAGGATACTTTACCAAATAAGGTATCAATAGCGATTAGATTAGATGTAGTCTTATTGACTTTCAATAAGTGATATCTTGTATCCTATATTGAATAAAGAATTTGACTTTGACTTTGAATCCCTTCATTGTTGCCGCTTTTTTTTTTTAATTTTTGTCCCTTTTTTTGACACTATAGAGGACGAGAAGCATTATTGCAAACTAGAGGCTGCCCAACGCTTTTACCCACGCAGATTTCTCATAAACACAATAATCCCGTTTTTTCCCGCTCCCATGGGAATTTCGGGAAATTATTCCTTAGTGCTCCCCTACACTCCCCAAGGAACCCACGTGCAAAATTTAAGCCCGCTACGCCCAGTAGTTTCGGCTCTGCGTTGTCTGTCAGTCAGTAACGGAAGAGTTTTATATATGTCGTAGTAAGATTTGATAATTAGGTTTTTTGCAATAAATACTAGGGATTTTGCGAAAACCCTGATAATTTGATATAAGCATTAATTTTTTTTCAATCATTATCAAATTATCCGGGTTTTCGCAAAATCCCTAGTTTTTTTTGCAAAAAACCTAATTATCCAATCTTACTACGACATATGTATCCCCTAGGATTATTGTTTTAACGTTGTTTCCGAAACCACGTGTTTTGTTAGCAGGCTTTAAAAATTTGTACAGTGGCGTTTCGCGATGTTTTCGTCAGCCCTAGACTGTATTGCCAAAAAACCATAGCTATTTTGCAATACAGAAAACCGGAAGTGTTACGGCGTCCTAGACCGCCACTATACTATGGGTTAGACGCTAAATGGTACCAATTTGTGTACTATTACTAAACTACACTACTACCTACGGGGCGGCGTATTTGCAGCGTTTGAGGATGGTTTGAGGTCTTCATCGGCTCCCGGGGCCTGTCGCGCTTACACGGAATGACAGACGCATCAAAACAGTTACAACAATTAGTTTTGTAATACTTTAATAGATGGCGCTGCTCAATCTACGTCGTGCTATTGTTGTCTTGCGAGGTTTTTATAAAAATATATACCTTATTCATGAGAAATTTATCTCTATCTATCAACTTTTTTTTAAATATATTTTTGGATCGTATCATTTATTTAGGAGATACGAATATTTTAATTTTATAAATTGTAATTTTTTGTTATATTATATACTAGTCGACCCGGCGAACTTCGTAGCGCCTAACCTATTACTATTTTGTACATGTTTTGTACTTAGAAACCTTCCTCTTTAATCACTGTATCTATTAAAAAAACCGCATCAAAATCCGGTGCGTAGTTTTGAAGATTTAAGCATACATAGGGACAGACGCGGAAAGCGACTTTATTTTATACTATGTATTGATATTACCTACCGCTGCTAATGTGCGAAACTCGGTTAAAGTGGAGATTAACTAGATAATCCGCAGACTAACTGGCTGAATCCGCTGCGACCCCGGGGCAAGGTTTTGTGCGGTTCGCACCCACTAAAACCCCGCCGGTGTCCATCTCGGCTGTTAGCAAGGGGGTCACGGGAGATCTCACGAACTTTGTGTTCAACTCCGCGACCCCCTCCAGCATTGGCTGGTTAGCCTCTTTACGGGGGGACAGGTGGTGGTAGTCCCCCCTAAGCGCGGATGGCTCTTCCTACGCTTGACGACGGAACTGGACACCGCGTTTCGTCGTCCTTCTCGGGGCCGTTATATGACTACACGAGGCCCCCGCCTCGTGCACCTAACGACCCCGGGGTCCCCTCTTAGTCGCCTCTTACGACAGGCAGGGGATACCTCAGTCCTATTCTTCATCCCGGTACTGCAGAGCGTGTTATAACCTTTTTTTTTTTTTTTTTTAGGCGGGGAAACTCCTAACGAGTACCCTGCAGCCCCGGGGGGAGCCGCAGGGTTATGTGGGGTTCGCACCCACTAAAACCCCGCCGGTGTCCTTCTCGGCTGATAGCAGGAGGGTCGCGGGTAAGCCTGTGGAATTCTCCGCGACCCCCCCCAGCATTGGCTGTGTAGCCTCTTCACGGGGGGACAGGTGAGGGTAGTCCCCCCTGAGCGCGGATGGCTCTTCCTACGCTCGACGGCGGAAACGGGACACCGCGTTCCGCCGTCCTTCTCGGGGCCGTTATATGACTACACGAGGCCCCCGCCTCGTGCACCCAACGACCCCGGGGTCCCCTCTTAGTCGCCTCTTACGACAGGCAGGGGATACCTCAGTCCTATTCTTCGGCCCGGTACTGCAGGGCGTAGCGTGTTATAACCTAACCTAACCTACAGTTTTGCCCTAGGTTTGAATTTTCGGTCGGAGTTTTCTATTTTCCGCACTATAACGGTGAGACATCCGGTAATATGCGGTTTTTTTAACTAGGTAACCTGCGCTATTTTACCTATACCCGATATTTCCCAATAAAAAATTCGCACATTAACTGACCTAAACAGTTATTGTGAACATTACCCGGTAAAGTGCACATTAACGTATTTCGCACTTTAATGGGGCGCTAAACATTTTTTTCCTATTATTAGGTAGCGCCTCATTTAAAGTTTAAATGCAACATGTGTAACTATGAATCCGCAGCGTGCGACTGCGTGGGTGCTGCGACCTCTTGCGCGGCGGATTCAGGTCGATGCGCCACTAAAGGAGTACTAGGGTTTCCTCCAAAAGCGCTACCGCTATTTAGCGGACATCATCTAGCGGTAAATGATGTGAGATAGAACGTTGTCTATATAAACGAAATAGTGCGGTTCCCTACCATCGCATCCATTGCGCGGTTTCCTAGCTGCATTTATGCGCCTACAACATGTACAGTCACGGACTAGGAGGCCGTGACACATTTGTCTATGGTTTCGTTGGCCCTAGACTTTATTAGCAGAGAACAAGAGATATTTTGCAATACAGAAAAACCGGAAGTGTTACGCCGATCGTGTCCGCCACTGTACAATGCATTTGTTAATATTTTTACATTATTCGTTCTTTGTGTTTCTTTTACCTAGTGTGTTACTTATTATTATATGTTTTGTGTTCGCAAATGAAGATCTGTCTTTGACTAAATGCAACACGTGTAACTATGAATCCTCAGCGTGCGACTGCGTGGGTACTGGTACTGGCTGATGACACTACAGTACTAACAGAGTTTTTCTTTGAAAAAGCCCTTATGCATATACAATTGCATTTTCTAGTTATTTCTGAGATAGTAATTTTTTTTTTTTTTTTCAAGTAAAGTAAGAAAAGTAAAAAACACTTTATTGCACACAAAGTAAGATTCAAAGGTAAGTAAATTACCAGGGATAAAAACATTTGCATCTGGTAAGCAACGGGCGACCTTATCGCTTAAAGCGATTTCTTCCAGGCTAGTGTAAGTTAACCCTACATCACCATCGATCATCATAATCCTTAGCCAGGAGAAGTCCGCCGTGTCGCGGAGTTAAACACAACGATCGAAAGATCACCCGTGACCCCCTTGCCAACAGCCAAGATCAAGAGACAAGGAGACCGGCGGGGTTTTAGTGGGTGCGAACCCCACATAACCCTGCGACTCCCCCCGGGATCGCAGGGTACTCGTTAGGAGTTTCCCCGCCTAAAAAAAAAGGCGACCAATTAACTCAAATGGCGCGCTACCTGTTACTTGAAATGCAACATGTGTAACTATGAATCCGCAGCGTGCGACTGCGTGGGTGCGGCGGCGTCTTGCGCGGCGGACTCGGGCCGGTGTCACTGCAGTACTAAGGGACTCGCCGGGGAGCGCTGCGACAAGTGCGACGCTGCCAACCACTACCACCCCGACCCTTACAATAAGGGCATCTGCTACTGTAAGTGTCTATACGGTCACTTTTTTTATCATAGCGGAATTTGACTCGAATAAATCATTATTTTATTTATTTTACTTTTTTTGAGAATATTTAAAAATAACTATACAGTAACTTTTTTATCATAGCGGAATTTGGCTCGAATAAATATATTTTTCTTTTTACTTTTTTGTAAATATTTAAAAATAAAACGCATTTCATTTTCCGCTACGATAAAAAGTAATCCTGTATAATTTGGCTGTGTCAAGTTCAATTTCAATCAAAGGACTTTTAAAATAACGTTTTTACATACAAATTTTCATCACCTATTACAACCCTTTGGGAGACTTTTTCGCATTGTAAAGGTAGCTTATATCCTTTCTGAAACTTAAGAGCCGGTTTACAGCGATGCTAGCGCCATTCTCGATAAAGAAAAATTATATCTTCTAAACTAAGGCAAATATCAAAAATATGGCACAGTATGATACTATACATAATCTTGCTTAGTATTTTTAAAGTAGTCCTAGCTAAAAAAAAAAACAACAGATTGTTGCCGAAAGTAACCACTTTTAGCAACACTTTGTAGCTTTCTTTGGTCTTTGACTCAAAAGCTATAAACAATGCCCTAAAATACTAGGCTGCATTATCTAGTGTCATACTGTTCACATTTTTGATATTTGCCTTAGTTTAGAAGATATATTTTTCGCGAATGGCGCTAGCATTGCTGTAAACTGGCTCTTAAGCCTGTTTCGCTTTCGTGATTGCGTAATTCATAATATTCATTAATGAATTAATCGAATTCCAGACGACCTAGCAGTGGACTACCAGTTCACGTTCAACCTCTCAAAGAAGGAAGACAGGCATCTCACAGCGATCAACTTCCGCAACTCTCCGCTCAAAGCGGACGTGGACGCGGACTTCAGCATCACCTGCTCGGCGCCCGCGCGGATGAACCTCACTGTACGCACCCGCGGACCGCGCAATGAAAGACCGCTTTTTACCGATGTCAATTGCTCGAATTTTCGATACAAGTGAGTACTAAGGAGGGCTCGTTTGGGGGCCCTCTTCGGCGACCATTGTCCTAAGGCAAGGCAAACATTTGTTTACCTGAGCCAATTGGTGGGCACCCTGAACTACCTCGCCTCTAGCAGTATAGGATAATTCACTTTAGAACAATTAGATTAGATGTATGTAGTATCTTTCAATAAGTGATATCTTGTATCCTATATTGAATAAAGAATTATTTCATTTGGTTTGACCAATTAGCTTGATAGTCTAATTGACTTTCATCAATATATATAAAACTCTTCCGTTACTGACTGACTGACTGACTGACTGACAGACAACGCAGAGCCGAAACTACTGGGCGTAGCGGGCTGAAATTTTGCATGTAGGTTCCTTAGGAAGTGTAGGTGAGCACTAAGAAGGGATTTCCCGAAATTACCACGGGAACGGGGAAAAACGGGAATTTTGTGTTTATGAGAAATCTGCGCGGGAAAAACCGCGGGGCAGCCTCTAGTTTATCCTATATTTCATATTGTATCCTATATTAAATAAATCATTTTTGACTTTCGACTTTGGTACCAACATAAAAACAATAAACCTTTTAATAATTTTTGAAAAAAAAAAACTATTCATTAAGTAATACGTTCGTTAACTGAGTATTAATTTTACATTATTCCTAATAACAGATTCGCAAAATCTGATCACACGTTCGGCATGGAGCACAACGAGTCGCAGACGACCTTCTTCGTCTACGTGTACGAGTTCAAGCCGCCGCTGTGGATACAGATATCCTTCTCTCAGTATCCCAAACTGAACTTGCAGCAGTTCTTTATTACGTTTTCGTCCTGTTTCCTGCTGCTCTTACTCGCTGCGGCCGCTATGTGGAAGATAAAACAGGTTTGTGTTCTACTGGTATAATATTATTGCTTTTCGTCCTCTATGTTTTTGTTTTTGGATAGACTTTGACCTAGGAACAACAATACTCAGGAAGCGTAACTCTCCTACAAAACCGCTTCGATTTCTGAAACGATTCGAGCGAGCGCCGTCTATTAGAATGTGTGAGTGCTTTGTTGCAATTGCAGTTAATTTGTGTGCGTGAGTGGAACCAAAATCGAAGCGGTTTTGTAGGAGAGTTACGCTTCCTGAGTATTGTTCGTAAGTCTGTGTAATAAAGTACATAGCGCGCACATACTGGGAGTAAAGTAAAGAAGTTCTAGCTCCTATACTAGCTTCATGGAGTAACAAGTTGTCAAATTGATGAAGACAATAAATTCAAATAATGTTTTGTAAATATTCAGTAGATGGCGCTGCTAAATCTTCATCGCGCTATCTTTGTTTTGCGAGGATTTAATAAAAAGTACCTTAATCCAAAAACAAGATGGAGTTACAGATTTCAAATTACGTTTCTTATTTTTGAATCGTATCGTGTAATTTTAAAGATACGTTTTAAGCGTGTTTCCTCAAGAAGCGATATCGATCGCGCGATAGGGGTTCGATAGCCAATTTAAATCTTTTGTACATTAAGTAAGAGATATTGATATAATATCAATTGTATATTAATTACATCTGGCAGGCTTCATGGATATACGAGCGATTTATATTGGCTGTATCGCCCTATCGCGAAAGCAAAGCACAGCCAAAGTAGCACCACCCGAGAAAAAAATTAATATCTTCTAAACTAAGGCAAATATCAAAAATGTGAAACAGAATTCCCCTAGATAATTCAGCCTAGTATTTTTAGGGCACTGTTGTATAGCTTTTAGGTTAAAGACCACAGAAAGCTACTGATTGTTGCTAAAAACGGCCACTTTTTTTAGATCAGTCAGTTCATATTATGGCGCATTAGGGAATCTAAAAAGAACTATATTTTTTTATAAATATAGTATATGCCGCCAGTCTGTGATGTTGTTTTTTAATACTGGCTATGCCAAGTTCCCTTTTACCGCGCAGGGGCCGCACTTGCTGAGGGAGGCAGGGAGTGCCCGTACTGTATGTACCTAGTACTATTTATTATACTGTGCCTTTAGTGTTATGTCTTTTGTTAACAGAAATACGACATGTACAGAAGAAGGCAGCGGCTGTTTGTCGAAATGGAACAGATGGCTTCCAGGCCGTTCAGTCAAGTCAGCGTCGAATTGGAGCGAGGCGGCGGAGGTTTGTATTTATATTTCTTTACGAGCTATCCCGGCTTACTTTGTTACGCCATAGAATATAGATACTTCTAAAGACTTGGCTCTATAGACTATGTTCTTTTGACTGCCCAGAATAGGAGAATAAAAAAACAAACAACAACAACAAACTATGTAAACAACGGAAAAAATATTGCACCTTGGGTTACATTATTTGAGTTTAAGTAAGGATCCCTAAATTTGTTGAAAATCTTATATAGCCTTTGTCCCTCGGGGATAGTGTAGCTTCCTACCAGTAAAAGAATTTTTGAAATCGGTTCAGTATTTCCGGAGCCTATTTGTTACAAACAAACAAATCTTTCCTCTTTATAATATTGGTACTTATAGATAACAGTAAAAATAATAGTATGTGCTTCCTTAGAGCAACAAATTCATCGATTTCACAATTCTTGTGTTTCTTTTATTACTAATGTTAATGTTATAAGTTGGTTGGGTGTAAATAATAAGCAGATACTAATGAATTCATTTCATATTTTTTATAATGTTTCTTTGTGTTTTTCAATAATGAAAACATCCTCACAAAGGTTAAATTAAACTTATATTAAAATTTCAGATCTCTTCATCCTATATATTAAGATAATTATTTGATTTAAAATACCTTCAAAATTAATATAGCCCCTTAAATAATTAATACCTTCTAAACTATGGCCAAAATCTAAGGATCTTTGTTTTCAAAAGCGGCCACTTTAGTTTCGTAAAATAATATTTCTAGGATCATTATCCTAAAAGCTACACAACAGAGCCTTGATAATTCTAATCAATTATTATCTAGGGCGTCAAAGGCGCATCTGTTTGATTTTGCCAATGGTTCAGAAGAATTATTTATCGTAGTATCGCACCGTGTCGCCCCTTAAGGCGGTAACTCACGGTATGGCGCGAAATTTAAAAATTTTCAAGTTTTTTAATTATTTTTGCGAAAGTATTCATCAATATATATAAAACTCTTCCGTTACTGACTGACTGACTGACTGACTGACTGACTGACAGACAACGCAGAGCCGTAACTACTGGGCGTAGCGGGCTGAAATTTTGCATGTAGGTTCCTTAGGGAGTGTAGGTGAGCACTAAGAAGGGATTTCCCGAAATTCCCACGGGAACGAGAAAAAACGGGAATTTTGTGTTTATGAGAAATCTGCGCGGGAAAAACCGCGGGGCAGCCTCTAGTATTTTATAAAGTTTAAATGAATTCGCGTACGTAAAAACCTATTTCCCAAATTGTGATATATCGTTTTTGAAAGACAGAGTTACCGATTTTGTGTATATTCAAGGATCTTGTTTTTTGGCCTTTTACCCCTTAGACACAAAATCTGTAGGTCTGTCTTCCAAAAACGTTGTACATTGCAATGTGGGAGATGGTTTCTTACATACGCGAATTCATTTAAACTTTATTAAAAATGTATACTTTCGCCAGAATAAATAAAAAACACGAAAAAATTTGAATTTCGCGCCATAGCGAGAGTTACCACCTTAAATGAAATTTGAATAATGTTCACTAGGCGGCGGTCCCCCGGCGCCGGTGGCGCTGGAGCCGTGTCGCGGCGCGCGCGCGGCCGTGCTCTCCCTCCTGGTTCGACTCCCGACGGGCGGCACGGGCGTGGCGCCGCCTCTCGGAGGGCTGGCCGTGGCCTCCGCGCTCGTCACGCTAGGCCTCCAGCCGCCCGCGCCGGCGCAGCGCCACGCGAGGCACGCGCCGCGCCCCGTCAGCGCCAAGAATCGCGTCCTGCACTGAGGTTGGTACAGTGGCGGACACGATCGGCGTAACACTTCCGGTTTTTCTGTATTGCAAAATAGCCCTTGTTCTTTGGTAATACAGTGTAGGGCTGACGAAACCATAGACAAATCTGTTACGGCCTCCTAGTCCGTGACTGTACTGTATTATAATGACACTAGTTAATTCAATATTGATGTAGTGTGCCCTACGTGTAGGGCCTGCATGGAGGCGGACGAAACTACCAAACACATTCTACTAGACTGCAAACAGGTACAAGTATACAGACGTAAGTACCTAGGGTTCCCAAGCACCGTGCTGCTCCGTGGCTCAGTTGGCAGTGATGTGGACTGAGTAAACGTGTGCACCCGGGTTCGATTCATGGGCGGGGCGAATATTGTTATGATGAATATCGATGTTTGTTTCCGGTCTGGGTGTGATGTTCGTCTCTGTGTGTGTTTCGGGCACCCTAGATACAGGTTCTTCCTAGTTAGGGGCTCTGAGTGTGATGTGTTATTATTATTACCGTGCGCGAGGCAGTAGGCAACATGACAGCTGCTGAGCTTCGTGGAGGAGCTGGGGTGGTTAGAGTAGCGCTACCCTTTTTTCACCCAAAATAGGCACGATAGCTGTCAAATTGCGGAAACTCACCCGTAAACTAATCTAAACTATTGATTATCTCACACTCTTATACCCCACCTCGGACACTACATAGAAAAAAGCGCGTTGCTTCGCGCTCAGCCGAAACTCGCGTACATACACGCGTATCATGCTTGTGTGAGTGAGATGAGACGTGCGACGCTGCTTTATTTGTACTGAGCGTCACTGAGAGGTGCCGAGCGCGGGCCGCACTTGCTGCGGGAGGCAGGGAGTGTCCGTACTGTATGTAGTATTAATACTATTTATTGTACTGTGCTTATACACTCCTTACTCCTACTGAAACACACAAATAACAAACTCTTTACTCTTGTCACAATCTTCGTCCACTGATTTTACACACACACATTATACGATTCTCGTCACTAATGACACACACTCCTAACTCCCAGTGACACACACACATACGCCTGCACACCTTTCTCTGTATCAAATTTTAATTGAATCGGTTCAGAAGTTTTGGCGTGAATGCGAGACAGACAGACGGACATAGTGACTTTCCGACATTAATGATTGATTGGTGAGAATGATGGATGATTGTCAAATTTAATTGCATTTACAAGCAATAGATTTATTTACAATAATGTTTTATTTTGTGTTTTTTTTTTCTTTTTCAGATAAAAAAACCTCTCTCCTCAACACTGTAAATACGACTGTTTTGTATACAAACGTAAGTTTACGTATTATTTACATAATGTATATAATCTTTACTCTAAGTAAATACAGTTTAAAATTACACTTTTGCTCAAGTACCGCTTTTGTATTAGAGATGTTCAGTTTTATAAAATCTTAAAAAAAAGATACATGAAATTTATACTAGTTCTGTCCCTTTCAATGATGGTAGAAAAGAAAATGATAGATGCTTGAATTTATGATCAGCGGCCCTAGCGTGACCGACCATTTGTCGAATTTCTTATACTCCTAGTCACTTTTGACCCCTTTTGACATCTAAATGCGGGAAAAATGAATTGAGATTATGTCAAAAGAAGTCAAAAGCGACAAGAGATATTCGACTATTTCTCGGTCATGCTACGATCACAGGTTGTTTTGTTGTGGTTTAATTTTACTTCTACCTATTAAGGGGCAAAACAGTGTGAAACTTGCGCCACTCCCCTTAAATAATAAGTATCTTCTAAACCATGGCTGAAATCAAAATTATGCGCCTTGTGACTCCCTAGAAAATCTTGCTTCGAATTTGAATGCTCTGTTGTGTAGTTTTTAGGTTCAAAATCAAAGAAAAAAACCCTTATGAAACTAAAGTGAGACAGATTATGCATACAGTATAAAGAGGTAGTTATTGATCAGGACCTGTTTTTCAAGCTCTACTGAACTATTCCCTGAATTGTGGCTCGGCTGATTCTGTGCTTTCGCCACTATTCACCGCAGCATGAAATAATTGAGTTCCAGCTGCAATATTCATTAAGATGCGTTTATCCGTGGTAGCAACTAATGCTCCACCAAGTACTTTCTCCGATATTGAATGCAACTTCAGTAAGTATGAGTGGACCATCTGCTGTATTGTATCCCCCGATTCGCTCGCTACACTCCCTTGATAATTTTTCATGGAATTATGTAGGAATGATCCTACCGCATATGCTGCATCTATAGTGACCGTAAAGTTGTCTCTATGTAACTTTTTCGTCTCTTCAGGTCCATAGAGCAGCTTGGCGTACGGGCGTTCTTCTTCTTTGAGCCCGGATAAATAAGACATGGCCTCCCGTAACATTCCCTGGTGGGACCCTTGCAGAGGCCTCAGCGTCAATAACTCTGGGTATCTGTTAAAGATATACAACTGTACCATACGGACATGGTTCATCTCAGACCATACTAACACGGTTAACATGGACTTGCACGCCGCCCCTGTAAGTCCCTGGGTTTTAGCTCCTCCCATAATTGCGCGGGTTGCCATGGATCGAAGTTCTGTGCACATACCTAGCTGACGATATATTCGCGTAGCAGTGGGCAGATGAAAGGGCAAAATTAACCCCATCTCTATGTCCCCACCCATGCTAGCCGTCAAGGCCATTATTCTTTTCGTGAGCCACGGGCCATTAGAATTATCGTTTAACTGCTTGCCCATAAGAAGCAGGACTGCTGAGCAATATGCCAACATCGTGGGATAAGGGCTCCCCATCTCTTTTATGGCCAGGCTTGCACGAGCAGTCCTCACCTCTGATAATCCTTCGATTTCTTCCATGTCTGCCCTATTGGTTTGGTCAATCTCATGGACTATGACATTTACACCAACCTTTTTAAGTGAAGTTACAACTTGTCCTTCTGCTATAACGCTCTTGCCAATGACGGCGATGAGGGCTTGTAGAAATATTCCTAGACAAGTTTTGTCTTGTTTCCTCGTGTCGGAAAATACTCCTTCAATACCGTAAAGTATCAGGGTGATAAGGTCTTTCCTGGATACCTGGCCATTCTTAAAACAGTATATATCTAGTTTTAAAGGGGTAATCTGGTTTGGGGTAATTCTGATGCCCGCATCAGAGGGACCGTTATAACTTGAAGCCCTCGCAATAAGGTCGTTGTGGGGGGATCGTAGTTCCTCGCTAAGGTGGTGGGGGACCAAGTCGGCCACACTGGCCTTATACTGAGTCGTCTTGAATAATCCATCTGGTCTGTGCATTCTGTGAAGGGTTCTAATCGAACACTTCAAACTCCAGAAGTTTGATATCAGATAGCTTTTGTGAGTTAGCTGAATGATGACCTGTCAGACCGGTACAACACAGGGCATCTGTTGCAGTTTTGCCAATTCTCCTTCCACCACAACTGGAGTTTTTTGGTTCTTCTTTCTCTCTTTATCTTTACTCTAAGTAAATACAGTTTAAAATTACACTTTTGCTCAAGTACCGCTTTTGTATTAGAGATGTTCAGTTTTATAAAATCTTAAAAAAAAAGATACATGAAATTTATACTAGTTGTGTCCCTTTCAATGATGGTAGAAAAGAAAATGATAGATGCTTGAATTTATGATCAGCGGCCCTAGCGTGACCGACCATTTGTCGAATTTCTTATACTCCTAGTCACTTTTGACCCCTTTTGACATCTAAATGCGGGAAAAATGAATTGAGATTATGTCAAAAGAAGTCAAAAGCGACAAGAGATATTCGACTATTTCTCGGTCATGCTACGATCACAGGTTGTTTTGTTGTGGTTTAATTTTACTTCTACCTATTAAGGGGCAAAACAGTGTGAAACTTGCGCCACTCCCCTTAAATAATAAGTATCTTCTAAACCATGGCTGAAATCAAAATTATGCGCCTTGTGACTCCCTAGAAAATCTTGCTTTGAATTTGAATGCTCTGTTGTGTAGTTTTTAGGTTCAAAATCAAAGAAAAAAACCCTTATGAAACTAAAGTGAGACAGATTATGCATACAGTATAAAGAGGTAGTTATTGATCAGGACCTGTTTTTCAAGCTCTACTGAACTATTCCCTGAATTGTGGCTCGGCTGATTCTGTGCTTTCGCCACTATTCACCGCAGCATGAAATAATTGAGTTCCAGCTGCAATATTCATTAAGATGCGTTTATCCGTGGTAGCAACTAATGCTCCACCAAGTACTTTCTCCGATATTGAATGCAACTTCAGTAAGTATGAGTGGACCATCTGCTGTATTGTATCCCCCGATTCGCTCGCTACACTCCCTTGATAATTTTTCATGGAATTATGTAGGAATGATCCTACCGCATATGCTGCATCTATAGTGACCGTAAAGTTGTCTCTATGTAACTTTTTCGTCTCTTCAGGTCCATAGAGCAGCTTGGCGTACGGGCGTTCTTCTTCTTTGAGCCCGGATAAATAAGACATGGCCTCCCGTAACATTCCCTGGTGGGACCCTTGCAGAGGCCTCAGCGTCAATAACTCTGGGTATCTGTTAAAGATATACAACTGTACCATACGGACATGGTTCATCTCAGACCATACTAACACGGTTAACATGGACTTGCACGCCGCCCCTGTAAGTCCCTGGGTTTTAGCTCCTCCCATAATTGCGCGGGTTGCCATGGATCGAAGTTCTGTGCACATACCTAGCTGACGATATATTCGCGTAGCAGTGGGCAGATGAAAGGGCAAAATTAACCCCATCTCTATGTCCCCACCCATGCTAGCCGTCAAGGCCATTATTCTTTTCGTGAGCCACGGGCCATTAGAATTATCGTTTAACTGCTTGCCCATAAGAAGCAGGACTGCTGAGCAATATGCCAACATCGTGGGATAAGGGCTCCCCATCTCTTTTATGGCCAGGCTTGCACGAGCAGTCCTCACCTCTGATAATCCTTCGATTTCTTCCATGTCTGCCCTATTGGTTTGGTCAATCTCATGGACTATGACATTTACACCAACCTTTTTAAGTGAAGTTACAACTTGTCCTTCTGCTATAACGCTCTTGCCAATGACGGCGATGAGGGCTTGTAGAAATATTCCTAGACAAGTTTTGTCTTGTTTCCTCGTGTCGGAAAATACTCCTTCAATACCGTAAAGTATCAGGGTGATAAGGTCTTTCCTGGATACCTGGCCATTCTTAAAACAGTATATATCTAGTTTTAAAGGGGTAATCTGGTTTGGGGTAATTCTGATGCCCGCATCAGAGGGACCGTTATAACTTGAAGCCCTCGCAATAAGGTCGTTGTGGGGGGATCGTAGTTCCTCGCTAAGGTGGTGGGGGACCAAGTCGGCCACACTGGCCTTATACTGAGTCGTCTTGAATAATCCATCTGGTCTGTGCATTCTGTGAAGGGTTCTAATCGAACACTTCAAACTCCAGAAGTTTGATATCAGATAGCTTTTGTGAGTTAGCTGAATGATGACCTGTCAGACCGGTACAACACAGGGCATCTGTTGCAGTTTTGCCAATTCTCCTTCCACCACAACTGGAGTTTTTTGGTTCTTCTTTCTCTCTTTATCTTTACTCTAAGTAAATACAGTTTAAAATTACACTTTTGCTCAAGTACCGCTTTTGTATTAGAGATGTTCAGTTTTATAAAATCTTAAAAAAAAAGATACATGAAATTTATACTAGTTGTGTCCCTTTCAATGATGGTAGAAAAGAAAGTGATAGATGCTTGAATTTATGATCAGCGGCCCTAGCGTGACCGACCATTTGTCGAATTTCTTATACTCCTAGTCACTTTTGACCCCTTTTGACATCTAAATGCGGGAAAAATGAATTGAGATTATGTCAAAAGAAGTCAAAAGCGACAAGAGATATTCGACTATTTCTCGGTCATGCTACGATCACAGGTTGTTTTGTTGTGGTTTAATTTTACTTCTACCTATTAAGGGGCAAAACAGTGTGAAACTTGCGCCACTCCCCTTAAATAATAAGTATCTTCTAAACCATGGCTGAAATCAAAATTATGCGCCTTGTGACTCCCTAGAAAATCTTGCTTTGAATTTGAATGCTCTGTTGTGTAGTTTTTAGGTTCAAAATCAAAGAAAAAAACCCTTATGAAACTAAAGTGAGACAGATTATGCATACAGTATAAAGAGGTAGTTATTGATCAGGACCTGTTTTTCAAGCTCTACTGAACTATTCCCTGAATTGTGGCTCGGCTGATTCTGTGCTTTCGCCACTATTCACCGCAGCATGAAATAATTGAGTTCCAGCTGCAATATTCATTAAGATGCGTTTATCCGTGGTAGCAACTAATGCTCCACCAAGTACTTTCTCCGATATTGAATGCAACTTCAGTAAGTATGAGTGGACCATCTGCTGTATTGTATCCCCCGATTCGCTCGCTACACTCCCTTGATAATTTTTCATGGAATTATGTAGGAATGATCCTACCGCATATGCTGCATCTATAGTGACCGTAAAGTTGTCTCTATGTAACTTTTTCGTCTCTTCAGGTCCATAGAGCAGCTTGGCGTACGGGCGTTCTTCTTCTTTGAGCCCGGATAAATAAGACATGGCCTCCCGTAACATTCCCTGGTGGGACCCTTGCAGAGGCCTCAGCGTCAATAACTCTGGGTATCTGTTAAAGATATACAACTGTACCATACGGACATGGTTCATCTCAGACCATACTAACACGGTTAACATGGACTTGCACGCCGCCCCTGTAAGTCCCTGGGTTTTAGCTCCTCCCATAATTGCGCGGGTTGCCATGGATCGAAGTTCTGTGCACATACCTAGCTGACGATATATTCGCGTAGCAGTGGGCAGATGAAAGGGCAAAATTAACCCCATCTCTATGTCCCCACCCATGCTAGCCGTCAAGGCCATTATTCTTTTCGTGAGCCACGGGCCATTAGAATTATCGTTTAACTGCTTGCCCATAAGAAGCAGGACTGCTGAGCAATATGCCAACATCGTGGGATAAGGGCTCCCCATCTCTTTTATGGCCAGGCTTGCACGAGCAGTCCTCACCTCTGATAATCCTTCGATTTCTTCCATGTCTGCCCTATTGGTTTGGTCAATCTCATGGACTATGACATTTACACCAACCTTTTTAAGTGAAGTTACAACTTGTCCTTCTGCTATAACGCTCTTGCCAATGACGGCGATGAGGGCTTGTAGAAATATTCCTAGACAAGTTT
The DNA here is from genome assembly GCA_951802225.1 of Euspilapteryx auroguttella. NCBI lineage: Eukaryota > Metazoa > Arthropoda > Insecta > Lepidoptera > Gracillariidae > Euspilapteryx > Euspilapteryx auroguttella. The sequence continues at coordinate 5,745,621 of OX637663.1, read as the reverse complement.
TGTCTTGTTTCCTCGTGTCGGAAAATACTCCTTCAATACCGTAAAGTATCAGGGTGATAAGGTCTTTCCTGGATACCTGGCCATTCTTAAAACAGTATATATCTAGTTTTAAAGGGGTAATCTGGTTTGGGGTAATTCTGATGCCCGCATCAGAGGGACCGTTATAACTTGAAGCCCTCGCAATAAGGTCGTTGTGGGGGGATCGTAGTTCCTCGCTAAGGTGGTGGGGGACCAAGTCGGCCACACTGGCCTTATACTGAGTCGTCTTGAATAATCCATCTGGTCTGTGCATTCTGTGAAGGGTTCTAATCGAACACTTCAAACTCCAGAAGTTTGATATCAGATAGCTTTTGTGAGTTAGCTGAATGATGACCTGTCAGACCGGTACAACACAGGGCATCTGTTGCAGTTTTGCCAATTCTCCTTCCACCACAACTGGAGTTTTTTGGTTCTTCTTTCTCTCTTTATCTTTACTCTAAGTAAATACAGTTTAAAATTACACTTTTGCTCAAGTACCGCTTTTGTATTAGAGATGTTCAGTTTTATAAAATCTTAAAAAAAAAGATACATGAAATTTATACTAGTTGTGTCCCTTTCAATGATGGTAGAAAAGAAAGTGATAGATGCTTGAATTTATGATCAGCGGCCCTAGCGTGACCGACCATTTGTCGAATTTCTTATACTCCTAGTCACTTTTGACCCCTTTTGACATCTAAATGCGGGAAAAATGAATTGAGATTATGTCAAAAGAAGTCAAAAGCGACAAGAGATATTCGACTATTTCTCGGTCATGCTACGATCACAGGTTGTTTTGTTGTGGTTTAATTTTACTTCTACCTATTAAGGGGCAAAACAGTGTGAAACTTGCGCCACTCCCCTTAAATAATAAGTATCTTCTAAACCATGGCTGAAATCAAAATTATGCGCCTTGTGACTCCCTAGAAAATCTTGCTTTGAATTTGAATGCTCTGTTGTGTAGTTTTTAGGTTCAAAATCAAAGAAAAAAACCCTTATGAAACTAAAGTGAGACAGATTATGCATACAGTATAAAGAGGTAGTTATTGATCAGGACCTGTTTTTCAAGCTCTACTGAACTATTCCCTGAATTGTGGCTCGGCTGATTCTGTGCTTTCGCCACTATTCACCGCAGCATGAAATAATTGAGTTCCAGCTGCAATATTCATTAAGATGCGTTTATCCGTGGTAGCAACTAATGCTCCACCAAGTACTTTCTCCGATATTGAATGCAACTTCAGTAAGTATGAGTGGACCATCTGCTGTATTGTATCCCCCGATTCGCTCGCTACACTCCCTTGATAATTTTTCATGGAATTATGTAGGAATGATCCTACCGCATATGCTGCATCTATAGTGACCGTAAAGTTGTCTCTATGTAACTTTTTCGTCTCTTCAGGTCCATAGAGCAGCTTGGCGTACGGGCGTTCTTCTTCTTTGAGCCCGGATAAATAAGACATGGCCTCCCGTAACATTCCCTGGTGGGACCCTTGCAGAGGCCTCAGCGTCAATAACTCTGGGTATCTGTTAAAGATATACAACTGTACCATACGGACATGGTTCATCTCAGACCATACTAACACGGTTAACATGGACTTGCACGCCGCCCCTGTAAGTCCCTGGGTTTTAGCTCCTCCCATAATTGCGCGGGTTGCCATGGATCGAAGTTCTGTGCACATACCTAGCTGACGATATATTCGCGTAGCAGTGGGCAGATGAAAGGGCAAAATTAACCCCATCTCTATGTCCCCACCCATGCTAGCCGTCAAGGCCATTATTCTTTTCGTGAGCCACGGGCCATTAGAATTATCGTTTAACTGCTTGCCCATAAGAAGCAGGACTGCTGAGCAATATGCCAACATCGTGGGATAAGGGCTCCCCATCTCTTTTATGGCCAGGCTTGCACGAGCAGTCCTCACCTCTGATAATCCTTCGATTTCTTCCATGTCTGCCCTATTGGTTTGGTCAATCTCATGGACTATGACATTTACACCAACCTTTTTAAGTGAAGTTACAACTTGTCCTTCTGCTATAACGCTCTTGCCAATGACGGCGATGAGGGCTTGTAGAAATATTCCTAGACAAGTTTTGTCTTGTTTCCTCGTGTCGGAAAATACTCCTTCAATACCGTAAAGTATCAGGGTGATAAGGTCTTTCCTGGATACCTGGCCATTCTTAAAACAGTATATATCTAGGTTTAAAGGGGTAATCTGGTTTGGGGTAATTCTGATGCCCGCATCAGAGGGACCGTTATAACTTGAAGCCCTCGCAATAAGGTCGTTGTGGGGGGATCGTAGTTCCTCGCTAAGGTGGTGGGGGACCAAGTCGGCCACACTGGCCTTATACTGAGTCGTCTTGAATAATCCATCTGGTCTGTGCATTCTGTGAAGGGTTCTAATCGAACACTTCAAACTCCAGAAGTTTGATATCAGATAGCTTTTGTGAGTTAGCTGAATGATGACCTGTCAGACCGGTACAACACAGGGCATCTGTTGCAGTTTTGCCAATTCTCCTTCCACCACAACTGGAGTTTTTTGGTTCTTCTTTCTCTCTTTATCTTTACTCTAAGTAAATACAGTTTAAAATTACACTTTTGCTCAAGTACCGCTTTTGTATTAGAGATGTTCAGTTTTATAAAATCTTAAAAAAAAAGATACATGAAATTTATACTAGTTGTGTCCCTTTCAATGATGGTAGAAAAGAAAGTGATAGATGCTTGAATTTATGATCAGCGGCCCTAGCGTGACCGACCATTTGTCGAATTTCTTATACTCCTAGTCACTTTTGACCCCTTTTGACATCTAAATGCGGGAAAAATGAATTGAGATTATGTCAAAAGAAGTCAAAAGCGACAAGAGATATTCGACTATTTCTCGGTCATGCTACGATCACAGGTTGTTTTGTTGTGGTTTAATTTTACTTCTACCTATTAAGGGGCAAAACAGTGTGAAACTTGCGCCACTCCCCTTAAATAATAAGTATCTTCTAAACCATGGCTGAAATCAAAATTATGCGCCTTGTGACTCCCTAGAAAATTTTGCTTTGAATTTGAATGCTCTGTTGTGTAGTTTTTAGGTTCAAAATCAAAGAAAAAAACCCTTATGAAACTAAAGTGAGACAGATTATGCATACAGTATAAAGAGGTAGTTATTGATCAGGACCTGTTTTTCAAGCTCTACTGAACTATTCCCTGAATTGTGGCTCGGCTGATTCTGTGCTTTCGCCACTATTCACCGCAGCATGAAATAATTGAGTTCCAGCTGCAATATTCATTAAGATGCGTTTATCCGTGGTAGCAACTAATGCTCCACCAAGTACTTTCTCCGATATTGAATGCAACTTCAGTAAGTATGAGTGGACCATCTGCTGTATTGTATCCCCCGATTCGCTCGCTACACTCCCTTGATAATTTTTCATGGAATTATGTAGGAATGATCCTACCGCATATGCTGCATCTATAGTGACCGTAAAGTTGTCTCTATGTAACTTTTTCGTCTCTTCAGGTCCATAGAGCAGCTTGGCGTACGGGCGTTCTTCTTCTTTGAGCCCGGATAAATAAGACATGGCCTCCCGTAACATTCCCTGGTGGGACCCTTGCAGAGGCCTCAGCGTCAATAACTCTGGGTATCTGTTAAAGATATACAACTGTACCATACGGACATGGTTCATCTCAGACCATACTAACACGGTTAACATGGACTTGCACGCCGCCCCTGTAAGTCCCTGGGTTTTAGCTCCTCCCATAATTGCGCGGGTTGCCATGGATCGAAGTTCTGTGCACATACCTAGCTGACGATATATTCGCGTAGCAGTGGGCAGATGAAAGGGCAAAATTAACCCCATCTCTATGTCCCCACCCATGCTAGCCGTCAAGGCCATTATTCTTTTCGTGAGCCACGGGCCATTAGAATTATCGTTTAACTGCTTGCCCATAAGAAGCAGGACTGCTGAGCAATATGCCAACATCGTGGGATAAGGGCTCCCCATCTCTTTTATGGCCAGGCTTGCACGAGCAGTCCTCACCTCTGATAATCCTTCGATTTCTTCCATGTCTGCCCTATTGGTTTGGTCAATCTCATGGACTATGACATTTACACCAACCTTTTTAAGTGAAGTTACAACTTGTCCTTCTGCTATAACGCTCTTGCCAATGACGGCGATGAGGGCTTGTAGAAATATTCCTAGACAAGTTTTGTCTTGTTTCCTCGTGTCGGAAAATACTCCTTCAATACCGTAAAGTATCAGGGTGATAAGGTCTTTCCTGGATACCTGGCCATTCTTAAAACAGTATATATCTAGTTTTAAAGGGGTAATCTGGTTTGGGGTAATTCTGATGCCCGCATCAGAGGGACCGTTATAACTTGAAGCCCTCGCAATAAGGTCGTTGTGGGGGGATCGTAGTTCCTCGCTAAGGTGGTGGGGGACCAAGTCGGCCACACTGGCCTTATACTGAGTCGTCTTGAATAATCCATCTGGTCTGTGCATTCTGTGAAGGGTTCTAATCGAACACTTCAAACTCCAGAAGTTTGATATCAGATAGCTTTTGTGAGTTAGCTGAATGATGACCTGTCAGACCGGTACAACACAGGGCATCTGTTGCAGTTTTGCCAATTCTCCTTCCACCACAACTGGAGTTTTTTGGTTCTTCTTTCTCTCTTTATCTTTACTCTAAGTAAATACAGTTTAAAATTACACTTTTGCTCAAGTACCGCTTTTGTATTAGAGATGTTCAGTTTTATAAAATCTTAAAAAAAAAGATACATGAAATTTATACTAGTTGTGTCCCTTTCAATGATGGTAGAAAAGAAAGTGATAGATGCTTGAATTTATGATCAGCGGCCCTAGCGTGACCGACCATTTGTCGAATTTCTTATACTCCTAGTCACTTTTGACCCCTTTTGACATCTAAATGCGGGAAAAATGAATTGAGATTATGTCAAAAGAAGTCAAAAGCGACAAGAGATATTCGACTATTTCTCGGTCATGCTACGATCACAGGTTGTTTTGTTGTGGTTTAATTTTACTTCTACCTATTAAGGGGCAAAACAGTGTGAAACTTGCGCCACTCCCCTTAAATAATAAGTATCTTCTAAACCATGGCTGAAATCAAAATTATGCGCCTTGTGACTCCCTAGAAAATCTTGCTTTGAATTTGAATGCTCTGTTGTGTAGTTTTTAGGTTCAAAATCAAAGAAAAAAACCCTTATGAAACTAAAGTGAGACAGATTATGCATACAGTATAAAGAGGTAGTTATTGATCAGGACCTGTTTTTCAAGCTCTACTGAACTATTCCCTGAATTGTGGCTCGGCTGATTCTGTGCTTTCGCCACTATTCACCGCAGCATGAAATAATTGAGTTCCAGCTGCAATATTCATTAAGATGCGTTTATCCGTGGTAGCAACTAATGCTCCACCAAGTACTTTCTCCGATATTGAATGCAACTTCAGTAAGTATGAGTGGACCATCTGCTGTATTGTATCCCCCGATTCGCTCGCTACACTCCCTTGATAATTTTTCATGGAATTATGTAGGAATGATCCTACCGCATATGCTGCATCTATAGTGACCGTAAAGTTGTCTCTATGTAACTTTTTCGTCTCTTCAGGTCCATAGAGCAGCTTGGCGTACGGGCGTTCTTCTTCTTTGAGCCCGGATAAATAAGACATGGCCTCCCGTAACATTCCCTGGTGGGACCCTTGCAGAGGCCTCAGCGTCAATAACTCTGGGTATCTGTTAAAGATATACAACTGTACCATACGGACATGGTTCATCTCAGACCATACTAACACGGTTAACATGGACTTGCACGCCGCCCCTGTAAGTCCCTGGGTTTTAGCTCCTCCCATAATTGCGCGGGTTGCCATGGATCGAAGTTCTGTGCACATACCTAGCTGACGATATATTCGCGTAGCAGTGGGCAGATGAAAGGGCAAAATTAACCCCATCTCTATGTCCCCACCCATGCTAGCCGTCAAGGCCATTATTCTTTTCGTGAGCCACGGGCCATTAGAATTATCGTTTAACTGCTTGCCCATAAGAAGCAGGACTGCTGAGCAATATGCCAACATCGTGGGATAAGGGCTCCCCATCTCTTTTATGGCCAGGCTTGCACGAGCAGTCCTCACCTCTGATAATCCTTCGATTTCTTCCATGTCTGCCCTATTGGTTTGGTCAATCTCATGGACTATGACATTTACACCAACCTTTTTAAGTGAAGTTACAACTTGTCCTTCTGCTATAACGCTCTTGCCAATGACGGCGATGAGGGCTTGTAGAAATATTCCTAGACAAGTTTTGTCTTGTTTCCTCGTGTCGGAAAATACTCCTTCAATACCGTAAAGTATCAGGGTGATAAGGTCTTTCCTGGATACCTGGCCATTCTTAAAACAGTATATATCTAGTTTTAAAGGGGTAATCTGGTTTGGGGTAATTCTGATGCCCGCATCAGAGGGACCGTTATAACTTGAAGCCCTCGCAATAAGGTCGTTGTGGGGGGATCGTAGTTCCTCGCTAAGGTGGTGGGGGACCAAGTCGGCCACACTGGCCTTATACTGAGTCGTCTTGAATAATCCATCTGGTCTGTGCATTCTGTGAAGGGTTCTAATCGAACACTTCAAACTCCAGAAGTTTGATATCAGATAGCTTTTGTGAGTTAGCTGAATGATGACCTGTCAGACCGGTACAACACAGGGCATCTGTTGCAGTTTTGCCAATTCTCCTTCCACCACAACTGGAGTTTTTTGGTTCTTCTTTCTCTCTTTATCTTTACTCTAAGTAAATACAGTTTAAAATTACACTTTTGCTCAAGTACCGCTTTTGTATTAGAGATGTTCAGTTTTATAAAATCTTAAAAAAAAAGATACATGAAATTTATACTAGTTGTGTCCCTTTCAATGATGGTAGAAAAGAAAGTGATAGATGCTTGAATTTATGATCAGCGGCCCTAGCGTGACCGACCATTTGTCGAATTTCTTATACTCCTAGTCACTTTTGACCCCTTTTGACATCTAAATGCGGGAAAAATGAATTGAGATTATGTCAAAAGAAGTCAAAAGCGACAAGAGATATTCGACTATTTCTCGGTCATGCTACGATCACAGGTTGTTTTGTTGTGGTTTAATTTTACTTCTACCTATTAAGGGGCAAAACAGTGTGAAACTTGCGCCACTCCCCTTAAATAATAAGTATCTTCTAAACCATGGCTGAAATCAAAATTATGCGCCTTGTGACTCCCTAGAAAATCTTGCTTTGAATTTGAATGCTCTGTTGTGTAGTTTTTAGGTTCAAAATCAAAGAAAAAAACCCTTATGAAACTAAAGTGAGACAGATTATGCATACAGTATAAAGAGGTAGTTATTGATCAGGACCTGTTTTTCAAGCTCTACTGAACTATTCCCTGAATTGTGGCTCGGCTGATTCTGTGCTTTCGCCACTATTCACCGCAGCATGAAATAATTGAGTTCCAGCTGCAATATTCATTAAGATGCGTTTATCCGTGGTAGCAACTAATGCTCCACCAAGTACTTTCTCCGATATTGAATGCAACTTCAGTAAGTATGAGTGGACCATCTGCTGTATTGTATCCCCCGATTCGCTCGCTACACTCCCTTGATAATTTTTCATGGAATTATGTAGGAATGATCCTACCGCATATGCTGCATCTATAGTGACCGTAAAGTTGTCTCTATGTAACTTTTTCGTCTCTTCAGGTCCATAGAGCAGCTTGGCGTACGGGCGTTCTTCTTCTTTGAGCCCGGATAAATAAGACATGGCCTCCCGTAACATTCCCTGGTGGGACCCTTGCAGAGGCCTCAGCGTCAATAACTCTGGGTATCTGTTAAAGATATACAACTGTACCATACGGACATGGTTCATCTCAGACCATACTAACACGGTTAACATGGACTTGCACGCCGCCCCTGTAAGTCCCTGGGTTTTAGCTCCTCCCATAATTGCGCGGGTTGCCATGGATCGAAGTTCTGTGCACATACCTAGCTGACGATATATTCGCGTAGCAGTGGGCAGATGAAAGGGCAAAATTAACCCCATCTCTATGTCCCCACCCATGCTAGCCGTCAAGGCCATTATTCTTTTCGTGAGCCACGGGCCATTAGAATTATCGTTTAACTGCTTGCCCATAAGAAGCAGGACTGCTGAGCAATATGCCAACATCGTGGGATAAGGGCTCCCCATCTCTTTTATGGCCAGGCTTGCACGAGCAGTCCTCACCTCTGATAATCCTTCGATTTCTTCCATGTCTGCCCTATTGGTTTGGTCAATCTCATGGACTATGACATTTACACCAACCTTTTTAAGTGAAGTTACAACTTGTCCTTCTGCTATAACGCTCTTGCCAATGACGGCGATGAGGGCTTGTAGAAATATTCCTAGACAAGTTTTGTCTTGTTTCCTCGTGTCGGAAAATACTCCTTCAATACCGTAAAGTATCAGGGTGATAAGGTCTTTCCTGGATACCTGGCCATTCTTAAAACAGTATATATCTAGTTTTAAAGGGGTAATCTGGTTTGGGGTAATTCTGATGCCCGCATCAGAGGGACCGTTATAACTTGAAGCCCTCGCAATAAGGTCGTTGTGGGGGGATCGTAGTTCCTCGCTAAGGTGGTGGGGGACCAAGTCGGCCACACTGGCCTTATACTGAGTCGTCTTGAATAATCCATCTGGTCTGTGCATTCTGTGAAGGGTTCTAATCGAACACTTCAAACTCCAGAAGTTTGATATCAGATAGCTTTTGTGAGTTAGCTGAATGATGACCTGTCAGACTGGTACAACACAGGGCATCTGTTGCAGTTTTGCCAATTCTCCTTCCACCACAACTGGAGTTTTTTGGTTCTTCTGGACACAGTTATGGTCTTGATGCTCCGCGAATCGAGCTGAGGATTATACTCGCAATGTAGCTTGCTCGTGAAGTAATTGTATATCATTTAGACTAAGTGGCTGGCCACTTTAGACAACAAACGGTTTTTATTTTTATTTTGAATATTAAAGCTAGGCAACAGGGCCCTAAAAATTCTAAGCAAGATTATCCAGGGAGTCAAAGGCGCATATTTTTGATTACGCCATGGTTTAGAAGATATAAATTATTTATCGAAGTGGCGCTAGTTTCGCACCGTGTAGCGCCTTAATAAAGTTAATGTAAATGAAGAAAACTGCCAACATTTTTGCTTCCTAGCGAAGGGAATGTAGTCACGCTTACGTAATGTAATTTTTTGTAATTATAAGAATTGCTTCCGGTATAGTTACTTGAAACATTATTTAAAACCGACGGGGGAAACTCCTAGTATGAAGTTGTATTATGTACCTAAACTAAACATTAATAATTTATGTGAATTTCCAGAAATTTTCATGCGGATTGAATATTGTATTAAAAAAAGTTAGATAAGAATTAGGTTTTCTAATTAATCAGCTGAAGTTGTGAGTTAGGCTACGAACGCACAGGCGGTTTTATTTCCGCGCGGTGTCAAAGTTTGTTATTTAATTTTCAACCTTATTCTTAGGCCCCGAACGCACAAGCGTGTTTTTACGGTTTATATCCGCTGGTTTTTTATCCTGCGCACACTTCCATAGGATTCAATATGTTACATAAAATCCGCGCGGCAAAAAACCGCCTGTGCGTTCGTAGCCTTTCAAATAAAAGTAATGTTAGTATTCTGTTTAAAAATCTGTTACTTATTTGTTTTTGACTTAAAAAAATCTGTAGTTATATGCCCAAAGCACATTTGGCAAGTTATATTGTATTTTTTTATGGCATGAAATGAAATCAAAATCTTTTTCTTCCAAACACAATTTCAATGTAATTCTTTATTTATTTATTTATTAATATTCATGATCTCAAGCCCTAATGAATTGGTGTTGGTGTTCGAAAATCATTTCAATCTTTGCTTTACTAATATTTTTTTCATATATTTTTTTAAGTAGTTTGTTATTACCATTGCGAAATTGATTAGTAGAAATCAAGAACCCAGGTATTTATTATTTTGTTCCCTCTTCTTGTAATAACTTTTTGAGTAAAGTCCGCGCCAGTAAGTCTGCGCGCGCCCCAGACGCCACTGTATACGTACTTGACGTATTTCACCCGCCATTCAAAACTAATTGCTATTAGACTGACATAATTAGTTTTTCGGTTCATATTTTGACCATGCGCAGACTTATCACCGACTTTACCTATAAAATCTCTATGAAAAGTGCCAGTAAATATTGATTACCTTTTATGAAACAAATCTATGTCTCTGTTATATTTATACAGGGTGTTTCTGACAAGGCGATAGTAAATTTAAGGTGTGATTCAGCTTACCATACCTAAGAACCTTCTCAAAGCATTGTGGGTTCAATGGCTAAAAAAACAGTTCCATAAATTTGTGCGTTTGGGGTCAATGTGCGGAACAGCTGATATTTAGGTTGTGATTTCGACCCATGTTGCTTTCGGAAAGTTGTAAGGGATGGTGAGCTGAAATACTCCGTCATTTTTATACCGCCTTGTCAGAAATAGCCTGTATCATATTATGTCATACTAATATAAGTACCCTCATATACCCTTGTTTTTTTTAATAGGTACCTCAACAATTGATATAATAGTACAGTATTCCAGTCATAAACATTGGTACAATTCATAGCATGACTGCAAAAATGAGTCAGGCGTGCTGTTAAGAGCCAGTTTAAAGCGATGCTAGCGCCATTCACAAAAAAAAATATCTTCTAAACCAAGGCAAATATCAAAAATATGGCACAGTATGACACTAGATAATCTTAACTCTTCCACCTCCACCCCGATTTCAAAAAACACAACGCGCCACGCCACCATACAAAGATTTCGTTCGCCGCGTAAGGCCGACAGTGCGGCGTCCCCTGGCGCTGCGCGAACTGTAAAAATCAGCTAAAAATCTACCGATTTTAGCAGAAAAAATGGACGTGTTTATGCAGAAAATTTCTTATTCAACAACCAAATGCTGTACTTTAGTTTATTTATTGACTGACTAAAGTAACAGTTTTTAAATGTAACTGCCAATTTATTTCTTATTTTAATAACTTAAAAATGCTTGGTGTAGTTTATCAGAAAAAGAGGTTTTAAATATTATATCTAAATGTTTTGCAACTTAATGATCTCACAATTTGTTAAAGTGTCTAGTCAGGTAGTATTAATATTTCAAAAAATGTTGTCTCTGAGGACATAAAAATAAAATATTTATTGCCGTTTCGAACACGCCAGCAAGTTCTGGAATAAAAAATGATTATTATGGTAAGATTATGTCGATATTTGTCAACGTTAAATAGTGAAAACCAGAAAATTTTCGAAGCATAATTAAGAGCCAGTTTACCGCGATGCTAGCGCCATTTGCGAAAAAAATTATATCTTCTAAACTAAGGCAAATTAAAAAATGTGGCACAGTATGACACAAGATAATGTAGCCTAGTATTTTTAGTGCACTGTTGTATAGCTTTTAAGTTAAAGACCAATAAAAGCTACAAAGTGTTGCTAAAAGTGGCCACTTTTAGCAACAATCTGTGTATAATTTTGTTCTTTTAAGTTAGGACTACTTTACTGTGCTCAAAAAATACTAGGCTACATTATCTTGTGTCATACTGTGCCACATTTTTGATATTTGGCTTAGTTTAGAAGATATAAATTTTTTTCGAGAATGGCGCTAGCATCGCGGTAAACTGGCTCTTTAGGCAGAGGTCTGACTGTAGCCGAGAGAACGACTAACTATCAGCGATTTTCTCGCTCAAGACACGAACAATACAAAAACATTCTGTGTAAAGGAAAGAGATGCATGAATATTAATAGTTACTCTCTGACTGTTCACACTGCGGCCGGCGACGACTAGCCTTTAATAAAAAGGGCTCGTTATTCAGCGATGCTCGCTCGCACTGACCGCAGTGACGACGGGCGAGTGGCGCGAGAAATCGCTCGGTGCCCGGTGACAAAACTATCCAACCAAACTACACAATCGCCCTCCACTGATCGTCAATTCCTTTATAGTTTCTAGTTCTAGTCGTTTCTCGTTCATCGTCGGCGGTCGGACCACTGCCTAAAGAAGTTATGAAGGTTTTATGGTGGCCGCGTGAACGATACAAGGAGAATGGCGCGGACATCGAGATCTAGACTTGTAGACGGTTTGGAGACCTGTTAGGCTATTGCCTTTCACAATGAAAATAAGAATGAGAAACATTTTGACATGTGATAGATAAGTATACATTGCGGGTTTACAGCTGAATCTCTTGTGTAGGTAGACAAAATGATTCACCTATATACCCGCAATGTACACTTATCTTATGTCAAAACGATTCACATTCTAATTTTAATTTTGAACGGCAATAGATCCCCTGGATTTTATGTCAAAGCAAGGTGCAATTTTTCGAAATATGTGGAAGTAAGAAACAAGTTTGATTATTGTTTTAACGATGGTTCCGAAACCACGTGTTTTGTTAGCGGGGTTTAAAACAATAATCCAATAAACTTATAATAACCGTACAACGTTGCCGGGTGCCCACACTTTTAATCTAATTTGTGAACTTGACATTGGCAAAATAATCCACTGAAGTGGAGTCAAGTCTATTAAATTAAAATAATAATAATAAAAAAACAGCTTCGAAGCATTAATGTTTTTAAGTAAAAACAATAAAAACTCTCCAGTTAACAAAGTTAAGAAAAAATATTTCAGTGATATTAAAGATGTCGATATGGTATCAAGTCCAACACGCTCAGTGAAAATTTTTACATTTGAACTGATATGTGGATGCTCAATGATTCCACTCTGGCGTTTCCAAGTCAACATCTTTATAATACTTCAGCATTTTCATTAAAAATATTATTTTGCTGTTCGTTATTTAATGATTCTTCTATAAAAATTTCATCTTCATTACATTCACAGTCTGATGAATGATTCCAGATTCAGGTTCCGACAAATGACGAGTTGCAACCACTAAGGCTACGAACGCACAGGCAGTTTTATTTCCGCGCAGTGTCAAAGTTTGTTATTAAATTTTCAACCTTATTCATAGGCCCCGAACGCACAAGCGTGTTTTTACGATTTTTTATCCGCTGGTGCGCACACTTCCATAGGATTCAATATGTTACATAAAATCCGCGCGGCAAAAAACCGCCTGTGCGTTCGTAGCCTAAGTCCGCCAATTAATTTTCAGTAAACTCATCGTCCAAACGGATGATCTGCGCAAGGCTGCGGGTCCACGCTGGATGCAGGCCACCTGCGATCGGTACAGATGGAGAGCCTTGAGGGAGGCCTATGTCCAGCAGTGGATTTCCTACGGCTGAAATGATGATGATGATGATGATGAAACTCATCGTCTAAATCTGTTTATAGCAAAATAAAATTTACACACCAAATTTAAGAAGTATGTAAAAGGATTTATAGAATTCTCTGAATTAAGATCTAGTGATTCAATTAGCAAATATGGACTGAACACATAGTCTACATTTAATAAACATGGAACGTTATCATGATTAACAAAAAAAAATGAATTCTGGCGTTGACACACTTAAAATGATGTCCATTCCTTATGTACTAGAAAGTACTTACAGTTTATTGCGATAACATCTCTGTTAATTTCATGATCTGAAAAGGGATTCAAAGAACTTAATTTGTCTGTTTTATAGCCAGATCAATCATCAAATGAGGGTTCAGAGTACCAGTTTCAATTCCCATATCAATCGTCCGTGTGCCACTGTTCATTGTCAGATCAGTCTTAGGAGGGTTCATAGTGCTAGTGTCCATGGCCAGGTCATGATGATGATTCGAATCGGAGTAAGTATCGGGATTTATAACCAGGTCACAAATTTCACAGAAATACAAACAAGAAAAGAGATACGCCGCAGTACCCAACGGTTTGACCGAGGCTAACCAGCCGTTGAATTTACTACCACATTTTTTTTTATAAGTAGGTATGCTCTCGGAGGCAATATTTAAGTGTACACTTTTTCTAAGAAGGATTAATCTGCAAAAACAAAAAAAAATGTCAACACATTTCTTTATTTTTGAAAACAATAGGCAATGAACTGACGCTGAGCACTTTTACGATCGAAAGACAAAAGAATAGCGGGCGGCGACCACTCAAAAAATATCCTAATCTATTGTTCAATGTTAAAAACATTGAAACGCACAGCTGCAAAGATTATGTATTGTGTGATTTTCGAAATATTTAAAAAAAAACCTTATAATTAACCGACACAGTTAATAAAATTAAACAAAAAATGTTTCGCTTAAACAAGTAAAAGCACCGTTAAATTACCGCCTTATCTTTAATTCATTGAATACAAAATAGGTGATATGACGCTTGTTCAAATCTACGGTCACCTTTATAATTACAAAAAGTCGAAACCGTTTACCACTTCAATCCTAAAAGCGGCGTTAACTGCTTGCTTACAAGTCACATTTTCCCCTGAACTTGGAAAAAGTAGCACGCGCGAACCGAAAAATACACTTCCTCGAGCGCCATCGGGCGCAACGTATGTGCCCTGTTCCAAAATATACTAAATCACGACATAAAAATTTCAAAAAATTACAATGTATAGTTCTATTAAAAATATTACATTCTGCATATAAATAAAAATATTTGAGTAAATAGAATTAATTTTATCTCAAGTTGAACTTCAATGGCTGTTTCTATATAATAAATGTATGAAAAAAGTATAAAGCATGCATTAGATCCGTTTAATCAAATCCTTGACTATCTTTTTTCAGTAAAAATAATATTGTAATATCCTATTTAGTATGTTTTTTATTGAAAATAGTGTGAGCGCCAGCCGGCGTCCTCGGCGCCTGGGGATATGTTTTTAAGGGACGCATACGTTGCGCCCGTGGCGCTGAATGGGTTAATTAGTATTTTTTGAGCACATTTAAGTAGTCCTAAGTAAAAGGAACAAAATAATCCACAGATTGTTGCCGAAAGTGCTCCGTGGCTTAGTTTGCAGTGATGTGGACTGAGTAAGGGTGTGCACCCGGGTTCGATTCCCGGGCAGGGCGAATATTGATATCATGAATATCGATGTTTGTTTCCGGTCTGGGTGTGATGTTCGTCTCTGTGAGTGTTTCGGGCACCCTAGATACAGGTTCTTCCTAGTTAGGGGCTCTGAGTTTGATGTGTTATTATTATTATTATTAAAAGTGGCCACTTTTAGCAACACTTTGAAGCTTTCTTTGGTCTTTAACCTTAGAGCTATACAACAGTACCCTAAAATACTAGGCTACATTATCTAGTGTCATACTGTGCCACATTGTTGATATTGGCATAAGTTTAGAAGTTTTTTTTGTCGAGAATGGCGCTAGCATCGCTGTAAATTAGCTCTTAATTGTACCGAAAATATTGGTTTATACGTAAACGATATAATAAAATAACAACAACTTAAATGTTTAAGAACTTAAATTAAACTTAGCTAGGCAATAAAATGCGATTGTTGATTGATATTATACAAAATAATATAATAATATACAATGTATTTATAGTTAAGAATAGTAAGTAGCTTGTGATGAGCATTGTAAATATTTTGACAAAGTAAATTATTGTATTTCGTAATAAAATAATCGTCAAGCTATTTTAATTGTTTAATTTGTTGTTTTTTCGTCGTGATATAAAAAAAAATGTTACGGACTCGTTTAGCGTAACATTTCCTGTTTTTTCTGTATTGCAAAAAAGCCCTTGTAGTCTGGTATTACAGTCTAGTGCGCACGAGACCGTGAGTAACAGTGTTACAGAACGAGTCCGTGACTTGTTCAAGATAAAATAAAATATATTTGGTATCGATAGGTACAGTCACGGACTAGGAAGCCGTAACAGATTTGTCTATGGTTTCGTCAGCCCTAGACTGTATTACCAAAGAACAAGAGCTATTTTGCACTACAGAAAAACCGGAAGTATTACGCCGATCGTGTCCGCCACTGTACCAGTCACCACACATCAACTTACGCACCCCCCCATACTCTTTTTCACACCATATAGAGCAAAATGCAATGAAAATGGGTAGCCTAAGCCAGAGTTGCCGCCGGGTTACTTCTTATACCTATTCCTTATCTCGTGAAATCCTAGTGCAGCTCCTCAAGTGAGGCATCTCGGCACTCCATGAATGAGTGAGACTAGAGTAAAATTGTTCTATATGAGTAAGAGTGAGTTTGAAGCCTCGAAATTGCGATAAATATTTTTTTACGGGCCGGGCGGACTCGAATAGCTACCCCGCTGATAGCCAGAGAAAGAAGGTACCTAGTCTGAAGGTAATTACGTAATTACCTACTACGTTTCTGATAGTGTAAAAAAAAGTCTCTAATATTATAGTTGTGTGTGTGTATTTGAAATTTTGTAAAACGTAGTAATTTACCTTCTCTCTGATATTTTTTTATGTTTTATTTTATTAGTTTTAGGTTAAAAATAAATTATATCTTTAAAATTGCCTAGTTCAATTACCTGTTAAAATGCTTGTACAGTTATTTCTCTTAAGTTTAGCTTTCACATCGGCACATTTTGAACGGAACTGTACAAAAAATCTAGAGAAACAGTGTCAAGGAAAAGGAAGACACGTTTTATGCCAATATCCTCAGGTAAGTAAGTTTGTAGGTACCATGTTTTTATCCATCGGGTCGGTCGGTGGGTCGTTTTAGGGGCGGGAAGCCTAGAAAGCAGATCGTTATGAAGAATTGCCACCAATGCAGAATCCCTGAAATTCGAAATAGACTAAAAAGCAGTTTGCCAAAATTTAAATTGAATCGATATATTCGATCATAAGTAATCGCTATCCACCCTTAAAAAACTTAATCCTCATAATTATGGCCACAAGAATACCTAATCATTTTTTTTGCACACGGTGCTCTTTGCGTAAATCCAGAGCAAAGATTGACAAAAAGTTAGTTTGGTAGTTTTGAAGTTTAGGAACTAAGGTAGGAAAACCAAAACTTCCCACTGACCAAAAGCAGCTGCAAGGGGTCTACTTCACCGGATGTGAATTTTCGAAAGCGGCCTAAGTAAGTGCCTGAAAGCGGTTTGCGTTTAATGTGTAAAACGTTTTGTGAGGGTATTCTTAAATCTTTTTTTTTTAGGCTAGTCCAGGCGAAAACTGTAAAAACTACACAAAGGTATCATTTGAAAAGGAACTACGGGATCTAGTTACAAATTTTATAAACAGGTTTGGTATTAAATAGTATATTCGATTTTTTTTATCTTTATAATTTAAGCTACACATAGGGATCGTACCCATAAGGCTTTAGGGGTAATGGTTGTGCAAAGTCTTTGCAGCCAAGAGGAACTGGCAACTTCTCACCTTGGGAATTCTATTCATGCTAATTCTACTTTTTAGACGACGTCAAAATGTTGCTGCTGGAATGGAGATGCTCAAAGGGGGCGCTATACTTCCCCAACCCGGGTTTATGATGATGGTGGTTGGTTGAATATCTGTTGAAATTATTAATTATGCAATATTTTTTATTAATTTTTAACTCAAGATAAACGAAAAGTATTCTACCAAATGCGGCCTTGAGCCCCTGCTCGCAAATCACAACTGATTCTCGTGAAATGTCGTGGAAAGGTAAGAAAAATATTGATATCTAAAGTTGGATATATTTTTAGGAGTGGGATGATGATTTGGCGTTCCTAGCTCAACGATTGGCTGATCAATGTCTCTTTATTCATGACGAATGCCGGGCTACAGGTAAGAAAGCAAATCATCTAGATAGGATATATTTCCGCTAGCTAGGGAAAGTATAATAATTAGTTTTACTGATAGC
The DNA here is from genome assembly GCA_951802225.1 of Euspilapteryx auroguttella. NCBI lineage: Eukaryota > Metazoa > Arthropoda > Insecta > Lepidoptera > Gracillariidae > Euspilapteryx > Euspilapteryx auroguttella. The sequence continues at coordinate 5,727,860 of OX637663.1, read as the reverse complement.
TTGAATCTATCACAGTAGGTAACCTAAATTTAAACATTGTTTTTTTTTTTAGTTATGGTTAAAATAATGCAAAAATATTTATTTTTTTCATTGGTATAAGCCATCATAGAAGGTAAGATATTTTATCCAGACTGGCTAGTTTTTGCCTTTAAACCACAGACTTCTCGTTTTCAGAGCGTTACCCATACGCAGGTCAAACAGTAGGGGCGGCTTCGTGGGGGAACTCGGGCACTAATGCCCAGCCCCCGAGTTCCTTAGAAGCGATAAGGGGTGTGCTGCGTGCTTGGTGGGGGGAGAAAGGAAGTGTTACCCCGCAGAGGATGTTTGAACCTTTTACTTTGAGGATTAGGTTAGTTTGAGTTATTATTTGCACCAGTACCTACGCTCATTACATTTATAAGTTATTTGTTTTAACGTTGGTTCCGGAATAATCCGCAACGGTCGGGAGTTATGCCCACAATTTGAGAAATAATTTGTCAACTTGTAATTGGCAAGTACTTACTTACCTATTATCGGTAAGTAACTAATAATATTTTGATGTGTTGTCGTGACTCACTAAAGAATAAGACCGAGCTAGATTGGGCTTTAACTATGGGCTTTATCATAAAGCTCTAAGTCACAAGGCAAAATGCTACAATAATGTAGGAGGCTAAATTTCTTGTATTTCAGAAAAACAGAAGAAGTATGGGGTGACTTTGCCCAGCTTTCCTTATCCCGTCTGACCTCTGTTGGTTGCGGTGCCATGCGCCTGAGCACACGTTTGATACTAGTGTGTGACTACTCGCACACTAACATGCTGGGTGAGACAACGCTATACGGTGGACCTTTAGGACTTTGCCCTGAGGGAACTGAGAGGGGAGGTCGCTTCCCGCTTTTGTGCGCTAAGGTACTTGTGACCCCCAAAAAGGTACTTGTGTGTGTGCGACCCCAAAAAAGGTACTTAACATTTTGGTGTATTCAGTCCTAGTTGTATGACTATGATGCAAGCGCACGATGTGTGCTTCAGAATACCGAAATTAGTTTAGTTTTGTTTACGGGCGATTTTTCGCAATTTGCCAGTTATTGTGCTCTTTTTTGCGTGAAAGGGGTTAGCGTAGCGCTACTCTAACCACCCCAGCTTCTCCACAAAGCTCAGCAGCGCTTTCACGTTGCCTACTTCAGAACAGATTATTCTTCTTCTTTTCTCAGCTTACAGGATGTCCACTGCTGGACATATGTAGGCCTTCCCCACAGAGCATCATAAGTACCAAACAGCGTTTTTCGCAGTCGCTAGCTTATTGACAGGCGGGTGGCGATCCCATTAATTTATAAACGTAGGACGCTAGGTAGGTACTGCCCGTCTTTTGGACATTTCCTCAGTCGCCTTTCACGACACCTATCGCACGGGAAGATATCGGCTGGTGGAATCCTTTGCCCCTACTACACTACTTTAAATTATTACATACCTTTTTATAGATTCGTGAAAACGAAAAACATTTTAAAAAGGAACATGTTGAGGCTGTGCTGAATGAGACAGAAGTATTTCATGAGAGCCATTTGCCGAAAATTAAACAAATTTTGTCACGAAGGTAGGACTTTTTTTCATTATTATTATTATTAGCGTATATTGTCCCACTGCCGGGCAAAGGCGTCCTTCCCACTCTTCCTCGCTCTTGATTTATCTCGCTCTTGTGCTTTATTTTTCCATTGCCATTTGACAATAAGTTGATAACCTAGCGCTCATTCTTCGGTTGATCTCATCCTAGAGAAGTCAAACATAGGCATCCCCCACAGATCGCCACAAGGAAAATCATTTTTGGAGACAGGTTTGCTATAATCGCCATGCTTGGCATGCGGGTTGGTGTGGCTATTTAAGTTTTTTAACAGATGACGCTACTGCCCTCAGCTACTGCCTGCCTTTCCTACGCGTGTTCTCTAATGGCAGCCTTGTAGTCGACTTTTCTAGCACTTATTGAAACTTTATTGATAAAATAATATTATTTATATTTCAGAGATCGTCTTCAAACAAAGCTTAAGTACAAAACAACAACGAGTCAGGCGCCCGATATGAGAACACAGGTAAAGTAAATTTATAATTTGCACCAGTCTAATTTATAATATTACAGTTAGCATTATTTTACGGGGTGAAATATACTGTATTTCTGACAAGGCGGTAAAAATCAAAGGAGGAAGTCAGCTCCCCATACCTCACACTATCACACGTTTCCCCAAATAACATGGGTCAATATCTCAAAACAAAAATCTGCTGTCCCGTCAGCTGATACAACATAGAAGGAACATGGAGCATGGCACAGCTGTTTTTTTTTTTTGAGATGTTACCTGGGGAAAGTTGTTAGGTATGGTGAGACGAATCGCTCCACTGATTTATCACCGCCTTGTCAGATACATTACCTTTAATTTAAAACTTGTACTTATGTTTTCCAGAAAATGTCTCCTGCACATCGTAGATGGAAAGAAAATCGCGAAAAGCAACAAAGGTCAGATTTTTTTTTAAACAAATTGAAAATCGTAGTTCCAAATATAAATTTAAATCGATACTTTTATAAAATTTAACTTTTTTTTAACAGGCCGGGTGCGAGCGCACTACTGAAGTCAAAACCAAGCCGATCCCGAGTAAGTTGTTTTGTTTTTGTCCTGTTAACATCATTTCAGCCGAAAGAAAGCAACTGCTGGACATGTTGAGCGACCCTCGTCATCATCAAGTATACTCCCCTAGATAAATTATTTACATCAAATAAATAAATAACGTTTCAACACTCAGAGCCCCTATCTAAATAGAACCTGTATCTTGGGTGCCCGAAACACATACAAAGACGAACAAATATACACCCAGACTAGGAAACAAATATTGATGTTCATTATAACAATATTCGCTCTCGCCGGGAATCGATCCGGTGCTCCCGCGTCTCAGTCCACATTACTGACTGACCAACGGCCACAGAAGGTCAAGAAAATTTGTTTTTTCCTTTTCAGGCTACTCTTATGCTAGACAAGGATGATATTGATCAGCTATTTGAGGATACGGGCTTCCAGGCGACGGTTTTCTAATTTTGTTTTATTATATATAATTTTTTTTTTAATATAAAGCTACAAACTATCAGACACTTTTTTTGCAAGGCGAGGTCGGTGAAATATTTTTTTTAAAAAGCATAGCAAAAGGAGATTGACCATTTTTGTATGGACGCTGGACCAAGGCTGCCCAGCATTGAATCATAGTGCATAATGTTCATTAGACTAACAGTAGTCTGTAACCTAAAGCGCTTAAGAATCTATCCAAGGAATATTGAAAAATAATCTATTTTACATTGACGAAAAATCCTAACCAACAGCTTATTTTAAAAATAAAAGACGGTGTATCATTTAAAATATCAACATTTATTTAAGGATAAACATTTTAAAATACCATATCAATCGTCATCATCATCGTCGTCTATAATTATGGAATCTAAAAATAAAGCAGGGCGCCTCACAACGTCTTGGTGCCTAGCCCATCCCAAAAACCAAACTAGGCAAACAACGTGGGCACAACTGCCGATCGTTCTTCGCCCGATATAACATGAGCAGCAATAATGTTGAACAGAATCGAGCCCATGATTGTTCTCGTCAATTAAAATACAAACAAAAGGGCACGTGCGCAAGCACGCAGGTATAGCGAAACCCAGCGTGCGCGAAAGAGATAGGCACATACCAAATCTGAATATGAGCAAGAGAGACTTTCGATTTCTCTAAATTCTGGCAAATCACTCTTTATTTATCATTTTCATATAGAACTTGCTACAAAAAAAAGTTGCTTCGAACGAGACTAGTGAGGTCGGAACCGGACTCGGGAGGTAGAATAGGTAAGATAATAATAATATTATTTAACATAAACGATAAAAAACTATATATCAAATGTAAGATCACCAAAAAAATAAGTTTTAAGGTACTACGTATATATTATAAATCCGTGGTTTTAATTTTTATTTTTTATTTTTCATATATATATCTCTTCATGTGAAGAAGAAAAAAAATATTCACATGCGTGGGCAGCATTTGGTCCAGAATGGTCAATCTCCTTTACAATGTTAATAAATATTGATTTTGATCAGAACTGTAAATATACAAGAGCTACATAGGTAAGGTAGGCCTCAGAATATACTCTGACCACCTAAATTAGTAGGTACAACTTTTTTTACCAAATCTTTTACCAAAAATAGCTTACCTAAGATAGGGTAGGTACGACAGATGTTTCGCACGTGATATGTATGTAAAAGTCAGCAAATGAAATGAATAAGACAATAAATTAAAACGTAATTCATAACTTTCGAGAATATAATCTAAAACAACCCATTGTTTAGATGTACCTATTTGAAGGTGAATAAGAAAAAAAAGTCGGCCATGACTAAAACCTTCGACGCGACAAATAACGACGTGACGAATTTCAGAATTAGTCATTCCTTAACAGTTTGCCGTTACCTCAAGTTGCCTTGGTTGTGGACGCAATTTCCACTTATCTTTTGTGTAATTTTCTTATCAGTACTTAATAATTTGTATCTTATTGACTTACACTTATAACAAGGCTGAAGAGCAGACGTATTCTTTTACCTACTTCGATAGTTTGAAGTTTAAAACAAAAAAAAACTTGTTCCTGGAAAAATCCCGCCAAAATTTGACAGCTGTTTTGTTTTGGAAACAAACTTTTTTTTTGAACAAAAATGTGTTGTTCGTGCAGCTGCGGTTGTGGTTCGTGTGGGAAAATTCTAAAATGCCTTCTTTGCATTACATTGTGCGTGTTTCTTGCAAAAATGTGCGGATTTGAGGTGGACGATGGTTGCTGTGAATGCGATGGCGATTAGTGGTGTCTACGTTGATGTGTAATCGTAAATCTACCCCTAACTGTACCTATACTTTAACTTTGTTATAAGCCACGCAAATAAAATATTTATAAAACCATCATGCTATCTCGCTCAGACATATCTATTCTGAGCGAGTCCGCATGAGGTTTTATTAAAATCTTTTTATGTACCTACCTACGCTAGTTATACCCTAAAGTTAGAAGGCAAGGAAAATCTTTTAACGGTTCCACTACCCACTCATTACTAAGTGTTTTAGTTAAATTACGATTGTCTTACTTTTTGTTATCTTTAAGAATGTTGAGTTTGTTTTCTGAGGTAATAAAACAATAAAGTAACATAATTATAGTTTAATTTATTAAAATATAATGTACCTAAGTATTTACTTACTAATAATAATAAAATATGAGATTTCAAAATATACCTATTATAACTAATTATTAATCTTATTTTACAATTTCCTTCAAGGTGTTCAATTCTTCCATTTTATCGACTGGAACAAAAAAAATTTATTATTAGCATCCGCCGTATACTAAACACTTCAACGCGTACCTACCTAAGTATAGTTAATTGTATCATGTCAGTTTTTTTTTAATCTTTATCCACGTTTTTTTTTAAGTAGCAAAGCAAGAGACCAACTTTAACATGGATTCAACTGCGACTGCGATAGGTTCGCGTTCTTACAAAAGCAACCTTATTTTCTTTAAAACAAGGTTCACTTACCGGGTCTCTCAACGTAGTATCAGCCAGTATGAACTCCTCCGTTTGTGGGCTAAGCGACATTTTGTAGCTCGACAGCGCAGTACGGTCCTTCTGCTTTGCGTACGTTTCTATTACAACTGCATGCACCTTTGGTGTTGATAATAGAATTGGTGTTATTGTTTTTAATATTTATTCAACAAGCTGACCCGGCGAACTAATACGACAAATTCGAAAAATTGTTCGTCATGCTACCGCCGCTGGTACTATTAGGTATTCTGTGTTATAGGTAACGAACGATATAACTGATAATCTACCTACTAATATTGCATAAAGATTTGCAGTTAGATTTCCTTGGTCTTTAGCCTAAAACCTATATAAGTACAAAAGTGCCCTAAAATAATGTAGTAGTTTAAAGACCTACATAATCTTTACTTTCAGCAACACTTAATATCTATTAAGTTTTTAAAACAAAAGCTACACATTTAATAAGCAAAATTATTTTGTGTAATAAAGTTTTTTTTAATATTGCCAGTAGTAGACCCGGCGAACTTCGTACCACCTTACCTATTACTATGTTGTGCATGTATTATACATAATATTGCCACTAGTAGACCCGGCGAACTTCGTACCACCTTACCTATTACTATGTTGTGCATGTATTATACATAATATTGCCACTAGTAGACCCGGCGAACTTCGTACCACCTTACCTATTACTATGTTGTGCATGTATTATACATATAAACCTACCTTTTAAATCACTATCGTTTAAAAAAAAAACCTCATCTAAATCCGTTGCATATTTTTAAAGATATAAGCAAGCGTACATAGGGACAGACCCGCGGCGGGAAGCGACTTTGTTTTATATTATGCATTGATATTGATATATGATGAGAAGATATAATTTTTTTCGTGATTAACTAGTATTAGGCTCAACATACCTTAAACTGCAGAGCCAGTTGCAAACGCTCGTCGGAACTCGATATTTTGTTTATGAAGTCGGCTAGCAATCTCTTTTCGGAGCCGAGCTCGCTCAACTTTGCTATAACCAGCCGCAGAGGCACATGGCTCGATATCGTCGACCGGCCCAACCAGTCCTGAAATAATTTACACAAATCAATACAAATAAAACTCTTCTGTTACTGAGTGACTTACTGACAGACAACGCAGAGACGAAACTAGTAGGCGTAGCGGGCTGAAATATTGCACTGAGTTCCTTGGGGAGGGTAAATGAGCACTAAGGAATACATTCCAGAAATTCCCATGGGAACTGGAAAAACGGGATTTTGATGTTTATGAGAAATCTGTGCGGGTGTATCCGCGGGGCAGCCACTAGTAAATCATAAAATACCACCACATATCTTTCAGTTCGGTGCCGTAAAAGGCGACCAAGGGAATTTCCGAAATCAGCGTCCTTCGTTGTTGTTTTTTTTTTTATATTTTTACTGCGATCGCCAACCCGCCTGCCAAGAGTGGCGTTTGCGACAATTTCTTTCCAAACCACAATATTTGTTCTTGTGGCAGGCAATCTGTAGAGGAAGCACTATGTCTAGGAATAAACGCCTAAGGCCTCATTTAGGGAGCCCGCGTCTCCTTGATACGATATCGAACATAGGCCTGTTTTGATATTTAAGCGTTGAACGAAGTGGGCAACGCCGCGGTGCGGTCTCATACATTGCTGGAAGAAATCGCTTTTAGCGATAGGGCTACCCATTGCATGCAAATTTAAATTGTCTGCACCCTTAATTTAACAATTATACTTTTTGTGTCTTACTTTGTATGCAATAAAGTGTTTCTATTCTATTCTATTGCTATACGTTTGATTTAGTCGCAGCACGACCCGCACGACGCCCCGTGCAACGCCCCGCGTGCCCCTTAATGTGGCCTAACGGTTGGTTGTTATGATGAATTACTTTTTAAAATATAACTTACTTTACGTGTAAATATAGATTCTACGACATCCCAATTCTTCAATCTTGCGTGAACGTTTAGCACGACCCAGTCGTACTGTTGAGGGGTTATCTGCAAAAGAAAATCATACAATTTGAATTTGACACTTTGAATGTACAAACAGAACAGTGCCGACAAGAATGCGTTTAACTCATTTAAGGGCTTACACTGTGCAAAACAACCGCCACTTCCGATAAATTATGATAAACCATGGCCGCAATCAAAAATATGCGTCTTTGACTTCCTAGATAATCTTTCTTAGAATTTTTAAGGCCCTGTTACGTAGCTTTCATGTTACAAATCTAAGAAAAAAACTGTTTGCTGCCCAAAGTGGTCACTTTAGTTTCGTAAAAGAATATTTCTAAGATCATTATCCTAAAAGCTACACAGCAGAGCTTTAAAAATTCTAGGCAAGATTATTTAGGGAGTCAAAAGCGCATATTTTAAGTACTTTATAAGTATCGATAGCAGAATCGCCTACTATTTTTTATTTTATTTTTTATATTATAAAGAGGAAAGATTTGTTTGTTTGTTTGTTTGTATTGTAACGAATAGGCTCCGGAAATACTGAACCGATTTGAAAAATTATTTCACTGGTAGGAAGCTACACTAACCCCGAGTGACATAGGCTATATAAGATTTTCAAAAAAATTAGGGATCCTTACCTAAACTCAAATAATGTAACCCAAGGTGCAATATTTTTTCCGTTGTTTACATATTTTGACAGGTGGTTTGTTGTTGTTGTTGGTTTTTTATTCGGCCATTCTGGGCAGTCAAAAGAACATAGTCTATAGAGCCAAGTTTTTTGTAGTATCTTATATTATATGGCGTAACGAAGTAAGCGGGAAAGCTCGTAATTAATAATGTACTCTTGTATCTTACTTTGTGTGCAATAAAGTGTATTCTATTCTATTCTATATTTTTGATTTCGGACATGGTTTAAAAGATATTAATTATTTATCGAAGTGGCGCTAGTATCGCACCGTGTAAACCCCTTAAATCAGAAGAAGAAGCGTCTCTTAGTGTTTTAACTACATGAAAATTATTTTAAAAATAAATTATTTAGATACCTGTTGTTGCTGGCACAGGGTAAGCGGCGACATCATTTTCCCGGCGCCATCTTGCCAGTGGTGCGCGCAGCAGTGCGCGAGGCAACTGACGACCGACTTGTTTGCAAGCTCCGGCTTGTTCGCACACTTCTGCCACTCTGATGACAACATTAAAGCATGTGTGTCTAGCAAAGCCCTGTAGGTCCGGGCGTAAGAATAGGTCTACGGTATGCCCTGCCTGTCGTAAGATGCGACTAAAAGGGGTCTTTGGGGTCGTGGGTGTGAAGGGCGGGGGCCCGACACACTCATCAAACGGCCCTGAGATGGGCGGCGGCACAACTTGTGGCACTGTGCCGCCGCAGCTCCAAAGGCGAGCCGGGGTGGGAACAATATGCCCTCCCCGAGCATGAAGCTAATAGTAGCTGAGCGTGGGAAGACTTCGGACGCTATAATGTGTGGTTCCCGGGGTTCTTCCCAAAAGCGCCAAGACGGCCGCCGAGGGGTTTTAGTGGGTGCGAGCCCTACATACCCCCGACGCTCCCCCGAGCGTCGGGAAATGCGATAGGCATTTCCCCTCGTTAAAAAAAAAAAATGTGTGTCTAGCAGCTTCTGTAAATAGTCGCACTTAGCTCGGCTAATGCCTTCTATATTAAGCTGACATATTCTGACTGATGGTCCGATGTCTCTTGTCACAGGGCTCTTAGAAGAGCCTTTTACAGTAGATCTCTTTGACATTCTGATGTTCTTTCTGTGCGTTGGCTACGAGGTCTTTTTAGACAAGTGTAGCCGCCAAAAGTTGGTTGCTCGTTTAGCACCACCCGGGGGACACGTGCAGGGTAACTAGGGGTAATCTTTCTGCGGACGTGAGCAACCATTCGCCCCCAAACTAAGGCAAGCCGCCCCATTCATGGAGCCCCTCCCTATTTTAGGCATGGGTCCATTGTCCATTTAGTAAGAGGCTGAATATTGTATTTTTGGCATTTACTTTACCAGCATTTTAGAATCGACAAATCCGTAGATATTGGTAACCATGCACCAGATATTGGTCCATTTATTTATTTCTAAAAGTATTATAATTTATTCTTTTATTTATTTTCTTTTTTAAGCAATTATTTGTTATTATTATTATGTTAGAACCCGAATAATCTGGATATGGGAAATATTCTTACGTTTACATATATATTTTTATACGCAAGATTTATTTATTTATTTATAACTAGCTATAATTTATATTTTTTTTACCCTCTCTCGGAAAGGTACCGGCAGAATACCAGCGTCATAGGTTTCTGTGACAATATGCTGAGTCGGAGCCTATTTCGGATGTGATATGCGCCACTGTGCCTTACACTGTGTGTAAATTTGTTGAATTTTGTATTGCAAGATGTACAATCGTGTTTTTTTTGTAATCATACTGTGTTTTTGTTAATTAATCTTAAAAATGTGTTGTGTATTACTTCTGAAATAAATTTATTATCTATCTATCTATCTATCTATCTAACCCTACTTTATTGATTGACTGGCATTTGCCCGCGGCTTCACTCGCGTTAAGAAGTAATTATCAATTTATACAAACTTTTATCGAAATTCTTTCTTAGGGGATGCCTACGTCATAGAAGCTTTATAATTCTCAGCCCGATCAATATAAAAATGAGAAAGTTTCATACAAACTTTCATCCCCTATTTTATCCTCTAGGGGTTAAAATTTATCAAAATCCTTTCTTAGCGGATGCCTACGTCATATCATAACATCTAACTGCATGCCAATTTTCAGCCCGATCCGTCCAGTGGTTTGGGCTGTGCGTTGATAGATCACTATGTCAGTCAGTCAGTCACCTTTGAGTTTTATATATTTAGATAGTACAAGCTGTCCCGGCTTACTTCGTTACGCCATAGAATATAAGATACTACTATAGACTTGGCTCTATAGACTATGTTCTTTTGACTGCCCAGAATGGGCGAATAAAAAAACAAACAACAACAACAAACCACCTGTCAAAATATGTAAACAACGGAAAAAATATTGCACCTTGGGTTATATTATTTGAGTTTAGGTAAGGATCCCTAATTTTTTTGAAAATCGAATATAGCCTATGACACTCGGGGTTAATGTAGCTTCCTACCAGTGAAAGAATTTTTCAAATCGGTTCAGTATTATTTTCCGGAGCTTATTCGTTACAAACAAACAAACAAATCTTTCCTCTTTATAATATTGGCATAGATTAAAAAACGTATAAGTAACCTACCTAAGAACTTGACATAGCCGGAGACACATTTAGCCTGGTGCGGGTCGACCCCGGGCTGGTCGAAGTGGTTGGCGGCGGCGAGGCCCAGCTTCCGCAGTAGGCCGTCCACGCTGCCTTGAGAGCGGACGTGGTGACTGAATTGGTACATCTGATTCAATTTAATAAATATTAAAAAAAAACATAATATGACAATCGGAGTCCCTAACTACCTAGTTAGAACCTGTATTTAGGGTGCCCGAAACATATACGAACAAATTATACCCGGACCGGAAATAAACATCGTTATTCAGCATAACATAACAAGGTTTGCCCGCGCCGGGAACCGAACCCGCTTGCTCTACGGAGGCAGTCGAAAATAATTATTTAATTATCAGTTTGCCTAAAAAATCTTCTAAACCATAGCATGCATTGTTATTATCTATGATCCTAGCAAATATCACTAATGTATATGCGATTGTCGCTTGTATCCTTGTGTGATTTCAAAACAAATAACTAACATCAAATCATTCATATAGCTCAAAAGTTAATCTTGTAAAATAACTTACAGCTGCATCCGGACTTCTTCCAAGCATACTGAAAAAAATAACAATTTAAATAAATAAAAATACATTAATTCCATGAATAAATAACTGATTTTGTTCCAATTACTTAGAAATAATAATAATAAATGACATTAATTTGTGGCAATAAAAAAAAAACTTACGTCAACAAGTCAGTCAGATCATTTATCCGTCCCTCGTTTTGTAGAAAACTTATGTAATGGTTCAGAGCAGCCGGCCTCGAGGACAGCAGTTCATACACCAACTTCTTGTTCAGTGTTTGAATCAAGTATAATACTGACTGTAACAAAAAATTACTTGTCAGTGCAATCGAACATAAAGAAATGTCATCATCATCTCTCCCCACCTTAAAAATAAAGGCCTATGTCCATCAGTGGACGTCTCTCGGCTAACTCCTAACGAATACCCTGTGAGTTATGTGGGGTTCGCACCCACTATAACCTGACCAGTGTCCACCTCGGCTGTTGGCAAGGGGGTCACGGGAGATCTATTCGAGCTGGTTCAACTTCGCGACCCCCTCCAGCATCGGCTGTTAAACCTCTTCTCGGGGGAACATGGTGGTCGCGCGTTGTTTGCTCGTCCAACGCTCAACGACAGAAACGGGACACTCGCGTTCCAGCGCTCTTCTCAGGGCCGTTATATGGATGCAGGATGCACAAGGCCCCGGCTCGTTTACCCAACGACCCCGGGGTTCCCTCTGAGTCGCCTTTTACGAGAGGCAGGGGTTACCGCAGTCCTATTCTTCGACCCGGTACTGCAAGGCATTGATGGACATATGCCTATCCCACTTATATCCCCACTAAAAGAACAAACACTTTGGGAGTGTGCCATAATCGCCATACTTGGCAGGCCGCTTGGCACTTGTAGTATGGGTATTCAAATATTTCAACAAAGGATGCTGAAGCCTATCTTTTGTGTTGTGTTTGGTGGTGGTATTCTGTGTTGCACATTTTTTCTACATGGTAGTTAAACCAAGTGCCTGTACCACCCACTGATTACTGTAGTAACCTACATTATAGAAACGGTTTGAAAATGGCGGGCGTTGTATGGGCTGCCTCTTTTGTTAACTCTTCCCTCATACTGATATACACGAGAAAGCATGCGTTCGGCCGCCATATTCAAATTGTTTCTTTAAGTGCGCGGCTTATAAGTATATAATAGTGCAATAAAGTATTAATTTATTTATTCATATGTTATGAAAAAATACTCACAGTCAAAATAGCATTTCCATCCCCAATGGCAATAGCTCCGTCTAGCAATTCTGTTTTGCTTTTCAAACTTCTGTGGCAGTGCAGGGAGCATGGCCGTCCCAGCACTAGTCGTTTCAATGTTACTGGTACCGTCTCCTCTGGTTCCATAAGACTTTTATCTTTGTAATCCTTGCAGTTTTGTGCTAATACTACTGTAATTCAAAATAATTTTTGGTTGAAGAAAAACTCATATTTACATTCATTTGCAATATTCACTTTGGCTATCTATTCTACTTATTCCTTGTGATTATTTGATAAACTATCTAGGAGGGATGTCTATATGGACTAGCAGGAAAAATTTGTCTTTCACAAGACAGAATGATATGAAAGGATATTATGAAACCATTCCCCTAAGATAGTATCATAAAGTAAACTGATGAAAAATAACTACTATGTAAGTACTAGGAATTAAAAAGGCTAACAATAATATAAATAATCTAAAGGGATACATGGACTAGTTTGTTGGTTTCAAAATAGACACTCAAGCAAACAACTTTAGGTATGTAGGTACTTACAGAAAGTTGATAAGTTTTGTTTAAGTAGGTACTTACTCATATCCAAAGCTTTAGGTGACAAAAGACTAGAAATTGGTAGTAATGGTGATTTTAGTGTATTTGTGATGCTGAAGAGGTCGCCTTCACTAGTACCAGGTTTCTGAGTGGATTTCTGACCGATGGCAAGGATCTCTTGAGGCGACAACTAGAATTTTTGAATTATTGTTCAGGCATCTTTTTCAAAATAAATTTAAATAATGGAAAACGTTAGCAGAACAGGTAGAATAATCAGAATACAGAGCATCTCCCTATATTCTGTCTGAGAATACTTACCACGTCGTCGTCAAAACTAAGCGCCTTGATTTTAGTCTCGCTCGTGTTCCAGTAGTCTTCGTCGTCGTCCATTGTGTTGTAAAATTTTTCTATGATTGTGTTGCAATAACTTGCACCTATTTATTTAATCTATTCTTTGCAATCTTAACAGAAATCCGTGAATCAAAAGTAGAGCAATCAACACAAATCACAAAAAAAAACAAAAACAATGTTTTGTTTTGGAAAGATAATTGATTGATTGAAACTTAAATTTAGTCAAACAGATAGAAAAGTGAAATATTCCAACGACTGTAATGTTAATTCTCAGTGATGTATATCCGGTTAGGGTGGAGGAGGTGGGTTGGCAATGAAATTAATGATGGGTTTTGCATTGCAGCATTTACATATTACTAGTCGACCCGGCAAACTTCGTACCGCCTAACCTAGGTATTTACTATGTCGTTTATGTAAACCTTCCTCTTGAATCGATCTATGGCTAGAAAAAAATCGCACCATTTTCCGCTTTTTTTTAAAGCTAAATATACCTTTGATTTATACTAAGTATGTATTCATGAATAAGCTGCAGCTGCAGCGCCGAGGCCAGCGGCACTGGAACGCTACCTACCTACCTACCTAGCAGGCGGTTCAAAAAAAGTTCGCTTTACATACAAAACTTAGCTAACTAGGTATGCCTAAATTTTCTTAACAAAACTCCCCCCTTACCACAAAAAAGTTAGACCGGTCTAAAATCACCAATTTGTATGACGAAATAGTGATTTAAACCTAGTCTAGTGATTTAGACCCGTTTAACTCTTTTTGTGGTAGAGCCGATAGACGTTATTTAATTTAGTAGAATATGGTACTACTATAAATTCTACAACCTCTACAACAATACAAGATTTCATCGTAAATCTGACCTATGTTTAATCTTGACTCAGAGACTGACCATTGCTGTTCAGCGCGGCAATGCAGCCAGCGTCATTTTCTGAGCCTTTGGGCTGAGCGCAAGGTCTTGAAGCTTATTTGGTTAAATTGTATTGACGAAGTATACGTGCAGATTGTATTATACATTATACACCATCCCATATTTATTATTAAGGTTTAAATTTTAGATGTAAATTTGTAAATGTATAAATAATTAAGAGTTTGGGTTCTTAAGGTGGTCTCTCGCTATGGCGCGAAATTCAAATTTTTTCGTGTTTTTTATTTATTCTGGCGAAAGTATACATTTTTAATAAAGTTTAAATGAATTCGCGAACTGTTATAAATTAAAATACTATTGAATTTAACCTCTATCAGCATTCTGGATAATTCCATTGTTTGTCAAATTAAATAAATTATTTCTCCATTTTATTTTCTGTCGATCATCATTTTTGAACTTTCATGTTTTAGTGCATAACAGTTTTAGTCAGTCTTACCGTAACCGCCGTGTTGTAAACTTGCCTATATCTAATAAACCATTGTGAGTGTAACAAAGTTTTTTTTTAAAAAGTCCCGCGGGAGAGACCCCATAACAATTGGTGTCAGAAGTGGGATGCCAGAGTGAAAATCTTGCTTCGGTAAGATCTGGCATCTAAAAGAACTCGCGGTCTCTGTCGCATCAAAAAGGGTTTTTTTTAAAAGTGGTCGACAGTAAGTCGTGTGTGTTTTCCGCCGCCTGCGCCACCGCTCAACATCAGCCGACAGTAAGTCTCCAGCGAGAGCCTGCGCTGAGGTTCTAGACGTCCTGGTCGACATTTAGTCTCCCGAGGGAGCCTGCGCCAGCTTAGTCGTCGCCACTGGTCGACGGTCAGCCTCCACTGCCTGTGCGAGCCCGCACCAGCAAGGCAGCTGCAACATTGGTCTACGGTAAAGCTCCCAACATCACCAGCACAAGGTTCCCGTGGGAATCTTAGTGGCCTACGTGACTTCTCCGCCGTCGTCGCCGTGCAATACGACCCTCTAGGTCGCCGGACATCCGACGCCGCCGCAGCGCATCGTAGTGTACCACCCAGTGTTTTTCGTCGAAATTATGTTTTTGTTGGTGATTCTGTGAGTCGTTTTATATTTTTGCTTTTTACATTTTTATTGACTTTTCGTCGTTTACATTTTTACATTTTTTAATTTTCAATTTTTATACAATTTTATTGTTTTGTTTATTCTATTGCACTGTGCTCATTATTTAATTTCTTTTAATTTCTCTAATGGTCTTGCCAAAAAAAGAACAGTCTGCAAAGGCAGTTCCCGAATATACCGCTGACGAGTCATCGGGTTCGGAACAAGAATCTAAATCGGCACCTAAACAAAGCGTTTCTAAAAAACCTAAACAGTCAAAAATGGCAGCTGTTACTTTATCAGTCCTAACTAAATTTATTAGACCTTACAATGGGGATCGCGAAACTCTCCCCGCATTTTTAACTAATTGCGAAAATGCAATTTCTTTGGCGAGCACAGAGCAACAGGATGTTTTATGTAAATATATTATATCACAGCTCGAAGGCAAAGCGCAGTTAGCTTGTTGCTTAAAAAAATTCAGCACTTGGTCTGAAATAAAATCATTTTTGAAAACCACTTTCGGTGAGAAAAAGCATTCAACTCACCTACTTGTAGATTTACAAAACTGCAAGCAAAAAGCCGACGAGGATGTGATGCAATATTCTTTGCGTGTTGAGTCCTGCTTAACCAGGCTTCAATCTGACATCCATTACAGCTGTGTTGACGAGAGAGAACTTTTAGGTAGGCTTGCTGCAATGGAAGACCTAGCCCTAAACACATTTATGTTAGGTATGAACCCTAAATTTTCGCACATTGTCAGATGCCGCAATCCGAAAACTTTGTCGGATGCTATTAGTCACGCAATCGAAGAGGAGAAATTATTTAATTTAACAAAAATTTCTCAGCGAGCAATTTTACAATGCTCTTTTTGTCATCAAAACGGTCATTCCGTTTCTGATTGTTTTAAAAAGAAAAGACAATCTTTTAATGAAGGTCATCGCGTCCACGCGATTAATTCTCCTCCTATTCATCATAACAATAGACCTTCTACTCGTAATTTTGATAAAAATAAATCATGCGCTTATTGCAAGAAGATAGGGCATGTTATTACGGAGTGTTTTAAGTTGAAAAATAAGACGGAGCGCGAACAAGGTGAGTCATCGTCACCGTCACATAAGGCTACCGTTCACACTGCCGTTCTTGAAAATGATAATAATTTAAACTTGTAAAGGTCTCGGTCCCGTGTCTGCCGGAGCCCTCTCCTGTTTTAAAAGACACGATTTTTAAAAAATCTGCGCCTTTACCCCTCCCTCGTGAGTTTTTCCCCAAGGCCAGTTCTAAAAAGGCTACACCACTCTCTGAGTTTTTGCCTAAGGGTAGCCCTAAGTCTACTACTTCGCGTAGTTTTGATACTCGTAATGAGTTTTCCACGAATCTCTCCCCTCAAAATAATTTGAGTTTTTCGGGTCCGTCCCATAGAGATTCTCTTTCTACTACTCCTTTACTCGACAATGAGTTTCTTTCTAAGGGTAGTTCTAATACTCCAAATAAGGAGTTTTCTACGAATCTCTCCCCTCAAGATAGCTTGAGTTCCCCTTCTAGAGATTCTACATGTGAAGAAGGTTTTTTCAAAGTTATGAATCTTAATTCTAAGGTTTCTCTTCCTCACGTGTTATTACAGACAAGTTTCTCAGAAAAGCCTCTCTGTTTTCTAATTGACACTGGTGCTTCAATTTCAATTATTAAATTGTCTTGTTTAGAGAAGCACCCAGTTTTAGGGTCCCGCATTATAAAAATTAAGGGTCTAAATGACACCGATTCACACGTTGAATCTCTTGGGTCCCTTTCGCTTAACTTATCCTATCGCGTTTCACCTGATAAGCAAGTTCCACTGGATTATACTTTTCATGCGATTAGCGACTCTGTTCGCTTGCCTTTTCATGGCATTATTGGTAGTGATTTTATCGACCATTTTAAAATCGACATTCAATACTCATCTAGAACTTTGTTAATACAAGGGTTTTCAATTCCCTTTTGCTATAGCATTCCTAGCTATATATTACCTGCGCGTTCCGAAGCCGTTATAGAGTGCGCCGTGTCAAATGACATTTCAGAATTAAATAACTTACAGGAAGCGTTGGTTCTAGACCACAAAGTTTGTGATGGCGTTTATTTAGCGAACTGTTTAGTGAAACTTAAACCTAACCATAGAGTTAACGTTTCTATTTTGAACACTTTAGAAGTTCCAATTAATATTGACAATTTTAAAGTTCGTCTTACGCCTATTGATTTTTCAGTTGTCGATTCTCAAAATTCAACTTCGAATGTATTCTCAGCCTCTAATGAAGGTTTTTCCGATAGGGTTCAACGCGTCCTTAGCCAAATTCGCCACGAGCATTTAAATTCCGAAGAAAGAAAAGCACTTTTAGAGTGTTGCACACAATATTCCGACCTTTTCTACCTTGAAGGTGACCCTTTAACATGTACCAATGCAATTCAGCATTCTATCAACACAGGTGATGCCCCTCCCATTCACGTTAAATCGTATCGCTTTCCTGAAATTCATAAAAAAGAGGTAGAAAATCAAATGCAAAAGATGCTTGCTCAAAATATTATTAGACCTTCAATTTCGCCATGGAGTGCTCCCGTATGGGTCGTTCCTAAAAAAATGGACGCTTCAGGAAAACAAAAGTGGCGTGTTGTTATTGATTATCGTCGTTTAAATGACGTCACTGTTAACGAAGTTTACCCTATCCCTCTTATAACAGACATTCTTGACCAACTGGGTCATTCTAAGTACTTTTCAACGCTTGATTTGGTATCAGGGTTCCATCAGATTTGTTTAAATTCTGCTGACGCAGCAAAAACAGGATTCACTGTTACTAACTCAAATGGCACTTCTGGTCATTATGAGTTTGTCAGGATGCCATTTGGACTTAAAAATGCACCCTCGACTTTTCAAAGACTTATGAACACTGTCCTTTCAGGCCTACAAGGCTTACACTGTTATGTGTATTTAGATGACTGCATAGTCTATAGCCATGACCTTGAAACCCATATCCAAAAACTAAAACTAATTTTTGACAAATTTCGGGAATTTAATTTAAAACTTCAACCTGATAAGTGTGAATTTCTGAGACGTGAAGTCTCTTATCTAGGTCATATTATTACCGATAAAGGTGTTGCTCCTAACCCCGAAAAAGTCAAGGCCATTTCCGAATTTCCCGTCCCCAAAAATCCTAAAGACGTAAAGTCTTTTCTTGGCTTAACTGGCTATTATCGCCGTTTTATAGAGAATTTCTCTAAAGTTACAAAACCTTTAACTTCTTTATTAAAAAAGGATACCCCTTTTCAATGGTCTCAAGAACAAGATATTGCTTTTAATTTTCTTAAAGAAAAATTGATCACTGCACCCTTACTACAATATCCTGATTTTTTTAAGCCGTTTATTGTTACGACAGATAGCTCCAACTTCGCAGTCGGTGCAATTCTTTCACAGGGTGATATCGGAAAAGATAAGCCCATTGCTTATGCGTCTCGCACCCTTAATAAGGCTGAGGGTAACTACTCTACAACAGAGAAGGAACTCCTAGCTATACTCTTCGGAGTTAATACTTTCCGCCCTTATCTATACGGCAATAAGTTTAAAATTGTTACCGATCATCGTCCTTTAGTCTGGCTATTTAATGCCAAAGATCCTGGAGGCCGTCTTCTTCGTTGGCGTTTAAAGTTAGAGGAGTACGATTATGAAATCGTTTATAAACCCGGTAGAGTAAATTCCAATGCCGATGCTCTATCTCGAAATCCAGTCAACGCCATATCTCATTCGAGTTTACATAATTGTTCTTATGACCAATATTTTAAAAAACAATTTACAAATTCTGTATCAAATGATACTCAAATCGAAGAACATAATGAACCTTTACATTTAACTAAACATAAATTAGTCGCCTGTCCGACATCTCTAGACTTTGATAACTCTATGCCATATTGTGAACAATTATTGTCTTTAGTAGACAATTCTGCTGACTTGCTATCAGCCGAGCGCGAGCCCGAGACCGTGCTTGCTATCGATTCTACTAACAAAATATTATTCTTTTTATTTACTAAAGTTCATCATTATGACGAAACGTCTTATAGAATAATTTATAAAGTTTTAATGAAGTTACGAGATATCGTTATCTCTAAAGATCAATCAGATCTCGCTATCTCAGATTTTTCAGAACCTTTTACAAAATTATCATTTACAAAAATTTATAATATGATTTCATTTATTTTTCATGGCACTAATATTAATATTCATATCTATAAAAATCAAATTATTTACCCAACCCCTGCCGAGGTTCCTAGAATTTTAAAAGAAAATCACGGTACCACTATAGCTGGTCACCCAGGCATTCAAAGAATGTTTAACAGAATTAGGGCCTCTTATTATTGGAAAGGCATGCGTTCAGACATTGAAAGTTTTGTTAAAGATTGTGCCCTTTGTAAAATTAATAAGCCATTACGCACTTGTAACAAGGCTCCTATGGTAATAACTTCATCCAGTACTAAACCTTTTGAAAGGTTAGCTCTAGACCTTGTTGGCCCTCTGCCTGAGGCTGGACTTCAAAAGTTTAAATTCATTTTAACTCTCCAAGATGACTTAACTAAATTTTCTTGCGCTTACCCCATGATCACTTCTACAACCGATGAAGTTGCGCGTAATTTAATTCATTTCTTTTCCTTATTTGGTTTTCCTAAGATGATACTTACCGACCAAGGTACATGTTTTACCTCTGAGTTATTTAAACAATTAACAGATATTCTTAAAGTTAAATCTCTATTTTCTACTCCGTATCATCCACAAACAAATGGCGCGCTTGAACGCAGCCATGCAACTCTTAAAGAGTATTTGAAATCTTTCGTTAATGACAATCAATCCGATTGGCATTGTTATCTCGCTACAGCTATTCTATCTTATAATACTACTCCACACTGTACAACACAGTTCACTCCTTTCGAGTTACTTTACGGTTATAAACCGTCCATCCCTAGTAGTGTTTATGAATCTAATAATGGTACTACTTATCAAGATTACATTCGAGCTCTCCAATACAGAATGAGATACAGCCGAGAACGAGCTCTCGAAAATATTCTTAAAAGTAAAGAGTCTTCTAAAAATTATTATGATGCTTCAACTAAGAAAATTAATTATAAAACTGGAGATTTTGTATATTTAAAACAGCATCATCGACTCCGCAAAGCATTGTCCCCTGTTTGGAAAGGACCTTTCAAAATTACGAAAGTTCACGATAAAAATAACGTTACTATTTGTGTTAATAGGAAACACGTGAAATATCACGTTAACGAATTAAAACCGGCTTGATAGATTATTATTTATATATTTGTTTCAGG
This sequence comes from Euspilapteryx auroguttella, assembly GCA_951802225.1. Classification (NCBI taxonomy): domain Eukaryota; kingdom Metazoa; phylum Arthropoda; class Insecta; order Lepidoptera; family Gracillariidae; genus Euspilapteryx; species Euspilapteryx auroguttella. The sequence continues at coordinate 5,707,097 of OX637663.1, read as the reverse complement.
TTTCTACAATTTCGGGCATCTGTTTCAGAGCCACTTATAACTGAAATAATTCACAGTCCAGGAATTTATTTTGACCCGACTTCTGTTGCTTATTTTTATGATGACTACTGGAACGTCGTTACTCATGTCGAGGTCTTGCCCATCAAGCCTTATTTAGAAAAAGTTCAACAATCTATGACTAGTATTTCTTATCTTTGCAAGCAAGCTTCAAGCTTAGCTTATAACGTTGATTGTAAAGACACTTTTAGTCCTTTAGAAATTTTACTTAATGCTGACATACTTAAATACGAATCTTTATTTCACATTATTTCTTTAGAACCTCCGACTCGTTTTAAAAGATCATTAGAGTTCGGTGGTGAAATTTTAAAGTTTTTCTTTGGTACTATGGATGCAGAGGATGCCAGGAAATATGATGCTGTCATCTCTGCTTGTAAACAAAACGAAAACGAAATGTTTTCTTTAATGAAGGATAATATTCATGTTATTCAATCAACTATAAATAATTTTAATGTTTCTATGCGTAAACTTAATGATAACGAAGAAAAAATTAATAATCAAATTATAAAATTAAATTTAGTACTTTCTGATAATGCTAGAATAAATAATAATTTTATAAATGTTGCTCAAATTAACGGATTAGTTAATGTCCTCGAAAGTTCTTTATTAGCTATTTCTAATATTTTAGATACTATCTTAAACTCTATTTTATTTTCTAAGTCTAATATTTTACACCCTTATATACTTACCCCTTCTAGGTTATTTGAGGAATTATCTACTAATAGTAAATCAATTCAGAAAAATGTTGATTTTCCTGTCCCTCTTACCCTAGATAATACACATACAATTATTGATGTATCTAAGCTGACATCATATTACTTTAATAAGAAATTAATTTTTATTTTACAAATTCCTTTAATCAACCCTTTGAAGTTTAATGTTTATAAAAATATAGCTCTGCCTACCCCTCACGATAAAAGTTTCCAAACTTATGCTCTCATTCAACCTACTAAACTTTTCATGGCTGTAACAGATGACAGATTGAATTATGCACTTTTAGATAGCCTTAGTGATTGTAAAACTATTAGTCATGATTATATTATTTGCCCTTTTGTTTCTGTTTTGAGTACAATTAATAATCCTTCATGTGAAACTAAACTTTTAACTGAAGTTACTTTGTCACTTCCGGAAATTTGTAATTCTAAGTTATTATATGGTAATATTAATTTATGGCAAAAATTACATAATGGTAATCATTTATTTATCCAATCTAACTCTCGTAAACTTACAGTAAAATGTTCAAACGAAATTAAGGATTATAGTCTTTCAGGTACAGGTATTTTACATCTTGAAAACGACTGTGTCGCATACTTTCAGACTTTACAGTTTACACCTACTCGTGTTTTTACTTCAACTGTACCGAATCAACTTTCAATCGATTTTGATATTACAGAAGATGACTGTTGTAAAAGAAGTTTAATCAATAATAGTATTCATAGTTTGTCTCCAATTTCTTTGTCAAACATAAATTTAGAATCTTTAAATTATGCCTCTCATAAATTAGATCATTTAGAAAATCAGATAAATCAAGCTCAAAACCAATCGCATTTTGTTAAATATGAAACTTATTATTCGGTTACTTTTTATTTTGTAGTTTTTATTATTTTTGGATTTTTACTTTATAAAATATATAAGCGTTGTTTTAATCGTAATCTTAAAGATAAAGATCAGGACGCTTCTAATTGCATTAAAATTTATAATCAATGTTTTAATAAAACTGTTAAAAAGGATGATATTCATACCTCGATTGAACTTACCCAAATTTCAGATGATTCCGAAAATGATCATAAGTCAATTAAAAGCTTGCCTGAACTACCATTATCTAAAGATAAGTTTGTTACATTTAAGAGATGTGGATCATCCACTCGTAATTTGTCTAATTATTAATTTTAATTTTTCTTTTTATCTTTTTAATATTTTTTTAATTGTATACTCACTCACAGGTTTTTCATACAGTTTCACCCTTCATTATTTTTGTATAAAATTTCATCCTTCGGTTATTTTTTTGTATAACCTTCGTCTAAAAGGGGGAGCTGTTATAAATTAAAATACTATTGAATTTAACCTCTATCAGCATTCTGGATAATTCCATTGTTTGTCAAATTAAATAAATTATTTCTCCATTTTATTTTCTGTCGATCATCATTTTTGAACTTTCATGTTTTAGTGCATAACAGTTTTAGTCAGTCTTACCGTAACCGCCGTGTTGTAAACTTGCCTATATCTAATAAACCATTGTGAGTGTAACAAAGTTTTTTTTTAAAAAGTCCCGCGGGAGAGACCCCATAACAGAACGTAAAAACCTATCTCCCACATTGTGATATATCGTTTTTGAAAGACAGAGTTACCGATTTTGTGTATATTCAAGGAACTTGTTTTTTGGCCTTTCACCCCTTAGACACAAAATCTGTAGGTCTGTCTTCAAAAAACGTTGTATTATTTCTTTCGCCAAAATAATTAAAAAACGTGAAAAAATTTGAATTTCGCGCCATACCGTGAGTTACCGCCTTAAGTCTTTTTAAGGCGGTAAGTCACCGAATGGCGCGAAATTCAATTTTTTTCGCGTTTTTTAATTATTCTGGCGAAAGTATTCATTTTTAATAAAGTTTTAATGAATTCGCGTATGTAAAAAACCATTTCCCACATTGTAATACAACGTTTTTCGAAGACAGACCTACTAATTTTGTGTCTAAGGACCTAACTTGATTTTTGGCCTTTATGTCCTTAGGCACAAAATCAGTAGGTCTGTCTTCTAAAAACGTTGTATTACAATGTGGGAAATGGTTTTTTACATACGCGAATTCATTTAAACTTTTAAAAATATGTATACTTTCGCCAGAATAAATAAAAAACACGAAAAAATTTGAATTTCGCGCCATAGCGAGAGTTACCTCCTTAAACCTAAGTAAGATAAGATTAGAGTAGGCTTAAGGGTGGGTATACTTATTAAATTATTAATTATTTTATAATAAGTCAACAGTGTTCCAGCCGAGACGCATACGCGTTATCAGCCAGTCATTTTGTAAAAGTGCACTAAGTTTTCACTGTTAAAAGTATAGTTTCATCATAAGCTTTTAAAAGAGTCATAAAAATAAAGCGCTTCTCAACAAGTTTACAAGCAGCAAGATCAAGAATATAAACTTCAACCGAGGAACATACTTCATCATCATCAATACATTGTATAAAATAAAGTCGCTTCCAGCGTCTGTCCCTATGTATGCTTATATCTTTAAAACTATGCAACGGATTTTGATGCGGTTTTCTTTAATAGATAAAGTGATTCAAGAGGAAGGTTTATAAGTATAATACATGCACAAAATAGTAATAGGTTAGGCGGTACGAAGTTCGCCGGGTCGACTAGTAAGCTATAAAAATATAATATTATCTTCTTTAGTTTACCAGAAAATTTTATTTGGTACAGGACCTAACCACCTGTTGCCTCGTTTTAATAAAAGCATATTAAAGGTACCTAGGTACCTTACTCGAACTTTGATTTATTTTGGGGTTCTACTGGATTAAATTCAAAATCTGATGATTTAATAATGCTACATTATAAATTGTATAAAAGGCAAAGTAACTATATACCGATTACAGAACTTTAAATTTCATCAAAAAGAGATTATTATTATTATTACTAGCCTAAGTATGTTATCCCACTGCTGGGCAAAGCCATCTTTCCCCTCGTATGGACTCCAATCGTTGGGCAAGGAGGGCCACTGAGTGGGTCCCGAGACACGCCAAGAGACGACGTGGTCGCCCCAGGAAGCGATGGAGCGACAAAAAGAGATAATTAATTTATTAAATTAACAAACTAAGTAAAATAGCAATTAACATTGGTGCCATTTCCGTTCTATCTCGGTCATGCACATACGGACCATGAACTAACTTTGTTGCGGTTTACTCCTTTGAGAGATAGTTTTGTTTTGTGCACATTATAATTAACTTTGGTTTATTACGTAATGCTTTCGCTGAACACTAACTTAATCCTGAATACGTATGAATAATTATTTAGAAGTCCGGCCACTCAGAGAAAGCGACCCTGCCTGACATTAAATGTCTTATCTCATTGTATTTCACATTGCTATCGGTAATGCTACGCTAATTTGAAGCGTATCGTTATGTAGGTATGTAATGTCTCTGAGTAGTCAATTTTAACTTAGTACAGTGGCGGTCTAGGAGGGCGTAACAGATTTGTCTATGGTCTCGCCCTAGACTGTATTACCAAGGAACAAGAGGTATTTTGCAAAACATAATAACCGAAGTGTTACCCGGTATAAATTCGATGACCAATGATCAAAAACATCATTGCCGTCATTGCCGTTACCTATAGGTTGGCAATACTCAAGATTCAAGATTATTCTCGCTGATTGATTGACTGGTTGTGTTTCAATCAGTCAACATTAAAAAATAAGGCGTTCGTTTCGTTTGAATTTCAAAACAAAACAAAGCTGCTAGTTGACTGTGTTTATATTTTTGCAAAATTTTATCCAATACATCTAAAATGAGTGAAAAACCAGAGGATATATCATGTGACGTCAACATGGAAAACTCTGAAATAGTATTTGACAATCTTACCATCTTGCGGGAGCTTGGAAACATTGCTAACCTCGTCAGGTATTTATCACCTTGTTTCTGAAAGAAATCCCTTGATTTGCATGCTTTTCTGTGATTAATATTAACCCAAAATTCCTTTCCCACCCTCGGAACAAGCAGACATCTCTTTCATCAAGTTAAAAGCCAGGTTGCGAAAAATTATGTTTCTCCTTCGTCCTTTGTTACTGCGATCGCCAACCCCTAAAACGACCCACCCACTGACCTAACTTGCTTGCCAAGCGAGGCGATTATGGAAAAACACCCCCACATTGTGCACGTGGTGATCTACGGAAAACCAAACTACCTATGAAATAAAAATCAAAACACAAATCACTTAATCAAACCTCTATAAATTTGCAGAGACGAAGACTTTCTTGAAGCAGTTCCAAAAGCTAAACTGAAGCGTGTTAAGTGGACCCCAATGTTCAACTGTCTAAAGCAAGGTATCTTGGATGACATGGTGCAAGAGCTGAACTCAATGTGGGAGTTTGAAAATATTCCCGAGAAGCTCGCTTCACTTGAGGCCCAGAAGGAAAAGTTTGCTGATAAGGCAAATGAAGTTTTGTGGTAAGTTCAACATACTTAATAAAGTCTCATCTGAATAAAGTCTATTGCTAGACATAGGCCTTTCCCACATATATCTGCTATGATCAGTCTCGTGTAGCCTAACTTAGTGCAGTCATGCAATGTTCTGTTTAGGTTTAATTACAACTCCAAATACTATGTTTGGTACATTATGTTTTTTGTTTTAAATATTGTTATCTTATAGAAATTATAGCCTACTAGTCGACCCGGCAAACTTCGTACAGCCTAACCTGTTACTATTTTATGCATTTATTATACTCATAAACCTTCCTCTTGAATCACTCTATCTATTTAAAAAAACGCATCAAAATCCGTTGCGAAGTTTTAAAGATTTAAGCATACATAGGGACGCATATACAGACGCAGAAAGTGACTTTGTTTTATACTATGTATTGATGTTTTAATCTGGTGTTTTAGTTACCATGTGTGATGTTTTATAAAATTTTGATGAGTAGTTTTCCTGTGAAAGTTGAACAAACAATACATACAAGACACAATATCGATTACTTTCATATTTAGAGAATAAACAGGGAAATAGGTTAAACACCAGTTTTTTTTTATAATTTAATTAAATATTTTTTATTTTCAGGAGACCAACACTTGGTGATGTCAAATCACAACTGAAAGCACATGACGCAGCAAACCTTATGAAACAAAAGAAATTACTAGAAACACTTGCAAAGGAGTATGATACCAAAGTAAACCGTTTAAAAAAGACATTGACAGCTAAACGTGGGTACATGAAAGCTTTGCAGTTGGACATGCAAAAGTATTTAAAAAAGAGTGAAGATTTACGCAACAGTTTAAACATTGAACGGAATAATTGGGATGTTTTAACTGGAACATCTATTACGGATATTGAAGGGGAGAAATGGGCAGGAAATATTGATGAGCTGTGAAAAATGAAAGAACAATGTGTAAATATTATTTAATCTTAATATAATTTTGATAGCCTATGGGTTAAAACTTACACTTACAAGAACTTATCACTGTATAAACTAAACAGCATTGATTATCAACCTGTCCTAACAGTTGGTTGCTGGTAATAAATAGCTTTAAAGTTGCAAGGCCGCCTTGGTGGCCTTACCATATTTTTGTTGGAAATGTCACAATTTTACAATAAAGCATTTTTATAATTCATATTTTTAATCATTTTCAGACAAATGCTCTTTACAGGAGATTTAATAGTACAGTGGCGGTCTAGGACGGCGTAACAGATTTGTCTATGGTCTCGTGCGCCCTATCAAAGAACAAGAGCTATTTTGCAATACAGAAAAACCGGAAGTGTTACGCCGTCCTAGACCGCCACTGTACCTACCTAGGTCTATACTAAAACATCATTGGATGTATGAAATGCAATTTGTCTAGATGATTATAAATATAAAACATAAAGATTTACTACACTACTCTACTATACTATACCCATACATAGTATTAGATATAGTCTCTATGTATGCTTAAATCTTTAAAATTTTGCAACGGATATTGATGCGGTTTTTTGTTATATTGGATGTTTCTGTCAATGCGGTAATAAATCGAATGAAGGATTCTGCTCACCATAACTAACAACTTTCCCAAAGCAACATGGGCCGAAAAAAAAAAACAGCTGTTCTACGCATTTCAATCAGCTGGCAGGGTCAATGTACGGGACAGCTGATTTTTTTTTTAAGATTTCGACCCATGGTTGCTTTGGGAAAGTGGTTAGGTATGGTGAGCTGAATCTCTGGGTGTCAAGTTTCATAACTAAACACGATCGACTCGTAATTGTCTTGTTAACGACTTTGTTAACCATTGTCGCTATAACAAAGGCAAATTTCAGTAGCACGCCCAAAGAAAACAGTATTGGTTAACGAAGTCGCTAACAAGACAATTACGAGTCGATCGCTTTTAGTTAAGAAACTTGACCCCCTGTTAGAGTGATACGAGAGAAAGGTTTATGTGTATAAAACTTGCAAACCATAGTAATATTTCAGGCAACACGAAGTTCGCCGGGTCGATTAGTTATTTAGTAATAAGGCGTGATGTGACGACCTAAGCGCCCGCTGGAAATTCCAGTTCTTTCATTCTTGATCAGTGATATCTATAGGTTACGCAAGTCCCAAGCCTGACTGGATAATAAATAAGTTCATTATATTATTTGTCAATGATCAATGATGCAGGGTAGGTGTATACATGTATACAGCAGAATCATTTAACAGAGGAGGGCTCGTTTGGGGGCGACAATTTTGTCGTAAGACAAGGCAAACATTTGTTTGCCTGAGCCAATTGGTGGGCACCCTGAACTACCTCGCCTCTAGCAGTATAGAATACTTTACCAAATAAGGTTCAATACATTGGTATTTACGATTAGTCTGACTTTCATTATGTGATAAATTGTATCCTATATTGAATAAATCATTTTTGACTTTTGACAGTGCGACACAAAAATCTAGAAATTAAAGAGTGGTAAACACTTCTAAATTTCGAAAATCCAACAAATTTCCAGCCACTTAATAAATTTCTAGATTTTTGTGTCGCACTCGCACTATACTATGTTTAATTTAAGTCAAGACGGGTTAAATGTTCCAAATTATAATCTAAATACCATTATATGCCGCTAAGAAAAATTACTGAGTTATATTATACTTCTAACTCATTAAATAAAGTGATTTAATAAAACGAAGTCGTTCCATCCAGACAACCACTTTAGGAAATACCGTCGTTAGATAAGATAAGACTCGGAATGAACTTACTTATTTCTAGATGTTAAAATTACGCTACACTGATAGACAGAGTACCATTATTCATTCTTAAGAGCCAGTTTACAGCGATGCTAGCGCCATTCTCGAAAAAAATATACATATCTTCTAAACTAAGGCAAATACCAAAAATGTGACACAGTATGACACTAGATAATCTAGCTTAATATTTTTTGAGCACAGCAAAGTAGTCCTAAGTAAAAAAAAACAAAATAATCCACAGATTGTTGCTAAAAGTGGCCACTTTTAGGAACGTTAGACCGAGACCGGAAACATTCATCATATCAATAATCAATAATCTCCCCGCCCGGGAATCGAACGCAGGTGCACACGCGTACACAGTCATCACTGCCAACTGAGCCACGGAGCAGTCAAAGAATAAGTAGGTAAGGCATAATAGACCTTCACTTTTTTATTTTTTTCGGATACTAACAAAAAATTAAACGAAGAAGTTTTCCCTTTTCTCTTCTTTATTTCATACCGAATTATACACGTAAAAACGTAATGCAAAATCTCTTATTCCTAATTTAAAATTAAATTAACTTAAATAATACGGTTAAAATCTCATTAGCCTACATACTTACTTACTTACATTTAATTATTAAAAACAAAATAAATTAATATTTAAACAGATAATTACAAAACAAATATTAAATTCACTCAGTGTTCAGTTTGTCGTGAAGATTTTGTATGGTCAAAGATCGTGTCGTGTGAGTGAGACATCTCAAACAATGTCTTGTCTTCTTCTAATACAAAATGTCACATAAAATTTTAGAAATACTTAAATTAATAAAAAAATATAAATTTCAGTCATTTTACAAACAGAACAAACTTTTTACAACTAGTCATTTAAAACTTAATTTGCGCTTACTTTACTCTCCCAAAACAGGCTTATCGCGGCTGTCAGGTTTCCCGCCCAAAGCGGCCTGTATTTCCGTGAAACTTTTCCCTTTAGTTTCAGGCACACAGAACAGAATAAAAATTAATAACATTAATGTGCTAACACTAAAAAACCAATATGTAGCTGGAGGGCCGAATGTGCTTGTAACTGAAGGAAAGAATTTGCTTGTGATAAATAAGAATAATACGTTGAAGAACAGACTAGTTGAGACGCCGAGGCCGCGGGCGCGACCGTCGAATAGCTCGGAAGTTAGCGGCCATATTAATGACCCTAGACCTGAAAGACAAAACAATGCATTACATTTAATTTTTGCAGCTATTTCAAGCTTTCGTACTTGTATATAAGTAGGCTAGGCTGACACTGAAATTCACAATCTTGCCGCGGCTCGTACTCGCACTACAAAGTGTCAAAATTTAACTTTAAATCTTTCTCTGCTTCAAATTGATATACAACGTCGAGTTCCGACTTCGTGACAGAGAAACATATGCTCGACGGAGTATAAGACAGCTCGAGCCAGGTTAATCAGTATTCGGGAACTACTTGTCCGAGTATTAAACTCGACCAAGTAGCCTCCAAACAGTGACTGTGATGTCAGCTTTAGTGTTACACTTACCACCGCTATAGCACCATACGACGAGCACCAAAGATGCTAGAGGCAGGAAATTCAGGAATCCAACAACCTTCTGACCAGACTCTGTCAACTTGAAGAACGTTCCGAGACCAATCTGAAATTTTGAAGAAATTTCTTTGTTACGAAATCTTGTCGTTACTTATTTGTTCACCGTAAGCCGTGAGGATGGCCGGTTGCCTATGGTTTTGGATATGAGAGTTAATTCAACAATTGCCATGCATATGAGCTTATTATGTATCTAATAATGGCTAAGTACTTACTTACATAATTTTATTATGTTGTTTTTTAACCAGCGAATGTGTGGTCTGGTGGATACCAGACCACACACCTCCTAGTCCAGCTCAAATTTGCAGTTTCTTATGTTTAGAGATAATAATTCCTACATTTACTACAGTATTTTCTACGTAGGTACAGTGGCGGACACGTTCGGCGTAACACTTCCGGTTTTTCTGTATTGCAAAATAGCTCTTGTTGTTTGGTAATACAGTCTAGGGCTGACGAAGCCATAGACAAATCTGTTACGGCCTCCTAGTCCGCCACTGTACTACATTTATTGCCAATACAATTAATCAGGCACTTCTAACAAACAAATGCCGGCGAGATGGCCACGCGGGTATGCCACCATCGTATAAGAGTTATATAAGTAAGTATAAGTCAATAAGTGAGTAATCAAATGCTACTTACCAAGCCAAGAGCCAATCCGACCAAGCTTACAGCAATAATCGGTTTTCTTCCAAACTTATCAATAATCAGCGTCGTACAAATACTAGCTGACAACTGTATTATACCAATAATCACAGATCCTGTCTCCGGAGACACGCTTGTCTTAGTTGACTCAAATATTGTTTGAAGGTAGAACGTAACTGCGTTGAAACCAGTCATTTGACTTCCAACGCCTAGAACTATGACGATGCCCAAAGCTTTCACTATAGTTTTTGATTTGAATACTTCTTTTACTGTAATCGTTTCTTTTGTTTGCGTGTCGTATTCTAAGATCTCATCTTTAGCTGCTGTTTCTGAGCAACGGAGGTGTGTCAGGATTTTGAGAGCTTCTTCTTTTTTTCCTGTAAGGATAAATAAATTAAGTCAGTCAGCTGTCGTGATTTTTAACAAGCGATAATTAAGTTCCACTGCTAGGTTATTTTTGGAGCCTACTCACCAGATTCAAACAATCAAATCTTTCCATTCTGTAATATTAGTCATCATAAGTATAATAACTGGACATAGGCCTCCCCCATAACTCGCCACAGCGAAGCGGCAAACGGTGCGATACTAGCGCCACTTCTATAAATCATTAATATATTGTAAACCATGGCCGAAATTATATAATATACTTACTCTGTGGCCGAATATAAAAATATGCCTCAAAGACGCCCTAGATAATCTTGCTTCGATTTTTTTAGGCTCCGTTGTATAGCTTTCAGCATACCTATGTTCTTAGAAATATTCGTTTGTTGCTTAAGTGGCCACTTTTAGTTACACAAACGAACATTTCTAAGATCATTATTCCGAAAGCTACACAAATTCTAACCAAGATTATCTAGGGCATCATTGAGGCGTATTTTTGATTTCGGCCATTGTGTAGAAGATATAATTATTTTATATTTATCGGAAGTAGCGCTAGTTTCGCACCGTGTTGCCCGTTAAGCGACCCTTATCCAGTGTACAGTGTGTCCAGTACTTCCGCAGCTTTCACCAGGTCGTCTTACTTGGTAATATTTTTAGTGTAGACTAACCCTCATATTCATAAAAAGTTAAAGAGCATTTTAGTTATTTGTCTTAGGTCAATTTAGATTGGATGTCACGTATTTACCATACAACAAACCAGAGAAGTAGACCTCCAGTAACGCTACTTAAAATGTACTGTATCTTTATGAATAAGACGGTAAATTTCTTACCATTTCGATGCAAGAAGTAAGGGCTGTCCGGTAGAAACAGCAATGGCACAGCAGTTAAAATAGAAATGATTAGGACAATGAGATTAACAGTGAAATAGTCGAGAAAGGGTCCCATGCAGAGCATTGTAACAATTCCTAAGGAAGCGAAGATCTGTAGCATGGTGCCGAGGCCTCCTCGAAGCTCGTTCTGAAAAAAAAAAAAAATCAAAATATATCTTAATATAATTGCACTAGGTAAGTTACTCTACCGCCGCCGTCTGGTCTGGTGCAATGGGTACCAAAATAGGCAACTAAGAAAACCCGAAGGACGGGAAGCAGCATCCTTCTTTGACATACTTGAAGAGCCATATTGCGATCGCCAACCCGGCTGCCAAGCGTGGCGTTTTCTTATGGCGCGATCCTTGTGGACGGAATACTTTTGGCGGGGAAACTCCTACCGAGTACCCTGCGACCCCGGGGGGACTCGCAGGGTTATGTAGGGTTCGCACCCACTAAAACCCCGCCGGTGTCTATCTCGGCTGTTGGCAAGGGGGTCACAGGTGATCTTCCGATCTTTATATTCAACTCCGCGACACGGCGGACTTCTCCTGGCTTTTTTTTATTTATTTATTCAAAACAATTTAAAAGGTACAAAAGTTACATGCGTTTAGCTGCTAACGAAGACTTAATTGTTTATCTGTAGCAGCGAGTACAGTCTATAAACTATTTGTTTACTTATTGCTTATCTGTTACATAATTAATATAAGACATGGTGTGAATTCTTATTTTTTATAACCCGATGGATTTTCAATAAAGAACAGTTTTAGTTGTTTTTTAAACTTATCATTAATTAAGTACATATTGTAGATTTCACTGGGTAGTTGGTTTAATATATTAGGTAAACAGTATTCTTTGGTCCTAGTGCCATACACATTATTATACTTAGGTAAGCTAAAATCTTGAGAGTAATGAAACGGATAACGGCTAAGGATTATGATGATCGATGCTAATTAGGGTTAACTTACACTAGCTATCTCGGAAGCGTACATAGGCACAACTATGAAAGTCAACCCGTCCGCTAAACCGCCCAGCAGTCTTCCAACCAATATCATCCAGACTTCAGTTGCCAGATACAGGATCACATAGCCAATAATTCTTGGCACGGCCGCCAATATGAAGCAGGATTTTCTGCCAATTTTATCCACCAGGTACACTCCTAGGATGTTTACTGGAAAATTAAAATAAAATTCACTGTTTATTATGGCGATAGAATAGAATACACTTAGGAACATCTCAACAATGGGCGCCCCGCGGTTTCGCCGGCGCATTTTGCCTTAAAAATCACGTTCCTAATTTTCCCGTGGGAATTTCGGGATAAAAAGTAGCCTATGTCCTTTTTCAGACTATTCATCTAAGTACCAAATTTCATTAAACTCGTTTCAGAAGTTTTGTTGTGAAAGCGAGACAGACGGAGTAACTTTTGCATTAATATGCAATAATCTTAGTATGGATATGGATGACAAAATAAAAACCAACTCCAAAATCTCAGAGCCCCTCATTTGAACTTGAAAAAAAAAGTACTTCTTCGGCAATCAAATTCATCATCATCATCATTTCAGCCGTAGGACGTCCACTGCTGGACATAGGCCTCCCGCAATCAAATTAAATCAAATCAAATAATTCTTTTTTTTAATATAGGATACAAGATATCACTTATTGAAAGTCAATTAGACTACATCTAAATGTAATTGCTATTGATACCTTATTTGGTAAAGTATCTTAAACTGTGAGAGGCGAGGTAGTTCAGGGTGCCCACCACTTGCCTCTGGCGAACAAATGTTTGCCTTGCCTTACGACAATGGTCGCCTGGAGAGGCTCCCAAACGAGCCCTCCTCTGTCAAATGATTCTACTCAAATGCTACGTAAGAACCTAAGTAACCAGTCATTTGATATTTTTTACCATTGTCTGTATCTTACCTTACCTAATTAGGACATAGCAGACTAAATACAAGTAAGTAAATGGCGTTTATGCCATTAGTTTGGATGTAATTTGTCACGTCAGGTCATTAGTGGTACATCAACCTGTAGTCAACATTATGCGATCGCATGTCTTCAGTTGCTTTGTCTGAGTTTGAGGACGTTGAAGGTGAATGCTTCTTAGACAAATGGCAGACGTTCTAATTTCGACAGATTTACCCTATTAACCGTAAAAATAAGTATTAACCTTTTTTTAACGTAGTAATCACACTCAGAGCCCCTAATTAGGAATAACCTGTACTGTATACCTATTTAGGGTGCCCTAGTTATTATAACAACATTCGAACCTGCTGGGAATCGAACTCGTTGCACGCGCGGCTCAGTCCACATAACTGCCAACTGAGCCACGGAGCAGTCAAACATAATGTTTTCTTAATTTTAAAATTTATGCCGTGCGTTAGGTTGAATTTAGTGGAACTAACTTTCGAACAACTCCGAAAACTTTCGCATTTTTAATATGACTTAGTATATTATTATGCTCTTTTTTACGGGTTGCAGGAGTAAGTAGGTACCTCAGGAGGGACCCAGAGACGTATTCCTTTAGGTGCTTCCCGGGTTCCTCTATGACAGATGCAGAGGTGGTCACCGGGGGGTTTTAGTCGGTGCGTGTCCGACATAAACTTCGTCTCTCCCCCGAGCGACGAGGTACCCTTATCGGGTTTCCCCTCGAGAAAAAAAAAAGTAAGTTGGTACCTCTAGAGCTATAAGGTCTGTCAAGCAAGCCAATAATAATACTTACCAATAAATCCGCAAATAAAAGAAACTGAGACGATCCAGGACCCTTCCTCCTCGGTGACCGGCGCGGCCAACACTGGATGGGTCTCATTCCTCAGCTTCACCAAGACCGGAGAAGACCACGCTATGCCGAGCCCAACGCTAAGAACACAGAGATTCACTGAAACGTAAAGAGACCCATTTTTCATCCTTATACCAGAGAATAGTAGTAGGTACAGTGTCGGTCTAGAAGGCAGTAACAGATTTGTCTATGGTTTCGTCAGCCCTAGACTGTATTGCCGAAGAACAAGAGCTATTTTGCAATACAGAAAAACGGCGACCTAGACCGCCAATGTACCTAAAGTACCTAGTAGTATGGATATTTGTAATTATTTTACGTTAAAACTCCTAAATGGATTTTAATGAATTTTTACAATCAATATATATAAAACTCTTCCGTTACTGGCTGACTGACTGACTGACTGACTGACTGACTGACAGACAACGCAGAGCCGAAACTACTGGGCGTAGCGGGCTGAAATTTAAAAATTAGCATGAAGGTTCATTAGGGAGTGTAGGTAAGCACTAAAAAAGGATTTCCCGAAATTCCCATGGGAACGGGAAAAAACTGAATTTTTGTGTTTAAGAGAAATCTGCGCGAGTGAAACCGCGGGGCAGTTTCTATTCAAGATATATAAAACTCTTCCGTTACTGACTGACTGACTGACTGACAGACAACGCAGAGCCGAAACTATTAGGCGCACAAAGTTGAAATTTGGCATGTAGGTTCCTTAGGGAGTGTAGGTGAGCACTAAGAAAGGATTTCGCGAAATTCCCACGGGAACGGGAAAAAACTGGATTTTTGTGTTTAAGAGAAATTTGCGCGGGAAAAACCGCGAGGCAGTCTCTAGTAATTAATTAATATAGCTTATCTTATACATCAGAATAACACATATCTACTATTTATAAAGATATTGTTGTTTAAATAAATAATTTTGATTTTGATTATGATTTTTGATTGTTTAGATTTTGCGCACATTAGTAGGTATATAATTGAGTAAAAAAGACGAGAAGAGAAGTGTTTTGAATAACCACAAGCAGTTGGTCCTACTTATTTCAGTTATAAATGGCTAAGAATGAAAAACATTTTGACGTGATAAGCCACCCACCACCTACGACCACCCCATTTTCTCCCAGGGGTGTCGTAAAGGCGACTTAGAGAACATACCCGAAGAACAGGCAGCTGCATATATGTAATATCCTTAATTGAAACACTTAAGGCGGTAACTCACGGTATGGCGCGAAATTCAAATTTTTTCACGTTTTTTAATTATTTTGGCGAAAGTATTCATTTTTAATAAAGTTTAAATGAATTCGCGTACGTAAAAACCTATTTCCCACATTGTGTTATATCGTTTTTGAAAGACAGAGTTACCGATTTTGTGTATATTCAAGGAACTTGTTTTTTGGCCTTTTACCCCTTAGACACAAAATCTGTAGGTCTGTCTTCCAAAACCGTTGTATCGTAATGTGGGAGATGGTTTTTTACATACGCGAATTCATTTAAACTTTATTAAAAATGTATACTTTCGCCA
Organism: Euspilapteryx auroguttella; assembly: GCA_951802225.1. Lineage (NCBI taxonomy): Eukaryota > Metazoa > Arthropoda > Insecta > Lepidoptera > Gracillariidae > Euspilapteryx > Euspilapteryx auroguttella. Next base: position 5,691,369 of record OX637663.1, on the reverse strand, counting down.
GAATAAATAAAAAACAAGACAAAATTTGAATTTCGCGCCATAGCGAGAGTTACCACCTTCTTCTTCTTCTTCTTCCTCAGCACATATCAGCCCACTGTTGAGCAAATGCCTCTCCAATTATTTTCCAGTTCGTTCTATCGGCTGTCAATCTCATCCAAGTCCTCCCCGCAACAGTCTTTATATCGTCGGTCCATCTGGCTGGTGGTCTGCCTACACTCCTCTTCCCCTCTCTTGGTCTCCATTCAAGGAGAGTATTATTCGATTACCAAGCTACAAGCATTTCAGTCGAAAGTCGTCCACTGCTGACCATAGGGCTCCCCCACAGAACGCCACAGCGACCAGTCTTGAGCGACCCTCATCCAGTGTACTCCCGCAGCCTTCACCAGGTCGCCTACCACCTTCACTGGTGATTATGGCAAATCCTCCCCAAAATGTTTGTGCTTGTGGGTAGGCCTGTGTCCAACATAAATAACATACATAATCTCACGCCTTTTATTCCCCAAAGGGTTAGGCAGAGGTACCAGCTTAAGAGCCGGACCCACGTTTAGCCGAGTTTATGCTTTATTACCAACGTGACAAGGGGCCATCTTGTCGCCGCGGTTATAACGACCACTACTGCGGCCGGGACCAACGGCTTAACGTGCCTTCCGAAGCACGGAATCATCTTACTTTTCGGACAATCAGGTGATTCAAGCCTGCAATGTCCTATCCAACTGAAAACAACCACAACATGATTTTTTGAGAAATCAATATGTGGTGTTTTCTGCGGGGATCGAACCCACAACCTTCGATGCCCTAACCAAAGGCGCGACGCGCTACGCCACTGAGCTACGGAGGCGGCTGTGTCTAACAGTGAACGTCAATTGGCTGAGATGATGATGATGATCAACAGTGGAGTTTTAAATATTTAATGCTTACATAAACCGCAAACTAAGCTCACGTGGGTATTGTGAGTTGGGTCATTATTTCATTAGATCAGTTGTGCCCTTTGGCCATAGGCCAAAGGCCATTTCCTGTTTTTTGCCTACGTGAAATTTAGAAATACGGTCGAGGTGATACGTTATTAATATTATTATTATGTATCTCGTACTCTTCGGTATCACGGGATGGGGCCCGGTCCTTTCCGAGGCGTGCGAGGGGACGAATCCAACTTGTAGAGGCCCTTTTGAAAGTTTTGCTAGGTACCTATTGACTGCTCCGTGGCTCAGTTGGCAGTGATGTGGTCTGAGTAAGCGTGTGCACCTGAGTTCGATTCCCGGGTGGGGTGAATATTGATATGATGAATATAGATGTTTGTTTCCGGTCTGGGTGTGATGTTAGTCTCTTGTGTGTTTCGGGTACCCTAGATACAGGTTCTTCCTAGTTAGGAGCTTTGAGTGTGATGCGTTATTATATAACATAGTGATCGTGTGGTTGTGACCTTTGTTAGTACAAAAATCAAGGTTTTTATGTTCTTTATGTGCAGTGGTTGCATCACACGCAAGTATGCAACTTAAATTATTAAAACGTGGACTTTCGAAAAACTAAAATGTTTTTTTACGTTTATGTTTTCTTCTTGAACTTCATCGTTATTTAAAAAATTGTTAAAACGTAGACTGTTATGTAATGTGAGTTTATCCATATTATAAACATCCAAATTTAGACTTAATATAACAATGAATCCTAAAAAGGTGTTGGTAAGCGCATAACTCAACGACTTGCCTGCCGCCTGGATCAATTTTACCAATTCCATTTTTAAAATGTTTGTTGAGTCCAAGGATGGTTTTAACGGCGAGAAAAATAGAAACTTAATAGAATATTACCGGGAAAACAACATAGTAATAGTTTAGGCGGTACGAAGTTCGCCGGGTCGACTCGTATTTTATATATAATATTTTTACTCAGTAGTTCTTTTCGCAAAATTGTTACAGTAACAACTCTATATACCTAGGAACTTTACTACATACAAGTGAGAACATCAACCAGCAACCATCATTCTACTAACAATGAAAACATAAATTATTTTCTATGAGACATAAATTACTAAATAGTTAACAGAATTAAGTACTTACTTAGGTATAGTTAAGTTTTAAAAATAATTATTATAATGCATCCCACCTGTCTGTATCTCGGGTGCCCGAAACACAAAAAAAGACATACAGACATACCCAAACCCTGGAAAACAGCATCGATAACCATTATCTGAGACAATTTTACCTATCGTTCGCTCCTGCCGGGAATCGAACCCAAACCTCCGAAGTCAGTCAACCGAACCAAGACCAAGGGTGAGTTAAAATAATATATTGTTGTTAAAATTAAGTACCTAGCTTTAGTTATGGTAAGTACAGTGGCGGACAAGAGGCCGTAACAGATTTGTCTATGGTTTCGTCAACCCTAGACTGTATTACCAAAAAACAAGAGCTATTTTGCAATACATAAAAACCGGAAGTGTTACGCCGATCGTGTCCGCCACTGTACAATACCTAAGTACTAAATCAATATCAATCAATACATAGTATAAAACCAAGTCGCTTCCCGCGTCCTGTCCCTATGTATGCTTAAATCTTTAAAACTATGAAACGGATTTATAAGCGGTTTTTTAATAGTTAAAGTGGTTCAAGAGGAAGGTTTTAATCATAGATAATATTGAATATGGTTTTAATTTATAAGTATAATATATGAGTAACATAGTAATAGGTTAGGTAGGCGGTACGAAGTTCGCCTGGTCAACTAGTAATTTACAAAATCATATTACTTGTCATTTTGAGTGAGTACCTACGTATACCACTTACTATACATAGTAAAAAGACATTGTTAAGATAACTAAAAAGATATTATTACGCTGCATCCACTTGAGATTATTAATTTCAATTTGAATGAGAGAATTAGGTATTTTAGAAATACTAATGCTTAACTAGCACATGATTCACAAAAAATAATTTTATATCTGTGAAATCCGATAACGGCGACCATTGACGCTGGAACAAGCGACTATGTCCGCGCAGGTATTTTCTATACAATTTTCGATCCGGCGGCGCCAACAAGCGCTTGTTACCAGCTTGTACGTGAATCGTGATAGGACGATCATGTATGGGATGGGAAAGCAATTGCGCTTTTACATAAACCTTGTCTCCAGTCTAAGCCTGCAAGATTAAGGTGACAAAGTGATAACTACTAAGACTATCCCTAAACATCACAAAACAGGTTTTCAATCGAGTTATCAAGCTTCCATAGAAAATGGCACAAGATTGCTTTCTCCTAAAATTTTTGTCTGTGTCCTAAGTGTATAGTGTATACTTAGTTAAAAACTTTAAATTCTGAAAACTTTGAATTCTCTGATATCTTGCTTGGCCATGCCTCGTTAGATGTGCGCCGGTTCTAAGAGTTAACTTATGGTTTAGTGAAAGGTTAACTTAATGTAGGATTAAAACTAGTCTCCTTCGTACTGCTTAACCTTTTACTATGTTATGCATGTACCTGTTGTACTTATAAACCTTCCTCTTGAATCACTCTATCTATTACAAAAACTCGCATCAAAATCCGTTGCATAGCATACATAGGAATATTGGAACAGAGAAAGCAACCTTGTTTTATACTATTGTAGTGATACGGTTTTTGGTAAACTTACCAATAATAACAACCACATACTGCCTAACCACCGGTTTATGCCACAAACTCACGAACATTTTGTCATCAAACACAATTTCTTCACCTTTTTTATTATTATTATCAAAAACTACGATAGCACCGGCAAAGCCATCTTTAGCAACTAAAATCCTTTACAATACATTCACGCCATCAATGAGTTGAAGGTAGGTAGGTTTGTCCTTAACTTGACGTTATTTTTCAGTTGTTTGCAATACATTGAGGTTTAAGTAGGTATTGGTGGCACTTTGATTTATTCTTCTCAATTTTATTCTACACTTACAGTGCCACACAAAAATCTAGCAAAAAAGTGGCAATACTGTATGGAATATTTCGAAAATTCGACAAATTTCCATACAGTGTTGCCACTTTTTAATTTCTACATTTTTGTGTCGCACTATAGCTGATTTGCGGTTTCGAATACCAAATGGCAAGAATATAATTTTATATAAACTGAGCACCTACTTAATAATATTGAATAAAAATAATTAAAAATTTCATATTAAAATGTAAAAAACGGTTGAGTTACCTGGCGATTTTAATTAAGTAACGTACTTATATTTGCATATAAATGTAATTATAGTCAGTGTCAGTCAAAATAACGGCATCACATCACCTAAATTACAAATTTTAAATCGTTCTATTGCCAAAAAAATAGGTCGGTACCTAAAGTATATTTTTTTTTGTATTTAATCATCATCCATATATAATATAAAATAAAGTCGCTTCCCGCGTCGGTCCATAAGTATGCTTAAATCTTTAAAACTACGAAACTCATCAAGAGTTTTTTTTTAATAGATAGAGTGATTCAAGAGGAAGGTATAAAATTATAATACATGCACAATATAGTAATAGGTAAGGCGGTACGAAGTTCGCCGGCTCGACTAGTAATTTTATAAACCGGCAATGTATGACTATACTTTTAAAAATATCGTTACATAAAATGATTATCAAACAAGTTTGTTAGGTGTTGCGTGCAGTGGTGTGTACGAAATATAATATATGACTTTTACCATGACCTCAAGCGTAATAAAAACGCTTGAGGTCATGGTAAAAGTCATGGGTCAAAGCCCAAAGCTACTAAGTTGAAAAGTATCAGATAAAAATATTTTACTTGAATAAATTTAAGTTTGATTAATACGACTATTTACGAAAATTTTAAGCTGAGCCTCCTGAGCTAAGATACTATTATTACTAGTCGACCCGGCGAACTTGTACCGCTTAAACTATTACTATGTTGTTTTCCCGGTAATTATTCGAATTTTTCTCGCCATAAAAACCATCCTTGGACTTCAACGAACATAAAAAAAAAGATGGTAAAGATGGTCCAGGCGTTGTTGAATTATGCGCTTACTTACACATTTTGCGATTAATGTTTATAAATTTATTAAATTATATAGTTTTTTTTCGATAGCTCAGTACCTATAATGAAGATATATTTGACTGCTCCGTGGCTCAGTTGGCAGTGATGTGGACTGAGTAAGCGTGTGCACCCGGGTTTCTATTTCCGGGAGGGGCGAATATTGATATGATGAATATCGATGTTTGTTTCCGGTCTGGGTGTGATGTTCGTCTCTGTGTGTGTTTCGGGCACCCTAGATACAGGTTCTTCGTAGTTATGGGCTCTGAGTGTGATGTGTTATTACTTAATATTATTTATATAGTCTAGGTAGTCGACCGATACCGGGATCAGCCGACTTGCACATTTGAGTTTCGTTCTGTTATCTAACAAACTACTTTCTCTCGCTATTGCCCGGTATCGTAACCACATGCAGTCAGAGATATTTTAGGACACAAAATGTATTCTCAAAGGTACCTAAGCAAAAAGTACCTACTTAAGCAATCAATAATAAGGACAGTTTTATTAATATTTAAGCTAAGTACTCAGTAAAAAAAACGGTTTTAAAATCCAGATACTTTCAATTAAATCTCAAGTACTATTTTATTGAACTTTCTTTTTTTTTAACAATTTTCAACATTTTAACCATGATATCATCAATCTGCTTGCTCTTTTCACCGATTTTTGTGCAAACTTCTTCAAGATTCACTTTTTTCTCCTTTGTTTTTCCACCACATTTTCCAGAGCCAGATTTTCTTGAAGCGTTAGAATCCGAAGACGATGCCTTTAGATGTTTCTTACAGCATTTATGTTGGCAGACCTCGGACGAAGACGACGAAACAATTTGGGATATGGAATCTGCCAGTTTTCTAAATACTCCACCACTTTCTTTTGTTTTAGCTTCCTCAGAACCAGAGCACTGGCATCCTTGGTCCTTGTTTCGATGGACATGCCTATCATCGATTCTACGACTTCCCAAAACGATTCTTGATGGACATTGATGAGTTTTATTTGTCTGAGTGCTGCATTCACATTGAACTTTCTCGGATCTCTTAGTTCTTCGAGGTGCATCGCAATGGTAGTTCATGAATTGAGAGTTTGTAACCTCGCGTATTATTGATTGAACCTGATTGTTTTTAGAGCTGTTTGATTCTTTGTCTTGAGAACTTGGAAAGCAGTCGGGGCAAGGACATTCGGTTGTGATCATGCCACTTCTTACCTCCAGCACCTGTTTGCTAAACTTGAGGCAGCCGTAATGAGACCATGCTCCGCACTTCCCGTGCTGCATGCCAGTGGTTGAGCTAACCTGCTTTGAGCAGACTCTGCATTTTTTCTTCATTTTTTATCATTTTTGTAAGTAATTTAGGTAATGATTCCTCTACATTTTGAACACGAAAATCTCAAGCGACGGTTTCCAACCTCTCTGACAAAAATCAAACGCTGATCAAACGTTTCCCCACCTCACTAAAACGTAGTGATTTACCTTCTCTCTGCACCTCACTAAATTACTCAGCTAAATTATTTCTATAGCATAGAGTAACTTTTATGTACCTACTTATAAATTTTTCTGCATAGAGTAAATTCTATATCACTTTCTCTCAGAACCATACAGATAAAGATGATATTGTTAAAAAAAAGACCCCGAGACCATAAACCAGCACAAAAATCAAAATAATTACCTAACCTGTTTTAACAAAAAGCCCAAGCCCATTTCCCAACTCAGCACTTAAAAGCAAAATATGTATCTGTATCTAATAAACAACTAACAACATGATACGACGGTCTAAAGACCTACTTGCCCAGAGTTCCTAGTACAATATCAATGACTCAATGTCCTTCATAAAGTCCATAACCCCGAAGAAAAACTTCTGCAAATTATGTCAACAAAGCGTTTCAAAGAAGAATGGAACACAATGCCAGGGTCCCTGCAAAACCTGGATCCATTACGAATGCCTAAACTTTACACCGGAAAAAATTAAGGAGTTTCAAAAAGGTAATGTGAAAATAGATTGCCCGTGCCCAGGCTGCGACCCAAACGCACAAGAAATAAGACTAGATGAAGGATATAACTGTACCAATGAAGATTGCATAGCAAACAAGCCTCTGAACCCTGATGGAACCTTGGACTCTTCCACGCAACCTACAGAAGGATCTAGAAACCGCTGGCCTATAACGAAATGTGGTAAAACCTGCAAGAACTTTAGCAACCTCAAACCACCATTACCGACCTGTGTTTCCTGCACCTCGGTAAACTGTGAAGGTGTCCAAGCGATGGGCGAAAAGAAATCTGATCCAGATATGGCTAAAATCGAGAAGATGTGTAAGAAAGTGAGGGTACTAACCAAACAGATAGACGAGCTAATTTGTACAATGAAGGAAGAAGTTTCGCCAAAAGGACATAAAGAAAAATGTTGTACTGGTAAATCTAGAGATAGTTAGTTGCACTTTGTTGGATTTCATAAACTGTGAACCTTTGTTTGAAGTTAATTAAACAGTAAATGATAAAAATTATGTATTTTTTTAAAATCGTAGTAAAAGTCACCGGTACGCCCCGTGTATCAGACTGGGCACAAGACCGTAGTGCGTGCCGTGCGAGAAAGGGCCTATTTAAAGCTATGTCTATGTCGTAGTAAGATTTGATAATTAGGTTTTTTGCAAAAAAAAATGCATGAGCAGCAGCATGAGTTGTATCGAACTATTATTATCATAATATAGGCGATTGTTGCCTTTGCATTCGTTAGAGGAAGACGCAAGATGAACAGGAAAGCTCAGTGGTGTAGAGTCGTAGTAAGATTTGTTAATTAGGTTTTTTGCAAAAAAAACTGGGGATTTTGCGAAAATACGGATAATTTGATAAAAGCATTTTTTTTTCAATCATCCTGACATAAAGCAGTTTTTTTTGCAAAAAACCTATTAAAATTGAAAACTTTGAAACCTTACTTTAATCTGATTGGCTTGATTATTGCTTGCTGGTAAACTCTTATTCTGATTGATTCGTTAGAATATCCTTCGACGCTACAGAGAATCAATCACAATAAGAGTTTACCAGCAAGCAATAATCTAGCCAATCAGAGTTAGGCAGGTTTCAAATTTTTCAATTATACTAGGTTTTTTGCAAAAAAAACTGCTTTACGTCAGGCTGATTGAAAAAAAATTCATGCTTATGAAATTATCCGGGTTTTCGCAAAATCCCTAGTTTTTTTTGCAAAAAACCTAATTATCGAATCTTCCTACGACATCTACACCACTGAGCTTTTCTGTGCATCTTGCGTCGTCCTCTGACGAATGCAAAAGCAACAATCGCCTATATTATGATAATAATAGTTCGACACAACTCATGCTGCTGACGCACGCCAGACAGATCATGGTCTCTAAAGGCACCTAAAGGGTTCGTAATCATTGAGGTTCGTAATCATGAAAGCGCATTGGTACCTACATATAATTAAATAACCAGTAGTGTCCTTTCACAAGCTAATGATAATAATTATGTCAATCAAGAATTCTTTTCACAAAACACTGAAAATGACATTGAGTTTGCGACTGCGATTGCGACCCTCAACGCAAGTAGGTACTTTACAACATATTATAAATTTTGTCAAACAAAACTCCCTTAGGAATGAAGATGGCGAGATAACTACCTGTTAGCAACAGATGTTCACGAAGCATTCAAGGCTGCTAAGGGAAAGGGACATGTGGAACCAAACGTGACCAATAAATCAGAGGTCACGTTCACCTTAAAGTCGACACACGAAGTGTGGATGGTTGTAGGTATATGGACAGGCGTTTTTGAGAAATGCCAGTGGTGACACAGCATTCAATCTAATCGAGAAAGATCTACTTATCACTTTCATACATAGACATACTATTTCGCTACGTTCTTTCATACGTATTATACGAACATAGACACTTGTTCCAGTGCGAATATCAACGCAGGTATTTTCTATACATTTTTTGAACCAGCGCCAACATGTCTTGTTACCAGCTTTCTAAGTAAATGCCACCTATAGGTGTATGGCTATGGCCTGTTGTAATTATTTTGGTTGGTTTGAGGATAGTGTAGAATTCTAATGGTGAACGAATTTTTTAAATCACTAAAGTAGTTTCAGAGTCTTTGTTACTCTAACGAACACACAATCAAATCTTTCCTATTTAATTCATAAATAATTTCAAAAAAACATGGGAAGCTTTGGGCACATGCTTGCAAGTAATAACATAACATAAAATAATGTCACGCCTATATTCCTCGAAGGGGTAGGCAGAGGCACAGCTCATTGACTGGACCCACGTTTGGCCGAGTTTATGTTTCAAGTAATAAAAACAGGTTAACGGGCCAAAGTGACCCGATCTATGAGTTTAATTAAATTAATATGCAAATCCTGTTTTAATAAAGGGATTGTCACGTATCAGTTTTACTGGCATTTGAAAACTTTTGTTTTAGTTAGTGGGTGTGTCTGTGTAGTTAATCGAGATCATATCTTTCATATAAAAAGGACATATTGTAGGTTAAGTATACACGAAAAATTGTGCAAAAATAGTGTGCTGTGCACTCTGCATGTTTCCATTATTAGTAAGCCACAGATAACAGTTGGCGTCCAACGTGGGGCCTAAAAAATACATCAGAAAGTTATGGACAGTTTTCACGATGAAAAACGGTTGTGAAAATTTCAGTGATGTTGACTTGACTTTGAATGTCCAGAAAAACATGATGGCGATCGCAGTATGGATCGTCAAGTTTTTCAACAAAGGACGCTGCTGCCCATCCCTCGGGGATGTACCCTAGATGCCTTTTAGGACAGCCATTGGTGAAGATGGGGTGATGCCACCACCACATAGTAACGTGAATGTTCAGTACGTATCTACTCAATAATCAATACTCAATACTTTATTGTTTCAACAAAATCACCATATACAAGTTTTACACTAGTCTTAGACGAATGTTAGCCACTAGGGTTAAAACATTTTGCTAGGCTACATTTGTGGACCCTGGGGCCTATTTAATATAACCTACAAATTGTAGAATTGTAATTGTAATTTACAGGCTACAATTTACAAGATTTTGTTTAATAAAAAAAACGAGTTACAAGTTTACAATTGTAGAAAATTTACAAATTGTAGAATTGTAGCTACAATTTTACAATTCTCTGTTTAATAAAGGTTTTCTTCTTACAGGTGAAAACTTACATATTTGTAAAGAAAACAGCTTTATTGAACGAATAATTGTAATAAAAAGTTTACATATTTGTAAATTGTAGTAAAATTTCTACAGGTGGATCGTCATGTGTCAGATATTGACAATTTAGTGCATCAATCTTTATGTGATTTTTTTTGGAAAAAAAAGTATGAGTAGTAGGTAAAGCAGTAGTTATAGGTTTAGACTGTTTGAAGTACTACAACTGTACTGTTTGTTTTTAGAATACTATTCGAAATACTTAAAAATTACTAAGGACCAATATCTGACTTGACCAATATTTGACTGCTCCGTGGCTCAGTTGGCAGGCTGTGGACTGAGTAAGCGTGTGCACCCTGGTTCGATTCCCGGGCGGGGCGAATATTGATATGATGAATATCGATCGATGTTTGTTTCCGGCTTGGGTGTAATGTTCATCTCTGTGTGTGTTTCGGGCACCCTAGATACAGGTTCTTCCTAGTTAGGGGCTCTGAGTGTGATGTGTTATTATTATTTTATTATCTATACCAATATTATAAAGAGGAAAGATTTGTTTGTTTGTTTGTTTGTTTATTATAAATATCTAACGCACTAGGGAGCCCTTTTTTATAAAAAGCCTTACGACTATGACTTCTTTTTAGAGTGGCGTCACTGTTCGCGTTAAAGGACTCTTAACAAGTTTATTAATTTTTATCTTCGTATAAACTTGTAGCTACAATTGTCATAGAAATCTGCAGGGGTTTTCTAAACTTGAAAACTTTCATTAAACGGCACTTGTAATTGGAATAGGTAATAGTAAGATTGTTACCTGTAAAATTGTAAAATTGTGGGGTTTATTAAACAGCACTTGTATTATTAAACAGCACTTGTAATTGGTACAATTGTGAGGTTTTTACCTGTAACATTTTTACAATTTGTAAGTTTTATTAAACAGCACTTGTAAAAAAACCTTACAAATATGTAGCTTTTTTTTACAATTGTGGACTTGTAAGTTATATTAAATGGGGATGGGCGCTGCAAATTTTTGTGTTTTAAAAACACTATAATTTTTACATAGGTAATAGAAATTTAAGTTAAACATTTGTCTTATTTGAATCTAAACTACAGACTGCGACAGTATTACTTACCTACTTATTTACTTTATTTATTAAGACCGTATGTGATCAAATAATGGATGACTATCACTATAGCCATCAAAAACACGATGTACATTTACAAGAAGCTTTGCCAGCGCAATTTCGCCGTTCCCTTGAATTTTTTGAGATAAAAAATATCCTATGTTCGTGACGAACAGTTCGTCTCGTGAATCCAAGCTACCTACCTACTAATTTGCATACATATCGGTCCAGTAGTTAAAGCTTACATGCTGATAAGCAGAGTTTACTTTAACATTTATAATATGTGTGGACCCGGCGAACTTAGTATTTACCGCCTTACCTATTACTGTATTGTGCATGTATTATAAATGCAAACATTCTTCTTGAATCAGTCTATCTTTTAAATAAAACCGCATCAAAAAGTGGCGGACTAGGAGGCCGTAACAGATTTGTCTAGGTCTCGTTAGCCCTAGACTGTATTACCAAAGAACAAGAGCTATTTTGCAATACAGAAAAACCGGAAGTGTTACGCCGACCGTGTCCGTCACTGTACTATTGATGAAGTTGGGATTGTTTACATATCGTTGAGCTCAAAGGTCGTGTAACTTTGAAAAGTTTAATGTTATTAGACACGACCCTAAGTTGCTCTTCTATGCGTGAAATTTACACCTGGGACTTCGTGTTTAGTTTGTGTAACTATTTACTAGAGTTTAGATAACCGATATTATAATGTTATCGTCAAAAATATTCTGCATGTGGATAAACAAAATTCATGTTCCCCAATTAGGATGTACTTTTTTTTTACGATTAATAATAATAATTATTATGCCTAGCCTGTGCAGCACAGGCTCATAATAATTATTATTATTAATCGTAAAAAAAAGCCCAGCAGTGGGACAGCAGCTGTCCCACTGCTGGGCTAAGGCCTCTCTCCCTTTTTTTTTCCATTCATTCATCTGCCACCAGTTTTTATCTAGAGCTCCCAGCTCGTCGCTCCATCTCTTTTTCGGGCGACCTCGGCGCCTCTTCGCGTCTTTTGGTAACGATTAATAAAGATTATTATTATTATTTTCCACCGACTTACGTTCTCCCATAAAATCTAAACTATCGAAATTGCTATCTTAAACGAAGAGCAAGTTTTTATTGTATATGGTACTTACCTAAATTCCTATTGAATTCCAATCTTATCTACAGAACTGTTCAAGTTACGATTGGCAATCTAACTCTGGCAGAACTCGAGTCTAGGCCGTTTGTCATACAAATGTGGTACCGACAACATTCCATAACTTTGGGATGGACAAATCAATTTTGTACTACGGTATAGGCTTGGTATAGGTATATATAATCAATATATACTTACATTAAACTATTTCGTTACTGGCTGACTGACTGACAGACAACGCAGAGCCGAAACTACTGGGCGTAGCGGGCTGAAATTTTGCACGTGAGTTTTTCCTTGGGGAGTACTAAGGAATGAATTCCCGAAATTCCAAAGGGAACGGGTAGAAACAGGATTTTGGTGTTTATGAGAAATGTGCGTGGATGGATACCGCGGGGCAGCCTCTAGTAGGTAAATAAGGTAGGTATAGGTAGATGTGATTTTATACAGGCTTCATTTGTTTTTGTGTGGTAGCGGCGTAGAATACCAGCACCCCACTCTTCCCATGAGTGTCGTAAATGACGAGTAAGCGATCAAACATACCACGCCGACCGCAGCAACACAGAGAGGATCTTTCTTGTTCTGTGGTTCACACAAACCGCCGACGCGCAATCAATCCAAATTTTATCGTTCCACTCTACCATAGTGTTACAATATACTTACTGTTTTATACCTAGAGAGAGAGCATCTTCCTTGTTCTGTGCCTACATTGCTAGTTTTGAAAATCGTACGTGACGGCAGCTCGGGGGCGCGGGGCGGCGGCGTGCGGCGGCGGCGCGGTGGCGGCGCGTGTGAACAGTTTTTGCGCTGCAGCGGCGGTGCGGCGGCGGCGCGGTGGCGTCTTCGTATGTTTGAGCGCTAAGTAAATCCCCGAAAAACGGGAAGTAGCGTTCGTAGAAAAACTAGAAGATTAATAATACTGCGATCGCCAAACTGCCGGCCAAGCACGGCGATTGTGGCAAAACTCTTACTTATAAAATATTTGCCCTTGTGGCTTTGGTGGAGGCCTATGTAACAGTGCAAATCTCTCGGTTGATATAATACGAAAAAACGTTAGGACGCACTGCTCATTTTGATAACCAGTACAGGATAATTAATGTACAATCCGGAAAGCTACATCAAATAGAATCACGGTATTGGATGGTAGCTTAACTACATTCATTTGTTGATGATCTAATATTCAATCATATCGTAAACAAGCATTCAATATATTAACAAACTGTAATTCTATTACTTAAGTGCAGCCTGTGTTGTGTTGAAACAACATCGATTCAAATCAAATCCTGGGGGGTTACAGTCACTTCTTTTGCTTTTTAATCAAATTCCTGTCGAAGGTAGCTAACATCAGGTCGGTAGGTAGGGTAGGTACGGTCATCTGTAATTGTGAGGGCATCTTTTATTCAATTAGGATTTCTCAATTAAGGGACGAAATAGTGCGATACTAGCTCCACTTCGATAAATAATTAATCTTCTAAACTAGGGCCGAAATTAAAAATATGCGTCTTTGACTCCCTAGATAATCTTGCTTAGAATTTTGAAGGCTTTGTTGTGTAGCTTTTAGGATAATAATTTTAGAAATATTCTTCTAAGAAACTAAAGTGGCTACTTTAGGCAACAAACGAGTTTTTTCTTTGATTTGGAACCTGAAAGCTAAACAACAGGGCCTTAAAATTTCTAGGCAAGATTCTATAATTATCTAGGGATTCCAAGACGCATATTTTTTATTTCGGCCATGGTATAGAAGATATTAATATTAATTATTTACCGGGAGTGGCGCTAGTTTGTATTACACATAATTTCCGCGTCCAGAAGAGGGTAAATAAGGTAAGTTTAAAATTGTGCTATTAAATAAATTGAATAAGCGAAGTGACTGTGTGGACCCTGAAACCAATTTCATAATTGGCTTTTACTATGATAAATCGCAGCAGCAGCTACTGCAGGATCTAAATAAAGTATACTTTCAGTAGTAGGTTTATCATCATCATCGAAAAACGTCTCCACAGCTCGCTACAACACCCTGAGGGTGAGGTGTTGTCGTGGTTGAAATTAATGTAGGTAAAGTAACCAAAGGGTGCATTCACGTACAACGCTGCTAACAAGCGCTTGTTGGCGCTGGTTCAAAAAATGTATAGAAAATACCTGCGCGAACATAGACGCTTGTTCCAGCGCGAATGTCAGCGCAGGTATTTTCTATATACATTTTTTGAACCAGCGCCAACAAGCGCTTGTTACCAGCGAGTTATCATCATTGAGTTAGATACCCGACTTGAAAATAAAGAAAGAAACATCCTATCTTTTTAAATTTATTTCCATGTGTTATGCCTCTCGCGTTTGGGCGATTAAAGTCAATGATTTGGTGCTGGTGCCTCTGCCTACCCCGTCGGGTGTTTTTACAATCAGATTTTAACACAGACTTATTAGTAGGATTACTAGCTTTTATTTACCTTCTCTCTGAAAAGAACCACAGAAGAACACCATCCTACTAATAAGTCTGTGAAGAAAACTTTTCACAAAAACACAAACACAACAAACATTTCACAAAAATAATTTTTTTTTAAATGAAAATGCTATTAAAATTGCAAGTTCCATGGAAACAAATAGTAAGGAGCTGCTGCTGTGTCCCGTTAGTAAAAATAATTATACTTACAAGTTACATTAAAATTTGTAGTAGTTAGCATGAAACTAGTATTAGTACCTTTGGTAGTTAGCTACACAGTCAAAACTATACCCCCCAAAACTACTACTGACCAGATTCCGACCTGATTAACCTTACCTTTTTATCATCATCATAATCTCCGCCGATAGACGTACACTGCTGGACATAGGCCTCCCTCTCAAATTGCCATGCTACGGGGGTCTTGAGCGACCCTCATCTAGTGCCTTCTAAAACGACCCACCGACCGCCCTTCCGCATCACAGTGTTACTACTTTCTTTGTATATTGTAATCTGTGCTCGCATCCTTTACAAATCGTCTGACCACCTTGGGGTGCGTGGTCGTTACTTTAGGACAAATTTTTATTTTGTTCGTCATAGTTTTTAACCGACTTCAAAAAAGGAGGTTATCAGTTTGATCTGTATGTATTGTATATATGTTTGTCCGCGATTTTCTCGAGTTTGGCTGAACCGATTTTGATGCGGATTTCATAAAAGTATTTGTTACATTTAGGAGAACGTTAAAGTATCTATTATAATATTCATAACAGACTTCAGAAAAAGGATGTTCTCAGTTTAACAGTCGATTATTAAAGGCAAATCTCTTTTTTTTAAAAGAAATTATTCAAAGTTAAGCGTGGTATAGGAATGATCATCTAGAAAGATAATATATTAGAGATATATTAGTTTGATAATCACTTAGGTACCAAAAGTATTTTCCTAGATGCTGCAAACCACGCCATCTGATCTGCTTCAAGCAATGGACAGCGTCCATGGTACTGGAAATTTTGACCAGTGCCATGAATCTTAAATGTTCTACCCGTGATACACATGGAAAAAGGATGGTGAGATAATTTCAGAATTCGTTAAGAGCCATAGCACAGCTAAAGTAGCGCCACTCGATAAAAAAATAAATATCTTCTAAACTAAGGCAAATATCAAAAATGTGAAACAGCATTCCCCTAGATAATTCAGCCTAGTATTTTTAGGGCATTGTTGTATAGCTTTTAGGATAAAGACCACAGTAAGAAACTGATTGTTTGATTGATTGTGAACAATGCCCTAAAAATACTAGGCTGAATTATCTAGGGGAATGCTGATTCACATTTTTGATATTTGCCTTAGTTTAGAAGATATTAATTTTTTTCTCGGGTGGTGCTACTTTAGCTGTGCTATGCCTAATCTATTAAGCCCGCCTCAGACAGGCGCGCCCTGTGGTGCCGGCTTTGAAAATCTTGGAACTATTCAAACCAAGAGGTCTGAGTTTTGTTGCCTATTACAAACAAGCCACCGCAGCGTCCTCCTCTGAAGACTCTGAAGGCCGTGCCTGTCTGTTACAAATTAACCAATTAGAATACCGGCGACCAATACAACGGCCCCATCTCCTCCTGTGGGAGTCTTAAAAAGCGACTAAGCAATCGCCCGAAGCGCGAGCAGCAGCGTATTTTGCTGAAAATCTTATAGAAGCTATACTGAGATCGTCAACCCACGATCAGCAGCCGTAGCATGACCAATTGACCAACCATTTATTGAACATTTCAGTCGCTTTTGATATCCTTTCTACCTATTATATTTTCTTGAATTTAGATGTCAAAAGAGATCGACAAATTCGACAAATGGTCGGTCATGCTACGTCCGCTGCGAAGCGTGACGGATCTTCCTTCATAATTTAAAAATCATTTCTTCTAGAATATTTTAGAGAATTGCAAGATCACAATCCTGCAAGAGGTGAACGAACCGATATTGAACCTGGCGGTGTCTAAAGCGGCAACGCTCCTGGGAGCCTATGACGTCATAGTGGAAGATCAGCTCATGTGGGAGAAGGATTACTGTGGAAAGTAAATAAAACTTGCTACTAGAATGGTACGAATAAAAGTACACCGGAGTTCTAAACAGATTGTGGCACAAATGTTTTGTTTGGTAGAGTCACACAAGCGAACAATAACTAATACGCGATACTGTTACTTAAAACGTGATGCGCTAAATTCTGCACAAAATGTACGCAATAAATCTTCTGCAGACTGTTTTGGTATATTCGTACCATTAATAAGGTATTATTTTATTTGTGAGCAGAACTCTCGGAGCCCTCAGAGCCAGTGCTCTGAGGCAGAACCACATCTTAATAGAACCTCCCTTGTTGATAATTTTGTTGTAAAATAGGTTACTTACTTATACTTGAAACTTGATTTCAGAATATTTTCATACATGTCTGACGCGATATTCGTGAGCACAGCGACTCATATGTGCGTTCAAAGGTTCGCAGACCAGTCTTCGGTACCAGTTTTGTGTATGAAGTCACGGACACACGCCAGCATTCAGGCTCTGGCTACTTGTATGGCTATTTTTGTAAGTATTATCACACCTCGGACGATTCATAGAAAAAAATCTCTAGATCTGCATGTGGTCGCGGAGTATAACATAACGATGGAAAGATCACCCGTGACCCCCTTGCCAACAGCCGAGATGGACACCGGCGGGATTTTAGTGGGTGTGAACCCCACATAACCCTGCGACTCCCCTCGGGGTCGCAGGGTTATGTGGGGTACTCGTTAGGAGTTTCCCCGCCTTAAAAAAAAGGATCTGCATGTGCGTTTTTAATTTAGAGTACTTGAAGAGCCATCCATACCTGCGATCGCCACACCGCTTGCCAAGCGTGGTGATTCGCAAACCCCCTAAAATCTTTGTCCTTCTGACGATGTGTAAGGAAGGCGAGGCGCCTATGTCCAACTGAATGGCTCTTTTGCCCGTCATTCGGGTGTTCCCTTAGTCACCTATACGATACCCGGGAGGACATAGGGTGGCCTCACTGTTAAGGCTTTGCTGCTTGTGGCTGGCTAAATTAATGAAGGCAGAAAACGAGTGTGTAAACGGCAACTCTCGATACTAGGTATATTATTAAAATCCGCCCGTCCCAGCCAAGTTACGATCGGGCGGGGCGGACGTACAACTTTTAAACTAGGGTACACTAACTAACGGTTGGCATTTGTCGTTCAAAACTGAAGAGTTTTATATACATTGGTATATAAAACTCTTCAGCGGTTAGTTTAGATTTTTTCGATTGGTTGAAACTGGGAAAAGTTTTTTAAAAGTTGCAATTGGTTTTATAAACAACTTTCTGACGGTTTATTTTAGTTTAAACTTACTTACTGTGTTTACTTACCACTGCTTAAGTTTGCATTGGTTTAAGTTTAATTACGTACACCCTAACTATTTAGTTTTACAAATTACTTCCACAGTAATCGACAGTAGTCGGCGGCCGTGTCGGTCAGCCGTCCCACAACCATTGACACATAAGGAGCTAGTGGTCAGCTGCTTTCCCACTATGGACCTCATTCATTTTACCGTCCTAATTATGTCGATGGTCGCCTTTCAGGAGGAGTTTTACTCCATGAAAGGGCTGAATATTGCTTACATCGGTCCACCGCACCCCATCCTCAACTCGTACCTTCTACTCTGCCCCATGCTGGGCGCGAACATTAAGTTCAAGTGCTGTTGTGCTGTAAGTACCATTATTTCCTTTGTGGTGCATTAATTACTAAGTACTTAGGTACCTATTTGCTGTTACTTAGGCTTCAAACGCAAAGGCGGATTTTTTCCGCGCGGTTTTTATGTAACATATTGAATCCTATGGAAGTGTCCGCACCCGCACCTTCGATAAAAAACCGCGCGGATAAAAATCTGCCAGTGCGTTTGAAGCCTAATTTGGAAGTGTACCTACAGGTAGGTATACTAAAGTAAGTACTTACCTACCTATGTTGTCCAGGGATAATGTTAGGATTCTAACGGTGAAATAATTTCTCAAATCGGTCCAGTAGGTTAGGTAGTTTCGGAGCCTCTTCGGAGGCAAACTTTGTTATGAAATCGATGTTACTTAATTTCCGTCTGGGTTAGGTAAGTATTTTATCTTTGTAAGTATGTGTTTCGGGCAACCTAGATATAAGTTCTACCAGAGGCTCTGAGTGTGATTCATTATTAATGTGGGAGTTATTATTAACGTGGAGAACTTTGACCGCGGTTGATCAAGACCGCCAAACTTGGAGGAAAACTCTTGAAGCCCTATGTCCCAGCTAGGGATAACAGGATAGCAGAAGAAGAAGTGAAATTAAACCTTTTCCCCCTTCTACACCTCCAGAAATGTCCAGTAAGCCCCCTGCTTCTCCAAGCTAGTGAGAACCTGGTCACCAGCACGAACACTGAGTGCAAGCAGTGCACCTGCAGCAGGGATGTTCTTCTGAACGCCGCCGTGGTCATTGCTGGCCCGACCTCGGACAAGACCGGGAAAGTCCCCGAGTTTACTTTTGGTGTGCAGGTAAGGAAAAGCAACTGCAACCGCTCGTACCCTTTTTTAGTTTTATATAAGTAGGGGGATGATTCATAAACCGCATTTCCTGTGTCGCGGTAGCGGCGCAGGTAGCCTCAACCAAATCGTTTGGAGCGATAAGTTAAAATATAAGTAAGTTAAAGTTAAAAGTTAAAAAAACACTTTATTGCATACAAAAGAACATTTTTAAATTAATAGGACCTTATAATTATAGGTAAAGTAATCAATGCATCGCCAACAACGAGAACCACAGAGTTGTTTTTGAAGCAAGAGAGACTTAAAATAAAATAAATAATTATGTACCTAAATAAAATTCCAGGATATTTGCCAGTCGACCTGCTGTAACTGGATATTCTTCCACACGTGCCCACGAGGGGCAGAAGTGGATGACGAGTTGTTCTGTAACGCCCAAGCACGGACATTTAATGCTTTTGAGAATATGCAGTTTATTGCTGCCGCCTTAATGGCTAACGCAATACGAGGGTATAAGTTTGGTTAATTTTATATATAAAAGTTGTTTTTTTTTAATGTCTATATTATTTTGTTATTTGACTTCTTATAAATCATTTGAAAATAAAGAGTGTTTATATATTATTTTAACAGTTTTATTTACAATACTAAAGCTAATTATAAACTTATTAGAATAGTCAATTAATGTAATAAAGTTTTTAACTAACTGCCAAAAACAATATGGCAATCCAATGAAATAACAAGACAATGGTAAATCTATACAAATACTACTACTCCATACACTAATCTTTTTGGTACTTGTACTTTCCTCGCATAAACCTTGGTAACGGGACAACTCCAGGGCAAGGGATCTGGCCGTAAACTTCACAGATGCATGGGCGCTCACAACCGACACCAAAGTTTGCTGGATTGTCTTTCTTCTCCTTAGCTACTGCCTCTGCTTCTAGCACCTCCTTAGATTTCCCAACAGTTTTTATTAGGTGTTCCAGAATATCTTCTTTAGACATGTTGTCAATGTCTACTAAAATTTGTCGCCCATCTTCGAAATAGCAGCGCACAAAAGGTGAGGGGGTGATGTTTTTTAATGTAGCCACTTGAACATCAGGGTTTTTGAACTGTATTTGTGGTAGGAACCAGAATACGAAATCTTTTGCACCGGAGTTGTTTGCACCAGCGTAGTTGTAGGCTACGGAGAATATCTTGATTTTATCCTTGAGAACTAGTTTGCCAGCATTCAGGTAGTTCATTGTACGCCTGATAGGCGCACTTCCTTTCATGAACGGCATTTTAGTGTAGTATTATTTCACAATTAAAAAAAATATTTAATTCTCGAATCTAACCTCAACATAGCAGCAATCAGCAAAGCACGAAAATGACTGACTGACGGACGAAAGAAATGTTAATGATAATACTGATTGATTGATACCGATTCATGCGACTATGCGACTGACGACTGTCTAGTTTTTAATTCACCCATTCTGAGTAAGCAAAGGGATATAAGGCCATAAAGCCAAAGATTTATTAAATTTTTTGGGGATAATAATCGTGAAATCAAACTGAAATTTGGTACTTAAATACATATTAGCGTCAGGCGTCAGGACGCTTGGTTACACGAGATTTTGGTTGGGCAAGGCTGTTAGGTTGACTGCGAACGATATTGAAAACGGAATCCACTAAGTAACTTAGGTCTACGTTTACTGTAAGTACAGTAGGTATCGCCACAGTTTATCAATAGAAACAGGTCAATGTAAAGAGGAAGATATCGCGGACGGCGACTCAGCAACCGCGGGCATCGATGGTCAGACGCGGTCTTTATTGCTTCGCGGACTTAAGACTACACTGTATACCTACTACCCCGTACGCGTCCATACAAAAAGAGAAAATGTTTTTTCACTACAAAATATTTTCCATTCGCCATGAAAATAAAAGTGTGTTACTAACCACTGTATTAAAAACTAGGTTTGACGTTTTTCTTTTTTCAAAATTCGAAAAAGATTCAGACTTAGAGGCCTTTGAAATACAGTTTTTTTTTGTGTTAAAAAAATGGTCGGATTATAATTCGTTTGTTTGACGAAACAAATGAATCAATCAAAGCATATTTAAAAAAAGGAAAACTTATTTATACCTAGACTAGAGGCTGCCCCGCGGTTTTTCCCGCGCAGATTTCTCATAAACACAAAAACCCGTTTTTTTCCGTTCCCGTGGGAATTTCGGGAAATCCCTTCTTAGTGCTCACCTACTTACACTCCCCACGGAACCCACGTGCCAGTTTTCAGCTTTCTACGCACAGTAGTTTAGGCTCTGCGTTGTCTGTCAGTCAGTCAGTCAGTCAGTCAGTCAGTAACGGAAGAGTTTTATATATATTGATTATTTACTTAAATCATCGTGATTTGGAAGGTCACGAAAGCGCTCTCCCTCAAACTTCAAGTATGCGTCAACAAATGTCTACGCTCAATTCTCAGGATCTTCTGGCCAAATACTATTTCTAACGAGGAACTTTGGGAGATAACGAATCAAAGGCCCATCTCACTCGAAATCCTAAAAAGAAAATGGGGATGGATAGGCCACTGCCTTAGAAGACCTGAAGCAAACATCAGCAGAGTAGCCTTAGAATGGAACCCTACTGGCGGCCGAAGAAGACAGGGTCGTCCCGCTGAAACCTGGAAGCGTTCTATCATGACAGAACTCAGGGAGGCAGGGATGACCTGGACCGACGCCAAAGAAAGAGAGCAGGACAGAGAAGTCTGGAGGAAGACTGTTGAGGCCCTATGCTCCCCGAGGAGTTAAAGGATTAATCATCATCATCATCGTGATTTGCTATGACTGCTCCGTAGCTCAGTTGGCATGGCAGTGATGTGTTGACGCGGGTGCACCGGGTTCGATTCCCGGCGGGGTAAACATTTTTATGATAAATATCGATGTTTGTTTCCAGGTCTGGGTGTGATGTTT
Organism: Euspilapteryx auroguttella; assembly: GCA_951802225.1. NCBI lineage: Eukaryota > Metazoa > Arthropoda > Insecta > Lepidoptera > Gracillariidae > Euspilapteryx > Euspilapteryx auroguttella. Next base: position 5,669,090 of record OX637663.1, on the reverse strand, counting down.
GTCTATGCACTTTATATGTTTCGGGCACCCTAGATACAGGATACAGATTCTTCCTAGTTAGGAGCTCTGAATGTGATGCGTTATTTATTTATTTAAGTAATGAAAAAGTTATCCCCCGAGACGAAAATTTTATAAAATAATTAGCACTTTCTCTATCGCACGGTTGCGGTTGCGGTTCGGGGGCGACAACATGAGTTTATAACCGACTTCAAAAAAGGAGGTTATCAGTTTGACCTGTATGTATGTATGTCCGCTATTATCTCGAGTTTGGCTGAACCGATTTTGATGTGGTTTTCACAGAAGTATTTGTTACATTCAGTTAGGTTTTAGTACCTATTTTAACCGACTTCAGAAAAGAGGGAGAAGGATTCTAAATAGGTATTCTTTCGTAGTTATACAGTCCTCATATAGACTGCTCTGGGCCTTGGGTTTCGCTTTCGCACCCGAGTCCGACACAACCTCATCGCTCTCCTAGGTGGTGCGTGAGGTATCCACTATTTTGGATAATCCAAGAGAATTTCGCCGCGTCATCAAAAAAGGGTGCTTATAGGGAGATGACAATGAACACGAAATTAAGACGCTATATGAGTTTTGAAGGTTTTTTAAATCAAGTAATTCTCTTAATCTATAGGAGGTAAAGATCTGGAATTTCAATATAACCTTTTTGAGGATATAACAAAGTTTTTTATAATTGAGAAACACTAGTGGAATCAAAAAACCTCGATACATTATTTCGTCAAAGATAACCTTTCCAAAAAACGGCAATAGCTAGTTCTTCGAAATGACTTACTAGTATTTGTTAAAACTACCTAGGAATAATGATAATAAACAAAATTAAATTCTGGTAATTCAGATTTGATTTAAAAGTAATATTTAAAAAGATATTCAATATATACTACTTTTTCCAATGAAATGTAGTAACCGATGTGGGCGACTGACATATGACTGTCCCTTGCCCTCAGTATGCTATATCAAAGAGATAGACTACAGAGTCTAATGAACAGTCATTCGCTCGTTCCATTTATTTGTCGTATATCGTCATAATAAAAACTTTTTATTTATGACGGTAAGTACCTATTTACTTATATAGGTACTTAGGTTGCATTAAAGTACTTACTAATTCCTTCGAAGATTGTTAACTTTGGCAGTCTCTAACATTGATGTTGTCGTTTTAAGCGTCTAGAGGAAAAAACAAACTGCATTAGTTTAACGAGAGTTTACACAGACTTAAGATTTTGAGTATAGATAGGTCACAGTCTTAGGTCGCCTGGTCGGCTATTATGTATCAATACTTAGATATACTACCTATACTTAGTTACTACCTTACCTACCCTACCATGCTGAATTTTCGGCTTAGAATAGAATACCACCACGCCTTCTTCCCCCATGGGCGTCGTAAAAGAAGACTCAGGAACACCGAAGAACGGCAGCACAACCGTCTTTCATTGAAAAACTGATAATCTACACTGCGATCACCAACGCGGGGGCAAGCGGGGCGGTTATGGCAAACCCCCCCATATACCTATCTAATGTTAGTGCTTTTGGCGATGTGGGGGAGGCCTATGTCTAACAGTAGACGTCTCTCAGCTGAGATGACCTTATGAATATAGGTATGTCTTCATTCATGAATATAGGTACCTACATTATCTTATCTTATTCAATGTATAAGTAAAATCCGTTTTATCGACATTTTATCTATCATTGAAACTTCGACCGTTCTTCATGAAAGTCATCAGATCAGACAGGAAGACATTATTATAAATATTATTTTTTACTTGCCGACCCGGCCAACATAGTATAGTTTTACTATAAAAAATCACAGATAAAAATGCACTCAATCAATATAATAACAGATTATAGCCTTTTTGTATAAACGGAGCGAAACTAGCGCCTATTCGCTAAATAATTACAGTGTTATTCATAAAGATACAGTACATTTTAAGTAGCTTTGCTGGAGTTCTACTTTTCTGGTTTGTTGTATGGTAAATACGTGACATCCAGTCTAAAGTGACATACGTCAAATAACTAAAATGCTCTTTAATTTTTAAGAATATCAGGGTTAATATTTATTTGTTTATTTACTTACTAGAGGCTGCCCGCGGTTTTTCCCGCGCAGATTTCTCATACACAAAATTCCCGTTTTTTTCCGTTCCCGTGGGAATTTCGGGAAATCCCTTCTTAGTGCTCACCTACACTCCCTAAGGAACCTACATGCAAAGTTTCAGCCCGTTACGCCCAGTAGTTTAAATAAATGATTTATAAAAAAAAAAACGATTTTTGATGCGTTTTTTTTAAATAGATTAGATTTAGATTAGATTCATTTATTTCACACTATCATATTCATATTACATACAAAGTTGTATTATAAAATGTCTAAGTATAATGTGTGAAAAATAATAAGTAGTTACTTAATGATTTAAGTACTATGTAAACAATGTCAAATTTATAAATGTATAATCAATCAATATATATATAACTCTTCCGTTACTGACTGACTGACTGACAGACAACGCAGAGCCTAAACTACTGGGCGTAGAAAGCTGAAAATTGGCACGTGGTTTCCTTGGGAAGTGTAGGTAAGCACTAGGAAGGGATTTCCCGAAATTCCCACGGGAACGGGAAAAACGGGAATTTTGTGTTTATGAAAAATCTGCGCGGAATAACCGCGGGTAGTCTCTAGTTGTATATGAAATGTCAACTACTAAATAATAATTTCATTAAAATACTTGAATTACATATTGTAACCGTCGAATATTTAAATTACACAAATAATAGCAAATGTCAAACAAATTTATAGTTTAAAAAGTCATCTATACAATAATATTCATGTTCCAACAAAAGATTTTTCAGTCGGCGACGAAACGTTTCGTCATTGATTTCCTTCTTCAGCTCAGTATGCAAATGCTCATAATAGTGTGGCCCGATGACGCGCGGGTTGTGTGTAGCGTACACCAATAGATAGAGTGATTCAAGAGGAAGGTTTATAAGTATAATGCATGCACAAAATAGTATAATAGGTCAGGCGGTACGAAATTCGCCGGGTCGACTAGTAAATCAATAAATAATATGTAATAATCATAATATCATCTGAACTTCTTCTAAAACATGTCAGAAATATGCGACTCTGACTCCCTAGATAATCTTGCTTAGGCTTTTTAAGGCCCTGTTATGTAGCTTTTAGGATAATGATCTTAGAAAATATTCTTTTACGAAACTAAAGTGGCCACTTTAGGCAACAAACGGTTGTTTTCTTAGATTTGGAACCTGAAAGCTATACTGGGACTTTTAGCTTTTAGATTTTATCAAAGTATTTAAATTTAATTATTTAATAAACATTGTGATAAACTAAACGCAATTGAATAATAACTATGTTGCATCTGTAAATAAACCATTGTGTAGGTAGGTAATAAAATTCGTGATAATAAGGTTATCTATTGAAAACTCTGTTGAGAATTTTAATTGATTTTTACAATGACAAACACATCAAACTCAAGTACCAGGTAGGCATAGGCTGATATTCACAGTCACTGTTTGGAGGCTACTCGGTCGAGTATGATACTCGGAAAAGTCGTTCCCGAGTACTGGATTATCCTGGCTCGAGACGTCTTAAACTCTGTCAAAGCGTACGTGTTCCTGACGTCACAACATATCATCGGGCCGCGGTCCCGCGGACCGGTTCCGAGGCCCACTCGGACGGCGGTCGGCTTAGCTCGCCGGCACACAGACTCACTCGATTCAGCGAATTCCTTCAGTCGCGATCGTTTTAAGCCTTTTTCCTAATTTATTACTAGCACAATAAGTCCATACAGTATCGAAGCATTTTATTTAGCTGGGATCCCCGGGATACTAAACTGGAGCCTAGCAATCAACAGTACGCTTCACTGTCTTGAAGTCAAACTCGACTGTATATCACTTTGGAGTGGAGAACAATTAAAACTTTCATTTTGACACTTTGGAATGCGAGTTTACGCTGCGCCACGACTCTGAATGTCAGCATTGAATCTTACCCTTTAACACTCAGACAGTTACATTACAGTGAACATTGAAATAGCTTGAAATACGGCCCCTCCAAAAATACACATTCACATACTTACTTACCATAGAATTTGTGTTAAAAACTAACTAGGGCTTAAAACGCAGAATCAGCATCAGAATATTTTTGTAACCATGTATTTACGCCACTTCACTAAATTTTGCGATCAGCGACGTGCAAAGAATATTGTGTTTACAGCCCTCGCCAGCTAAGTCGTTTGCGCGCGTCTGGAGGGACTAGGAGGCCGTAACAGATTTGTCTATGGTTTCGTCAGCCCTAGACTGTAATACCAAAGAACAAGAGCTATTTTGAAATACAGAAAAACCGGAAGTGTTACGCCGACCGTGTCCGCCACTGTAAACTTGACGTAATTCACCTGCCATTTAAAACTTTATCTTATCGGTTCATATTTTTACTGCAGACTTAGCTGGCAAGACTCTACCTACTTGTAGAGCCAGAGGCACGCAACGCAATATAGTTCGCCGCCTATAATTATAGGCTTTCTGTAGTCTAAACTGTATCATGCCTGCTGTGCTTAGCAACCAACAGATGATCTAACTAAACAAATTCTTACTTTTATCTTAAACCAAGATAATCCTTTATCTCAATGATAAAATGCATAAGCTAATATTTAGGTACCAATTGCAACAAAGTAAACCACTTCCATTAATTTGCTGATAATATCATCTTTGTGAACAAAGCTATAGGTAATCTTATCTTAGATTACATTGCGAATTTGTATGAATTGGACCTGGGCACGTGTAAAATCAAAGTTTTTAAGTTGTTAAAGAAATTCCTTTCGGTATCTTATTTAAAAAGAGACCCCATGTCACATTATAATGTAACATTTTTTGGAAATAAATGTCCTAAAATGCCTTAAAATGTCTTTCTTAGCTGCCGTTCGCTGCATTTTCCCAGTGTGCACTGAGCTTTAGAAGCAAAATTTTTTGTAATTTCGGAAGTTATTGACTTCCGGATTAGTCTTATTGAATTCGGTTCGGCTATAAATATATCCTGGTTTTCTATTAACTAAAATTATTATTTTTGTTACATACTTAGAAATTTTATCTTACGTATCGTTTCAAACGTTTTTACAGAAACGAATAATAATAATAAATCAACACGTTATCATTAGGTTGGCGCATGCGTAAGATTATCTCATTTAACTCTTATGTCAGTTTAGTATCGATATCATCTACACGAGACTACTTACAAGGTCTTATTACCTACTCGAATAATTACTCAAATTCTGTATTATTAAAGTCTCAATATAATATATTGCAGCTGCAGCGGCACATCCGGCATTGCACCTTTGTAAGACAAATTTGTTAAAAAAATATTTAGTCACATATTTTTAATTTTTTTATGTTTTACTATTTTATACATATTATTATGTTCTTATTTTTGTTATGTTTTGTAATGTGTGTCGTTGTTGTTGCGAATAAATAAGTTTTCTTTCTTTCAATATAGGTACTTTCTTTGAGGATGTCAGCGATGACGGATCTACCTATTGCGGTAGTGATGTTGCACGCAAACTAACCGGAATCGTATAATAATAGCCAATATTCGCACAAAAGCTCAACTTGCAGTTCCTGCGTTTGTAAACGCTTTGTTTGGGCATGCCCTATTTTTGCTACTGGAATGACACGCTCAATTAAGACAGACACAAATTGTATGGCTATTTAGGCAATCAGTAGATTAATTAGTTCTGTAAACTTAGGACTACCTACATTACAGAGGCCTGAAAATACTAAGCAAGATTATCCAGTAGTATCTATTTTTCGTGATCGCTGACCGCTGGCACTAGTTTCCGTGAAAAATGGAATAAAAGACAAATTGTGTACTTACTTACATAGTTTAACATTACATTGTTGCAGTCGTAAAGTAGGTAAAATAAATGAATATTCAAGATGAAGTGCATTTGTTTTAGATAAGGTATCGCACTGTGCACTAAGTTCGTGTCACAGATAGTCGTCGTAGTTATTTGAATTATTTAATTTAGTAAATCTGTGTTTTGTGTTAAAAATTTAAGAAAATGTGGAACATGGGGCCGTTTTTGAAGCAATATGTGCTGGTTATTACAGGTTTGTTAATTTAATTGTACCTATATAACTTATTTTTAATAAGGGTGAGTAAGTCGACCCGGCGAACTTTGTACCGCCTAACCTATTACCATATTGTGCTAATACATGCAATAAACCTTTCTCTTGGAACACTCTATAAATATTTAAAAAAAAACCGCTTTAAAATTCAATAGCGACAGACAGACGCGGGAAGCGACTTCGTTTTTGTTTTTCGACTTCGACCCAAAAGAATTGCAAAATTTAAGTGGCAATGTAATGGGCATTACACATAGCTCGAAGAACCAGATGGTCGCTGGGGTGGAAAATTCTTGTCGAGTTGTGACCGCGCACCGGAAGATGCATAGTGGGCTGTCCCCCCACAAGGTGGTCAAACTACACGTAGTACACTGGATGAGGGTGCCTCTGGTCAGCATGGCGATCTGTGAGAGAGGCCTAGGTATACCTAGCCAGTAGTGGACGTCTTTCGGCTGAGATGATCATGAAGATATATTTTCTCCTACATCATAATAAAAAAATAATAGTACACAATTGACAAAATATAAGTATTATTTAGGTAAGATCCCAACGCACATCCGAGGCGAGGCAATTCGAAGTTGTCGCTGAGTTGAACCTAAAGATCGAAAGACCTCTTGCTAACAGCCGAGATGGACACCGGCGGACTTTTAGTGGGGGCGAACACCACATAACCCGGCGGCCCCCGGGGCTGCAGGGTACTCGTCAGGAGTTTCCCCGCCTTTAAAAAAAAAGGCAATTAGAAGTTACCTTGAGGATAACAATTTGAAACTAGCCATTTACTTCTACGGCAAAATGTTGTGTATTATTTGCGCATGCCATCTAAACAGAGGTGTTATTCTCTCGGCATCTTCGTCGCGCTTCGCAACATCTGCACTGGGCCTTATGTATCATAATAGTACACTATGTAACCACGTGCACAGACTTCCACTTGAACAAAGATCAGTTAAATCCATTGATAATGATGCCGAGATTTATACGCAATTTTTATGATTTATTTTAATTGAAACTTCCAGGTAGATAAGATTATATTTAGACATCAATCAACAAAATTAAATAATAATAATAACACTTGGAGCCCCAAACTAGGAAGAACCTGTATCAAGGGCTCCCGAAACAAAAACAGATAAGATATACGCTTTATTGCCATAAAACAAGAAATAAATAACCAAAATAATACAATTACAGTAAAATTTAGAATAAGACAATGACACTGGGCGGCCTTATCGCTAAAAGCGATTTCTTCCAGGCAACCCAGAAGAAACAGAACAAAAGGAAACGAATAATACACCCAGACCGGGCCACGGAAATCGAACCCGTGCTCTCGCGTGACAGTCCACAAAACTGACAACTGAGCAACAAACAAAGCAGTCGAATTTAGATTATAGGTATATTTTGCTTACAGCACTACTAAACGAAAAAAATGAGTTTTTACACTTACTAGTTGTGCACGGAAATTTTGGGAATTCCATCCTTTCCGGGAGCCATCCATCCTTGCCATGTCCCTGATGAGGGATAAGACGACATCATCATCATCATAATCTCGTCGATTATTATATTTCAGTAAACCTCAGCATGATCTGCATTGGAATCGGCCAGACCTGGACCTCCCCAGTCTTCCAGAAACTCTTCGATGAAAATGACGTTGTTCTGGATCGACCAATCACAGACGAGGAAGCGGCTTGGATCGCCAGCCTTCCTTTCATTGGAGGATTTATTGGTAGGGTAAGAATAACTAAGACTCAATTGTTAGTGCCGCCACTGGGGTTCGAACCTCGGACCTCCTGGTTGGGAGAGCCACGCAAACTACTTCTAGGTTACCGCCACTAAAATAGATAAAAAAGCGTGATAGTTAAAGAGAAAAGAAAATTTAACTCCCGAAACGTCTTAGGTAAATTTAACAAAACTACTTAAGTTATTTATTAAATACTAAACAACTTTTTCAGCTCTCTTCTCCCTTACCTTCGTCCTGGATAACTTAGGTCGCAAGAAGACCATCCTCATCTTCGGCGTTCCCAGGGTCTTCTACTACGTCCTCCTGACTTGTGCCAGTAGGGTCTGGATGCTGTACCTTGGTCGTCTTCTTTTGGGACTCTCTGATGGCGTCACTGCTGCTACCGTTTCCATTTACTCTTCGGAGATTGCTAGCGTAAGTTTTTTTTTGATCGTGAGTTTATTCATTATGAGAAATCTGCATTTTGTTATCTATACTTACTTACTTACTAATAAAATACTCAACAAAGTGATTAGGTATCTATAAAACGTATATGTACATGTATACAATGGCACACAGTGATTTTGATAAACTGTTTGTTTGTACTATTCATGCTCCTTGCACTTAGTTATCATATAATTTTGAACAAACTAAACAAGCTATAATTGGTGGCTAAGCAATATTAAATTACTACTAATTATTAAGGAAAATTTAAGACACATACAAACAAGATAAACTTACAACATTTAATGCAAAGACCTTTTAGCATGGACCCCTAGCCTCGTCATCATCTCAGCAAAAAGAGACAGGTCCTTAACGACTGAAGCTACTTTCACCCAGTACACTCCAACATCCTTCAATGGTCGTCCGACCACACTGTAGGAGGTCTGCCTTCTCTGCGTCTTCCGGTGCGCTGTGCAGTCACCAGCCGTTGGCCACCCATTTACAAATCTGTCTTTAAAGCCTAATCAAGTTTTTTTAAATGTAAATTTCTTCAGAAAGACATCCGAGGAGGCCTTGGGACCTTGATGGCGATATTCGGGAGCATCGGCAGTTTAATAATGTTCGGCGTTGGACCATACGTTAACTACGTTACGTTGAACTTGATCTCGCTAGCGTTTGCATTAGCTGCTGCGTCGCCTATCGTCTTCTTGCCGGATAGCCCTTACTTTTTGTTTCGCAAAGGTAAGTAGATAAGTAATTCAATAAATAGTTTACTTTCTGACACGATAGCCGTTGTTCTGACAAGGTTACTTTAGGAAAGTAATTTTATTGAAATTTCCTTATTTCCCTGCAACTCTTCTATTAAGAACTATTTCCTGACAATAACATACACTACAAAAACCGAATTAGCGAAATCGGTCTAGTCGTTCATGCGTGATACCATGATCAATGGAAATAAGGATTAATTTTTATAAAAATGGGTAGATTCTCTATGTTGATTGTAATGCAACAAAGTTGTAACTAAATCTATGTTTCCAGGTAAAACAGAAGAAGCCACCAAAGTCCTAACCTACCTCCGAGGATCAGAATCAATAGCGCGCACAGAACTCAAAGAATATTCAACAAAAAACATGGACATTGGAATCAGTTTTAACGAAATCATATCATCAAAAAGATATATGAAATCTATAGCAATAGTCCTATGTTTGTCATCTGGAGCCCAACTGAGCGGTATTTCCGTGGTGAACTCGTATCTTCAAACTGTATTGGAGTCTACACAGACATCGCTACCTTCGGAGTTATCATCAGTGATAGTTGGTGTCATACAGTTATTGGCGTGTTCCTGCACGTCCTTGGTTACTGATAAGTGGGGAAGGAAGCCGATCATACTCGTCAGTCAGATTGGGATGGCTGTTGGGTTTGTAAGTGTTGATAATCTTGCTGGTTCGTTTATATTTTTATTTTATTTTATTTTATTTATTGGAGCAAACAACAGATACAGAGTAACAATAAAATATGATAAAAAGATAACTATAACACAAGTATATAAAACTATATCCTTACAAATTACTCACTGAGACTTTAAAGTTTTTATTTCAGAGAACACGTTGTGAAAGTAGTACAAGATACATGCAGATTATCAAAAGTTATTTTAAAAGTATATATTTACTTATTGCTTGCTAAATATAAACAAAAAGGTTTGTGAATTGAAAACTTGAAACAAATTTATAAAATATTTACAGCATGCATACTACAAATAAGGACATGCATAACTGAACCTACTAAAAGCCTAAAACTTAAACTATAGAGCCTTTGAACGCAACAAAGATAATATTTTATTCTTGTAAGAAGAGCTGGAAACGCCAAACATGTCAACACTGTAGAGATTTTTGTTATAAGAGTCGCATATTCTATGGAGTGGTGCACGAACACCGGCATTAGTAGAGCATGGCAGCAGCATGAAGAGAGGCTGTGATCGAGTCTTACGATACGCGCGTTGTGGAGTACGGAATCGTATCTGATCAAGGAGTTGAGGGCAATTGTATACACTCGTACAAATATTACGTAAGATTGATGCGTCAAGCATTATTCTCCTGTCCTCAAGTCTGTCTAATTTATATTTTTTAAGTAAATCATTGTAAGATATTTTTTTTCCAAACATTCTGAAATTTAAAGCGCGTAAGAATTTCTTTTGTATCATTTCGATCTGATCATTGTATTTTGCATAAAAAGGGTTCCAAATAACCGAGGCATATTCTAAATTTGGTCTAACTAGAGTCTTATATAAGGTTATGTAAGAGTTTTGACTTTTAAAAGGTTTTGCTGTTCGAAGGACAAAACCAAGCATTTGGTATGCTTTACTTGTAATATTGGAAATATGTTCTTCGAAACTTAATTTTTCATCAAATAGGACACCGAGATCACGAACTTTAGAAACTCTATGAACTTTTTTACCTCCTATATTATAGTCAGATGTAATGCGTTTTTTATTCTTTGTAAAGGAAATTTGGACACACTTATCGTGAGCTAGATGGAGCCCGTTCTTAAAACAATACTCGTCGAACCGATCTAGGTCTTCTTGTAGCATTTCGCAGTCGTGCAGACTAGAGACTTGCTTATATATTTTTAAATCGTCTGCAAACAACAAAATTTGAGAGTGTCTAAAACAGCTTGAAATATCGTTTATGAATAAAACATACTGCAAAGGGCCAAGAATAGAACCTTGGATAACACCCGATGGGACGGCAGTGGACTCAGATTCGTATCCATTGATAATAATTTTCTGAGTTCGATTTTCCAGATAGGAGGAGAACCATTTGATAAGGCTTCCAGCTATTCCAGACCATGCAAGTTTCTTTATGAGCAATATCCTGTCAACTTTATCGAACGCCTTACAAAAATCTGTATATATAACATCTACTTGTTTACGGCTATCCATGGATTTAAAGAGAAAATTCGAATATAAAAGAAGATTTGTATTGGTTGATTTGTTTTTCATAAAGCCATGTTGTTGGTGTATAATATTGTTTTCTAGTAGTGGGTAGATAGTGTCATGTACTATAGATTCAAATAATTTAGAGAACGTTGATTGTACAGAGATTGGTCTATATTTTGTAATTAATATTTTAGATCCACTTTTGTGGATCGGGGTTACATGAGATAATTTCCATTTCTCTGGGAAAACACCGTTTTTAAGACAATTGTTAAAGATCATTGTAAGTGGGGTTGCAAGGCTGGTGCATATTTTATTAATAATGAACGGACTGAGTCCATCTGGGCCTGCACCCTTATTAATATCAAGGGAGTTAATTTTTTTGGTTACTTGCTGAATGGAAATTTCTATATGAGATATATACACAGCCGAGTGAGAGCAAGGTAGATCTTCGAAAACCAATTTTTCGCTATTTGGTTTCTCAAAAACGGATACAAAAAATTCCGAGAAAAGCTCTGCAATATCATTAGGGGTGGTTGCTTTTTTGTCGTTGAGCGTCATAGAGGCTGGATAACAAGAACTATTTTTCTTAAGAGATGAGATGTAAGACCAAAAAGATTTTATATTGCTTTTAAGTTGTTCTTCTGTAATACAGACAAACTCCTTGAAACAAATACGAAGTAGTCGTTTGACTCTCGCACGAAGTAGAGAGAATTCGTTGTAGTCATTAAGGGATTTATAGGTTTTCCATTTCTTCCACACCTTTGCTTTTCTATTAATAGTTTTTATAAGACCAATGGAAAACCATTTAGGGAACTTATTTGAATCTCTTGTTTTTAATTTGGGTATGTTTTTGTCCAGAGACTCGTACAAAATATGATAAAAGTGGTCAACAGCTTCATTCGGCGAGAGTCCATCTAACTCTGAGTGCCAATTTACTGCATCAAGTTCTTTTTTAACTATGGAGTAGTTACCTTTACGAAAATTATATTTGGGGAGCTCTATTTTAGGCATTACCAATTGAATTGCGGATTTAATAATAAACTGGAAAGGGGGATGGTGAGGGTCTATTTTGGAAAGAACAGTTGACGGAACAAGAGCTTGGCAGTCTTCATTACATAAAAATAAATCGAGAATTACATTATTAAAATTTTTGTGAGTGTTATATTGATGAAGGTTTATGTAATCAAGTGTGTGCGCTAACAGTTTGCATGTTTCATTTGACGATTGTATGATTTGAGTGAAAGTTGAATTTATTACAGGCGACCATTTCACATGTGGTAAATTAAAATCACCAATTAAACATATTTTGCAATCGGGTAGAGCTGTATGTAAATTTTCCCATTTATGAAAATACTTTTCATACAAAGATTTTGGAGAGTAGTCTGGAATATAAACAACACTTATGAGCATATGGTTATTTGTAAGTTGAATTGAAAGTACTAGCTCCTCGATGTCAGAACACTCAAACTCTTCTCGACGACTTGCAGCGATATTTTTGTTTATTGCTATAGCAACACCACCACCGTCTTTTTTATGGTGACATGATATATTTCTATCTCTACGGAACAAATTAAAATTATCAGGCACAACTTCTCCATCAAAAACAGATGGCTGGAGCCATGTCTCTGTTAGCATAACGACATCATACTCAGATATTTGTAAATTGTGTCTTAACTTGGTTAACTTAGATCTTAAACCACGACAATTCTGATAATAGAAATTTATTTTCCCTTTAATAGCCATTAGGGTGTATTATTAGACGTAGAATCGTACGTAAATGAGGTATAAGATTATTAAAGAGTGGTTCAAGAAAATAATATTGTTGAGTTATTTTGCGGCGCGTTAGCGACTGAATAATCAATCTACTGACAAAAATAAAGACGTAGTTGCGTTGGAAGGCTCTTTGAACAATAACTATCATGCTAAATACAAAAACTAAACCTATTAAGAGTATTTTAATTAATATAGATCGTATTTCGAAACTTAAAAGTCAAAGTTTATTTAAATCTTGTTCATTACGCACTGCTATGATTCGGGAGTCATCTGTTTTACGGATGAGAATAGTACCATTCTTCAGCCAAATGAACTTATATCCTTTATTTTTTCTTACTTCCCGAGCCTTGGAGTACAATATCTTATTCTTCAATGTTAGGTGTTCATTAAAATATATAATGTTAGATTCAACATCTTTAGGGCAGTCGGCTTGTTTAGTAGAGGCACCTCCGGGTAACGCTTTCTTTAGTTGGCCATATGTGAGGCCACGGCGTGTCCGGGCAGCTGCCAATATATCATGTCGCAGACGTCTTGTTGTCAGTTGTAAGATGATATTTTTAGGGCGTTCAGATTCTCCAAAACGTGCCACTCTATGAACGTCCTTGATGTTGTTCGCTTCAATAGGTACTCCAATCATAGTTCCTAACGTTTCGACAATATGGACTAGGTTTTCACCTTTCTTTTCCGGGATATTATGAATTTCAATGTTACAATTGCGGTTTTTCTGGTCAGATTCATTAATGCGGTTAAGTGCAGAGTCAAGTTCGCTACGAAGAGTTTCGTTTTGTTGTGATAGGTGAGTTGTAATATCTTGTAATGCCGAAATAGTTGATTCCATAGCTGTTATTTTCGTGGCGTACAAATCAATAGTGTCGGACAAATTTTTGATAGTGCAATTCATGTCATTACGAAAACCTTCAATTGAGTTCTTGAGGATATCAAATTTACGATCGATGTGATTAATTATTGATTCAGTGTCTATATTAATAATTGAAGACATGGGCGAAGCATGTTCTGCTTTGTCTATGATGACTACAGGGCTTTTCGATGATTTTTTCTGCTTACAAGAGGAGCATTTCGTTTTATTCTTATTCATTGGGAGGATCTTCTTGAATTCACTTTCCGAGTAACCAGCGCAGATGTAGTGAAATACACCAAAACAGACTATACATTTTAGGATATCTTCTGGTTTCAGATGAGCTTTACATTTGGTGCAGTCCATGGTAGTGACCTCTAGTGAGTGTTATTAAAAGTTCTTGGATCAAAGTAGGCTTGTAAAATATTTATCTAATAGCCAGCGCACGCTTATAACAGTAGCGCCATCTATTGAGCAGCGACAAAAATCTTCTTAATGTGTAATATGACCACAAATTTTGAGCTTGCCGGTCCTAGTAGCAGTGGTGTAGTGGTTAAGCGACTGGCGCGCAATCGTGAGGACACGGGTTCGCAACCAACCAAAAAAAAAACACCGGTTTTCTGGATCCCAAAACCGAGCACAGAAAAAGGTAAGTACTCACGAGCGACCCTCGGGCACATTCACGTCGCACCGTCTCCGAGCTCTGCCGATGCTATTGGTATCCCACTTTCGCCGCCCACTGGGTGGAGTCTCTCATAAGAAAGCAGCAAGAAGAAACGAGAGGAGTCGATAATTGGCAATAGCCAATCATGAATTTAGAGTAACAATTTAAAAAATAATAATGAAAACAATTTAGGAGCAGCAGCTATACACGACTGTTCACAGCGAGATCTTGGACGAAAAAGTATATTGACGCACTAAGTATATCAAATGTTGTACATGTACCTCCGTCATCTCAGCCGAGAGACGTCCACAGTAGGCTCCCCCACAAATCGCCATAAGAACAAACATTTTGTGGTTAGGGTGGCCGTTATCGCCACGCTTGGCAGGTGGGTTGATGATTAATGATTTTTAAGTTTTCTAACGAAGGACGCTGCTGCCTTGCCCGTTTCTTTGTTTTCGCTTGTCTTTTGGATGTTGCCTAAGGCGCCTTTAACGACAACCATGGGAAGAAATGGGATGGTAGTTTTTATAAGCCGCCATTACAATGTTTTTAGTTAAATAAAGTAAACAAACACAATTGAAAAACAGTGTGGTGACCACAGCCATCGAAGTATGTGGATTTTCTAAGAGAATGAAAGGTACAAGGGTGAAGCCTGAGTGGTGGGATAATGATGTTTGTAAAAGCGTGAATAATAAAAAGAAAGCGTGGTTGGATTTGTTGGCTCTAAGGGCCAGTCAGAGATTGGGTAGAAAAGCTGTGACAAATGATGATGTAAGAAAGAAGAAGGCTGATTATAATAAAGCAAAAAGCGAATTAAAAGATATGATTGCAAGAAAGAAGCAGGAATGTAAGGATGCGTATGACAGGAAATTTTCCGACCATTTCCGGGACAACTTGAAGTTTTTTTGGAAGCTTGTAAGGCAGTCCCGGGGAAGATCGGAAAAAACCGATATAAAAGTAATTAGGGATTCAGAAGGGAATATTTTAAATGAGGAAAGTAAGCAAATGAGTAGATGGAAAGAATATTTTGAGTCTTTATTCGAATGTGAAGGTGAGAGGTCCACGCCAACACCGCCATCGGTTATAAATGAAGGAGAGGATGTTATTAGTGTACATGAGATTTTTAAAGTTATGAAAGGGATGAAAGCAGGTAAAGCAGCGGGATATGATAGGGTGTCGATTGAGATGCTAAGGAATGGGGGAGCTACGGTAGTGAACGTACTCTATCGCCTATTTAATCTCTGTTGGCGAAGTGGCCGAGTGCCAGACGACTGGTGCAAGGCCGTTATAGTCCCTTTGTACAAGGGTAAGGGGTCACATCAGGAGTGCAGTAGCTACCGGGGGATAAGTCTCCTTAGCATCGTGGGAAAGATGTATGCTAGAGTGCTGATTGAAAGAGTGATTGCACAAACGGAAGACAAAATATGGGATGTGCAAGGAGGTTTTAGAAAGGGAATGGGATGTACGGATCAAGTCTTCTCGTTGCGAGCTATCATTGAAAAGCATCTGGCAAAAAGCCAGAAAGTATTCTGTGCTTTCATAGATCTTGAGAAGGCTTATGATAGGGTACTGAGGAATGATTTGTGGGCGACACTGGCCGCGTATGGGGTGGACAGTCATCTGGTGCAGGCGCTGAGATCTCTCTACGAGAACTCTAGTGCCTGTGTCCGGGTTAACGGGACCTACACGGACTGGTTTAACATCTCGAGGGGTGTTAGACAGGGCTGTGTGGCATCCCCATGGTTGTTCAACCTATTCATGGACAGTTGTTTGTCGGATTTGAAAGAGACTGAACATGGAGTGAGGATGGGAGAGTTGCTCGTCAAATGCCTTCTCTATGCTGATGATCAAGTTCTGCTTGCTTCATCGGCGGATGAGTTGCAGGAAATGACAACTCTTATGAATGCAGCGTTTCGAAAGAAAGGAATGAAAATGAATGTGAGTAAAACAAAAGTAATGGTTTTTGAAAGGGATGGTATGACTCCAATAAATATTGCAATTGAGGGACAAAAAGTGGAACAAGTGAATGAGTTTGTATACCTGGGATGTATGTTTACCAGCGATGGTAGGTGTGTGGCGGACATAGAAAGGAGAGTAAAAGCGGGAAACAAAGTTAACGGCGCCTTGCACTCGTTTGTGGGCAGCCATGTCGTGTCTCAAAGGGCTCGCCTGGCTGTGCACAACGGTGTATTGGTGCCTACACTGATGTATGGAAGTGAAACTTGGGTGTGGCAGAAGAGAAATGAAAGTAGAATAAATGCGGTGGAGATGAGGTCATTGAGGAGTATATGTGGGGTCACTATAAATGATAGATTGAGGAACGCTGTTATCAGAGAACGTTGTGGTTTGAAAGAGGATGTAGTGACCAAGATTGAAAAGGGTATGCTTCGGTGGTTTGGTCACTTAGAGCGGATGGATGACAGGAGATTGACAAAAGAAATATATAGAGCGGATGCGGAAGGCACGGTTGGAAGAGGTAGGCCACGGAAAACGTTCACCGACCAAATTGGTGACGTTCTGAGGAAAGGCAGCGTGAAGAGTTCACGAAACCGACGTGCGTGTATGAAAAGGCTTATGACTGTAGAAGAAGCGAAAGAAGTGTGTCAGGATCGTAGCAAGTGGAAATCAATTGTCTCTGCCTACCCCTCCGATGGGATACAGGCGTGACGTTATGTATGTGTATGTAAAGTAAACAATGACAAAAATATGATAATTTTAGTAATAGCTAAAATGATGATAGCCATCCCTAATTTGTCCATCGCAGTAAAAAAAAACAATTTATCGTTTTCTTTATGTCAATTTTATTTAAAAAATTTTTAGGCTGGCCTAGGATCTT
The DNA here is from genome assembly GCA_951802225.1 of Euspilapteryx auroguttella. Taxonomy (NCBI): domain Eukaryota; kingdom Metazoa; phylum Arthropoda; class Insecta; order Lepidoptera; family Gracillariidae; genus Euspilapteryx; species Euspilapteryx auroguttella. The sequence goes on along the minus strand of OX637663.1, from coordinate 5,651,739 downwards.
TCTTCAGCGTGACGTCATCGTCGGAGACCGTGATGGGCTGGTTGAACTACTTGCCACTTATTTCCATAGTCCTGGTGGTATTCTGTTACAATGCTGGTAAGATCTCTTATTTTTCATGTTCTAACAGAGCCGTGTCCCAGACAGATGTTTATCAAAATTATTCAAGTTTGGATCCCTCTTTGTTTTCTTTATCTGACTTTCATTTGTTTGTTTATTCACTACTAAATAAAGTACTTGCTACCTATATTTAGCTAAATTTATCTTTTACTTCATATTATTATGTTGTTGTGATGTTTTTTAAAGAAAATAAACTAAATTTACTTGATCTTGTGTAATCTTTCACTAGCCAACTCTACTTTTACCCTGGTACACATTCCTTATAATTATTAACCAAATGTTATTTTGTTATCGTATTGTAAGTTTTGTTTGCAATAACAATTTCTATTCGTACTACTAACAACAGCACTTTTAAGGTTCCGGGTAATTGTCCCAAGACCATATTAATATGACTATTCCATCCGTCCGTCCGTCTTGTCTGTCTGTCAAAAGCACTTATCTCCGAACCGGCTCAATAAATCTAAAAATTACGTAAATTTAGAGATAATTGCAAAAAACATAGTATTTTTAACCAATTTTGTCGAGCCTCAACTGAGAAACCGACCGGGATAACAGGCACCAAATAATTAGCAGTCGCAACTTCACTTCATGTAGAATAACAACAAATACTGAAAACTATGCTAAAGCTAGCCAATTTTACACAATTAATTTCTTCCGGAACCTTCTAAGCGCGAGCCCTCGCACTTGGCCGTGTAATAAGTCTTTCTGTCAATTATGTGAAGCAACATAGAAAAATATTATAATATTTTTTACAGGAGTGGGAGCCCTACTCTTCACTCTTTTGTCAGAGATCCTTGACGGGCCCATCAGAGCGCTAGGGCTGTCACTAAGCCAAATAGCAGCTGTCTCTATCATCATACTAAACTTGCAATTTTACCAACCCTTGGTGGACGTGGTTGGGAGCAATGCCGTCTTCTTTGGTTTCGGTTTTGTGGGGCTGCTTATGTGTTTGTTTGTTGGTTTCTTTGTACCTGAGACTAAGGGGAAGAGTTTTTCTGAAATTCAAAAGGATTTGGGTAAAGGTGTGGGTAGTGATGTAAGTTGTAAACCCTAGGGTTGGTGATGGTTGTAGTAAAGTCGCGACCAGTGACCTCAACCGCAGGGTGTAAATCCCTACCTTATAATAGGTACCTATTAAAAATGCGAACGTAGCTCTGTCTGTCTGTATCGCTTTGGCGCCCTAACTGATGAACCTCAAGACAGACAAAGAATACCGAAAAACTGTGGATCAATCCACGGAAACTTCCTTTTGCACTGCGAAAGTTTTGCGTCTAATTTTATAAAAAAAAAATTAATGTTAATTATTTAATATTTTATTTGTATAGGTACCTAATGACTTGCTGTGCATGTTGTATTTTAGAGTAGGCCACTTATCGAATTACTAGCTTACTCCTTATTTACTTTTTTTCTTAAGGTCAAGGTACTCGTCCAGGGACCTTATATTAATATGAATAATTAATAAATTAGTTGGTGGACAAGTGGCCTATGCGTCAGGCAATGCGAAATTTATAATTAAAATTTTATACTCTCTCTAGTAAATAAGATTATATCTCTACTTTTATTCTATTAATTTTCAATATTTGTGGTTTACATACTTATTAACGTGCCATCATATATCTACATCGGTACATACAATCTATAAATTTATGAAAAAAAAGTCAGTCAGTGATCGTTTAAGCCCAGCGCATATTTAGCGAGCCATGGCGATGATACCTATTGTGGTAAGCTGATTAAACTAGTCTCTCAATTCTATGGCACAGGGTTGAAAGCAGGTTTTCAATGGAAAGTATTCTAAGCTTACCATACCTTATCTAGATTATCTAGTGCATCATGAACGCATTTTTTTTTTGATTTCGGCCATGGTTTAGAAGATATTTTTGTTTTTCGAGATTGGTGCTAGTATCGCAGACGGCGCGGCGCGCCCATAAGATACGACACTCGGTCTGCAACTCCATACAAATTTAAAGACCAGTTCAAATTTTTATCCTCTCAAATGTGAATGCATTGAATAATTTAAAGTGAATTGATATATTCGCCACGCCTTGTCATAATGTGCTCTGGGCCTAAGGAGTTACTTTGCTAAAATCAATAAGCAGCTTATACCTTACGTCGGAAGTTATATTAAATGTGTGCTATTTTCGTTAGTTATTAATAATATGCTGAGTCTAAGTCGTTCGTAAGATGCAATATAGCACGCTTGCTTGCTAAATCTTGATTGAAAATGCAAAATCGGTTCGCTTCTGCATATCGCTCTAATCACGGGCTCTAATGATACACGAGTCGTCGTGTCGCCTATATTACGATGCGCAAGTTGTTATTTACTTTACAAGTCTATATCTATCTAATAAAACTGTGAAAAGCTGTAATAAAGCTACTCCTGTACTCTAGAAATAATTTTGACCAATTTTTACTGAGATCATTGTTCATTCAGCTAACTAAATAAATAAAGCAGCAAGTTGCAAAATCAAAATCGGATGAGTAGTTTTAAAGTTCCGCCTCCGTAGCTCAGTGGCGTAGCGCGTCGCGCCTTTGATTAGAGCACGGAAGGTTGTGGGTTCGATCCCCGCAGAAAACACCACATATTGATTTCTCACAAAAATCACGTTGTGGTTGTTTTCGGCTGGATAGGACATTGCAGGCTTGAATCACCTGATTGTCTGAAAAGTAAGATGATTCCGTGCTTCGGAAGGCACGTTAAGACGTTGGTCCCGGCCGCAGTAGTGGTCGTTATAACCGCGGCGACAAGCTGGCCCCTGGTTGGTAATAAAAGCATAAATTCGGCTAAACGTGGGTCCGGCTCTTGAGCAGGTACCTCTGCCTAACCCTTCGGGGAATAAAAGGCGTGAGATTATGTTTAGTTTTAAAGTTCGAAGTTGCGTAGCCACGATCAAACATTTGTAGTCTTCTTGTCTCGTAGTAAATTGTTAGTTTTCTGTTTTAAAATTTCTGTCAATACGAGTGTTGCTAGATTATTGTATAGAAACAATAGCTCTGTGCTGCGCCTGCGCCTAGTCAAATAGGCGAAGTTTTAAAGTAAAAGAAAAAAAAAAGTAAAAAAATTATTTATTCAATACAGGATACAAGATATTGCTTAATGAGAGTCAATTAGACTAATCTAATTAATATTGATACCTTATTTCGTAAAATATCCTATACTGCTAGAGGCGAGGTAGTTCAGGGTGCCCACCAATTGGCTCAGGCAAACAAATGTTTGGCTTGCCTTACGACAATGGTCGCCATAAACCATACTTAAAATCAAAACCAAATCCTTGTACCTTGCTATTCCTTCATTATAAGAAAACTTTACAGAATTTTCCTTTCAGGTCTTGGTGCACTAATGTTTCCAATAATCTCGGAAATTCTTGACGGCCGAATACGAGCTTTGGGCCAATCCATAGCCCAAATTGCAAGCTTAATTGTAATTGTACTAAACTTGATGTACTTTCAAAAGCTAGTAGCAGCTATAGGGAATGACGCTACGTACTACGGTTTTGGAGTTTTAGGCTTGTTATTAGGGCTTTTTGTTGCTATTTTCATGCCTGAAACGAGAGGGAAGAGTTTTGCTGAAATACAGCGGAGATTGAGTGGGAAAGTGGGAGAACGGTTATAGGATTACCTGCGCTTATGTTCTGCTATTATAACAAACGCGAACTGCTAGCATGATTCTTTGCACCTAATAATGAAGACTAAATTGCTTACACTGTGACCTACTCTAATGTACAGCTCAGCTCGTACACTTCGGGTCCACTAATTTCATTAAAATCTGACCAGGAGTTTTTACTTTTAAATAACGCTGACTGACTGTAGGTAATTTAATATTTCCTATCAAATATTTGTGTAAGTAAGTAATGTTGTAACGGATTTTACTTTTACATTGAGCTGACTGTAATTTTAATTTTCTTATAAAATATAAGTGTAATATTGTAATTTGTAAATATTTTTATAATAAAATACAGATTTATATAATACAATTACTTATTGTGTTTAATTTGTAGATTTTTATATATTTTTTAATAATGATCACATAACTCGTCACAATTTACACTCTGTATATAAAGTACCTGAAAATACATTATCGCACTGACATTCACGAAAAACACCCAGCACCCAGGAAAAAAACTCCGATATCGCTCAGAACACTCTTTGCTCTCGCCGGGAATCGAACCAGGACCAGAAGACACATTCGTTAACACTGCTCACTGTAACAAAGCGATCCACTGAGGTAGTCGTGCGTGGCTCGGGTTTGATACTAATATTAGTATACTTTATCTCAAACTCAAATACATAATGATTACGTCAGATAAGAATGAACTTCTCAGACAAAATAAAATCCTATGTAATAACTAGAGGCTGTCCCGCAGTTTTACCCGCGCAGATTTCTCATAAACACTTAATTTCAGGAAATCCTTTCTTAGTGCTCACCTACACTCCCCAAAGAACCCACGTGCAAAATTTCAGCCCGCTACGCCCAGTCGTTTCGGCTCTGCGTTGTCTGTCAGTCAGTCAGTCAGTAACGGAAGACTTTTATATATATTGATTATTATCGCAATTTTTACTTTAAAAAAAAAAAGTACAAAAAACATAAAAATATTTGTTTTCGGTAGAATCGGTTGCATTCTCTATAAATAAAAGTTTAATCTGCAAATAAATAAGTAGCTGATAATAGTATAATCTAAGAATTACTTAAAATTAATCAATAATATTATAACTATGTACAAAAATTAAAAGTGCATCAGTGCATTATGGATTACGGAGAACGGATATCTTAAAAATTAATGATTATTGTTCCATGTAAAATATTAAAAAAAAGTTACATTATTTATTAAAATATTTAAAAAGTGAGCAAAAAAGTTGAAAATGTGGAAACCAGGACCGTTTGTGCTGCAATATGCGACTGTACTGTCAGGTAGGTACTTTATGTGCAGTCACGGACTCGTTCAGAGTAACACTTTTGTCTATGGTCTCGTGCGCACTAGACTGTAATACCAGAGAACAAGGGCTTTTTTTCAATAAAGAATAACCGGAAGTGATACCCTGAAAGAGTCCGTTACTGTACAGTAGCCAGCACTTTAGACTATGAATAAATAATTTTATTATGTACACGGATGTCTCTGAAAAGTCGGAAATAAATCTAAAGAGCTCATAGCTATTAAAAGAAATCCCAAAGTAACATTAAAAAGTGAAATTATAGTCGAAATCCCAAAAAAACATTTTAGTTGTTACATTATACTAATTTGATCGATCATCTGACGAAGCCAATGTACGGGACAGTTGATTTTGTTTTAACATTTCGACCCAAATTGATTAAATAAAGTTTTTTGGTAGTAGAGCTGACCCTCCTTCGATTTATTACCGCCTCGTGAGAAACATCCTGAAAGCTTTACAATTTACAATACACCATATCCATTATTCCAGTAAACATAAGTGTAATATGCATCGGCATGGGCATGACATGGCCATCACCAGTTCTGATCAAGTTGTTTGATGAAGAGAATCCAGCACTCAATAGGCCAATCACGCAGCAGGAGGGCTCATGGATCGCATCTATCACGTTCATTGGTGGATTTTTTGGTAAGTATTTACTACGTAAAAGGATATTTCTGGAAATTCGGTATTAATGGGCCACACGGTTTCATAGTGACGCGATACTAGCACCACTTCCGATAAATAATTATATCTTCTAAACCATGGTCGGATTCTAAAATATGCGTCAATGACGCCCAAGATAATCTTGCTTAGAATTTTTAAGAGGCGCGTATCGCGTGACACGCACCCTTGCCAAAAGTGGCCGTTTTTAGCAACACTTTGTCGATTTTTTGGTCTCTAACCTAAAAGTTATACAACAGTGCACTTTACATACTAGGCTGCATTATCCAGTGGAATACTGTTTCACATTTTTGATATTTGCCTTAGTTTCGAAAATATGATTTTTATCGCTGGTGGCGCTACTTTAGCTGTGTTGAAATTAAAAATCAACAAATTTATATGTTTCTTTACAAGAAGTTAATATTTTTTAGGGTTTTCAACTTAGAATAAAAATGGTTCCGTTTCAAGCCGACTTTGCCAGACTTTTCACACAATTTATAATATTTTTTTCAGGTGTAATGACTTTAGCACCAGTATCAGATAAATTGGGCCGCAAGAATGCCCTAATAATATACTCTTTACCCCGAATATTTTCATATTCCATGCTGACCTTCGCGACGGAAGTTTGGATGGTGATATTTGCGAGGCTCATACTTGGTTTGTCTAACGGCGTGTCGGCGGCAGCTGTGGCTATGTATTCTTCTGAAATTGCCAGTGTTAGTATCTTTTTAACCGTCCTATTATATTCGTCACAAAATAAGAGGCCCGTTGACAAAGAGCCTAAAATGCCTAAATATTGACCTGTTAAATGTAAATGAATGAAACTATGAATATTTTACAGGACAAGAAGTCACATTTTGGGCTCTTTGTCAACGGGGCTCTTCTTTTGTGACGACTTTAATATTTTAAGAGAGTGTTCTTCTTAGTTATGAAACCATGGAACCGTTGGAGGTATGTCTCATATCATATGGTATGATGTATCATAATACCTACAATAATTTCTTTTTTACAAAAAAGGAACCCGCCTTCAATAAGCTGATTCATACATTAACTGAGCACTTCCTCTTGTTCGAAGTCAGTTAAAATAGGTACTAAAACCTTCTCCTGAATGTAACAAATACTTACTTATCTGAAAACCGCATCAAAATCGGTTTAGCCTAACGCGAGATAATCGCGGACAAACATACATACATACATACATACAGGTCAAACTGATAACCTCCTTTTTTGAAGTCGGTTGAAAACAAGATCTTGGCGGTTTAATGCTACAGCTACAAAACGGCAAACTCAAGATGTGGTGCCAGCAGTGATTGAAATGCTTGGAGCGAATTCAATCATCTAATAATTGATGCCACTATTAAAAACTATTACGATGTTTCCTATTTAACCATAGGTTGCATGGAAGAAATTGCTTTTATCGATAAGGTCGCACATTGCATTCAAATTTAAGTGTGTGTATGTATCGTAAATTGTATAAGTAACTAGAGGCTGCCCCGCGGTTTCACCCACGCAGATTTCTCATAAACACAAAATACCGTTTTCTCCCGTTCCCATGGGAATTTTGGGAAATCCTTTCTTAGTGCTCACCTACACTCCCTAAGGAACCTACATGCAAAATTTCAGCCCGGTACCCCCAGTACTTTCGGCTCTGCGTTGTCTGTCAGTCAGTCAGTCAGTAACGGAAGAGTTTTATATATATAGACTAGCTTTTGCCCGCAGCTTCGCACGCGCATTTTCATTATAAACGTTAATTACTGGTTTATGGACTACTCAGGAATTTGGGGACATTATTTCTAATCGCACCCATACCTTCTAAAAAAATAGTAATATTTTGTTTATTTTAGTTCCCGTGGCAACTTCAGGAATTCCTTACGAACACTCCACCATTCAGTCCCTGAAAATTATATTCCTAACATTTCTATAAGCTGGTTGGGTGGGATATTAGCTAGGTAGTCAGATTATGTACTTACGCGAGTAAAAAAAAGTTAAATATTTTAAGGCGCTTTATATTTTTGGGAATGTTCCGTTACCATGTGAATTTTGGTAAATATTTTCGTAATCTACTTACCTTAAATACAAAAATTAGTCGTGTTTTGTTAGTCTCGCTAAAACTCGAGAACGGCCGGGCCGATTTAGCTGATTTGGGTTTTGAAATGTTTGTATTAGTCCAGTGAAGGTTGAAAATGTGAGAAAATATAGAAAAATAGGTGAAAAGTTTTTTTAAGAATTGTAAAGCGCGATACGAAGTTCGCCGGGATAGCTAGTTTTCTTAGTAAAACTCTGAATTTATGTTCTTCGCATTTCTAGCTATTGTAGGTAGTTTTAAACTAACAAAAAATTCCGGTTTTTAGATACCGTTTCCGTTTTTTTTTTGGAAAATTTATGATTATAACACGCCCTTACACCCATTGAAGAACCAGTTTTCCGGTGATTCCCGTTCGAATGAAAATTCATTTAATTCCACTAAGGAACTTGTACACCAAATTTCACGTCAATACACTCAAGGAAGACGATTTTTCATTATCACAAAAAAAACTCATAATTCCCGTTCCCGTAGGAATTTTGTAAATTTCTTTCTTTCAACGCTTTTAAATTAGCTGAGGAACCTGACACCAAATTTTACGCCGATACACAATGATGTCGATTTTTCATTTTTACGAAAAAAAAATAATCTCGTAATTCCCGTTCCTGTAGCAATTTTGTGAATTTCTTACTTTTAAACGCTTTTAAATTTACTGAGAAACTTGTAAACCAAATTTCACGCCAATACACTCAATGATAAAAGTCTCGTAATTCCTGTTCCCGTGGGAAATTTGAAAATTTCTTTCTTTCAATGTTCCTAAATTTACTGATAAACCTGTACACTAAATTTTACGTCGATCGATACGCTCAAGGAAGTAGATAATTCAGTCTCACTAAAAAAAGTCTGGTAATTCCCGTTCCCGTGGGAATTTTGTAAATTTCTTTCTGTTATCATTCCTACATTCACTAAGGAACTTGCACACCAAATTTCACGTCGATACACTCAATGATGTCGATTTTTCATTCTAACAAAAAAAAACTCGTGAGTCCCGTTCCCGTGGGAATGTTGTAAATTCCTTTCTTTTGACACCTTTAAATTCACCGAGGAACTTGTACACCAAATTTCACGTTGATACACTCAATGATGTCGATTTTTCATACTAACTAAAAAGTCCCGTAATTCCCGTTCCTGAGGGAATTTCGGGAAATCCTTTCTTAGTGTTCACCTACACTCCCTAAGGAACCTACATGCAAAATTTCAGCCCGCTACGCCCAGTAGTTTTGGCTCTGCGTTGTCTGTCAGTCAGTCAGTCAGTCAGTAACGGAAGAGTTTTATATATATTGATATTGATTGATTTTCTTTTGTGTGTGTTTTTAACTTTTAACAGAAAGAAATCCGCGGCAGTCTCGGCGCCATGATGCAGATCTTCACTAGTGTGGGAGCTGTCATGATGTACAGCATCGGACCTTTTGTGAGCTACTTCACTTTGAACCTCATCATTTTATGTCTAACAGTTGTTGCTGCTATACCACTATTATTTCTTCACGACAGTCCTTATTTCTTGTACAGTAAAGGTTTGTACAATTTTTTAGCTCTAAAGTAATTATTTTAGGGTAATTTAAATTTTAATTACAAGGCATAAGGCGGCAATTTTCATGAAACCTCTCGACGTCTAATGTCGTAATCAAGTTTAATTTCTTAAGGCTTTCAGCAGGTTTTAGCAATTTTTGTTAGGGCGCTGCCAAGCTCACTGGAGTACATTTAGATGGAATGTTAGTTTGACTTGTTTGCATAGTTTTTGCACCAAAATTAACGACCTTTCATCTTGTTTACCGCTCGCTTTAATGAATTAAGGAACAAAGAACTAAGTACTTACCTTAATTAAGGCCTAAGTGTAATAAGATAAATTGACGCTGGGCCGAAAAGTTCTCGAGAGGCGCCCGCGAATCGGAGGACGCAGAGTAGGCAGACTCCCGTAGTCAGACGACCTGATGAAAGCTGCGGGAGACACTGGATAAAGGTCACTCAATACCGGTCGTAATGGCGATTTATGGGGGAGGACTATGTCCAGCATTGGACGTCTTTCGACTGAAATGATGATGATGAAGTATAAATAGGACGATTTTTAATACTTTGTTATAAATTTTCAGGAAAAACTGACAAAGCACTCAAAGTACTAACAGTTTACCGCGGTACCGCGGCAGCAGCTGTGGAAATGAAAGAATACGAGAATGCCAAAGACAAAACAGTTGAAAGCAAAAAGAACATTATCAGAGAAATATACAGAAATAAAATCTATATAAAATCGATATCGATAGTTGTCTGTCTAAACGTAGCAACTCAGTTGACTGGAATGAGTGCAGTTAATTCTTATCTACAAACTGTATTGGTTTCAACGGAGTCGAATTTTTCACCAGAATTCTCTTCAGTGATAATTGGTGTTATACAGCTGGGAGCTAGTGTTGGGACCACTCTTATTAATGACACAATCGGAAGGAAGCCCATAGTGCTGGGCAGTACTGTTGGAATGGCTGTAGGGTTTGTAAGTCGTTTTTTTTTCTTCATTCATTCTTTTGTTGATTTGTTTAAAAGATCAAGAAAAAAAAATTTTTGTTAAGCTAATTGACTCAAAATTAGTTAGTAGTTATTGATCTGAGGTCTCACCGCTTGGAAAAGAATTTCGAAGGCTTAAATTTTTTTTTGTTCTAGGTTTTCCTTGGGCTATTTTTCAATCTGACTTCCTCATCTGAAACTATCGAAGGCTTCCTGAACTATCTACCGCTGGTGTCCCTGATCATCATTGTGTTCTGTTATAACTTTGGTAATACATTTAACGAATACATATAAAATAATGTGATTTAGTATTAGAAAGAAAGATATTGGACTATTTTCTCGTTCCATTTTTATGAGGTTTTGTGCTTATGAAAATAAGATACTTCAAGCCATGTTGATATTGTTTCCATCTCGATGTGCGATTTCCAACATACTTAGCTAGTATATATTGTCTGCTCCGTGGCTCAGTTGGCAGTGATGTGGACTGAGTAAGCGTGTGCACCCGGGTTCGATTCCTGGGCGGGGCGAATATTGATATGATGAATATCGATGTTTGTTTTCGGTCTGGGTGTGCTGTTCGTCTCTGTGTGTGTGTTTCGGGCACCTTAGATACAGGTTCTTTCTAGTTAGGGGCTCTGAGTGTGATGTGTTATTATTATATTATATTATTATTATTCTGAAAGGAATGTTCTACTAAACTTTTGATCGGTAACTTTTTAAGGGCATACAATACCATCTTCTTCCATGGGTGTCGTAAAAGGCGTCTAAAGGAACAGTCAAAGGACGGGCTGCAGCTTGCTTCGTTTGAAAAACTTGAAGAGTCACACTGCAATCGCCTGCCAAGCGTGGCGATTAAGCCAATTTACGGCAACTCCCTCCACATTGTTTGTCCTTGTGACTGTTCCTTAGCTCAGTAGGCAGTGATGTGGACTGAGTAAGCGTGTGCACGTGGGTTCGATTCCCGGGAGGGGCGAATATTGATATGATGAATATCAATGTTTGTTTCCGGTCTGGAAGTCATGTTCGTCTCTGTGTGGGTTTCGGGTACCCTAGATACAGGTTCTTCCTAGTTAGGTTAGTGTGATGTGTTATTATATCATATTATTATTTTTGATTATATCGGTTGTAATTATGTAATTTTTTATCTTCAACCAGGTATCGGGTCTCTTCTTTTCCCGCTAATGGCTGAGCTGCTTGATAGTCGGATAAGAGCAATCGGTCTCTCTCTAGCCCAAGCACTTGGCCTGGTCGTTACGGTTCTTAATATTTTCTTCTTCCAGTCCATCCAGAATGCTATAGGTAAGTTCGGCAAAATTTTCTTTAACTACATTTATCCGCAGTTTTTTATTTGAAAAATCAATTAAATAATCTTAGTCTTCTTTCTATTTAATTATAGTGTAAGTATAGTAACCGTTGCCTTGGGATTTTTGACATAGAAAGTCGTCTAAGTCCCTTTTTAGGCCTAGACTATCTCTGCACAAAATTTTTTTTACACTAGTTCTGTAGTTGGCGTGAAAAAAAGTAGTGTCAAATGTCGGCCTTGGACTATGGTATTCATACTCTTCTTCTCCTTTTCAGGCGAAGCGGCAACTTATTGGATTTTCAGCGTGATGTCGGCTCTTCTCTTCGTCTTCCTGGTTTACTTCGTGCCAGAGACTAAAGGGAAGAGTTTTGCGCAAATACAAAATAGAATGAAGGAAAAGGATCATGTTACCGAACTGTAATGGTTTTGTTTGTTACTCATAAGATACCTACATAATTATATGATTATTGTTGTATTGAACGCTTTTTTTATTACTTGAGCTGCCTGTCATGGCGTTTCATATTGTTTTATTTGTTTTTTTCTTACGGACTCATTTTTTTTAACGAAAACCTGAAGGTCCAGACACTGTACTCATTATTATCTTGCCTTTGTCTTAGGGATCTCCTCGACGAAGTCAAGATTCACTTGGGTAAGTTCGTTTGATCAGGTAATTAAATGACCTATCGTATTCGACAACCAAAGAGATGGGAAACGCTCGACAACGGCGATCATTGATAAAATTAAGATGAGACGCTCCTGTGTCGCGTGTTGTTGATTGTAGTGGGAAAGCACAAGTAGAGCTGCACTTACCAAAATTTATGCTGCGGGAGTATTCACGTACAAAGCTGGCAACAAGGGCTTTTTGCGCTGTTGTTTCGAAAAATATAAAGACAATACCTGCGAACTTTAAAATATATACCTGCGCTGACATTCGCTTGTTCCAGCGCGAATGTCAGCGCAGGTTTTTCTTTATACATTTTTTTAACTAGCGCAATTGTACAATGACTCACAAGTCCTAATGCAACTTTTAAAAGGTTCTAATGATTTTGATGGTCATTACAAGAGGGAGATCTTGACTTGGTATCGAATGAGCATAAAACAAACTTTATATTACCTATGTAGGTACATAGCTAAGTTTATAACTATTACTCACGATCGTACATACATAACATATCGTTAGGTTAAGCGAAAATGTAATTTATCTTTCCTAAACCGCAAGGGCAGGCAACTGAGACAAATGGAAAGGACTAATCGTGTTTTGGAAAAGGCCTAACATACACTAATTAATTAGAAAGACTAAAGTTTATTTTCATAGATACTTACTAGAAAATACAATACTTACCTACATTTTTTGTGATTGAAAAAAGGAGGATATCAGTTTGACCTGTATGTATGTTTGTCCGCGACTATCTCGCGTTTGGCTAAACCGATTTTGATGCGGTTTTCAGTAATGTATTTGTTACATTAGGAGAAGGTTTTAGTACCTATTTTAACCGACTTCGAAAAAAAGTAGTTCTAAGATTGTGAATGTGTCCTTTTGTTGAAGGCGGGTGTTTGTTTGTGAAAAAGAAATTATTATACAAAAATTTCAAAACTAAGTGCCAATGAGAAACCAGGGTCACCGACATAGCCAAGCGGATAAGCTCGTTGAAGTGGCAATGGGCAGGTCATATAGCCCGCAGTACAGATGGCCGCTGGGGCCGAAAAGTTCTCGAGAGGAGACCACGGATCGGCAAGCGCAGCGTAGGACGTCCACCGACCAGATGGACGGATGATCTGCGCAAGGCTGCGGGTCCACGCTGGATGCAGGCCACCTGCGATCGGTACAGATGGAGAGCCTTGAGGGAGGCCTATGTCCAGCAGTGGACGTCTTACGGCTGAAATGATGATGATGATGATGAAGTGTCAATGATATATAGCTTGAAGAAGAGTTGTAGCTTGGCCGAAAAGTTCACGAGTAGCGACCGAGCACTGGAATATGCAGAGTAGGCAAACTGCCGGCTGATGAAATTTGCGGGAGTGCACTGGATGAGGATTGAACACGATTGGTCATGGTTGCGACCTGTGGAGGAGGCCTATAATGAACTAATGGTCGTATTTCGGCTGATTTGTATTTTTTCGAGATTATGAAGAACCTAATAATTAAAACAAATTTCGAATACGAATTTAAAACAGCACAATTAATCACTACAAGTTTATGACGTTATGTAAACTTTGTATTTTCCAGTTGAGCAGTTTTCTTGGGATTTCAAGACTGTTACCAGTCGCGGTTTTAGGTCATTTTTTATCAAGATTAATTGAATTAGATACTGTCTGGTATTGGACCTTAGAAAGACTTAGTCTGGGCACGCTATTGCGCTGGTAGGCACCTACTTACTACTATAAGTAGGCACTAGAGTGAATGTGACGAAGAAAATTCGAGCCCAGAATAAAAAACATGATTGTTTGATCATGGGAGCGACGTCGGGGGTATGTATGTGGGGGTTGCACTCACTAAAATCCCCCGGAAGCTGTCTTGGCGATTTTTAAGTAGGACCCCGGGAATTTTTAATGATCGGCGTCCGGGTCCTTAACCTACCCACTTCGTTCTTGGGGAGGGCATGTTGATCCCACGGCTCGCCTCTGGAGCTGCGGCAGCGGCACAGAGCCACAAGCTGTGCCTCTGCCCATCTCGGGTCCGTTGGATGAGAGTGCTTCGCATGGCAACAAGAGCTACAAGGCTTACATCACAAAACAGTCCACCCAAATACATAGTATACGTGAACCTAAGTTTTTTAAAATACCTATTTATACAAAAAATATGGGTAATCTTAATCAATCTATAATTTTGAAACAGTTTTGTAAGCATCGACTTTTTTAGCATAGGTACCGAACTCTCTCATTTTCCATTTTTACATTCGGCGAAAAATTCATATTTTCTCTTTTAATTTTTAGCAAAACACGTCTGGTTCTAGTTACGAGATGATGATGAAAAACTGTATAGAGAATAATGCATATTAATTTCTTTTGAGAGCCAAAACCAATAAGGTTTATTTTTGCTTAGTGATTCTTCAATACATAGTATAAAATAAAGTCGCTTCCCGCGTCTGTCCCTATGTACGCATAAATCTTTAAAACTACATAACGGATTTTAATGCGTTTTTTTTTCAATAGATAGAGTGATTCAAGAGGATGGTTTATAAGTATAATACATGCTTAAATTAATAATAGGTTAGGCGATACGAAGTTCGCTGGGTCGACTAGTGTTTATATAAATGCAATATTATGCTTTAGTTTAAATGACGATTGAAATAACTAAGTCAAAGAACATTTCTTCTTGAACTAAGTACTTACTTATAGTGCTTATATTATAGCTACGTTGTTATACAAGGGGTTATTGACAAGGCGGTAATAAATTTAAGGAGGGATTCAGCTCACCATACCTAACAACTTTCCCAGAGCAACATGTATGGAACCATTGATTGGAACAGCTGTTTTTTTTTTTTTTGAGATTTCGTCCCATATTGTCTTGGGAAAGTTGTTCGTTATGATGAGCAGAATCCCTCCTTTGATTTATTACCGGCTTGTCAGAAACACCCAGTTTATCTATTTCTGAAGTTGCTGGAATTCGCTATTCGTATACTTATAACTTTTTTGTGATAACAGAGATGCATAGATAAAAAAAATAACATATTAGTTAGACAGGGATGGAGAGTAAGTACTGTTAAATACCAAAAAAACACATTTTTTTATTGTTTTTGTAGAATAAAATAGGTGTACTTACTTAATTACCTATAAACATGCACCAATCTTGTAAATTATCTCAGTTCTATTTGATATTTATACCAAAGACTTGTTGATGAAGGGTAAGAACGGATGTTTCATAAACGTTAAACGAAATAAAGTTAAAAAAAATCGTATTCAAACGTATATAACTTTGAGACTTAAATGACCCCATTTTTTATATAAATAATATATTTTTTTTAAAAGAAGCAGGAACTTAATATCTAGGTAATAAAACAAATCGTAATTAAACAAATCTATTGATTTTATTTACAAATTAACAAAAAACTTATTTTCTGACTAGAATTTTATAATACTGAATATCTTAGGAATCACATAATAGACGTACAAATCCGAATAAGCAACCTTAGAATAAGCCTTTTCGTGAAGCCAGGCAAGCGTCATTTTGTGAGCAATTTACGTCCAATTTAAATTCATTTCTGTTCATCAGAATTCACTTCGCCTTGTTTCCTAATATCTATAGATTCGGTTGTAACACGCTGTAAAGCGTTGAGCGTGAAATGTAAATCAGAAGATAAACTATTATTGGGATATTGGTAATTTTTTTTGAATCCAAATAAAAAAAAAATGCAGATTACGTCAAAAAAAATCGTCGAAAGCTAGTCCAACGCGGCCACAAATTAAAACTCGTGGTACGCGTTACAGAAAAAATCGCTCGTAAAAATAATTTTAAAACCTAGACTCGTATAATTTTAGCAGTATAATTATGATTCGGATAATGCGGATAATGCGGATTCATTACAAATGATGACTAGAACACACTCTGCCACGCGAAATAATACTTAATATCTTTAATTATTAGCTATACATTTTAAAGCTACATCTAAGTAGGTATACCATTTGAAATCTAACGTTTAGTTCTCTTAAACTTCTTTATAGTCAACTTCCAGAACGCTAGCCTAAAGTCTGGCGAATAGAAGGCATAAATAAATGGATTTATTGCCGAATTAAACCAACCGAGCCAGGTCAAAATATACATTAGTACAGGATTAACGTAGCTATTAGGTATGAAAGGGGTCAGAATATAGTATAGAAAGAAGGGGAGCCAGCAAGCTATGAAGCCACCGACAACGAAGCTTAGGGTTTGAGCAGTTTTGGTCTCTCTACGCAGTGATGAAACTCTATTGTTCTCTGAATGCTCCTTCACGGAATGGGTTCTATGGCGTCCAGTGCTGCGGTATTTGAAGTTGTCGCTGTAAATCCTCGGGTCTTGCTTTGAGAATTTTATCTTCTTCTCGGCTCTGAAGCAGCAGGGGCATTTTTCGCCTTGGGAACATTCGCTCTGGTGTGTGGAGGTTTTGGATGTCTGTTTTGAGGCACTCTGCCGCAAGGACAGCTTGTCGGAGCCGGAGTCTGATTCTGTTCTTATGCAGGACAGTTTTGATCTCTGTAACAATTGAGATTGGTGTTAAAAAAAGAGTTTACATGCATGCATTAAGGTGGATGAGACGGTGGAGCATATGCTGTTAGCCTGTCCAGCCACAATCCAAACCAGGTTGTCCATTCTCGGCCCAGCTGACCATCTAGCTGAGCTGTTGGAGCATCCTGACCTTATCCTGCAGTTTGCTGATGAGCTCGGATGGCTCCTATAAATGTGGGGAAATGCACAATGGCTCCAAGTTCTCGAGCTAAGTGCAGGCACTTCTCTACCCCCACAACTGAAGATGAAGATAAAGTGTTTACATTTATAAGGCAAACAGCAAAAGAGTATCTGCTGGATGACACGATTTAAGCTGTGCGGAATGACTTTCTACGATATCGATATAACAGAGTTACTATAGATAGTTCATCATATTATCAGTCGAAAGACATCCACTGCTGGACGTAGATCGCTATTTCGATCATTCCTGAGCGAACCGCATTCAGTGTGCTTCTGCAACTTTCACCAGCTCGTCTGACAACCTTGTGGAGGTCTGCCTACTCTGCGTCTTTCAGTGCGCGGTCGCCACTAGTGTACTTTTTGGCCCCAGCGACAGATTTAAGTTTAGTCTTAGGAGTTTTAATTATAAAAAGAACAATGATGTTTTTAATTTAAAAGTGAAATTTTCAAGAGACCTTTTCAGTGTAAAACGGTTGCAAGTGACTACGCAACCAATTTTGTAAATAACCCCCTCTTGTTGCGACACTCAGTTAGCTTTTTCCTAAATGAACTTTTATTTAAATGAACGAAGCAATTTATGTTTAACGTCAACTCAACTAAGAACCTTAATAAAAAAAAAACGAAACGAAAAATGTGTAATAATAATATACACGGTTACTTTTTTATCATGGAGGAAAATTTAACACACTGTAGGCATAGTTATACCGGACTAATTCCTGAAAACAAAATTAAAAATAATGAACCGTGCTCACTTGAGTTGAGTGTGAAAGTTTTTGTAAAAAATACTAAAAACGTTGTGTAGGATCAGAGCAATGACCTACGTGGCTGAGCTGGTGCCAGACGAGTCAGGGGGTGGAGGGCAATGCACAGGAAGGTGAACAAGGAGTCTAAATAAGTTTTTTTATTTTATAAAATTAAAAAAAAAAGCCTTTTTTTTTATTGAATCATATACTTATCATGCAAAAACTTAGTCCTGAAAGTTTCCGCCACGATAAAAAATGAACGTGTATAATACGAGTTGTTTCGGCTGACGACATAGTCGCTAAAATGGCAACACTAGACCAAACTTTACCAAATAGCCACACACACAAGGCCCGGGGGCTAAGTTTTGTGGGCTAGTTCCCTATCCTGGTCGGCTATTTGGAATCCGCTTAGCTAAGATAGGATCTAGCTTAGCTTGCATTCCACTGTTTTTGTTTAGTTGGCCCAGTTTCAAAATATTGTTTGTTCTGTGGGTACCTATAACAAGGCATATACCTAACTAGTTGACCCGGCGAACTTCGTACAACCTTACATAATGCATGTTTAATACATTCAAAACTTAATCTTGAATCTATTTAAAATAATCAAACCCATCAAAATACGTTGAAAGAAAGAACTAGAACAACAACGACACACATTACAAAACGTAACAAAAATAAGAACAAATATATATATAAAAGAGTAAAACATAAAAAAATAAACATATATGTGACTAAATATTTTATTTAACAAATTCGTCTTACAAAGGTGCAATGCCGTGGTGTGCCGCTGCAGCTGCAAAATGGCACTGGCTCAGCATATGTTGAAGGTTAGAACCATCAGCGCTGATTGCGTAGCGTAGTATTAAAGAGCTAGCGGGACACAGACAGCGGGTAGGGACTTTGTTTGTTTTATAATATGTAGTGATTAGGCTCTACGTTATTTTAAAATTAATTAAATCTTTTATTTAACTTGCAATGTATGTATGTTTGTTCTGGTGAAATCTTGCAACCCAATTTAGAATAAGATATCTTAAACCGATTGAGCTGAAGTTTTGCATACACACACATTCAGTACGCCTAACAAAACATAGTAAGCTATTATCATATATGACATCATTTAAAATCCAACATTGCGGAAAACTCAAGATGGCAGACAAGTTGTTTTCAGTTCATTCCCAAATGATGATGATGATGATGATGTTCACTAAAAATTTACCTGACTTAAACCAATATGGCGGACTATTGAAAGGAATTGAGGATAAATAAACACAGAAACAAGTTTTTTACCTTAAAATTATTATTTAATATGGTTTTACTGTTGTTTTAACGACAGTGTCATATAAGTATGATTGAACACAAAAAATTACAAAATATATTTAGTTTTGACATCGAGATCGAGATATTTCTAGACAACTTTGTTTAGATAAATCAAAGTTAAAAGTTGACTTTTCGTAAACTGAATTCTTAATTTCATGAGGCGAGCGTTTCAGACACACTGCTGTATTTTTATTTTTTATTTCACGACCTGCTGAGTGCTCTGCTATATACAATCATATTTTTATGTTTCATTTTTACTAAGCTTCACGTGACACGCGCACTAAGCTTCCTTTTATTTGGACAAATATTCTTATTTTACGACTGCTGGTTTTGAGGAAAATTTTAATTTTATAAATTTAATTTAATGGAAAACATTTAAGAGGCATAGCACAGCTAAAGTAGCGCCACTCGAGAAAAAAATAAATATCTTCTAAACTAAGGCAAACATCAAAAATGTGAAACAGCATTCCCCTAGATAATTCAGCCTAGTATTTTTAGGGCATTGTTGTATAGCTTTTAGGTTAAAGACCACAGAAAGAAACTGATTGTTGCTAAAAACGGCCACTTTTGGCAACAATCAGTTTATTTATGTGGTCTTTAACCTAAAAGCTATACAACAATGCCCTAAAAATACTAGGCTGAATTATCTAGGGGAATGTGTTTCACATTTTTGATATTTGCCTTAGTTTAGAAGATATTTATTTTTTTCTCGGGTGGCGCTACTTTAGCTGTGCTATGGCTCTTAAATATACCTATTGGCAAGCATATATAGCTTTTGTTGGGTACATACTGACTGAAAAAGGACGAGCAATGTAACATTGCTAAACTATTGAAATTCGGTCCAAAGTAAGTGAATTTCGCTAGTTCTTACTACTTTCAAATGTATGTCTCAGTCTAACTACAGTTAACTACATATTTTTTTTATTGCAATTGTAACTGGCAAAGAGCGAATAGTGAGGTAGTATTAAAAAAAAAGGTTCGTTAATTTTCTTCATGAAGTACAAAATAATGTTAACAAAATACTTATAGACACACTCTAAAAACTTTGCGGTTAAACCACTTTCCACTAACCACACTGCCGGACCGAAATTTAAACAAATTCAGAGTTCAAAAGCTTCCGGTGAAATTAATCAGTACATAAAATTGCTGAAAGTCATAATAAACAAACATTACAAGTAAGTATCTGATAAATTAAATGAAAATATAAAATAAAATTATAGACAGCATGCTTATTGACAGTCTAAAGTATATGTAAACTACAATAACTTAAATTAATAATTATTTATTTTTTACAAAAAAGGAAATTACCTCGCCTCTCACAGTATAGGATACTTTACTAAATAAGGTATCAATAGCGATTAGATTAGATGTAGTCTAATTGACTTTCAAGAAGTGATATCTTGTATCCTATATTGTATAAAGAATTATTTGATTTGATTTGAATAAACTGACACATATACATCAACTGAGCACTTCTTAATTTTTGATGTAGGTTAAAATAGATACTCAAATCTTCTCCTAAATATAACAAATACAATGTGAAAACTGCATCAAAATCGGTTAAGCCAAACTCGAGATGATCGCGGACAAACCAAACATGAATACATAGAGGTCAAACCATTGCATGAGGCGAGATTGGTTCATTCTGTCCCCCACGCTGCTCCAGGAATAATGAGAAACTAATAGTCCACAACAGCACACAGATCAGCTCAAATACCAGAACACTGTACCTTCATGCCACACGAGCCAGGCTTCCCAAAAACGCCAAGGCCAAGACGGCCATCGGGAGGTTTAGAGTAGGTGCGAGCGAGCCCCACCATACCTCCGTCGCTCCCCCGACCATCGAGAAATGCGATAGGTTACCCTATTACCAAAAAAAAGGCTGGTATCTCCCACTACAAGCTGCCTATCAGATAAGACCTAACCACAAAACTAAGGTTACTAAGGAGGTATAACTATAAAAGTATAAATTTTACATTCCTGAATGTGTGCAGTCAGCTAGCGTAAGTATCTAATTTCGTTCAGTCTTCTCAAAAATTACGTTTTGTTGTAATAGTCTGAAAATAAGCTTTCGTTTTAGTATCTCCATTATAAAATTTCATTTAACCATTATCTTGTCCTTTGAAAGACTAGCTATCTAAACTGTCGAATGCCAAGCATTTCATAAATCTTTCTTTGTCCTCTATTTTAAAATTCGCTCGGAAAATCTTTAGGGACCTTTCTTCTGAAGCTTCTGAATTACCTAGGTCGGATATCAATAAAACAAGTATTGATAGTTACAAAAGTATTATGCTACTGACTAAGTTTTAGTCTATTTAACACAACACACTCATATTCCCTAAACTGTATCACTATCACATGTATCTAGGGTACCCGACACACAAACAGAGACGAACATTACACCCAGACTGGAAACAAACATCGATATTCATCATATTAATATTTGTCCCGCCCGGGAATCGAACCCAGGTGCACACGCTTACTCAGTCCACATCACTGCCAACTGAGCCACGGAGCAGTCAGAAAAGGAAAGAAAGGTGTTTGGTATACTTACATTATTTATTAGATTTAGTGAAAATTACATGCGATCTCCAAAATAGAGACACGCATTTTCAGAGCTATTAAAATTAGGTATCGCATTTTCACGTCCTATAAATATAAAGTTTTAGGTAAAAATTACTAAAGTTAACTTATACGGTTTGAGCAATGCCTCCACAGCCAAACATAATATATATACAAAATATAATTATGATTAGAATTTAAAACAATTGAACTTTTAATTGTAGGTGTACAGTGGTGGTCTACGTCGGCGTAACACTTCCGGTTTTTCTGGATTCCAAAATAGCCCTGTTCTTTGGCAATACAGTCTAGGGCGCACGAGACCATAAAGTAATCTGTTACGCCCTCCTAGACCACCACTGTACAAAAGGTTAATTCTACCTCTTACAAAGGAAAAACTGAAGAATTTGATTGTTTTTTTTTATTTAATAAAAATTTTTGAGGATTAAAAAAAAAGTGGGCACAGGCTGCTCTTCACTTTTAATTGAATTTAAAGGAAATTCATTTATAAGTAAATTTATGAAATTCCAAAAATAGAACACTGAGAAATTCACCATTAGGCAAACAGCTTATTACGGAGTTCGTCAAGGAAAATAAATTCATTTCGATTAATTAAAATTGAAGCTAAAATTTCTTTGGGCCGCAAACGCAAACAAAATCGTTATAAAGAAACATAATATGTACAAAGAAAGTGAGAAAGTCGAAAACGAATGTTTACCCAGCTTACGCTTTGGGTACCCATTTTATGTTAAACACATGAACAATATAAGAATCTCAAGTTTTGGATCCATGAAGACAAAATCAAGGCCTCAACCGAGTCTCCCAACAGGTGGGCCTTAAAATGAACATGGACAAGACGAAGGTCATGTCTAATGTCCATGTTCTGCCTACCCCAGTTATGGTTGGGAACTCGGTTCTCGAAGTTGTCGACGAGTACGTATACCTAGGACAAACCATCCAATTAGGTAGGTCCAACTTCGAGAAGGAGGTCAATCGCCGAATCCAGCTAGGATGGGCGGCGTTCGGGAAACTACGCAACGTCTTCTCGTCCAATATTCCTCAGTGCCTGAAGACGAAGGTATTTAACCAATGTGTGCTGCCAGTGATGACATACGGTTCTGAAACGTGGTGCTTCACTATAGGGCTTATGAACAGGCTCCGAGTAGCTCAACGAGCCATGGAGCGGGCTATGCTCGGGATTTCTCTGCGAGATCGAATCAGAAATGAGGACATACGCAGAGAAACCAGGGTCACTGACATAGCCAAGCGGATAAGCTCGTTGAAGTGGCAATAGGCAGGTCATATAGCCCGCAGAACAGATGGCCGCTGGGGCCGAAAAGTTCTCGAGTGGAGACCACGGATCGGCAAGCGCAGCGTAGGACGTCCACCGACCAGATGGACGGATGATCTGCGCAAGGCTGCGGGTCCACGGTGGATGCAGGCCACCTGCGATCGGTACAGATGGAGAACCTTGAGGGAGGCCTATGTCCAGCAGTGGACGTCCTACGGCTGAAATGATGATGATGATGACAAAAAACACTTACCCTCTTATTCATAAAAAGTTAAAGAGCATTTTAGTTATTTGACGTATGTCAATTTAGACTGGATGTCACGTATTTACCATACAACAAACCAGAGAAGTAGACCTCCAGTAACGCTACTTAAAATCTACTGTATCTTTATGAATAAGACGGTTATTGTTTAAGTTTTGCCTCAAGCATCTATCACTTATGTATGTACCGCATAAAAGCAATAAATATTTGAAGTAATTTAAGGTTCTTTAAAAGCAGAATTCTATAAGAACCTGGGTTAAAAGTTTTCTAAAGAGTTAAAACTTCGTAGAACGAGCTTTTATTAAGCGTTTTCAATATTTCATGCTGAAGTGAAAGTTTTAGTTACAAACTGCATAATGGATTTAAAACTCATTTATTCAAGTAAGTAGACAAGGTTTATTTATTCACTTATTGCAGGTCTAGTAAACTAGATTACCTTATGTATCCTATACTGCAAAAGGCGAGGTAATTCAGGGGCGCAATAGGCAAGGTAATTCAGGGGCGCAACACTGTATGGAAACAGCTGTCATATATCATGACACTCGAGCTAGACTGCACCCTGCCGCGGCATGCCTCCCATCAGACCCATGGCATGGCAAAGCCACCGATGGAGTCACCAGGTTAGTACTTACCCTATTTAATTGAGAAAGAACACTTGCCTTGCTGCACTTAGCACTAGAGCTAGAGAGTTGCTGGTGCCTCCTGGCGATGACGCAGGAGATCCTGGCGTAGACGTAGACCATCACAGCCATCGGCAGGAAGAAGGAGCCCATTGCTGAGAAGACCACGTACCCAGGGTTCTGGTTGTAACGGCAGACCCCACCCTGGTTGTGATCTGGTTCGTACCTGGGAAGAAACCAATAAATGAGTATAAAAACTAAAATATGGTAATAATTATATTCTGTCTAACGTATAAGTGGATAGAAAAACTGATAATAAAATCGAAAAATATTGATTTTCGCACCAAACCGCGGCGTACAGTGGCGGTCTAGGACGGTGTAACCGATTTGTCTATGGTCTCGTGCGCCCGAGACTTTAATACCAAAGTACAAGAGCTATTTTGCAATACGGAAAAACCGGAAAAGTTACGCCGTCCTAGACCACCACCTTTAGAAAATAAGTCGCAATCGCAACAGATAGAACATTAAAGAAGAGGTTTTAGAGAACTTTGTTCGCTAAATCGCTTTTAAACCATCTCATCAAAACTAACGCGGAAGATTATGAATTCTGTGGCGAAATCAAGAATTATGAGGTTCATTCGGTTAAGTTAATGATTATTAGTACGGATTATCTTTTATACAAGATTTAGTTGTCTTTAATTAAACTCTAATGATTATTAGGACGGATTATCTTAGGTTGTCTATATTTAAACTTAACTTTGATAAGCTTATAGAGAAAATGGCACGAGGCATTCCTAACTCCTAACACAATTTTCTCTGTTTTTGGTTTTTGTCAAATTATTGATTCTTCTGTATCCAAAACATGTCACGAGCCACAAGACAGGAAGACTAGCATGAACATTACCATCATCTCAGCCGAAGGATATCGTTCAGTGCTGGATATAGAGTGCGTGCCAGCTAAGTATGCGCGCGGTGAAAACATGAACCAACGAGCTTTCCCGGCTTACTTCGTTACGCCATAGAATATAAGATAAGTACTACAAAAGACTTGGTTCTATAGACTATGTTCTTTTGACTGCCCAGAATGACCGAATAAAAAACAACAAACAACAACAAACCACCTGTCAAAATATGTAAACAACGAAAAAAATAATGCACCTTTGCTTATATTATATGAGTTTAGGTGAGGATCCCTAATTTTTTTGAAAATCTAATATAGCCTATGACAATCGGGGTTAATGTAGCTTCCTACCAGTGAAATAATTTTTCAAATCGGTTTAGTATTTCCGGAGCCTATTCGTTACAAACAAACAAACAAACAAACAATTCTCACCTCTTTATAATATTGGTATAGATTACCAATCTGTCAGTCATATAGCATTTTGTTTTAAATGGCTGGTGAAGTATGTCAAGTATACGTATACAGTGGCGTCCCTAGTCGCGCGCTGACTAAGCTGGCGTGGACTCTAGACCTTTTTTTTTTAGGCGGGCAAACTCCTTACGAGTACCCTGCAGCCCCAGGGGGAGCCGCAGGGTTATGTGGGGTTCGCACCCACTAAAACCCCGCCGGTGGTCATCTCGGCTGTTAGCAACGGGGTCACGGGAGATCTTTCGATCTTTATGTTCAACTACGGCCCTGGCTGACTAAGAGAGGGACTCTCGACATCTCTCACAGATCGCCATAAGGACGAATGTTATGGGGGATGTGGACATAATCGCCAGGTTTGGCAGGCTGGTAGGCGATCGGAGTTTTGTTTTTTAAATTGTTTTAACGAAGGACGATGTTGCCCGGCCTTCGCGTTTTCCCTTAGCCTTTTAGATACGGCAGGATATGGATTGTGGCGATGTGAGGTTACATCTATGCCGTCACCATATCTAAAAATAAATTAGAGAAAAACAGCGGTCTGCGAATTTTTCGAGTGTTCAATGAGAGGAAAACAAAGGAACATTTTCTTAAATGACCTTCATCCATCTAGACTTAAAAGGCCTCCATTTAGTTTGAGAAATCTGATCCTATCATCGTTTGTTGTTAAGGCAAAGCACTACTATTAAAACAAAGTATACTTCTATTGACCTCCGTGGTTCAGTGGGCAGTGATATTGATTGTGTCCTCTAAGGTCCGGATTCGATTCCTATTAGCAGGGCCGAACATTGTTATGTTATGATGGATATCGTTGTCTCCTGGGTATGCTTTATATGTTTCGATCATTTTAGATAAAGGTTCTAAACCTTGTTATAGTTTATTTATAAGGTGGTACTAACATTGCCAGTTATTTAAATGATTATAGTAAAGTAATCATAAATAAGTCTTTAAAGTTTGAACTCAGACAGCGGATTACCCAAAGCTAACTTGGAGAACATTCAAGTGACTTTCCTACTTACGCGTAAGTTCATTTCAGTTTTCGTGCAAGAGATATAATTATGACTTTACATTTTTAATAGTGTTAGAAACATTTAAGTAGTTACGGTAGCCTATATATCTATGCCCAACTCTTAGGCTGCATGAAATACAACCAAAATCATCTACATACTTATTTATCTGTTATTTATTTACTAATTTCGTAGTATAGCAGTCAGTGCATCAACTTACCCACCATACCTCCAAAATACGTTCAAAATTAGGGTGCTTTTACTACAAAATATAGTAAACTTATTACTGGTGGCCTCTACATAGACTTACCATCCAAAGATAGGTGGACAGGTGATCGCCCCAGCGGCAATCCAAACGAACAAAATCATAGTCAGGGCCAGCTTCTTCGATCTTCGTCTCCTGGAGTAGGTCAGGGGTCTGGTGACTGCCAGGTAACGGTCCACGCTGATAGCACATAGGGAGAGGATTGATGCTGTACAGAGCAGGATGTCCAGACTGATCCAGATGTCGCAGAGGATCCAACCGAGCTCCCATTTTCCTGGGGGGTGGAAGTTTTGGTTTAGAAGACTTACTTAGTAACTCAGTTACTTTGTGTTGATGCAGTAACTTAAAGGGCAAAGGTTCGTAACTAAGGCTGACATTCTCAGTCGAGTAGAAGTTTGAGCTTGCACTCCTAACTGTCTAACTATTAGACTATTTGTTTAATTCGTTCTCCGCTCCAAATCAGGTAATACACAGTCAGACAGGATAATTTGTAATCTAGAACGACTGGTCCAATGTTCGACCATTGTCGCAAGACAAGTCAAACAAACTTGGTAGGCGCCCTTGAACTACCTCGCCTCTCGCAGCATAGGATAAATACCAATTAGTCTAATTGACCTATAATAAGTGATACCTTGTTTGTATCCTTTATTGAATAAATAATGTTTGACCTATGACTTTTTGAATTTCAAACTTGAGCGTGACTGACTTGTGAATTTCAAACCTACTGGCCTTACAACAGAAAAGGTTCACCGTCCCGTTTATTGCCTGTTCTCAAAGGCTATGAGAAAATCATCAATCTCTCGAATTGAAAAAATGTTCAAAAGCCATTTTGAGTAAGTATAACGTGTAAAAATTCTTTTGATTCTCATAGCCATTGATTTACATCAATAAGCCTACAGCTTTAACCTGTGCCAAATCGGTACAGATCGTTAGACTAAATTTAAATCCGAATTCGTGGCACAAGTTCACTATTTATATTTAGTGTGTCTTATTTTTGTGAAGGAAAATTAAAAACGTTATGAAAATAAATAAATAAATATTTGTTCTACAAAATTCTGCAAAATCAACATTTGGGTTTGTAGGCGGAAAATTAAAACCTAAACTTAAATCTAGTTATTCATAAAAAGGTATATTATAAATATCGATGTTTGTTCCCGGTTAGGGTGTATGTTCGTTTCTGTATATGTTTCGGGCAACCTAGACACAGGGTTTTTCCTAGTTAGGGGCTCCGAGTGTAATGTGTTATTTCTATAAAAGTATGTAGGTACGTATGTCTCTACATTTTATACAGACAAAATAACGATTTTTTAAGATTTATAGGCTATAAAACATATATACGTAAGACTTTAAGACCCCAAAGCTTTTAGAGATATTGGAATATGAGCAGTTGGGCACTAACGGATGAATATTCAGTAAGAGTTAATGCGGTCCGAAGAAAAGAAGAAAATAACTCATGAATATTTACAAAAATAATAATATATAATAATCTTTATCGAGCCTCATTGGTAAACTACACACAGGGCTGAATATTTCCGATTCCTATAGTTCCAGTTCCGAAAAGCCTAATTATATATAAGTGCTTGTAGAAGAGTTGCGAAGATGAATACAACTTCAGCAAGACCTAGGAATATTCTTGTAACGCTGCCATCAATGAGACACAGAGATAATATAATTTCAGCAGTAAAACGCTATAATAAAGGAAACCCAAATAACAGGCTTAACTCTTCAGATCTTGGAGTATTAGGCGAACCATGTCAAGTATTCATCGCAGAACATCTTGCACCAGAAGTAAAAGCACTTCACGCTGCCGCAAGAAAGTGCTCCAAGGACAAAGGCTATAAATATACTTGGGTCAAATTCGGTCGTATATATGTAAAGAAAAACGATAACTCTGAATCTATCCTGATTAAAGACATGGATAGTCTTAGGAAAATGTAAATTTAAGTTTAAGAGTAGGTTTATAGGTTAAAATATTTTAGCTAATATGTATTATACAATAATAGGTTATCAATAATGTTAATTTTTTATCAAAATGTAAATGGTTTGCGCTCAAAAAGCAATGAATTTAAACTAAACGTACTAAATAACAACTACGATATTATCTGTTTAACGGAAACTAACCTGGCACATTATTTTTACAGTGAAGAATACTTTGATAATCGTTATTTTGTTTTTAGGTATGATAGAGATAGTGTATCTAGTTATAAAAATAGTGGTGGTGGAGTACTTATAGCTCTAAAAAGTAACATTTCTGCTGTGCGTCGTTACGATTGGGAATCTAATATAGAAAATATTTGGCTCGAAATAACTATTGATAAAAAAACTAAATTTAATTTATGTGTAGTTTATATACCTGAGGTGTCAATTGATCGCATTGAAAATTTTTACACGAAAACTTTTGACATTCTTGTAAATAGCAATAATGAAACAATAATCCTTGGTGACTTCAATGTTCCTTCATTAAGTTGGACAAGAGATGAGAAGACGGGATCAGTATCGGTAGATGTGGTCGAGGACTGTACTAAATCGCGACTTATAATAGAATTAATGTCAATTGGCGACTTGGTCCAACTTAATTACCTTAAAAATAAGAACAACAGAACTCTGGATTTGTTTTTCTCCAATATGACTAATTTGACTCTAAGCCCTGCTGATACTCTAAGCAAATTAGATTTGCACCATCCAGCTTTTGAAGTCTTCATTGAATGCACTACCAAAAATCATAGTGTTTTTTCATCGAGTAAAACATTGAACTTTAGGAAATGTAACTACGAGCTTTGTCGAACTGAACTTGGTTCTATTTCCTGGTCTGATTTATTTGGAGACTCGAATGTAGAGATCAGCACAGATATTTTTTATAAAAAACTTAATGATATAATTTCTAAGCATACCCCAATGAAAAAACAGAGACGTAAAAATTATCCTATTTGGTATAGTGAATCACTTATTAGATGCATTGAAGAAAAAACAAAAATGCATAAGCAATTTAAAAAGTATGGTAACCCCAGAGATTATGAGATAAATAAATAAATAAATAAATAAATAAATAAATTATGACTCTTTTGCTTTATTAAGAACTAGAAGTAAGAAGCTTGTTAAAGAATGCTTTGATAACTTTACAGCGTCAGTTGAGGAATCTTTGTGCGATAAAAACTCCAAACCATTTTGGTCTTACGTCAAAAGCAATAGATCGAGTAATGATATCAGACTTCCTATAACCTTTAATGGCAAACTCGCAGATACGTTTGAGAAGGCCTGCCAGTTGTTTTCAGACTATTTCAAGTCAGTTTACAACCGAAGTTCCACGGCTGACTCCGATACAACTGCTCTTGGCGATGACAATCATCAGTCGTCAATACTTGATATGTTCATTAGTATTGAGGTAACTGATCAGGAAGTCATTAATAAACTTAAAAATTTGGACAGCAATAAAGGCGCTGGATCGGACGGTATACCACCATATTTTATCAAAAGCTGCTATAAAGAACTTGTTATTCCTCTGCGAATTTTATACAATAAATCCATTAAATCTGGTGTTTTCCCGAGCATTTGGAAAGTAGCTCATATTGTCCCCATACATAAAAGTGGTGATAAATCTCAGTGTCCAAACTATAGACCAATTAGCATACTTAATTGTTTTGCAAAAGTATTTGAGAGCATTGTGTACGATCGTATTTATAATCATATAAAACCTGAATTAGTACCCCAACAGCATGGGTTTATTAAAAATAAATCGACATCTTCAAATCTTATAGAATATGCTGAGTACCTATGTAACGCTATGAACCAAAAGCGACAAGTTGATGTAATTTACACTGATTTTCAAAAGGCGTTTGATAAGGTCAATCACAATATTTTATTAAAGAAAATCTACAACATGGGAATACAGGGCAATCTTTTTGTTGGGGTTGTAATTTAATATTAAAAAGAATTTAGTTTAAATTTAGAATGACAGTATGTTTGACGGTTTTGAGAAGTTTGTTTACTGTTATTATTAGGAAAATGGTGTGTTGCTAAGTTGTGTTTTTATAAAGTTAAATAAAGTTTAAAACAGTGAATCTTGCTTATTACTCAAATCCCAAGTGGTTATGGGCCCCTAATTGGAGAGTAATAAAAGCAAATGAATAGAGAGGAAAAGACGAAGTAAAGTTAAAAAATGGAAAGGTCAGTAGCAATTGAAAAGTTTAACGGTAAGAACTTTCGACAATGGAAGTTCCAGTTGATGTGCGCACTAAGAGCACAGGGGCTAGATATAATAAAGGTAAAGCCAGAAAAAGAGACTGAACAGATTAAGTGGAACAAAGACGATGGTATGGCTATGTTTATCATTATATCTGCACTGGACCTAAACCAAATAGCGTTGGTGGAGAATTGTGAATCAGCACTTGAGATAATGAATAAACTCGAGTTGATATACGCGCAGAAATCAGAGTTGTCAAAAATGATGATCCATGAGCGTTTTTATCGGTATAGAATGTCAAATTCAGATAGTATAGCCCAACATATTGCAAATGTTGAAGGTTTGGCGAAGCAGCTTAAAGAATGTGGAGAAAGCTTGAGTGAGACGGCAATAATTACGAAAATATTAATGACGCTACCAGCAAAATTCAGGTCACTGAGGCAGGCATGGATGTCACTAGACCCGGAAAAACAGACTGTTCTTAATTTAACTGCAAGACTTTTGGACGAAGAGGCCAGTCTAGTTGTTGAAGATGGAAATGAAACTGCGTTACTAGTTGCAAAAGATGAGCAAATACTAGCTGGGTGCACTGATAGATCGTCAACATCGGGAGCCTATAGAAGGCCAAATAGATACTTGAAAAGAGATAGTCAACGGTCAAATATAGATTGTTATAATTGTGGGAAAAGAGGTCATTATGTAAGAGAGTGTAGAGCCTCAAATAAAAATAAACAGGATAGAAATGTTTGGGCGTTTCATGTTGCTAACAATATATGCAAGGGTGTCATGAAATAAATATTTTAGATGAAGAAGCATCAGCTCACATGACATTGAAAAAGAAGTTTAACAAAGATTTTCGATCCAGACATGCAATACCAGAGACATGCAATTTTGCACAGAAACCAAATTCTAAAACATGGCATGAGCGACTAGGTCACATGAATGTAAAAGAGATACAAAGAATGTGCAAGAATGATGTTATCCAGGGAATCGACTTATCTGAGTGTTACAATTTTATCAGTGATAGCTGTGTTTATAGAAAGCACTCACCAAATTATTTTGAAAAGTCCAACAAAGGAAAGTTACATCTAGGTGATGTTATTTACAGTGACGTTTGTGGTCCACTAAGCGTACCATCTGAACAAGGTATGAAGTATTTTGTAATTTTCAAAGATGCTGCTTCTAGTTACAGATACGTTTACTTCCTTAAGAACAAAAGTGATGTTCTTGGTTGTTTCAAGAAATTTAATGCGAAAATCAAGACTAAATGCCATCATAGTGTGCGAGCTTTACATACTGACAACGGAGAGGAATATAAAGGTACTGCATTTAAAAAATATCTAGAATTAGAAGGTATAACACATATACGCACAGCCCCGTCCACACCGGAGCAGAACGGGAGAGCTGAGAAAGATATGAGAATGATTATGGAAAGTGCGAGGTCGATGCTTTATGCTCGAAGTGTCCCACTATACCTTTGGACGGAAGCGGTGAACTGCGCAGTTTACTTATTTAATCGAACGTCGTCAAGTCGAACTTCTGATATTTCATCGTTCGAAATCTGGCATGGTGTGAAACCTAACTTAAAACATGTTAGAATATTTGGAAGTCTGGGATATGTCTATGTGCCAAATGATCTAAGAAATGATGAAAAGAGGCAAAAAATGATACTAGTTGGATATGACCACAATAACTACAAGATGTATGAACCAGAATCTAGGATAGTTACAATAACTAGACATGTGAGATTTGATGAATTGACGTACCCTGACACTAACAATGAAACGGCGAGAATTCACATAAAAGATTATGATGTAAAACAATTACTTAGAAAAGGTACTGATAGTGATGACAATATCGAAATAGTTGATAAAGAAAATGAAGTGAATGAACAACCCTACAGTAATGAAGCCATGATGAGTGCAATTGATAAAAACCGTGAGAAAAATGAACTGTCACGTGAAATTAGAGAAATTAGTCAAAGTAGACCAGAACCTGAAGAGTTGGCCATCAATAATGAATTAAAGAAGCAAGAAAATAAAACAGAAATGTTTGTTAATGAGAAAAAACATAGAGTAATTACAACTAAATGGGTGTTAACGATTATGTTTATGCTAATGTTTTTGGGTCTACAAATACAAATCATAAAAGATAAAAATTGTATTGATATCTGCCAAAGTAATTGTATTGAACAAATAATCAATAAATTCAATGCGGATGTAATTTGCAAGGTTACAAATCAAGAGTTTATAAGTTTTCCATGTAGACAGTGTTCAATAGGTTCGATGTTACGTGCTTCAAAGGCATCTCGACCGGATTTGATATATGCTGAAAATTTACTTAGTGTAAATAGATATGTGAATTTTCCAAGTTTAAACCATGTGGCTTATATAAAATGTATTTTAAGATATTTAATTAAAACTAAGAAAGTACAAACTACGCACGATAGGTGGGAGGCTTTTAGGGGCTATTTAGACTTTGATTTTGCAGAAGTGGTAGGTAGGAAGATAGAACGTTCACAACTGGATGTACTGTTGCTTGTTGGCGGTCATGTATTATAGGTAGGTATATAATTTACAACGACAGAGGTTGAGTTTATGGACTGCTCCCATAAGACAACTAAGCACGATTGAATCTCAAATTTTATTTATTGTAGATATAGTTGAAGTTAATTTGTTTATAGACAGTTCTCTGATATAAGGTATGTAATGTACATATAATATGATGTTTGTGTCTGTGGGTAAATCTTTTTAAGTTTGTGAATTTTAAAGACCATTAACTATGTGTACAGCAATAAAAGAATATTGATAGTTGGGTCATTATCGAGTATTAGTGTGAAATGATTTTTTTTTTGTATATTTTTGTAGGGTATGTATATTGTATAGAATGTTTCGTTGTGGTAGGTTTTGTTTGGAGAAGTATTTGTGTGCTGTTTTCTATGAGTTGAGTCATGCATTTGTATCTTGTAAAGTAGGTAGATTTTTTGGAAATAGATAAGATAAGGAATATTTAATTAAGGGGAAGTGTTGGGGTTGTAATTTAATATTAAAAAGAATTTAGTTTAAATTTAGAATGACAGTATGTTTGACGGTTTTGAGAAGTTTGTTTACTGTTATTATTAGGAAAATGGTGTGTTGCTAAGTTGTGTTTTTATAAAGTTAAATAAAGTTTAAAACAGTGAATCTTGCTTATTACTCAATTCCCAAGTCTTTTAAGGTGGATCGATTCATACATATCAAACAGATCTCAATTGGTAACTTTAAAGGGTTATAAATCTGACCCTATATCAGTTACCTCAGGTGTTCCTCAGGGATCGAACCTTGGACCTCTTTTGTTTATTATATTTATAAATGATTTAGTATCAAACATAAAATGTAATTGTTTGTTGTACGCTGATGATTTAAAAGTTTTTGGTGGGGTAACGAGTGAACAAGATTATAATTACTTGCAGTCTGATTTGCATGTTTTGTATGACTGGTGTTTGCGAAATGATATGTATCTTAATGCCAAAAAGTGTTTTGTTTTGAGTTTTACCAAAAATCGCCATAAATTATTGTATCAATATAAAATTAATGATCATATTTTGGAAAGGAAATCGAGTATAAGGGATCTGGGGGTTATATTTGATGAAGGGCTTACCTTTAGGGAACATGTTGATGAGACTATAAAAAGAGCTAACAAAATGCTCGGTTTTGTACTCCGTGTGACAAAAAGGTTTAAAAAAATGCAAAGCACTATAGTCCTCTACAATAGCCTAGTGCGAAGCATATTGGAATATGCATCAGTGGTTTGGTCACCTTACTACGCCACACATATTCAACGTATTGAATCCATTCAGAGAAGATTTGTGAGAATTCTGAGTTATAGGTTTGGTCTAAAGTATAAATTGAAAGATTACGATTCTAGAAGAAAGCATTTTGGTATTGTTTCGCTTGAAGACAGAAGGCGTTCATTAGACTCAGTCTGCTTGTATAAAATTGTAAATCACCAGCTTATCACAACGGTTGTCTCTCAAGTTTCTTTGGATTGTAAAAAAAGATTAGGCAGACGTAACACCACATTTGCTGTTCCTGTATGTCGTATAAATGTTTTATATAACTCTCCATTACATCGCATGTGTCGACTTTATAATATATTATGCGACGCCAACAGAGACCTGGATATATTTAATAATAGTATGTATACTTTCCGTCGCCACATCTCTGCTGGAATAAATAGTATATATTAGTCATCATTCAAATAAAATATAAAATAATATTTCAATTAGTTATTTATGTAATCATAATCAATAAATAGCTTTAAGCTTTTGCTTGTCAAAAGTTTTCGCCATCTGCATGTAATTTATTTTTAATTAATTTTTATTTTAATATTCAAAATTATTAATCTTTTTTTTTTTATTTTTTTCAATTGTTTTATATTCTGCATGTTAGTTTATCAAAAAAAAAAATGTATCTTATTTGTTTTTGTGCTGAAGATTTAGTAATTAACGCATGCTGTGGACATATTTTATTGGAATGTCACTTAGAACTAAACCTATAAATGTAATATGTATATTATTTTTGGTGATATTCTGTTTATGTTCCTTAAGTAAATAAATAAAATAAAATAAAATTTTCATTGTAGTTGCCAGAATGCGAGTGGAATAAATGATCAGAAGA
Organism: Euspilapteryx auroguttella; assembly: GCA_951802225.1. Lineage (NCBI taxonomy): Eukaryota > Metazoa > Arthropoda > Insecta > Lepidoptera > Gracillariidae > Euspilapteryx > Euspilapteryx auroguttella. Next base: position 5,616,509 of record OX637663.1, on the reverse strand, counting down.
ACGGCATAACTGAAATTGTTGGCTGGGCACGTCACCCGTTTGAAATGAAATCATTGGTCAAAAAGGTCCAATGAATGGGGCTTTATGGCAATGAAAGACGTCAAGAGATGACGTGGCCGCTTAGGTACGATAGAACGAAGAATATACAGCGGTCGAGAGTCGAGACCCTGGAAGGAATTCATTTGGGAAAGAATAATCACATAACAAATTGCCGTGTGTTGGCTAAACATAATACCAACACCCTATCTCCTCCCATGGTTGTCGTAAAGGGCGGCTAAGGGATCTCCTGAAGGGCAGGGAGAAGCGTATTTTGTTGAAAATTTTAAACAGTCATACTGCGAGCGCGAACCCGTTAAAACAAAAGTGGCAAATATGGTAAAAACCCTCCACAATATTAGTACTTGTAGTTATGTGGGTCCTTTGTAGCGATGGACGTTTTCGGCCGAGATGCTGCTGGAATAATTTTTGCGTGAAAAAGTAACAAATAAGACCTACCCATATAAATTCCTTCACGCTCCAAATCTCCCGCATTTATACCTAATTTAGGAGTAATAGGACTGAGAAGCACGTAAGTATTTTCCGGGCGGAAAATCGTGAGAACGACATGATACGTGTATTCACTGCTAAAAGGGCGCAAACATAGGGCACGAGATTTGCAAATGAGATGGAAATGTTATGTTTGAGAATACTTGTGTTGTTTTAAATAATAATCCCAAAGTTAGGTCGTTGACTCATCGATTGAGAGTTTCGCTTGGGTTTTACGGTGGCTCAGATTCTTAGCCTGACATACACCAGTGTTTGGAGGCTACTCGGTCGAGTATGATACTCAGACATGTCGTGATTCTTCTTCGAGCATATTTTCACTGTCACGAAGTCGGAGATCGACTATGTATATCAATTTGGAGCGGAGAACGATTTAAAGTTACATTTTGACAATTTGGAGTGCGAGTTCGAGCTGCGACACGACTTTGAACGTCAGCCTAGGCTGTCTAGAATGGGCGTTTAGCGTGCGTGTCCACTCGCGCATAGAAACTTCCGTGTGTCAGAGGTACTGTAGTGTAAAGTGCGGTCACGATGCGATGCAGAAATTTGTATGAAAGCTTGCGATCAAGTTTGCGCGAGCGTGACGGCAATATGAAATGCGCGCGTGCGAAAGAGACAAATAGAAGCGGTTCAATGTACGAATTTCTTCCTGCATCGTGCCCGAACTATAGCTGCATACACTTCGTCTAGTTGCGTAACGCTTTCAGGATAGTCGTAAAGGTAGAAACATTATTATTGTGACGTGACGCGTAGCGCAACAGAAGCTTATATAAAGTGAATAAATTATCTTATTATTTATCTTTATCTTATAAATGTTTCATACAATTAATATGCATAGAATTAGAACCATTACACAAGACACGTGCAAGACACTGTTCGACACGATACAATATGGCAGGTAGGTATGTTTAAATTTAATACATTTAATCGCTTTCCAGCATGAAAATGCTGCTAGCATTATGGACTTAGTGGCGTTATTACTTGAGTGTTTATTTAATAATTAAGATTATTATTATACATTTCTTGAATTTAAAATATAATAGAAGGCCATAAAACTAGAAAATTATTTTTTATTATTAATAAGTACAGTCACGCAGCCTCAGCTACCGATTGTTAATGCACTGTGCTTTTTAATTGTGGAATTCCAGTATGAAGTGCTGGTGACCTTACATAATGTTATATTAACAAATACCATTATAACTTACCAGTAATATGAACAGCTATAGCCGGCGGCATCACAAATATTCCTACAAGCAAATCAGCCACTGCTAAACTGGTAACGAAACAGTTTGTTACCGTCCTCAGTCTTTTAGTTGTTACCACTGCAGCTATTATCAAAGTGTTACCAATCACTATTATTATAATAAGTAAAAATAGTATTATCACTACACTTATTTCGACTGTGTCGTAGTCTTTTCCGATATCACATAATCTTGTTTCGTTACCATTACATAGAACTTCGTTACTAAAAAACATGGAAATTGTGGTTGCATTTTCTATTTGAAGTTCGAATTTTGTTGAATTTAAGTATTGATGTTTCTCGATTTGATTGGACAGAGCCGTGTCGTTCCATTTTTGGATTCCGAGAGTTTCCTCGTCGCTTGCAGATAACATTCGGTCAGGCGTCGGAGTTTTTGGTAATTCGCTCAGGATGCATTTTCTTTCTGAAACAACAAACAAAAAAAAACGTTTAGTTTTTCAGAATTGCTATTTAAACCTAGTAGCTGTGGAGAATTCCGTTCAGTTGAGTAAATTCATTAAAAATCATATATTTCCAGAGTTTACAAGGACCTTTAAAATCTCTAGAAATGACTAGCGATATTTATATCTATGTTATTAATTCTGAAATGTTGTAGTTAGAACACCGTTAAAGGCATACTAAAAAGGGGTTTACCATAAAACGACAACCCAACTTTTCGTATCTAACCCTTGTTTATTATTAAAAGCATCTGAACTAAGCCTTATAAAGTTTTTTTTTGCCCTAATTCACTTTAAAAAGCTTCAATATTTTACTATAAAAAGCTACCTTTAAAAAAGTGTCCCGATAAAATAAAACGCCATCATAGCGAAGAAGACTAGAATTTTAGAGATCCAATAAATTCACAAGATACCTAGTTTTTTTTTACGAAAGCTCTTCGCTTACCGTTTTGGAATGGAAAAAAGAATTTTGTTTTTTTAAGCACTTTTCTGGGCCAACCCTTTTCTTTTCGCTCCGTGGAGTGAATTAATTATTTAACTTAAGTAGGTAAATTTTTATGAACTGAATATTTAAGTTTTGAAAAGACTGCAAAGACGACACTACTTAATTACATTACAAATTAAAAAACACGAGGGTTCGTTACAAATTATTATCTTTTGTCGTGCCGAATAAAATAAGTGTGAAGAATGTTTTCAAGAAAAAAAAGATAGATAATTTTTTTTTATTATTATGCTTTCCAAAATTTAATTTGTAGTATTTAATTATTATGAACACAATGTTGTGTAAATAATAAAGAAGTTATAAATGACTAGAGGCTGCCCCGCGGTCTCACTCGCGCAGATTTCTCTTAAACACAAAAATCCCGTTTTTTCCCGTTCCCATGAGAATTTCGGGAAATCCTTTCTTAGTGCTCACCTACACTCTCTAAGGCACCTACATGCAAAATTTCAGCTCGCTACGCCCAGTAGTTTCGGCTCTGCGTTGTCTGTCTGTCAGTCAGTCAGTCAGTCAGTCAGTCAGTCAGTCAGTCAGTCAGTCAGTCAGTCAGTCAGTCAGTAACGGAAGAGTTTTATATATATTGATTGTGTCAACAAAATATTTGGTAACTTATGTTATAAAAGAAGTTGGTGTCAAAAATATTGGTAACATAATGTTGCGTATTACGTTTTTATGTTACTTTGTTATGTCATCAAAATACTGGTAACAACAATAAAAATCTAAACCTGATAAACGTGAGCGATACACGCGACGCACCCACAGTCCGGCCTAGAGCCGAAAGCTGTTTGAACTAACTTTAACAAAGTTACTATAAATATTGTTTTAGGGTTATTATGTAGGTATGCTATACGTATGTGTATCCTTTGTAACGTTATATGGAGGAGTGATATGAATGATAATACTTAAAATAAGTACATGACACTGTACCGGGTTACTTGTAAGTAGACCTGACCATTTCAGGAGGTGTCAGAAAGGGGTTCTCATTTTAATATTCTAAAGGCGTAGTGTGTGTATGTTTGTTACTTCTTCAAGTCTAAACGGCTGGAGCGATTTCAATGAAATTTGGTAAAGAGTCAGCTGACACCCTGGATTAACATATAGGCTACTTTTTATTGCGGTAATAAACCGCGGGTAAGACTGCGGGGCACAGCTAGTTACCAATAATTTTGCCCTGCAACTTAAAAAAATTTGAAATTCGAATTAAAAGTTCATTTACTCGAAAAATGGTTGGGTTCTGACCTCGATAACTATTTTATAAGGGCTAATACTGTCACCTCCTGAAATGGTTTACTTATGTACAAGTAACTGTATAACACGATTTTATTTATTAAGTTAATACTACTTTACGTGGTAAAAAAGGATATACAAAGTATTATAGGCATATAATTTGTATAAACGAATTTTAATTTATTTAAGACGCTAACTACTTTTTAAAATTTTTTAATTGTCACGTTTTTTTGAGCAGTGAAAGCGCTGTTTGTGTTGAAATTTTCATTACTTAATTTAAAGTTTTACCGCCCTTATTTATTCTGTTATCAATAAAGAACGGTGCGCATTAACAAAATAACAAGTGATAGATGGCCGACTATTGGATACATTTATTATAGACTCGGAATTCGGATTGTTTTTAAGCCGCTATTAATTGTAAACGTCAGTGAACACAAAAACAAATGCAATTTGGACAAATCAATACCAATAATTACCAGGGTAGGGATGCTCGATGATGATCGATGGTAGGAGAGTTTGGCTGTACGGTCTAGTACCATTGCCTTTCCCTAAAGGGATAATGAAGTGAAAAAAAAAAAACAAAATATGTTAGGAGACAAAATATCGATGTTTTACCGACGATGCTTTTTATCAAACACCGTATCATCGATGTTGTTGTATCAAACATCGGATAATAAAAAACTGTATAGTAATTGTAAACCACTAAGCTATCTAGCTATCTTCTATTTATATAAAAATAAATCGTGGTTCGTTAGACTCGTTAACTCGAGAACGGCCGGGCCGATTTAGCTGTTTTTGTGTTTTAAAATGTTCCAAGTAGTCCAGGGAAGGATTAAAAGGTGAGAAAATATGGAAAAATTATAAGGCGGTTAGTAAAATAAACAATTTCTTTTCCCCATACAAATTGTAAGGCGCGTTACGAAGTTCGCCGGGACAGCTAGTATTTAATAAATTCCATATTTTATCGTTAAAACAGTATACTAGCCAATTGAGGCACTCGCTAAACTAACCTGTAGTACCTGATATCTGTAAAGGATTCAAACATCTTCGGAGATTGGCAGCGATCTCTCTATCGCTTTGTGAGATTGACAGGTCATTTATTGTATTACTACCAGGACTACCTTAGATATTAAAGGCTATATTCGCATAACAAGGCTTTGAGAGAAGTTCATATTTTGATCGCATCAGAATGTTGTATCTTTAACCTAGTAAGTGTATAATTTCTTTTTTTTTTCAAAAAGGGAACCCGCCTTTGATAAACTGACACATACATTAACTGAGCACTTCTTATTTTTCGAAATCGGTTAAAATAGGTACAAAAATCTTTTTATGAATGTACAAATACTTGCATCAAAATCGGTTCAGCCAAACTCGTGATAATCGCGGACAAACATAAATACATAAATAATTGGAAATATGTGTCTAGTTTCACATTGCATTTAAATAAATTGCCTAACATTGTTGGTTATAGCGATAAGAACCTTTGCATGCAAATTCAGTAAATAGGTGCGACGAACTACCTCGTAAAATGCTACTATGTTTGTCTACGATTTATTTATATGTCGGGGGAAGATTTGATAATAAGGTTTTTTTAAAGAAAAAAAAAAGTTGAGATTTTGCGAAAATCCGGATAATTTGATATACTTATGGATTCTTTTTCCAATCATCCTGACAAAAACCAAAACCAAGTTTTTTTTGCAAAAGACCTAGTTTTTTTAGTTTTCCTCTTTTTTAAGTGACTGTAAGTACATAATATGGGTGTTGTTACGTCAAAAGTTAACATAGTGACAGACAGCGTATACAACCCAAACCGCTTGAAGTAGAGACTTGAAATTTTGAATTGAAGTTCCTTATAGGGTTTGGGAGCGCATTAATGACTAAAATAGCTAAAATTCCTACGGGAACCAGAAAAATTAAGTTTCGGGAAAACATTTACAATCCTTCACAAACCATACCAAAACTCAAAAGAGTAACGCGCGTTTGTAGTAAAAACAAAAGGGTCCACCAAGGGCAGTGAATAATGCGAGTGGACCTACGAACAACAATAGTGGACATAGATTCATTAAGGGCTTACACAGTGCGAAACTAGCGCCACTCCCGATAAAAAAATCTAGATCATCATCAGTTTCTCTGATCATTATCTTAAAAGCTACACAATAGAGCCTTTAAAATTCTAAGCAAGATTATCATCTAGGGAGTCAAAGGTGCATATTTTTGATTTCGGCCATGGTTTAGAAGATGTTAATTATATATCGAAGTGGCGCTAGTATCGCACTGTTTCGACTCTTAATGGTCGGCACAGTAGTTGATTAATAGTGTGCACTATGGAGTTCTACTGTACCGAAACTGAAACTGTGGTCACAAGAAAAGTTAATACAAATTACTCTCCTACACTAATTACTAATGCTAGTATGAAGTTCGCCTGTATTGTTACTAACACTATAAAAAACTAGGTTTCTACTTTATCTTTTTTTCAAAATTCGTAATAGATTCAGACTTTTAGGCCCCTAAAATTTTTTGAAACAGAGTTTTTATGATAAAAGTTTGGTCGGATTAAGTTGTTTGTTTTACGAAACCAATGAATGTTTAAAAAAAAAGGAAAACGAATAAACCTAGATTATTTAATACTGAAACGAATGACATCAAAATCATTGTGATTTGCTAAGATTTTGAAAGGTAGTGAAAAACGTTTTCCCCCGAAACGCAAATTTCGTCAAAAAATTTGCTCTCTCTCTGTCGCATGGTTGCGGTTAGGGGGCGACAGCATGAGTTTTTCCTAATATTTTTGCATTAGTACTATACTGTTTAATATTATATTAAGTCGCTTTTCACTACAGCCGCATAGTTTTAACAATTTTACGTTTACTTACATACTTTTATTTCGATACTCTGGTCTTCGACACAAGTATTAAGTATTAATATTTAATGCATATTTTAAACTAGAGACTGCCCCGCGGTATTTCCCGCGCAGATTTCTCATAAACACAAAAATCCCGTTTTTTCCCGTTCCCGTGGGAATTTCGGGAAATGCCTTTCTTAGTGCTCACCTACACTCCCTAAGGAACCTACATGCCAAATTTCAGCTTTGTACGCCCAGTAGTTTCGGCTCTGCGTCGTCTGTCAGTCAGTCAGTCAGTCAGTAACGGAAGAGTTTTATATATATTGATGATATAACCTAAGGTGTCTGGGGTCTTAGTTACAAACATTAAAAAAATCAATGTTTAGATCGTGTGTAACATAAAGGTGACTTGTAAAATATTTAAAGGGCCATACTAATGTAAATTTCCTGAAAAAGGGCTTTGTAATATTCCTTTGTGTGTGGTATCAATAGAAATATACCAACACGGTCAAAGTAAATGGGAGCCCAACAATAAATATTGATTTAGGAGATGGAGGTGGTGGCGGAAGTAACTTAATGTGAAGAAGTACGCACCCCTAGCACGAGCACCGTACATACCTTTAAATAAAGACGATTTTACAATACAAATAATAAGTTAAAGTCCTAAGTTATGGTTACTCTCAATAAAAAAATCACTTTTTCTAAGTCCGTTAAAATAGGTACTTACATACCTTCTCCTGAATTTAACAAATAATCTAAAAAACCGCATCAAAATCAGTTAAGCCAAACGCGAGATAATCGCGGACAAACATTCGTACAAAACAAACGTACATACAGGTAAAACTGATAATTTCCTTTTTGGAGTCTATACAAAGACACCCAAACCCGACAAACATCAATATAATTTATTCATTAATTATAGGATAAACTTTTTTTTTAAAGTTTAGTTAACTTCAATCCCTACAAAAAGTCGCTAAAAATTTTTTTTTTGTGCTGGCTATATTGCTACTACTACAGCATAACTATGCATAAAAATGTAGTTTACAATAGTCGTCACGAAAAGATACGGCACATAAAACAACGGTTTATTAAATTTATGATCCAGTCTCTTGTGGATGAATAGAAATATTCCTTTGCTTTTATCGGTTTCTTTGTTGAGTTTACTTTCTGAAACTAAATGTAAATTTCCAAGAATGGAATTTTCTTTTCTACGGAACCAAAGGGTTTGAGTTATTTACAAAACCAGAGCTCGAATACAAAAGTATTTAAACTTTTTCGAATTGTTTTATTTGAGTTTTGTTTTAATTGTTCTTTATTTAAAATTAATAATAATATAAAGTATTTGCGAGTAACTGGCTGGTGATAAAAAAGTAAAAGTTTCTTTTGGCAGACATAGATACAATTATCGTACAAAAACAAGAACTTTTAAACTTCGAAGGTCCCAAGGGTTTGGACGCGTCATTTACTGACTTGCCAAATGCACTCTCCATCCAACGGCACATCGAGTTACGAAGGCAGGGTGTGCAGTGAGCTATTAGTGCAGAAAACAGGATCACGGATCACGTAGTTAAGGTGGTTTAACAAACAGGGTCAAAACTTTGAACTTTAGCCCCAATAAACCAAGTTTCCTTAGTCATGATGAAATAAGTTGTAACCTAGCATAAAATTTTATTGTTAGAAAACTTTATTAATTTTATATTTACTAGTTAAAATACGAAAACACAACGTAAAATTGTATACTTAATATATTCTGTATCTATATTAAATAACTGTAGTATTTTTAATTTGAATACGTGATTCTTTGTGCAAGAATCCATACTTATACTTATTGTAAATGCCAAAGTATTGTGTCAACGTCTGTGTGCTTCGCGATCACGCCCAAATTACTGAACCATTACGCTGGCGAAGCTAGTACAAAATAAACTTAAGTAGGTATACAAATTTCAGCAGTCTACCCGTGTACATTATTAGTACAACGCAAAAAATACAAAGCAATTTATTCCGCCATCCCATTGATTGGCAGGTGCTGCTCCAAATTTATACTAAAGACACAGTATAATAAATAGTACTACATACAGTACGGGCACTCCCTGCCTCCCTCAGCAAGTGCGGCTCCCTCGCTCTCGGTTACCTTTCAGTTACCGCTCAGTACATAAAGCAGCGTCGCACGTCTTATCTCACTCACACAAGCATGATACGCGTGTATGTACGCGAGTTTCTAGTGTGTCCGAAGTTTCGAAGTGTCCGAGGTGTGCAAAGACCTAACACGCAAGGTAAAAGTTAAGGCTTGGTGGTTCAAAAATTTGTGTTTTTGAGATTTTTTTAAACAATCTGAGACATACAAAATTGATGTCTTCATTCTGAAAAAAATATATGTGTTAGTTAAGGATCTAATCTAGTCATCATACTAAAGGGAAACAGGATCTAATTAATTTTAGTTGATAGAAAAAAATCTCAAAGTTACCCCTTTTTGTTCCGTTTTTTCCATTTTATTTTTAAACCGCTGATTGTTTTTATTTGATTTTTGGAATGAAAATTGCTGACCTTAAATTTTAGACATACTACTATAGTAAGAATTTTTAAGTTTAACGAAAAGACAAAAAACCAGCAAAAACTAAAAAAAAACATCGTTTTCGCGCGGTCCGATGCCATGCCGCGCCGCTCCCTACCCCGTCAGTACCCTTGTGGCCACGGCCGAGGCCGGTTCTGTGTCAAATTTTTGTTTTCGCGCTCTCGTATTTCGTTTTATTTTTATTCAAATGTAAACAAAATTTGACAACAGATGTCAAAACAATGAACCATAACATCTGATTAGGATCTGTATGGAGCTGAAAGAAACCAATTTTGATACCGATATTACATTTATAAAACCGTCGCATTACAAACTTACCTTTTTTATTCCCACAAATAAAACTTAAATCATAGGTTACTTATTATATAGTTATATCATATCTTTGTTAGTTCTGTGGCGCCGATAACACAATATTAATATTACATTAGCACAATATTACGTGGTATACTTACTCAAATTACTTTAAGAAGGCAGTAATTTATGTCTTAATAGAAAATGTTTCCTTTTTATTTAACGCTTTTCGGTTTTTTCGGCTGTTTAATTTTTTGATGAAAAGATTTTATTTTTTGCTTTTCAGTTTAATTTTAAGGAATTCCCCCCCCCCCTCACTTCAAGGTTCACCTTCACCTCAAATCACCCTCCAAACGCTGGTCTCACACCCCTGAAGGTGGTCAGACGACCTGGTAAAGGTTGCGGCCTATGTCCAGCAGTGGACGCTATCGTGTGAGATCGGCTGCTTAAAATCAAAACCTAGTAACTCGTTTTAACAAAAATATTCAGGAGAGCCAAAAAACGGGTCGACCACTTTAATTCGTTGCCCCGAAGAAACCAGACGCAATAGCGATTTCGGTGTTTGACCAAAAGTTTGACTATATTGTTGACTATAGTCACACTTAAATCGATCCCACTATTTTTTTTTTTAATTTACCCAAATATGACAATGAAAACAATTTCAAAACATAGTATTTCACACTTAGTTAATTAACTAAGTGTGAAATACTATGTTTTGAAATACAATCTCTGAGTTAATTCTCTACTTTTTAAAGCAATTTATATTTTTAGTTGTACGTTTCGAATGAAAAATGTTATTTTTTGAAGTGCATTCATTTAAAAGTTATACAAATGATTTATTTGTGGCAGAATTAAGTTTTGTTTACTATTTGGTTACGACTCGTGGTTAATTCAGCCAAATTTGTATACTGTTTTTGTAACTTACTAAATTCCATCAAAATTTGATTGATTTTATAATCGGCGCCAAATTCAAAACATAGTAAGTCAGCTTTCAAATTCATAACCTAGTAAGTCGGTTGAGTTGCTAGGTTTTTTTATTTGTAATCCGACATGCGCTATGTTAAGAATATGTACTTCATGGAAATTTCAATAACTTTTCCAAATTGGGTAGACTTAAATTAAATTTTATTTTTAAAATTACGTAAGAAACTGGGTGTTTTAAGGTTCATATCAAATCTATACCGCCTAGTAAGTCGAAAAATGACAAAAATGGTTTTTTTGCAAAAACACCAGTTACTAGGTTTTGAATTTGGGCAGCCGAGATGATGATGATGATTATTATTATATTAGTCGGCGAGGCGCTTCTCCAGAAGTCCCCCAGAGTCCTCCAGAAGAAGGCAGGTAGTCGCCACTTACAATGGAACTGGTGGGGCGAGTGTTGAAAATTTTGCGGTTTTTGTAATCCAATCGTCGTAGGTCGCCAATTTAGAGAACTCCTATGTCCGCCCGCCTGCAGTAGAAATAACTCCAGAGGTTGAAGAAGGGATGATATATTTACACATGGTTAGGTACACTATTTACAAGAAAATGAATGCATGTTAATGTGTACAGCGGCTGAGATGTACTGCCTAGCGCACGCAGGGCGTTGCGCGAGGCGTCGTGCGGGGCGTGCTGCGCCCAAATCAAATGTATAGCAATAGTATGAGACCGTTTACGGAGACGCGCATAGGCCTATGTTCGATATCGTATAAGGAAACGCGTCGGCTCCCGCGGCGGCGACCGTGGTGGCGCCTGCGTCGGAACCCACACGACATCCCGCACAACACGCCGCGTCTTCGTAAAGGAGGCCTTAGGGTGTGATTTTAGTTCCAAATAAAAAAAGTTATCAACTCAAACTATATCGTTATTTGTTTTAAATTAAAACAACCAGTGGTGTTTTATTTATATTGAGAAAACACTACAAAAAGGGTTTACTTTGATATTTATTTCTACAGAGTGAAATTCATTACATCTTGTTACTTTTTAATAACTTGTCTAAACTAAATCCTACATCTATATTTTTCAGAATTAAGAAATCTGTTTTATATTTCTCAGATGGTTTAAAAAAAACTCGTTATTACAAATACCTTACCTAAACGCAAATTCTTGTGCGCTGAAACGAAAATCGGAAAGAAAAATTGTGCGGTAGGTATAAACATCTCGATTTAACTTCGGCTTGTATGAAAAGTAATAAAATTTAAAACTGCCGCGACATTTCGCATTTCGACGCGCGCATGACACAGCTGCGAGGGTGGGGGACCCTCATACCTAATTAGGTAAGAAGCTTCAAAGTACAGGCCGTTAAAGTTAATAATTTCTTTTTTGCAAAAAGAGACCCGCCTTCAACAAACTGACACATACATAATCTGAGAACTTCCTCTTTTTTGAAGTCGGTTAAATTAGGTACTAAAACCTTCTCCTGAATGTAACAAATACATTTCTGAAAACCGCATCAAAATCGGTTCAGCCAAACGCGACATAATCGCGGACAAACATACATATATACATACATACAGGTCAAACTGATAATCTCCTTTTATGAAGTTGGTTACAAAACACTTTATTGCACACAAAAGAACATTATACAATTAATGGTACATTAAATTGGCATGCAATGGGCGGACTTATCGCTAAAAGCGATTTCTTCCAAAGTACCTTTTTCTAGCTAAACAACAAATTTAGGGCCACGATAACAAATGATAAACTATTTATCTCACTCTGTCTTTGACTTAAAGGATTTGGTTGTATTTGTCGAATGCACGAACCCCAACCTCAAGTTAATGCTGCGGTAGAGCGCAGATGAGCGCAGAGATTACCAGTCCATGGGTTTGTACGGTTTGTAATACATTTGGCAGAATAGGGAAATTTAATTTCAGACGCATAAATTAAAGCGAACGGGGAAAAATATTTTAATACAATCTAGGGAACGTTTAAAAGGTGAGAAAATGTGGAAAAATTATGGAGAAGTTAGTAAAATCAACAATTTATTTTTCCCCTAAAAACTGTTCCATCCATATAATACTCTTTTCCTGTCAAAGATTTGTGGTGTTGTTTTTTCTGTCAAAGATTTGTGGTGTTGTTTTTTCTGTCAAAGATTTGTTGTTTCGCTTATTCTGGGCAGGCAAAGAACATAGTTTATTTATACAGCCAAGTTTTCAGTAGGTATAGATCTTGCAATCTACGAGCGCACCTGATCATTATTTGTAGTTGTAAACGTAAGTACATAATTGCGTTAGTGTGTGTGCGCGACGGAGCGGTCAGTAGCGAGTGTTCACGCTGCTAATGTGCATGTGCGTAAACAGATTGGTCACCCACACAACTAAAGGCGCCGTGCGCTCGTAGATTGCAAGATCTATAGTAATAATAGTGTAAACTAATAAATAAGTTTGCCGGGTCAGCTAGAGTCTATAATACAAAAATAATTTGCTAATCGTTTGTCTCGCTATATCTATACCAATATTATAAAGAGGAAAGATTTGTTTGTTTGTTTGTTTGTAACGAATAGGCTCCGGTAATACTGAACTGATTTGAAAAATTCTTTCACTGGTAGGAAGCTACATTAACCCCGAGTGTCATAGGCTATATTAGATTTTCAAAAAAATTAGGGATCCTTACCTAAACTCAAATAATGTAACCCAAGGTGCAATATTTTTTCTGTTGTTTACATATTTTGACAGGTGGTTTGTTGTTGTTGTTAGTTATTTATTCGGCCATTCTGGGCAGGCAAAAGAACATAGTCTATAGAGCCAAGTCTTTTGTAGTATCTTATATTCTATGGAGTAACGAAGTAAGCCGGGAAAGCTCGTATAATATATAAATTTGTAAGTCAATAAGAAGTTCGTCTGGTCAGCTAGTAATAAATAGGGTAAGGACTTTATTGCTACACCATCGAGGGTTAACAACGCTCACGAATTCCATCCCAATGACACTTTTATTTTGTGAACGTTATCACGTTCTAGAAAAAAAAAAAACTAGTATGATTCCAGATTGTTTGCTATCATTACATAGTTACTATAATTGATTGACCGCCAAATTGGGAAGGAACTTGACAAATTGGTCAATATACTGAAAGTGACCTAAAAAAACACGTTTCTTTTTGAAACAAAAAAAAAAAGAAAATTGCCTTTCCAGCTTTGTTTGCTATAACGTTATTAGGCACATACGTTGTGAGATTCTGTTGTTTTTGCCTTTTTTTTTTATTACTGCAATCAAGAAGGCAAACACATTTTTTTAATATTTGATAAACGTAATTTATAAGAAAGGGTTTTTTTGTGGCTAACGAAAACGTGGAGGTTCTGTATATAGAAGAGTCCAAAAAGGCTTGTTCCCAATTTCCCATATTGAGCGGCGCAGCTTGGAGAAATAGGAGGGAGGCCTTTGCCTAGCAGAAGGACAGGACTTACATAAAAACATGCTAGTGATTCGTAAAAGGCGACTAAGGAAGGATGGACCAAGGGAATAGAATAGAAAACACTTTATTGTATGCAATAAATTGTTTTAATAAATAATGGACATAATAAATTCAGGGTATAAACGTATTGAAATTGCATGCAATGGGCGGCCTTGTCGCTAATTCTTCCAGGCAACCCACCCAGGGAATTAAGATCGCCAACCCGCCTGCTAAGCGTGGCGATTATGGACACACCCTCATCCCAAGTTTGACCTTTAGTGATCTCTGGGGGAGGCCTGTGTCCAGCAGTGCACGTCTTATAGGCTGGAATGATGATGATGACATTACAAAAGAGTATACTGGGTGTTTCTGACAAGGCGGTAATAAATCAAAGGAGGGATTCTGCTCACCATAACTAACAACTTTCCCAAAGCAACATGGGTCAAATTCGCAAAAAAAATAACAGCTGTTCCATACATTGGTTCGATCAGCTGACGGGGTCAATGTACGGGACGGCTGATTTTTGTTTTGAGATTTCGACCCATGTTGCTTTGGGAAAGTTGTTAGGTATGGTGAGCTGAATCCCCCCTTTGATTTATTACCCCCTTGTCAGAAACACCCTGTATATAGGGTAGTAGACCCTACATACTGTATTATTGCAAACATTAAAAGAGCGATAAAATTTTTTTTCAGCGAATTCTTCCAGGCAACACATTTTTAGGGTAAAAAAATATTTAAAAAAAAGTTACGGTGTGTTGAATGTTGAGAGTTTAAAAATGAAAAGGGACTCTTTCAGTCAGTAAATCTCAAATTGTTTTTGGGAGCCCAAGATAAAGGTAGGCGTAACAATTAGGCCTCTTGTTTGACCTAGACTAGACTAGACATAGGGGGCACGAGTAAGACCTAACTAATTTACTAAGTTATATGATACCTATAGGGATTTTCAGGGCAACTAAGCTAGTATTTATCGTAGTACATCGTCGCTACCTGTCTATGCGACAAAATGTAAAAAAAAAAAATGTACCTACAAACATCTACATGCGATATGCATTTTCCCCGTTACAAATAAAAAGGTGTTTGCTTGCCTATTAATAGGTAAGGTAGGCACCTTATAAGGTATATTGAACCGCCCACAACTTTGGCTAAGCTCTTTGGTAACAGTGTACATTATTCACAAATGGGTCGATACTTAGAAGTAACTTAAGGCAACTTGTGATTTATCATACTTTATACATACCTACCTACGTACTTTAGAACATTACTTACCTTATACTTATAGATACATAAGGTAAGGATAGCATTCATCAATATCATCAATCAATCATCAGTACATAGTATAAAACAAAGTCGCTTTTCGCGTCTGTCCTAAGTATGCTTTAATCTTTTAAACTATGCAATGGATTTTGATGCGGTTATTTCAATCAATAGAGTGATTCAAGAGGAAGGTTTTGTATAAAACATGCACAAAATAGTCATACATTAGGCAGTACGAAGTTCGCCGGGTTGACTAGTACATAATAAAAAAAACAGTAAGTAAATAAACAGTCAATTTTGAATGGTAGAGAAAGAAAGTGGGATGAGCACGTTTCTAGTCTTTGTATATGTATATGTAATCAACGTGATATAAATCTTGGGGTGTGCACTAGGTGGGGTGTTGTGGCTAGGTTGATGTGCATGCTACTCTCTACTGAGGCCTTCGTTATTATTGATATTTTATTGATTTATTGATTTGTGAATTGAATAATTTATTGATTTGTGAAACACAGGTATAAATGAGTTCTCTTAAAGTTGGTGGTAGGTAACTCTAACAACTTTATTTGCCCTTTTTACATTTCTACTTGCATTTGCTTTTTACATTTGCTAGGTTGATGTGCATGCTACTCTCTACTGAGACCTTCGTTATTATTGATATTTTATTGATTTATTGATTTGTGAATTGAATAATTTATTGATTTGTGAAACACAGGTATAAATGAGTTCTCTTAAAGTTGGTGGTAGGTAACTCTAACAACTTTATTTGCCCTTTTTACATTTCTACTTTTTTTTCTATTAACTATTATATGATATGTATTAAAAAATATTAGCTTTAGATTAGTAGTGTATCGAAGTTTTCCTACGGTTCCCAATTTTTTCTGTTTCTATTCGATGTTATACTAATATTATGTTCATTAGGAATATGGGGGCTCATATCATGTAGAATTCTAATGGTGAAATAATTTTATCAACAATTTTAATAATAGTTTCGATTATTTTGTGTACGTTTATAAAGGTATCTAACGCTTACTTTTTACTTATTTGTGATGCCTTTTAATCAATATATATAACCACTTCCGTTACTGACTGACTGACAGACAACCCAGAGCCGAAACTACTGGGCGTAGCGGGCTGAAATTTTGCACGTGGGTTTCTTGGGGAGTGTAGGGGAGCATTAAGAAAGGATAAATAAATTCTTGAAATTCCCATGGGAACGGAAAAAGACGGGAGTTTTGCGTTTATGAGAAATCTGCGCGGGTAAAACCGCGGGGCAGCCTTTAGTATAACATAAGCCAAGAAACTTTGTTGCTTCATTCGGTAAACTTTGCTTATTACGTATTCCAAAGACATACAGAATTAGCCGGAGTCGGAGTGAAGCTTTCATTTTTAGACACGTTTTCCGATATTCTTATTTACTTTAAAACATATTTTTGCAAAAAATCTTTTACCATTAATTATCTTATCTGATCATGAAATCTCTCAAACTTGGTCTGACAGGCAAAGGACCACCTTTTAAACCGAATTCAAAATAGCAGGTAATCAGTATGTACGTTTGTCCGCGATTATCTCGCGTTTGGCTGAACCGATTTTAATGCGGTTTTCAGATAAGAATTTGTTACATTCAGGAAAAGGTTTGTGATGTAGTGTTTAGGTGCTTAGGTGATGTATATGTGTCAGTTTATTGAAGCGGGTTCCTTTTTTGTAAAAAATAAATTATTCTCCAAGCCATCCGATCCTGTGCCACCTCTGGCCAGTTCTCCAGATGGTCATCGAGATCTTTTCTTTGGTCTTCCGCGGTTACGTCTGCCACTGAGGACCCATTTCGTTTGCGATGCGATTCCGACCACCGGTCTAGCTCCAAGCGGCTGACGTGACCAGCGCAGTTCCACTTGAGTAGGTATTATACATATCTATTTGGTATACTCAATTTGTTCTTCGTTATTTATTTGCCCTGTCATGCCTGTATTAGGTACTTTTTTTTTTTTAACGAGGGGAAATGCCTATCGCATTTCCCGACGCTCGGGGGAGCGTCTCGGGGTTATGTGGGGCTCGCACCCACTAAAACCCCCCGGCGGCCGTCTTGGCGCTTTTGGGAAGAACCCCGGGAACCACACATTATAGCGTCCGTAGTCTTCCCACGCTCAGCTACTATCAGCTTCATGCTCGGGGAGGGCATATTGTTTCCTCCCCGGCTCGCCTTTGGAGCTGCGGCGGCACAGTGCCACAAGCTGTGCCGCCGCCCATCTCGGGGCCGTTTGATGAGTGTGTCGGGCCCCCGCCCTTCACACCCACGACCCCAAAGACCCCTTTTAGTCGCCTCTTACGACAATGCCTGTATTAGGTACTGCCTGTTTACTACATAGTAATCTAAGCTCGAAGAACAGATGGTCGCTGGAGCCAGAAAGTTCTCGAGTGGCGTCCGCCCACCGAAAGACGCAGAGTAGGCAGAGCCCCCACAAAGTGGGCAGCAGCTGACTTGTTGATGGTTGTGAGAGTGCACTGAAAGAGGGTCGTACAAGATCAGTTCCTACGGTGATCAATGGTGGTGCTATTTTGGCTGATACGATGTTGATGATGACTTCTCTTATCAGCATTACAATTGTTTTTCTTAATTAAAAAAATATTCAAATTTTACAGCTAATACCTATTATGCACGGCGCTATTTCAGCATACTATAGGTACTTCAGCCTAACATCAATCTCAGAATTTATAGCTGTTCTTCCATGAGTTCAGGATGTAGGTCACGTCAGTAAAAACAAGTCCATTACTCTTCAGGTTGGCAGAACTAATGGATCCTAACTCATAGGTCTCTTTTACTGGTTTTTGTACCTAGCACCATTTGAAGCAATGATTCCTTTAACCTTTAGTAATGTTGGAGAAATTAGCAGCCATTTTGTTTTTGCAACTGCTTTACTGTGGGTCCGAAAAACGACCACGTTCGCAGTTGCGCTTGCGAATTTAATTATTTTTTTTTGATTGGCGACTGTTTTATTTGCTAATTTAATGTTTGCTTTTCCATATATTCTTCTGGCTTGCCTATTTAATTTTGTCACAATGCAAAAAACAAAGATTGTAGGTAGGTAAGTAATAAAAATAGATTTCTTAATTTCCTTTTATTTAGTTAGTACAACAAGTTTTTGATAGAGATTTAATCCTTATAATTGACCCTAACGACCGATGCAATAAAAAGTACAGAATGTAATTTTTACAGATTTTAATCTGTTCGATTACCGCGTGTAGCAAGCGAATTTTCGGAAACTTTGAATGCAGTTTCTTTGTAACTCTTTTCCAAAAAAAGGATTCGTTTCAGTCAGGACGCATTACAAAATGCCACCTGTATATATATTAAAATCAATCTGAAGTCGAGGCGGGTCGTAAGTAGTAAATAAAAGGGCTTACATAGACTTTGAAGTAAAATAACTTTTTTCCGTCCAATAATAATGAGATTTCACTCCAAAGAAAGTTTAAGGAAAAAGGTGTTACGTTACGGAATGGTTACGAAGCCTTCTTTTACGATTCCGTTACGTTTGACTTTAATGAAAAGGGGACGTAAAGCCTATTTCCACTGTTAAATAATAATAAAACGGCACGTGTCTGTCAAGGTGGAAATAAAGAAAAAACTTTCTCAAATCAACTTGGGTTGAAATATCAAAACAAAAATTAGCTCTACCGTCGGTACATTGACCCCGAACCAATGTATGGAACAACAGATATTTTATATTTAATACTGAAACTTTACCTATGAAAAATGAAAGTAGAAGACAAACGGAGAGATGGGTTGAGCAAATTTTATATTTCGATTTCTGCTTCCTCCCTATGTGAATACATTTTCTACTTCCTCAGCAATAGGAGGCCACTGGCGAAATGCTTCTCGTAGTACTTTATTTTCCAGGATTAGTTCGCTCTTCGTCAGCCGTCTCATCCATGTTCTTAAGAAATGATGAAAATAAAATTATTCGTGCTCCTCCTAGAAGCTGGATGTTTGCTCTCTCAAATTTTATTATGTTTCTCAGTTTTATGCAGTTTTGATGACAGAGTTTATTACGGAAGCAGCCGTGTCTCAAATCTTCTTGAGAACGTGAACTACATGAACGTAGATTTAGGAGGTCACAAAAGAGAACAGCTTTTGTCTCATAGGACAAACATTGGGAGGTAATGGGACTTTTGTGACTAGGGTATCAGAAAACTTTGACATGAATGGTTTAGCTATTGCTCAGATTAATGAAGATATTAATGTTTAGGCTACTCGCGGCTCAAAATCGAGCAATCTTCTGTCTTTTTTATCACATAGTAAATTTTGTAAGCGTAACCAGGACAGAGGAAATACACAAAAATACATTAAACTCTATTAAAGCGTAGCGGCTGTTTCCAACCTCTCTGAGCTATTGATTCTACTTTTGACTACTTAATGCATCACTCAAAATTCTGATGATCCTGAAGTAATAAGTACTAGTACTAGTTTTGTACTATCATGTGCAAAGTCTTCATCTCTTTCTAAATCGGAGGCATATTTATTTGCAAGGCGTGTTCTATATTTTTACCATTATGGTTTTCGTTAATAAACCCAAACACATACCTACACAAAATATAAATTACAAAAGAAAAATGCCTTCGTATACAAATTTTGATAGGAATTTTTATCTTAATTGAGCTAAAAATTGATTGGTCATGCAACATAGGTAAGTATCCCTGAACAAAAAACTGAATAAATATAGCTTGTTTCTGAGGTATAAATGTGGAACTTTCTAGAACTTCTTCAATAGTGCCAGCAAACCCTTATTTAAACTAAAACCAATATATTTGTAGAGTAAGGGTTCCCTCCTTCACACTCAACTACAATCCACTTTAAATTCTTTATGAGTTTGTATTGAAACGTAGCGTCCGTCGTCACGGTTAGTAGGCGTGTCTATTTGTAAAAGAAAAACGACTTTGTTGTTATATTTTACCCATTTTACTGATGTGATGCATGACCCTATTATTTTTTAACAACTTCGGTAGATGAGGAGGTTCTTAACTCAGTTGTTTTAATATTTGTTTCGGCCGTTTTAAGGCGGTAACTCTCGGTATAGCGCGAAATTAAATTTTTTCGCGGTTTTAAATATTCTGGCGAAAGTATTTATTTTTTATCAATTTTAAATGAATTCACGTATGTAAAATCCATCTCCCACTTTGTGATATATCGTTTTTGAAGGACAGAGTTACAGATTTTGTTTATATTTAACGAACTTTATTTTTGGCCTATTAGTCCTTAGACACAAAATCAAAACTTGTATTACAATGTGTAAGATGGTTTTTTACATTCGCGAATTCATTTAAACTTTATTAAAAACGAATATTTTCACCAGAATAAATAAAAAACGCGCAGAAATTTGAATTTTGCGCCATACCGAGAGTTACCACCTTTAATGCCTTGTGGTGGCGTCATAACCACCACCTTATTTATATCCTATAAAGGCGACTGGGAACACCTGAAACAGTCAGTAGCATTCTTCGATGAAAAACATGAAGAGCCTTCATACTGCAAACGCCAACAGCTTTAGTTCCTAATAATTTTTATTCCAAAGCATCTCATGCAAAATACTTTCATTTTTATTTCATGTAAGTCTAAGTAAACCACAAAATTCTTATGTAGCATTATTCATACAATATCTTTAGGCGAAGTCTCAAACTTTTACTTTTCGTAAAGCAATCTGAAATCTAGGCTTCGTTAAACAAGTTTTTGTTTCAACATTTACATGTAGAGGCTCGATAACTTTGGGTGAAGTTGCAAAACTTTTCGTCTCTGTTTTATACGATTTCTTCTATTACCGACTGTCAGGGCTAGTTTGTTTCTTTGTTGGTAGTTTTTTTTTGCCTGGAGACAAAAATGCTTTAACGTAATATGTAGAGAACGACTGAAACACGATTTCCAGCCGAAACCGAAACCGAATACAAACCTTCGGCCCTGGGGGCCTATTAAGGCCACATTTGCAACATTGCTTTTCGTCCTTTGGAGTGTCAAAGTCAATACAAAAAAAAACGTAAAGAGGAGGAAAAGTAATATTGCAAAAGCGGCCGTTATACAATGTTTTTGGACGTCAAAAATCAAGTTTCTTGAATGTACACAAAATCGGTAACTCTGTCTTTCAAAAACGATATCACAATTTGGTAGATTGGTTTTTACGTACGCGAATTAATTTAAACTTTATTAGAGATGAATACTTTCGCCAAAATATTTAAAAACGTGAAAAAATTTGAATTTCGCGCCATATACCGAGAGTTACCGCGTTTAAGGCTGTCCTTTATAAGCATATTTTGTATTTTGCCAAATTTGGCTTCCTTAGTGTGTAATAATTATAGTAGCAGCGGGCGGCGCGTGTGAGCGGGTGGCACGACGAGCGGAAAACGCACACACAGTTGCAACGGGGCGTTTGGAGCGGTTTGGCTACGGCAATTATTAAATCTTTAGTCGGCAACAGCATGACGTCTGAAAATCGCAAACTTACGCAACTTGTGTCCACCCGCCCCGCTCGAAACGCACGCTTGTCCCGCTGCAATACCCGCTCACCCGCCCCGCCCGCACTTGGTGTACCTCAGTACAAAACTATTTGTTGGTCTTACACGCCAGCGGATTCCGCTACCCGCACCGCTGCCACTGTAATTTCACACTCTGTTCTTCTCTATTATCGTGCTGTACGTCGCATATCTTTATTCATTCTCAACAATTTTTGAGGAGTTAATGTGACCATGTAGATTTTGTAAATTTTAAAAGTTTTCCACTTGGCGATAATAGGTAGTTAATGAATGAGAGTATTAACTTTTTGAATGACAAGTGGTATAATCATTATACCATTGTACAATAATTAAAGAGAACTATCTTAATAAAATTATAATGGGATCTATTTGAAATAATAATGTTATTCTGGAGCATAATACGAAACTAATAATTGTTATCTGATTGTGAGATAATAAAAAACCCAAAAGCAATGCCAGTGTGATTACAATTCAATCAGTGTCCGACTCCAAAACCATCTGAGTTAAAGATCATCCCTCTTTTAACGAAGTCGATAAGACTTTCTTCGTATGATCTTTAAGATAAAAAAGTCAGTTGATTGCATGGTATTAAAATATCACAATGTTATATGTAATCCATTTAGAGCTACTCCAAGAGCTATCGTAAAATAGGATTTTTATGGATTACTTCGATAACAAATCCTTTCTACTAATCTTTTCCTTGAATCTTGACGTTAAAAAATAATCAGGTATTCAATTTGGGAGTTCGAAAAGGGTCCAAAGATCCTTATCAAGCGCGTCCTGAAAACGGATGCTTCGCTTCACAAATTACTATAGAATTTGATGTATTTTTTGCATTTTAAATGGAATTAAAAAAAAATTACGCAATTAACTATGTTATTAGATATAACCTGTGACTAGTTGGAATATTGAAACACATAGATAAACGCTTAAACAGTCATAACACCCGGGTATTTATGATAATGGAAATAAAATAAATGGTCACCTCGAAAAGTCTTTGAGTTAAAAGAGGCTTTAATAATGTATTTATTTAAAACTATTTATTATAATACCTTTTTGTTAATCTTATGTGAAACTCTGCACTAAAACATTTACTGATATTTTAAGAGACACTATTAATTTAAGACTAACTTCATTAACATGACTTGTTAATATCAAGTAACTAGAAACGGAAATGAGCTAAAATTTATAAATTATAAATATACCTAATAAATTTTTTTTAAACAGGCAATATTTAAACTTACTTTTCATGTTAATACGGTTAGTCATCATGTTTTAAATTAACTAAGTAGGTATACCTTTAGCGCATTTACATAATGACGCTATTTATAAGAAAATACTGACCTTTCCAGCTGAAATATCACCCAAGGTCACTAACACAAACTTAATAAATAGTTTGAGAATATTTGTTTTGTTCTTTTCGAAAAAAAAAAAAACAACCGAAAATGTTTAGAAATTACTTTCTCTACACCACTTTTTACTAATAAATTAAATATTAACTATTTATTAAACTAATGAATTCCACTTTAAATGACAAATTAATACAGTCGAATCCTTAATACCTCCAAATTTAAATTTAATCACTTTTTTCCCAAACAATTATTTACGTCAAAACAGAATCACGATTTTCAGGGGCTGAAAATCAGTCCGTCCGCGCAGTGAAGCTTCGTGGAGCTTACTGCCGCACATCACAACATTTTCGCATCCTACACGAGACCCAAAGTTTCCAAAGCTCTGAAGCTTCATGTGGGCTTTCTTTGTCTGTTAGCTTTTCGTTGTTTTCAACCTACATGCGTCCCACACTGTATGGGAGTGATCTGTCTCGCGTGTTTAGTTTTAATTTTAACTGCAACGCAGGGTTGGTTTGTTTTAAAGATAAGATATTGAATTGTTTTTTTATTTTATTCTATACTGAACTGTGGTTGTTTTATCTAGATTTTTAAATAAAATCTATATATATAAAACTCAAAGGTGACTGACTGACTGACTGACTGACTGACTGACATAGTGATCTATCAACGCACAGCCCAAACTACTGGACGGATAAAGCTGAAATTTGGCATGCAGGTAGATGTTATGGCGTAGGCATCCGCTAAGAAAGGATTTCCCAAAATTCCCTCAGGAACGGGAATTACGGGACCTTTTAGTTAGTATGAAAAATCGACATTATTGAGTGTACCGACGTGAAACTTGGTGTACAGGTTTCTCAGTGAATGAAAGAGTTTTCAAAGAAAGGAATTTACAAAATTCCCGCGGGAACGGGAATTACGGGACTTTTTTAGTGAGAATGAAAAATCGACATCCTTGAGTGTTTCGACGTGAAATTTGGTGTACAGGTTCCTCAGTAAGTAAATGTAGGAATGTTTAAAGAAAGTAATTAACATAATTCCCACGGGAACTGGAATAACGGGACTTTTTTGTGAGAATGAAATCTGGACTTCCTTGAGTGTATCGACGTGAAATTTGTGTACAGGTTCCTCAGTAGATGAAAGGGTGTTGAAGAAAGGAATTAACTAAATTCCCATGGGAATAGGGTTACTGGACTAATTATTTAGTATGAAAAATCGATTTCCTTGAGTATGCCAACGTGAAATTTGGTCTACAAGTGTAAGGGTGTTGGAAGGAAGAAATATACTAAATTCCCACGGGAACGTAAAACGGGACTCTTTAGTTAGTATTTTTTTTTTATATAGCCTCTTTTGTGTCCCACTGCTGGGCAAAGGCCTCCCCCGCTTGCTTCCATTGCTCTCTGTTCATTGCAGTCTCCGGCCACTCAGTTCCCAAGTAGGTATCGAGATCGTCCCGCCATCTTCGTCTTGGTCTGCCACGTTTTCGGCGTCCGTCGCGTGGGATCCACTCTGTGGCTATTCTCGCCCAGCGATCAGGTTCCATGCGGCAGACATGGCCAGCCCAATTCCACTTAAGTTGAGCGGTTGCTACACCAACATCTTTAATCTTTGTTTGAGCGCGCAATGTCGTATTTCGGATTAGTTAGTATAAAACAATGTATATATATTTCTTTATTCCCACGTAAAAATAGGAAAACGGGTTCTTCAGTGGGTGTAATTAGATTCAGAGTTCTATTAAGAAAAAAATAACTAAAATTCATATGGTAACGGAACATTCCCAAAAACATAAAGTGCCTAAAAATCTTCAACTTTTTTTTTTACTCGAGTAGGTACATATATTAGGTAGGTAGCTAATAGAAATGTTAGAAGTTTCAGTGTCTTAATGGTGGAGTGTAGAAATGAATTTATAGAGTTGCCACGGGAACTGAGATAAAGATAGATATTTTTAGGGGGTATGGGTGCGATCAGAAATTATGTCACCAAAATCCTGAGTCGTAAATCCACCAGTAATTAACGATTTTAATGAAAAAGCGCGTGCGAAGCTGCGGGCAAAAGCTAGTTTGAATATAAAATTAGGTAGGTACCTAATAAAATATCTAATAGTCTTACTTTGAATTTAAATAAAGGTACTTTTAAGAGCTGAATACATTGTAAAAATTATGTGTAAATTACATAAAAAAAGATGACAGTCAAATACAGCCTATACTTTTGGTAAAGAAATTAAAATCCATCAACATCATCTCAGCCGTTGGACGTCAACTGCACTTCATAGGCCTCCCCTACCGACTCAAAAAGAACTACGTAATAAACTCGGCACCGCAGGATACCTATACTTTATTTCAGTCAAATATCTTCAAACAAATTAATGCAATAGGCGGCCTAATCATTAGAAGCGATTTCTTAAAAACGGACACTTTTTCTTTTGGAAATCCCTATTTTCTCCAGTTCAACACACAACTACCTATATAATAATTAAGATAAGGCTATTGTTCCAAAGATCAGCAGTTTCCAATTTAATCGACTAAGTTCTAATCCGTATTATCTATTTAATTTTAGCAATAGTTTTGTTATACTTGTTAGATACAAATCCGATTATCTAAATGAAGCAGAATGATAGACTAGAACTTAGGCCTTGCGCACATTTTCCGAGGCGGGCCGAAGGTACTGAAAGACCTAAACTAGTAGGTACCTAATAATTTACATTTGATATCTAAATTATGTGGCACATTATCAATATCAATATCAATACATAGTATAAAACAAAGTCGCTTACCGCGTCTGTCCCTATGTATGCTTATAATATCTTTAAAACTATGCAACGGATTTTGATGTAGTTTTTTTTAATAGATAGAGTGATTCAAGAGGAAGGTTTATAAGTATAAACATGCAAAAAATAGTGATAGGTTAGGCGGTACGAAGTCCGCCGGGTCGACTAGTTTATTTTATAAGCGTGGCGTGTACTTATTGACTGATTGACAGATTTACAGAAAGCTTAAAGCCTTCTCTGAGTTAAGAAAGAGGCTTGGAATGGTTGTAGTGGTATATCAAGGAAACCGACACCACAGTAAGTATATTAAAGAGTAAGTAAGTACCACAACGCAAAAACAAAGTCTACACGAAACTGATAAATACGGAAAATGTAAAATTGATTGTTGTTGTTGGTCCCGGCCGCAGGTAGTGGTCGTTAAAACCGCGGCGACAAGCTGGCCCCTTGTCATGTTGGTAATAAAGAATAAACTCGGCTAAATGTGGGTTGAGCTGGTGCCTCTGCCTAACCCTTCGGGGAATAAAAGGCGAGTTGGCAAAGTTTTCAGAGACACTCTTGAAGTACCTATCTTACAAAAAGCAAGGCTTCAGCAAGGACATGGAGATAGACGAAAAAATACAGATGCTAGACAACCTAGTAATTTCTAAGAAACGCCAATCTCAAATTATAAACCAACCAAAGATGTTGATTAAAATCCTTATGTATAGAAAATTATAATTAAAGGGCTGGCAATAAATAAAACGGGTAATTAGTTTACACTTCGCGGTATGCACTAGTGATGTTAAAAATTCCATCCGCATTATGGTATCCGCGGATATGCAATGCATCGGATGCGTCCGCGACTGAATTAAAATCTGCATAACATGCTAATGTCCTGCGACATTATAGGGACTGTATTTTAATCCAAAATTACTGTACACATAAGGATTGAGACACACGAATGAGATTAGTTGTTCAATTTTATTAAATCGCTAGCTGTCCCGGCGAACAATATAAATTATCGCCTCCGCAATCAATCAAACATTATCGCTGTACAATTATGTAAAAATTGTTTTTACTATCTTTCTCTCAATATTTTCATATTTTTAAACCTTCACTGGACTACCACAAATATTTCAAACCCAAAATCAGCTGAATCGGCACAGCAGTGCTCGAGTTTTAACAAGACAAACCACGATTGGTTTTAATAATAATTATAGATTTTTGACACAAGGAACCTTGTTGTAGCCAGACGAAATAACGATACATTAAGTACAATACTATTTATTGTTCATCTATAGAGCTAATAGTCAATTAATAATAATAATAATAAAACGGCGTAGGGATGTGACGACCCCATCGCCCAGTGGAAATTCCAGTACTTTCGGTCTGGAAATTCTATTGCAATTAGTCACCGCAGGGACGGCTTGTGGCGAGTCGATGGTGAGTGGCGACACCACGGACCCTATACCTCCAGGGGGACACACGCAGTCATCACACGCACACTCACATGCAGTCATCACACACACACACCCCCCCGCCTCTGAGCTTGCCTTCACCAGCCGGCCAGAGTGGAGTAGCAAGAGCGAAGCCTATGCTCCAGGTTGGAAGTGTAAAATGTCATAACGCCGGGTACATCTTATGCTGCCCGCAGTCTCACCTCTCGACAACCTTAGCTGTCCACGACCAGTGTTGCGACCCGTTGCCAATATATCGGCGACTTAGTGGAAGCCCACCCAGTGGACAGCGAGTCACCGCCTGCCATGATAATTAGTGAAATGTTGCATTAAAGGCAGGCGTACCGGTATTTCACTCCATAGCACCAGTTAACCGGTCCATTAAACAGTTCACCCCCATAAACCATTTCTTGTCATCCATTTTACAATAGTTTCTATCACCTTCTGGGTGCATGATCTATTTGTGCATTTAGTGGCGGTGCCTGGTTGGTGATCCATATACAATATAGCAAAACTCTCGAAAGGGCCTCTACGAGTTGGATTCGTCCCCTCGCACGCCTCTCAAAGGACCGGGCTCCATCCCGTGATACCGAAGAGTATTGAGAAACATAATAATAATAATACACATCACACTAAAAGCCCCTAACTAAGAGGAGCCTGTATCTAGGGTGCCCTAAAACATATACGGAGACGAACATTATGCCAAGACCGGAAAACAAACATCATTATTCATCATAACAATTAACAATGTTCGCTCCGCCGGGAATCGAACCCGGTTCTACATCACTGGAAACTGAGTAACGGAGCAGTCAATCTACTTCTCTCTACTATATACAAAAAAATAAATCGTGGTTCGTTAGTCTCGCTAAAACTCGAGAACGGGCGGACAGATTTAGCTGATTTTGGGCTTGAAATGTTTGTAGATGGAAGGTTTTAATGGTGAGAAAAAAAAATCATTTAATGTTAACATACAAAATGTTCCATTGTTTACTTTATGATTATGGCGTTTGACATAACTGTCAGTCGTTTCAATATGTTTAAGACAGGACAATGTCTGTCGGGTCAGCTCATGGTCAGCTAGTATAAAATAAAACAATAGATGAACGACCTTATTACGGGGGCAGGCAACCGTTATGTTACGACCAATAACCAAAAAATTGAGTTTAGGACACAGACATCACTAGTATCAAAGATCGAACCTTGTTGGCCTTGTATTAAAGGGTGGGTTGACTGAGTAAAAAAACATGGCTAAGAAATACTAGATTATCGATTTATGATAAGAAATTGCCACTTTTAATTATTTTATAATCATAAATTTTATTGAATTATTTTACCTATCTGGTTACTTGTATGAAAAATACGAGACATCAAGTCTAAATTTCCATACGTCAAATATAACTTAAATGCTCTTTAACTTTTTATGAATAACAGGGTAAGTTTATAACAATTTAGAGTGGTGTTAAGTGTCACACTGCTGGGCAAAGGCCTCCCCCTAGTTCTCATAGCTTTCCGTTCCTGTGTCAACTCCGGCAAGTTCTCCAAACGAACGTGGAAGACCAAGGAGGAGATGGCGGGACGATCTCGATTCCCATCTGGAGAACAGGCCGAAGTTAATAAAAAATAAAAAAAAAGAGAACTGAGAACTTCCTCTTTTGTGAATTCGGTTATAATAGGTACTAAACCTTTTCTTGAATGAAACAAATGTTTTTGTAAAAACCGCAAGTCAGCCAAACTCGATGTAATCGCGGAAAAAATAAAAAACATACAT
Organism: Euspilapteryx auroguttella; assembly: GCA_951802225.1. Lineage (NCBI taxonomy): Eukaryota > Metazoa > Arthropoda > Insecta > Lepidoptera > Gracillariidae > Euspilapteryx > Euspilapteryx auroguttella. The sequence continues at coordinate 5,587,384 of OX637663.1, read as the reverse complement.
AGAGGTCAAACTGATATCTACCTTTTTTGGTTTTGAAATCGGTTAAAAACAGCTTTATGTAGACCATTGCGGCAGATTAGAATAATTTAATTTAAAACGCGGTTATCAACCCTGTTCCATAGAAAATAGAGTTCAGTGGCCTCAGTGGATTGACATGCGTCGAACAAGTTGAAAAGGAATTCTGGATTTAACCGAAAGGTACCAAAACACGAATGGTAACTCGATTGAAAATAATTTTTAAGCGAAATTTTCAATTGGGTGGTTTTTAGGGACCCTCAATTATTAACGGTAACTTTAAAAGTTCTTTATCGACCAATTCGACTGCTCCGTAGCTCAGTTGGCAGTGATGTGGTCTGAGACGCGTTGCATGAGTTCGATTCCCGGCGGGGCGAACATTGTTATGATGAATATCGATGTTTAAATTGTTTGCGGTCTGGGTGTAATGTTCGTCTCTTATGTTTCGGGCACCCTAGGGGCGCTGAGTGTGACGCGATAAAAAAAAACAAGTAAATACCTACACAGGTATTGTCTGTCTAGTAGGTACTAAAGGAAAGAAGGATTCAGCTCTTTATACCTAGCAACTTTTCCTAAATGGGTCGAAATGTGAAAAAAAAAAATGAGATTTTTGGAGATTATAAACCAATGTTGCGAAAGTTTTAGGTATGGTGAGCTATGTCAATCTTTATCATTAGCATTATCGACTTGTCAGAAACACCCAGTATATGAATTACAGCAGATTTATAGAAGCCGGTTTTAAATCTTTCCCCAAAGGAACATAAATCAAAACATGATGGAAATTAGCGTTTAATCTTCTCGACTTTTCTGATTATTTATGACTCTGACGAGTTAGGTACCTAATATTCGTCATAAGCAAGTTTCAATTCAGTCTTACGAAACATTTGTACAGACACGGACTCGTTTAGCTTAACACTTCCGGTTTTTCTGTATTGAAAAAAAAACTCTTATTCACTGGTATTACAGTCTAGTGCGCACGAAACCATACACAAAAGTCAATTACGCTGAACTAGGGAAGCACCAAGGTTTCCAACCTCTCTGTGGGAGACAAAACAACGCAACATCAATGTTACAAGCTCAAAATCGCGCTCTTCGAAAAAATCGACAAAATCTGGAATCTATGAAATAAAAATAAACGCATACTTACTTACACTTTTTTTTTCAATTTCTAAACGCAAAGAAACATGAAACCAAAACTTGTTTGCTTATTGCTAACCTTTATCGAAGTCTGTAAAAAAACATCGAATTATTATACAGAACCCGAGTTGGGTATACATGCGTTTTTAACTCGCTGCGTTTGGTGACAATTGAAATAGATTTTTCAATCGAATGGACTTTTTAATTTGCTGATGCCTGAATTTGCCCGCAACAAGGCATCTGAATGTAGCCATAGAGCTACAGGGAGGTAAATACGGGGTTATTCACTTACGATAGACTTAGCCAGTTTACTAGCGCCAATAAAATATATCTTCTAAACTGAGTATGACACTAGGCATTCTTGCTTAGTATAGGAGTAACAATACTTAGGAGTAACGAATTTCACCGGGCAGCAAGCCCTGAATAAAAAACCAAATTGCTCATTTTCGACTACTCCCAGAAGATTATTTAAACAAGTGCTGAAGGCTTTCACTGAAATAATAATATTAATAGACAATAGAGCTAACCTCTGACGGTCGACACTTTAGTGAAATTATATTTTTGACACGGGTCAAATTGCGAGCCGTCCACGAGTTCCTATGGGAAATCACGCGAGTCACCGCAGCATCGCATTGCTTTGTAATGTGCGTTTTATTTTTTGATTTCTTATAATGACAGCCACAGATAGACAGAATTATAGGTGTAAGCCGCGCACATAAGGAAACGATTAAAAAATGGCGGCGGTATAAGGCAAGAGAAGAAGAGAGACAGCCCATACAAAGGCCGCAATTATCTGATCTTTTCTTCATGTGCGCAGGTTATATAGGTTTGCGGCCTGCGGCTTCGCCACCGCAATTTTGGGATAATAATTTCTTTTTTTTAGAAAAGAGACCCGCCTTCAATTAATTGACACATACTTACATAAAACTTAGAACTCCCTCTTTTCTGAAGTCGGTTAAAATAGGTTCTAAAACCTTCTCCTGAATGTAACAAATACTTCTGTGAAAACCGCATCAAAATCGGTTCAGTCAAACTCGAGATAATCGCGGACAAACATACATTACAGATCAAACTGATAACCTTCTTTTTTGAAGTCGGTTAAAAGTAGCCCATGTCCTTTCCCAGGCTCTAGACTAGACTATGAAGCAATTTTTTTTTAAATCGGTTCAGTAGTATCGACGTGATTGCATAACATAACACCCAGATAAAGGTTCAAGATCCAAAGTTACTTTTGGATATAAATTATTAGTATGAGACAGCATTTTTTTACGATTTCGTTCCATATGGTTTTGGTAAAGTTGTAAGGTATGATAAGCTCCCCCGGGGCTGCAGGGTACTCGTTAGGAGTTTCCCATGCCTAAAAAAAAAGTATGATAAACTGAATTACTGGTTTAATTTAGAACCGACTTAACACTTACATCCTGTATATGTCGTAGTAAGATTTGATAATTAGGTATTTTGCAAAAAAACTAAGGATTTTGCGAAAACACGGATAATTTGATATAAGCATTACTTTTTTTTCAATCATCCTGACATAAAGCAGTTTTTTTGCAAAAAACCTAGTATAATTGAAAAATCTGACTCCTGCCTTAACTCTGATTGGCTAGATTTATTGCTTGCTGGTAAACTCTTATTCTGATTGGTTCTCTGTAGCGTCAAAGGATATTTTAACGAACCAATCAGAATAAGAGTGTACCAGCAGGCAATAATCTAGCCAATCAGATTATAGGAAGGTTTCAAAGTTTTCAATATTACTAGGTTTTTTTGCAAAAAAACTGCTTTATGTCAGGATGATTCAAAAAAAAAGTAATGCTTATATCAAATTATCTGTGTTTTCGCAAAATCCCTAGTTTTTTTTGCAAAAAACCTAATTATCAAATCTTACTACGACATATATATTAATAGCGATAAAGCTAAGCTAATGCGAAGCCATAATGATAATTCAACATCACCGTATGTCGCGTTATCTATGATTACTGTATTGCTAACTCACGCTCTATGCGTATTTCGGAGTCAGCAAATACAGTAAATTTTAGGGCGATTGGAGAATTATTCTTTCTTTCTTGACTGCTCCGTAGGTCAGTTGGCAGTGATGTGGACTGAGTAAGCGTGTGCACCTGGGTTCGATTCCCGGCAGGGCGAACATGTTGTGGTGAATATCGATGTTTGTTTCCGGTCTGGGTGTGATGTTTGTCTCTGTATGTGTTTCGGGCACCCTAGATACAGGTTCTTCCTAGTTAGGGGCTCTGAGTGTGATGTGTTATTATTATGTTATAATATTATTATTATTTCTGGTCTGGGTGTAATTTATATGTTTCGGGCACACTAGATACAGGTTCTTCCTAGTTAGGGGCTCTGAGTGTGATGCGTTATTTATTTCTTTGTATATTGGAAAAACCTAGTAAATCCTTACTATAATAAAGTAGGTAGTCTGAGAGCAAAAAACTTGAAATCGAAGGTAAAACCATTAAGAAGCTGAGGTGGCCACTTTTAGCAACACTTTGTAGCTTTATTTGTATACCTACTAGGCTAACATTATCTAGTGGAATACTGTTTCACATTTTTGATTTTTGTCTTATTTTAGAACATATACAGTTTTTTGGTGGGTGGCGCTGTTATAGCATTATGCATAGCACACCTTTTTTGTTTGTTTGTGCACGGCAAAGCTTCTGAATCCATTTGAATGTGCTTTGCGCTTTTGACATTGGCATTCCCACCACCTTGTGATCACGCCATCTATTGTAGAGTAGCAAGTTTTGCTGTCTACCAATACCTCAGACCAATACATAGCACTACGGAAACCTGTATTAAGCGAGGCTTGAAACGCACTTATATCTTATTTGATGTATCACCTGTGTTGTAATTTGTTATTGTTATTGAATATCACAAATGCCTCTAAAAGCGGAAATGCCCCGCTACCACGGCTAATAGCTAATAGGTAATTGCTTTGGAAACAATTATGTCAAAGTCTATTAAATTTATCATGCTCATCGGGTAAATATACCGGAAACAGGTAGGTAATAATTTTGGGGATCAAACTCGACTTTAAAACTTAGTGATTTATAAGTATAATTCCTTGGTAGGTAAGTACTATTGCAAAACTTAAATGGCAATAGCGCAGTATTATAAATAGTACTACTTACAGTATGGGTACTCCGTGCCCTCCGTGCCCTCAGCAAGTGCGGCCTCCCGCGCTCGGTTACCTCTCAGTTACCGCTCAGTTAGTACAAATAGCACGTCTTATCTCACCCAACAAGCATGATACGCGTGCACGTACACGAGTTTCGGCTGTGTGCGAACCAACGCGCTTTTTTCTATGAAGTGCCCTAGGTGTGATCATACGAACTTGGTTATTTAAAGGATCTCTTCATTTCTGATTCGATCACGCAGGGAAACTCCGAGCATATCCAAATCACGTGGCCCACGTGCTACAGATTGATAGGACGAAGCCACGTAAGCTGTTTTATTAGCATTCAAGTCACGTAAGTTTTACATACGATTTAGATATTCAATATTCTATGAAGACCGGAAAACTGGAAATCGGAAAATTTATAGTATTCTATCTGTAGGGTATATTAGGTAGGTATAGATCAGTCCGGAATAACTCAGTGCGTCTGCCAGTCTATAGCAATTCGTTTTGAATTGCAGGTGAAAGACGTGACGTACGTATACTGTGACGCCCCCAGTCGCGCGCAGATTTAGCTCGCGAACTCTAGGTATGAACTCTACGTTGGCATACAACATATTATTATTAGTTCGAACCGCATAGGTTCCATAGCCGCCGTTATCTAATACTTACTCTTTTATTCAAGCTCTTCATGGAAAAAGTTTTTCAAATTTATCGAGATGTATGTAGCTGAAGGCTATGCCAAACAATGCGCTTTAGCGCCTCGTCACGACGCTATAGCGCCCTCTTTTTGACAAAGCCTTAAACACGACGTGTGAATAGCAAAATTCCCGTATCATTGACCGTAAGTCAGTTCAAAGACTGACTTACTATAAACTTTCCGTTCTTCAAAGCTTCTCTAAAATAATACTTCCATAGTCATTGAACTTCGGGTAATGAAAGGGATCAAATAACAAGAAATCAAGAGTTCACAATAGTAGCAAAAAGGATTCCGGCGTATCTGAACGAATAGCTAATTAAAAGTCCTTTTTACAAAGGGTACCGAACTCAAAGTATACTTAAATCTTTAATGGCCATTCACGATAGCGATCCATCGATTGACTGCTCCGTGGCTCAGTTGGCAGTGATGTGGACTGAGTAAGCGTGTGCAGTGCACCCGGGTTCTATTCCCGGGCGGGGCGAATATTGATATGATGAATATCGATGTTTGTTTCCGGTCTGGGTGTGATGTTCGTCTCTGTATGTGTTTCGGGCACCCTAGATACAGGTTCTTCCTAGTTAGGGGCTCTGAGTGTGATATGTTATTATTATTATTATCGATCCATTTGGCACGTTGTCGTTCCAAAATTCGTCCGTGAATGAGGAAACACTGTGGGTCCAATCCCAAATGGATAGGCTCGGCACGATTGAATTCCAATGCATGGACAAAAAAGTTGAACTCGCCAATTTGTATGACGAATTAGTGATTTAAACCTGGTCTAGTGATTAAGACCAGGTTTTACTCTTTTGGTAGAGCAGAAAATCTGTTTTTCAGTCGACGCGGACACTCAAAATGAGCAAATTGAACGGCTCGCTGGCGCGTTCGTGAATGCCATGAATTTGGCGCAACGCGACGTCGAGTATGAGCCGAACTTACATTCAACTCTTCTGTTTATGTCAATGATTTGAGGGTCTACGACTAATACAAATACTGTGCTAGGAATTAATTTCAAAATGTAATGCAATTATTTCTTTCCCCTTTAGAACGCAATCCTGCCAAAGTATGTATTTTTGATTTTTTTAAATTTTCTTATAAAGAAAACAGGGCTACTTGATAAAAGCCCTTTTAGAGATTACTAGTCGACCCGGCGAACTTCGTAACGCCTAACCTATTACTATTTTGTGCATGTATTATACCTACAAACCTTCCTCTTGAATTACTCTATCTATTAAAAAAACCGCATCAACATCCGTTGCATAATTTTAAAGATATAAGCATACATAGGGACAGACGCGGGAAACGACTTCATTTTATACTATGTATTGATGATGAAGATGTAGCCTTCTGTAAACTTTCTGTTAGGGATGTTATATTTTAGTAGTAAAGTGTTCTCGTCATTTATCTTTATGTTATTTTTCATGTTTCTGAAGAAATTTAGGTAAATACCACCTTATATCGTTCTTACATCGAAAGGGCATATAAACACAATATGAATTACATTGTATACGAAAAACATAATTATTAATATAGGTACGCTTATCGAAGCGGGATCAGGGTTAAAAGGTAATTTTCAAACAAAACTGGCTTTCGGTCCTGAAATTCTGGGATCCTGGTACTAGCTAATCCGACTTATAAAAGTACTCTGGCCGGATCCGTGGTAACCTTAATCCTATATAATTGTTTAAGTAAATCTATTCCATTTTGTTAGATTTTTCTGATAAAAGGTTTAATCGATTTCGAGTTTTATATTTTTTAATAAATTTACCTTATTTCAGAATCAATTTTGGGAATATCAATATCTATAAAACTCTTCCGTTACTGACTGACTAACTGACTGACTGACTGACTGACAGACAACGCAGAGCCGAAACTACTGGGCTTAGCGGGCTGAAATTTTGCATGTAGGTTCCTTAGGGAGTGTAGGTGAGCACTAAGAAGGGATTTCCCGAAATTCCCACGGGAACGGGACAAAACGGGAATTTTGTGTTTATGAGGAATCTGCGCGGGAAAAACCGCGGGGCAGCCTCTAGTGTTTTTATAATTTGTATACAGAGCGTCGACGCCTGCAATCAAATATGTTTTCAGAAAAAACATTTTCCTAAACAAAAATATAAAGTTGTAAGTTCTTTTCCTGGCAATCTTACCAATTAATTGGAGGTTAGAATCAAAATATAGTTTTCGGATCTCATTACGTTTATTTATTGCACTAAAACTGCCAGCTAGTTAGTATAACAGCTCTACAATAATTTAAGTTATCTTTGTTCATCTCTAGTGCACACTATAAGAAGCCGACGATGGTTCTTAATACTCCAGTCATGTAAAATTATTATAATGATATAAAAATATCCAGTAAAGTTTATTTACATGTATTTATAATTGGTTCCGTAGCATAATTTGTAAATAAGTACTTTGTTTTTTTTTTATATTAGTAGGTTAACTTATTGTATTTACTTAATTAAAAAAAATACTTAACAAAATTGTTTCATTACCTTATATTAAGTACTTACCTTATTTAAACATAAACTATAGTTTCTATACAATTTAGACAGAATACTTTTTGAATACCTATAATTTTGTTTGTTGCATCTTTCTTAATCTTATCTCTATATGATGGTACATTAAATAAACTATATAAGAAAATAAATAAATAAGCTATTGTTAATAGAAAATCATCATCATCATCATCGATTTAACATCTCTTCTATTTGAGCCAAACTCTTTCCTCTCGTCTCAGGTACAAAGATGGCGCTAAAAACGAAAGCTAAAGCGCACGCACCGGAAAATGTCCCAAAAACAATATGGCCGCCAAGTACTGGCGTGACGTAGTAGAATCCGGTGACTACAAAGAAGCCCACAAGCCAGGCAAATGTCGTGGTGACGGCTGAGCCTGAACTGCGTACGTTTATACGAAACATCTCGCCTGTAAACGTAGCTGGTATTATCCCGAAGCCTGTAAAGAAAAGCAAGGTTTTAAGGGTTAAAAAAAGGAACAAAGATTCGAACTGAGATTCAAAAAGTCCTTCCTAGTCAGCCATCAAGCATTGAATGTAAGAAATCAGTGACTAATTGGTTAGCCAGCTTAGACTTTGATGAAGTGGAAAGTTTAATTGTAGCAACATAACACTTGACCTACCTAATTACTTATGCTGTCTGGTATAGTAAATGTTTTCTATAATCTTAAGTTGTAGGAAGTATTATTATAAGGTTTGATGTAAGGTGTTTTAGATAGTTTTCACCAATTATTTTTAATCTATGTAGCGCTAAGGATCATAGGCTAATTTGCATGTACTAATACTGTACTATCATTGTAAAGGAAGAGCGGATTCCTCTTATTACAGGTAAATTACTAGCTGTGCCCAGCAGTGTTACCCGCGGTTTATTACGGCAGTAAAAAGTATACTATGAGATTCCAGGAAGTCAGCTAACTCCATACCAAATTTCATTAATACTTTCTTTACGTTCCAGCCGTTTAGACGTGAAGAAGTAACAAACATAAACAGTCACACACTCACAAATTTTCTCATTTATGATATTAATGAAATGAGATATAAGATATAAGGTCAAAATAAAAAAGATTTACCATAACATTGGTTCGATGACAGCTGATTTAGTTTAAAATTTCGACCTATTATGTTTCTTAGGGAAAGTTGTTACGTAAAGTGAGCTATGAGCTTGAGAAACCCAGCTTTAATTTATTACCGACCTGTAAAGAACATCCTTTAAAAATTTACAAAAATCTTTTACTTTTTATTTTATTGCACGGAATCCTAATATTTATGGAGACAAGGGCGTACCAGATTACACTCTGGGCCCATTCAAGAGTTGTAAAAGTGGAAAGGAGCCTTTTAGGTTATACAAAATGAGTTTTTTTATTTACATTCCTTTGAATAAATTAGATAAGCTTGCCCTAGTGCGAGTTTAATTTGGTATTTAAGGGTTATGTTATGGGTTATTGGGGGTTAAATCTGTTTTTTTTTGATGATTTTTTTTTTTAAATAGTTACAATCATAAAAAAAGAAGAAAATAGTTTCAGAACCTACTTGAATCCAACAAACAAACAATCAGATCTTGCCTCTTTAGTTACTTATACATTTCATACACAACGTCACGCCTGTAGCTCATCGGTGTAGACAGAGAGAGACAATTTTTTTCCACTTGCTACGATCCTGACACACATTTTCCGCTTCTTCTAGGAGTCATACGCATTTTCATACATGCACGTCGGTTTCGTGAACACTTCACGCAGCCTTTCCTCAGGACGTCACCAATTTGGCCGGTGAACGTTCTCCGTGGCCTACCTCTTCCAACCGTGCCTTCCGCATCCGCTCTGTATATTTTTTCATCAATCTCCTGTCATCCATTTGCTTTAAGTGTATTAAAAACCAGTTTACCGCGATGCCATATCTTCTAAACTATAAGTCAAAAATCTGGCACAGTATGACACTAGATAATCCTGATTAGTATTTTTAGAGCACAGTCAAGTAGTCCTTACTTAAAAGAACAAAATTATAAACAGATTGTTGCTAAAAGTGGCCACTTTTAGTAAAACTTAGTAAACTGGCTCTATACCACCGAAGCATACCCTTTTTAATCATGGTCACTTCACTATATACTCTTTCAAATGTTAAGTGTAGATAGTATAAAAAAACACTTACCCAAATCATAAGATAGGAAAAATAGAATTAAAGTGACAAGTGGTATCCATCCTATACTTTCGACCCAAGGATATTGCGTTTGTTCGAGAAGATAAAAATATACTGCAAGAACAGCCTGAAAACCAAACATGATATTATTAATAACTAGTCGACCCGGCAAACATCGTATCGCCTAACCTATTACTATTTTATGCATGCATTATACTTATAAACCTACCTCTTGAATCACTCTATCTATAAAAAAAAAAACCTCCACACAAAGACGTATACCTATACCTATATCACACAAAGGTACGATGTAAAAACAAAAATAACAAGTAGGTACTCATTTAAAGACGGTTAAAAATAAATGAAGATTTAACAATCATTCACAATTTAAAACAAAAGAAGCACAACATTGTAAAGTGTTTTACAGTTACCGTAAAATGCAAATTTAGAGTCAACTTTAGTTCTCTGATTCTGTTTTAACATCATAAGTACTTACATTATGTTACTAAACTAATTTTTAGATCTTATCCAAATCTTATCTACCTACCAACATAGAAGACGATTTCTATATGTTACCACGTGGATCAGCTTTTCTCTCAATAGGTAGTTGATCCTTTTGAATATTGTTTGCTTTGTAAGTACATATTAATTTTGTTTAGATGAATATTCTGTAATAACTTATGTCGAGTTACCAGGCAGGATTCTTATATTTTAGGAAAATGATGCCTAAGCCATGTCATAAACCTTTTGGGTACTTTGAACTGGTACTGTACTGTTATAAAAATAGCTAAGTCGGAAACTGATTATTTTCTACTGAATTTTTTGCTTTAATATTGAGGAGAAGGAATGTGGAGAATAGATGTGGCCAAAATTTTACTTATTAAGGGCTTGCACGGTGCGAAACTAGCGCCACTCCAGATATAAATAATTTATATCTTTTAAACCATGGCTGAAGTCAAAAATATGGGTCTTTAACTCCCTAGAAAATCTTGCTTAGAATTTTAGAGGCCCTGTTGTGTAGCTTTCAGGTTCAAAATCAAATAAAAAAACCGTTTGTTGCCTAAAGCACTTTAGTTTCATATCGTTCGTTTTATCAACGTTGGACCCGGCCGCAGTAGTAGTGGTCGCTGTAACCGCGGCGACAAGCTGACCCCGTCTCACGTTGGTAATAAAACATAAACTCGGCTAAACGTGGGTCCGATTCTTGAACTGGTGCCTTGCCTAACCCTTCGGGGAATAAAAGGCGTGAGATTATGTTATCTAACATACCAAGCTGACGGTACAAGAAGCTGTAGACACAAGCAAAAGAGTCCTCCTTCCAGATCTTTCCACGAAAAATGGCGTGGTACAACTTGCGCTCAGCTGGGTCACTCCTATAATGATGGTTGCCAAATTCGGAGGCACGCTCGAGCCGGCTAGTTCAAATATGTTTGTTGCGAAGAATAACACTGCAATCACTCCGCTCAGCTGTTGCAGTATTCCTAGAAGAGTATTGGTAAATATTTATGAAACTCATTTTGATTACTACTGATACTAGTTGCCCCGGCGAACTTCATACCGCCAACATAGAATGTGGTGCAAACATTCCTCTTGAAGCAATTGCAAGAGCAAAGAACCTGATTTGTTTTGTTATGTCACTTGTCCTATGGATTCTGTTGTGAAAAGTTCATGTTTTGCAAACCAATAAATTTTCTGAGACCTAAAATTAAAAGTGTGTATGGTTTGAGTATTTTAGGGTTTCAGGGTTCGCTAAAAGCGTGGACAGAATCAAAATCCGTTGCGTAGTTTAAAAGATGTAAGTACACATACACACAAATAGCGGGAAACGACTTTGTTTTATAATTGTAGTGATGATGCTAGTCTACATCCCTGCACTTTTTATACGAGAATTTTATATATAAGCTTTTAAAATCTATAGCAGTTGAATCAAGCAAGTCTTAGAAATGTCTGAACTATGAAAAAAACTGGGAACCTTGCTCTAGAGCGATTATTATACTTGCCTAAGGTCAAAAGTATGAACAGGGCTTTCCTATTGCTTTTGACTGTGAACATCTGGATCCAATCGACCTTCGATTGTTTCTCGTCTTCTAAACTCCGCTTTGTGGCTATAACCACGTCCGTCTCGTGCTCCCTACAAAGTAACTGAAGTATCTTTTGTGCTTCTTCATCGTTTCCTGGAAGCATTCAACATTTATGTTTCAAGTTTTATTCTTGTTCAGATTTCAGATAATAATAATATTGGTCTTTGTGCAAAAGACAAAATGTAGAGGCGTGTTCGAAAGTGTCCTTTTACGGAGATTCGGTAAGAATACTTTGTGGGCACAGAGTTCGCTCTATATGAGTTTTGAAGGTTATTTAAATCAAGTAATTCTCAATCTATAGGAGGTAAAAATCTGGAATTTCAACCTTTTAGAATAACCAAATAACAATAACTTTTTTGAGGTTAACAAAGTTTTTTATAATTAAGAAACACAAGCGGAATCAAAAAACCTCGATACATTATTTCGTCAAAGATAACCTTTCCAAAAACGGGAATTCGAAATTACTAGTTCTTCGAAATTACCGACTAGTTTTTGGTAAAACTACCTAGGAACAAAGATAATAAATAAAATCAAATTCTGGTAATTCAGAATTGATTTAAAAGTTATAATTTAAAATATATTCAATATTTATTACTTTTTCCAATAAAATGTGGTAACCGATGTGCGACTGAATGATTAACCCTTTTCCTCAATGCAATATTGAAGTTCTATCTCTGTTCATTCGGTCGTTTGATTTATTTGTCGTATATCGTCTTAAGGCTCCCATTAAACCGGCAGCATAGAAAACGTTCACTGCTGGACATAGCCACAGATCGCAATCCCCCAAACCTACATTTTATGAACTCTCGCAACCTTTACCAGAGTCGTCTACCAGTTATTGTGGGGAGTCTGGTGCTCTTTATCTTTTGGATCGCAGTTGCCACTCGAAATCTGAATCTGAATCTCTTCCTTGAACTATGTGCTCTGCCCACAGAACAAGGAAAACTGCTCTCTCTGCTCTGCCCATTACAAAATCTATTGTTTCGTAAATTTAGTGCCTCCGTAGTTAAATTGGCACTGGCAGTGATTTCGACTGAGATGCAGGGGCACCGGGTTTGATGCCCGGCGGGTCAAAAGTTGTTGTTTGTTTCTCGATCTGCGTATTTGTTCGTTTTTATATGCGTTTGAGACTACAGATTTTAACTAGTTAGGTTTTCATTACGTTATTTATTTATTTAACTAAAGGCTGCCCAGCGGTATCACCCGCACAGATTTATCATTAACAACAAAATCCCGTTTTTTCCCGTTCGATTTTTTTCCTTAGTGCTCCCCTACACTCCCCAAGAAACACATGTGCAAATTTTCAACCCGCTACGCCCAATAGTTTCAGCTCTTCGTTGTCTGTCAGTCGGTCAGTCAGTAGCAGAAAAGTTTTTTTAATATTGATAAGTACCTTTTAAAACCTGGTAAACGGGAGTCTCCGGTATAAAGAATAGTCCAATCATATATATTATTGTCATGCATATCCCAACTAAACCAGTGGCTGCATAGGACACGTAAGGGCCAACCGAGTAGATCACTAGAGTGCCCATAGTATTGAATATACCAATTGATGTCAGTAATATACCACGGATTTCTGTTGATCTGAAAAAGAGAGTCATAAGTAACTAGAAGCTTCACCGCGCTTTCACCCGTGCATATTTCTCATAAACACTAAAATCCAGTTTTTTCCCGTTTCCATGGGAATTTCGGAAAATTATTCCATTATGCTCCTACACACCCCAAGGAACCCACGTGTAAAATTTCAGCCCGCTACGTACAGTTGTTTCGGCTTTGCGTTGTCTGTCAGTCAGTAACGGAAGAGTTTTATATATATTGATTTTGAGTAATGTTTTTTTATCGATTTAAGAAATACTAGTTTGCTCTCCGTGGCTTCGTAAGCTCATTTTCCGTTGGAATCCAAAAATTCAAAATTCGATCGTTTCCGTAAGATTTTCGGGATAAATCATTCTTAATTTCATGGGATAAATAGTATTCTGTATATCCTTCTCGTGGTTCTAAGCTACTTATGTGCAGTCACTGACTCTTTAAGCGTAACACTTTTGTCTATGGTCTCGTGTGCCCTAAACTGTAATACCAGAAAACAAAGCCTTTTTTGCAACTCAGAAAAATCTTTGTAATGGTACTATTACAAACTTTAAATTTTTATTTGGGTTTTGAATTCTAGTATTTCCGACTGACAAATATCTCGTAAAAGGCACCTGTAACTTATCAAATCACTGGTGGTGTTACGCTGAACGAGTCCCTGTCTATACCTATTTTGAGCCATGTTGGTTCAGTAGCTTAGCCGTAATTACGTAACAGAAACAGTCAGAGTTACTTTTTCATATTTCTTAGATATGGATTCTTTTGCAATAACTTACGCGATTTCTCCCAGGTAGACCACAATACCAACTGCAATGATGCCTATTCCGAATCCTTTAACGATCCTCAGGGCGTATATTGTCTCAATGTTATCTGAAAAATATAGCTGTATACTTACAGACTATAATATGTACGCTAGCGGAATAAAATGCTAAAGCGTTTTTCAAACAGACGGCGCCATAGCCTGGCGCTAGAGAGCGCTAGCCTTAAACGGCGCTCTCTAGCGCAAGGCTTGCGCCGACTTGTAATGTACAGTGGCGGACTAGGAGGCCGTAACAGATTTGTCTATGGTTTCGTCAACCCTAGACTGTATAACCAAAGAACAAGAGCTATTGTTCAATACAGAAAAACCGGAAGTGTTACGCCGACCGTGTCCGCCACTGTACTATGACATGGTAATACCGTATTACTCTTTATTATACTGTGGTAATAGTGTCACAAAATCATTGGTTTCGTAATACAAGCAACTTTACCCGACCAATTTTTCATTACAAAATCTCTGTATTTATTAGGCATAATAAGTGTGAATCTGTTGCGAAAAATTAAAAACAGAAAACGTTAAAACCTAGTTTTCAATAGTTTTAGTAATATACTAAAACTTCATGGCGATTGGAAAATAATTAGTAGTAGAGAAACGTTTCCTCTTTTTGTATGGACGCGTTCGGGGTATAATTCAAAGTCGAGTCGGAGTTTGAATTGGAACTCAAACCATTAACATTTAATCTAAACTCGGTCTCAGCCTACGCTCGGCAGAGTATGAGGCGGCTGCGCCAGGATAATCAATGCAAAGTCTATCTTTCTCACACTCGAGCTTCAGAACGATATGTAACGTCAATTTGGGATATTTATAGCTACAGTTAATCTAAATTTTAAATAATATAAATGGTCAATCCTACTTGTAAAGACGACCATGATGAACGAGACCAGGGTCAGGACGCCGCCCGCCATGAGGCACGGCTTCCGGCCGACCACATTCGACAGGTAACCCGATATATGTGGACCTGAAAGGAAGCCATAAACTAGGTATTATTGAATTGTTAGTATTTCATATTTCATGTATTTAATACTAAGGTTTTATGGTATTCCACGCCGCCACCACACAGAACTGTAAATTCAAAATGCATGCTTTGATTGTCGTTAAAGAAAACTAAGGGAAAACCCGATAGCCTGGTTTGATTATGGTTGCTCACAATGATAGTCCTTTTGGTGACCTGTGAGCTTGGCTATGTAGCGGACGTCTTTTAGCTGAGATGATGATTATGAAGATATTATGTTCTTATGTTTTCAATCTGAACAGTGATAATGAAAATATTATTAAATCAATACACGGTCATTTTTTATCGTGGCGAAAACTTTGAGGACTAACCCTGTTATTCATAAAAAGTTAAAGAGGATTTTAGTTATTTGACATATGTCAATTTAGACTGGATGTCACGTATTTACTATACAACAAACCAGAGAAGTAGACCTCCAGTAACGCTACTTAAAATGTACTGTATCTTTATGAATAGGACGGTTAGTCTTTGAATATACTATAATTTTTTTTTTGACTCATTAATCTTTTTTGAAAATTTCAAAATTAAAATACTTATTTAAGGCTGATGGACTCCTTGTTCACCTCCCTGCGCATTGCCCTCCATCCCCTAACTTGTCTGGCACCAGCTAAGCCACCCTAGGTCATTGTTCTGATGCTACACAACGTTTTTTTTTACAAAAAATTTCGAAGTACCTCAAATGAGCACGGTTCATTATATTTCAATTTTGTTTTCAGGAATCAGTCCTGTTTATCTAGCCTAACATGTGTTAAATTTTCCTCCACGGTAAAAAAGTAACCGTGTATAGGGCACATGTTCCTATATCCTAAAAGTAAAGTAGTAGTAGTAGTTTCTTAAAAGTATGACAATAATAATAATAACACATCACACTCAGAGCCCCTAAGTAGGAAGAACCTGTGTCTAGGGTACCCGAAACACACACAGAGACGAACATTACACCCAGACCGGAAACAAACATTGATATTCATCATCAATATTCGCCCGCCCGGGATTCAAACCCAGGTGCAAACGCTTACTCAGTCCACATCACTGCCAACTGAGCCACGAAGCAGTCAATGTATGTAAGCTGTAACAGGACAAGGTATGACAGTTTTATTCTTACCTATACAACAACCAACGTACAGTAGGGAGCCAGACCAAGAAGCTTGGACTTCAGTCATGGGTTCCGGCAGAGTGGTCTGGTCGTCTCGCATCAGCTTTGCCGTGACGGGCGCCGTCCAACCCATCCCGAAACCCACCAGCATCTGCCCGATGTATACTATAGGAGAATATCCAGAGTTATTTTTATAAGATAACTGGAAGAACCGGCGAAATTCGTAGGTACCCCGCGGTTTCTCCCCCGCAGATTTCTCATAAACACCAAAATCACGTTTATTCCATGGTAATTTCGGCTATTTATTCCTTAGTGCTCCCCTACTTTCCCCAATGAACTCACGTGCAAAATTTCAGCCTGCTACGCCCAGTAGTTTCAGCTCTGCGTTGTCTGTCAATCAGTCAGTAACGGAAGATTTTTATAGAATAGAATAGAAAACACTTTATTGCATACAATACAAAAGTACATTAATAAATACAGGGTACAAACAAATTGAATTTGCATGCAATGGGCGGCCTTATCGCTAAAAGCGATTTCTTCCAGGCAACCCACTTAGAACTTTATGCAGACGAACATATTAAAAAGCTCTTAAAGTAGGTTTTATATGTATTGATAAACCTGCCTCGTGAAACACTCTATCTATATAATAAAAATCCGCTGTACAGTAATTTAGAACAGGTTTAAGTCTTTTTGTGGTAGAGCCGTTAATGTTGCCACTATTGTTTCCGAGCTTCGGGAGGTCTCTAGCTCTCTGACTCCTCATTGGTTGTCTCGGTATGTATTTTTGTATTAATAGGATTTGGTTGTTAAAATGGAGCGGTCCATTTAAACAACCAAATCTAGCCAACCAACTAGCCTAATCAACCAACCAACCTCTTATGAGCTGTAGACAAGAGACTGGGTTTGTGGTCTCCATTCAATGTCGTCGTCTAGTGTAGATGGTCGCGTTGTTAAAAACGACCTAGCTCCAAAAACTTAAAAAAAAAAACAACTTACTGCATAGTGCAATTGGAACCTGCCTTTTAACAAAAGGTCTGAACTTGAACCACTCTTTCCATTTTGAGTTTCTAAAACACTCTAAACAACTATCGCACATTTTAATAAATTGCACAATCGTCTACTCTTAATAAGTTTCTTTTCACAAATAATTATAAAGATAAGAATATTATTTAATATCTTATTTATTTATTAATCTTTGTTATCACAGACAATACGGCAGCGGCGGCTACATGACTTAATTTTTTTATTTAATCACAATTTTCGCTATTTCTCGACACGTAATAAAATGTGATAATGAAATTTTAATTTAAATATATCAACATCCAACAGTGATTTTAACTTGAGATAAGAAAAGGAACAGAGCAAAACGTTTATTAGGTATACGTAGGTTCTTGTATTTTTTTTGTGAAAAAGTTTTACTTTCTTTTTTTTTTTCTCTATATTTTGGCTTTTTAAGTTAAGGTATTTCATATATTATTAAATAGCTGCCATGTCTGTCATACATACATAATCTCACGCCTTTTATTCCCCGAAGGGTTAGGCAGAGGTACCAGCTCAAGAGCCGGACCCACGTTTAGCCGAGTTTATGCTTTATTACCAACGTGACAAGGGGCCAGCTTGTCGCCGCGGTTATAACGACCACTACTGCGGCCGGGACCAACGGCTTAACGTGCCTTCCGAAGCACGGAATCATCTTACTTTTCGGACAATCAGGTGATCAAGCCTGCAATGTCCTATCCAACCGAAAACAACCACAACGTGATTTTTGTGAGAAATCAATATGTGGTGTTTTCTGCGGGGATCGAACCCACAACCTTCCGAGCCCTAATCAAAGGCGCGACGCGCTACGCCACTGGGCTACGGAGGCGGCCATGTCTGTCATCGACCCAAAATCAAAGAAATATCATATTAATTTACTTTTTCAATAATGAAAATAAAGTGATAATATTGCTTAATTTTAATACATTTTTTTCTCATCTCAATTTAAATAAAGTTGGTGATTTTCTGAGTGAGGCCACTTAAAATACAAATATCCTTCCATGTTAAAAGCAAATGTTTTTCCATTTTTGTGGTTATCTGTGGGCCATTTCTGAAATGAAATGAAATGAAATATGTTTATTTGCTCGAATATGGGTACAGTATGTGGTTAAGTTTTCCAACGTTATGTAGATCCGGACATATTCTGCCAATCTAGCGTGCAAATATTTAAAGTTAAATTAGTGCTACTATTTACATAACAAGAACTTATGACTAGCTTATGGTTATATAAAAAAAAAAACCTAATTTTCTACATATTTATTCTTATCTAAAAAGTCCTTAAGTCACAAAGATATTCAAACAATTTCTTTTTGAATGGAAGAAACGGCAAGTCTTTTAACTGTTCCGGAATATTGTTAAAAATTTTAATAGCCATGCAGAAACTGTTTTTGGTGGCTATTTGTAGTTTTTAACCGACGAAAAAACAAAAAGGAGGAGGTTCTCAATTCGTCGCGTATATTTTTTTTTTTTTTTTTTATGTATGATCACGCATAACTTTTTACTGTGTAGACCGATTTTAATAATTCCTTTTTTAATCGACAGGGCATACCTTGAAGTTGGTCCCATAAAAATTTGAAAATAAAATTCCAACCCTAAGGGTGGAAAAATAGGGGTGACTTTATTGTTTACTCACAGATTGTATTGCCGTGTTGTGATTTACATGATAACTGCTAGGTATAATCATGAGTCTTTTTTATATGAATGTTAATAATCATAATCTCAGCCGATAGACGTCCACTGCTGGACATAGGCCTCCCTCAAAAATCGCCTCACCGACCGGTCGTGATCGAACCTCATTCTGTTAGTCCCTAAACCTTAACCAGGTTGTGTGGCCACCTTGTGGGGTGCGACCACCCTGTGGAGGGTGATTGGCTGGGGTCAAAAAAATTAGCCCAAAAAAAACTGAAAAGCAGAAAATAAAAACTTTTTATCAAAAAATTAAACCGCCGAAAAAACTGAAAAGCATTAAATAATTGGGAAACATTTTCTATTAGGACTTAATTTCCTCACTTCTTAAAGTAATTTTGGTTAACCAAGAAATTTTGAGTCGGTGCCACAGAATCAACGAATAACGATCACTAAATTACTTGAAATTCAAAGAAATAACCGAAAAACGTGTGCCGCCGCGCATCGCGCTATAGGTAGTTAAGGAATTTGCTTGTGTGGTGTGGCACCGACTTAAAATTTCTTGGTTAACCAAAATTTTTTTAAGAAGTGAGGAAATTAAGTCCTAATAGAAAATGTTTCCCAATTATTTAATGCTTTTCAGTTTTTTCGGCGGTTTAATTTTTTGATAAAAAGTTTTTATTGAACTGGGATGTACAGATTTTTTGCATTTCGACCTCTAGCATTGTACATTTCATAATTTTTTTTAAATATATAGGGATTTTTCTTAACAAAAATGCAGATTTCATAAATATACATTGCAGCCAAGGGTAAGATTTTAAATTTCTTGAATAATGGCCTACAACTTTCCCGATACCCTGCGTTATTCAAAGCTCGAATACATTTTTTTTGAACCTTAAATGCCCTCTCGACATCAACGGAGTTGCCCCACAGTATGAGTCCATATCTGAGCACTGATGCAACATAACCGTGGTACGCGCAAAGTGCCGCCTCCTGTGATGCTATCCGCCTAATGCGTTTTATAACATAAACAAAACGATCCAATTTTTTGCAAACTCTCTCAATTTGAGGTTTCCAATTACAATGCTTGTCTAGTGCTATTCCTAAGAAAATTGTAGAATCAACTTCCTCAACATTGTTTTTGTCAAAATTAACATTAAGGCTGAGTGGCGCCGTATTGTACGATTGAAATCTAATGAGTTTTGTTTTGCTTATATTTACGTTTAAATTATTATTCTCTAAATAATCAATTGTTTTATTCAGTGTAACATTCAATTCCTGTTCAAGTGTCATTTTATTATTATTTACTATTAGTGTAGTATCATCTGCAAAAAGAATACAGTCGTATGGCGTAATATTCGGAAGATCATTTATATACAATAAGAAAAGAAGAGGACCTAAAACACTCCCTTGTGGAACTCCAGAGCAATTTAATTTATAGTTTGATCTGAAACAATGCTTTTCCTTTCCAATTATCCTATTTATTTCCACACATTGTTTCCTTCCGTTCAGATAGCTTTGTATCCATTCTAGACTGTTACCTCTTATTCCATATTTATATAACTTTTCTAATAGTATTTTATGGCAAACAAAATCAAATGCTTTGCTCATATCTAAGAATAAACAAGCATCCGGAATTTTATTCTCTAAGCTTTCAGTGATATTTTTAATCAAATGAAAACATGCTAAAGAGGTTGATGAATTTTTCCGAAAACCATATTGTTCATTTTTTAGAATTTTATATTTTGCTATAAATTTATTCAATTTGTTGTACATAGCCTTTTCGTAGACTTTTGAGATAATAGGAATGAGAGTAATTGGTCTATAGTCGTTAGGCTTACGCGTATCACCTTTTTTGAATAAACGTTTTACTATAGATAATTTGAGCAACCTCGGAAATTTACCATCTTGAAATGATAAATTAATGGCATGAGTTAAGGGTTTGACTATTAATGGAGCGGCCAATTTAAGAATTTTTGTGTCAATATTATCGTGCCCAATAGATATTGAATAATTTTAAGAGTTTCTATTTCGTCAATAGGTGTAAGATACATGGTGTTAGGATAATTAATTAATTCAATATACTGTTTTCTTTGAGCTGTGTCTGTTTTTAAATTCTTGTTCGTCAGGTTAATAAAAAAACTGTTAAATATTTCACAGATATCACTAGGGTTCGTAAATGTTTTATTATTGAAATTTATTTCTGGTATATCGCCATAATTTTTCTTGGAGCTTTGTTCGTTTTTAATAACTTCCCAAGTGGCTCTACAGGTTTTTTTACCTTTACCTTTAATGTAAGTTGTATTAGTATTTTTTTGAGCTTGTGCTATACAGCGTCTTAAAACTTTGGAATATTGTAAATATTTCAATTTGTTAGCTTGTTTGTTACCGACATTTTTATGATATTTAAGATATAACTGTCTCTTAACATTACAGGCTTTTTTTATACCAGAGCTTAACCATTTATTTTTAATTGGTTTATTTGTTACTTTTATTCTTAGGATCGGGAAACAAAGTTCAAAAAATAAAGATAGGGTTTCATGAAATAGATCAAATGCATATTCTGAATCTTGACATTGTAAAACATCATCAAAAGACAAGGCCGATAAGCAATCTAGAAATTTTCTAGTATTGTCTTCGCTAATGTCACGCCTTTTTTCTGACCAGACTTTTGGTTTACTTTTGTAACTTTTTGATTTCGTTAAAAACGTAAAGTTTTGCCCAGTTTCATGATCCGAAAGCGCTAGATCGTGGACTTTAGCAATAATCTCTGTTTTTATATCACTTGCTATAAGATCTAAACATGATTTCTTTCTAGTTGGTTCATTAATATGTATACTTATGTTATAATTACTTAAAATTGTCTTTAATTCCTGAGATGCTTTATTATTATGTATTAGATGATCGATATTCCAATCACCAGTGATTATTATATTCATTCGTTTTTTTGACAGTTTTTCAAGCATATCTTCCAGTTTAGACAAGAAGTTCCATGCATTAGATTTTGGTCTTCTATATATGCATACAATAATTACTTTTAAATCTGGTATTTCAATTCCACAGCCCTCAAATACATAAATAGTTGAGTTTATTACAATTTTTTTAAATTCAATATAATTTTTAACCAATATACATGAACCTCCTCTACGTTCATTTTCTCTGCAGTATGAAGCGGCTAGTTTATAATTTTTAAGGTTCAGGTTCGCTTCAGTTCCTTTTTTCATTAATGTTTCTGTTAAGCAGACTATAATTATATTTTTTTGAAGTTCGATTAAAGCAACTTCTAATAAATCTCTTTTACTTAAAATACTCGCTATATTTTGATGAAATAAAGTTATTCTATTGTAATCAACGAAATAACTGGAGTGATGAGGGAGGTAACTGATCTTCCTTAGGTGATGATTGAACCTCGACTTTGTTTTTTATTTGCTTTAAAAAATAATAAGGTATTGTTCCTCGAGGTGCTAAGCAGGCGGACGTTTTGTTGCAGATTTTATTGTTGGAATTGTATGTTGATATGTTATTTTTAATGTTTTTATTATATAGATCAATCATTTTAGTTTTAAAATTATTGAGATATTGATTATTGTAGTTAATGAAGTCTATTTCTATATTTAGCTTAAAAGTAAGTGTTCTGAGATATCTGCGCTCATCTTTGTTGTCAATTTCAATAAGTTTACAATTTTCGTATTGTTTAATGAACAACTTAATATGCCTGTTCAAAGTATTAGTATTAAGATATAGACTGTTTTGAACAGCCAAAAGAAAAACTTTGTTATTTCTTAAGAGAAACAAAGCGTTACAAAGCTGTGCTAGAAATTTGAACGGGTCCTTTTCATTACAACCTAAGCCCAATACAATAACATCATCTTTGGCAACATTTTCAGCAAGGTTCTTAATGTTATTATAAAAATCTAAAGTTAATGCATTCGGCTTGGTGAGACTAGAAATGTCGTAATTATTATTCCATGAGTTTTTCCTAGTCTTTACTAATTCTTCCGCTAATCCTTTTACAAGCTGGTCTCCTATAATGTGGATTCTGGATTTCTTTAATTCTAAATTCTTTAGAGGTATTATAGTGTTTTTATCAGGCTGAATTAGATTTTCCGTATTTTCAACAGCGATCGTTATGCCTTCTTCATTATTGTTCAAATGTTCTAGGTCTTTAGATATATTCATTGACTCAATGCTAATATTTGATATCTCATCTTTTTCTATAGATATTGAGCCTTTATTTTTACGCTTGTTTTTCTTTTTTCTCGATGAAGTATTTGAATTTTGAATCATTGTTGAGCTGGATTTGTTTGGGTTGATTACCAATTTCTTTAAAAGTTCCAATTGATTAAGGACTTCTGCGTATTCAATTTTAATTTTCGATATTCCATCAGTATGCGTTTCTCCGCTGTGAGAAATGATGACCGAGTTTGCAATGTGTGTATTCATATATTTACGTACACAGTTTCATAAAACAAAACATAACAACATAATCTAACGTAAACCCCCACTCTTTGTTTTTTGTATAAATTTATTATGTTAAGTAAGATAACATATTTTTACTATATAGATTAGAGCGATCACAGCAACAGATAAACCTCTCACGGTTTTCGTTTGCTGGTTATTGTAAAATGTATGATGTTATTATATATCAATAAAATATTAAAAAAAAAAAAAAAAAAAAACGCCTTTAATTCCCCGAAGGGTTAGGCAGAGGCACCAGCTCAAGAGCCGGACCCACTTTTAGCCGAGTTTATGTTTCAGTTTATGTTTGTATAGTTTCATTGATGGCTATCATCATCATCATCATTTCAGCCGTAGGACGTCCACTGCTGGACATAGGCCTCCCTCAAGGCTCTCCATCTGTACCGATCGCAGGTGGCCTGCATCCAGCGTGGACCCGCAGCCTTGCGCAGATCATCCGTCCATCTGGTCGGTGGACGTCCTACGATACGTCCTATTGATAGCTATAAATAAACCTAATTATATACTAAGTAGTTTTAATATGTTGTAACAGAATATAATTCAATGATTTAACTCATGCTCACGACCTAGTATTATCTCAACATAATGTTTTTTGATAAAATGAATAAACTGATATTAATTTTACTAGGTAACAACGTTTTAAGCGAGCGATACACTTTCCTTACATTACTTTAAACAAATTTTATAAATTTATAGGAACGTATGAATAGATTTTCAGAAATTAGTTTTCCTGTGTTTAAATATTTGCAAGTTGCTTTCTATAAGGGCTTTATCTGGAAGCTCAAAGTCACTGAAATAGACTTGGGTACTCCCAGCTCCGGAGAGGGATTGGACTTATCTTGTCCGGATCCGCTCTGGGATTCTACTCATCTTATCGAGCCGGGTCCCCTTTCTTATTCCGATTCCCATACGCTCCAAGCACTTCGCGCGAGTCATCAAATCTGGATCCGTCCGCGTCTAATCTCAGCCCGCCGCGCGAACATTGACATTGGGTGTGACCGAATCGTCGACCGGGCCCCCGCCGCCGCGCCGTCCGCCGCCGCCGGGCCGAGCGAGCGCGAGCGCAGTATCCGAACGATCCTAATCTGATTCTTATTTATTCCCATCTCATCCCATCCCAGTCTTCCTCAGAAGTCTGAGACGACGTGACGTGCGAGTTCGTCCGAGCCGAGCTCTCGCTCCGGACTTATTTGGGATCCGGCTCGATAAGAAAACTGTGGAGTGATTCAGATTTTATGATCCGGGAGAGGATCTAGCTCATTTAAGTCTTCTTGTCCGGAGTTACCCAAGCCTACACTGAAAGGAATGGAAAGGGTATATGCTTATAAAATTTCACTGCATGATCGAATCGATGTTATCAGAAATGATGAGAACCGAAGAGGAACCAAAGTTAATGACATTCTAAAGTAATGCAAAACAAAATTGAGGTACACAGTGACATAACTACCAAGGGACGACCTGGGGCAGTGCCCTGAGGCTCTTAAGCTCAGGGGGCCCCTCAGACCCTGACTTACTAATTATCAACTGACTAATGGTTTTATTCCGAAATATAAAATTTACCATATTCCAGGAAAGCTAATTTGATAAAATACAGAGAAATTCCCAAAAAGTCTCGAAAATCTTAGTTTGACATTAGAAAGGAACGGGGTCCCCAGGCTACAGGGGCTCCTAACGTAAATGGACAAAAATGTCATCTGCAATGTCACATTTGGTGCTTCTCGGTCATAAACATATAAAAATTTCATACTTTTTACTAGCTAACCAGACTTGACGATGCAGTGCTCTAAGTTCAGGAGGCCCTCGGAATCTTGTTAGGTCCAGGGCCTTTGGTTACCTAGTTACGCCACTGGAGGTACATAGCCCAAAGAAGAACAGATGCCTGTAACATATGTATAGATAATACATTATTGATTTTATCGAATATAGGGTAACATGCCCTATTACGGCGCGTTTTGACGACATTTTAAAGTAGGGTAAGAAATTAAACATTTCTAAATATTTTAGCAGATATTTGATATTTTTTTTGACAGTCATGATAATTATATTTTCTATTTCAGTTGTAGTTTTATTTAGTTTTAGAGTGATAATTAATTTTAAATAAATATTTTGTCTGACAATTCGGAATTCCTATTACGGCGGCAAAAAAAAGTTTGAAGCCCATTACGGCGGTAAGCACAGCCTATTACGGAGTATGGGATGACAACGCACTCACGATGAAACATTTTCATCTCAGCTCATGGTTCCGTGCAATCAGAAAATGGTATGCAATGGCTGTAATTGTTACTGGCACTGTACATAAATACAGGTTCTTCCTAGTAAGGGGCTATTTTGATAATATTTTGTGTATCAACTATTTAATAAATGGCCTCGCGCTAAGAAGTTTCCAGTAATATAATTAGTTTAGGAAACACGAATAATGAATATTTGGCTGTATGGGCTACTATGTTCCTTTGCCTGACCTGAACGGGCAAATAGCAAAACAACAATCAATCAATCAATCTACGACATCGTAACGTTCTCCCATCTCTCTGCACAACGGAATGGAATGAATTAAATATGGGGACGATTTTTTTTTTATAAGCCGCGCTGATAAAGAAACGATTCGAAAATGGCGGCCGAACGAATGCTATCTCGCGTATATTAGTATGAGGGAAGAGTTGAGAAGAGAGACCGCCCATACAACGGCCGCCATTTTGAGATCTTTTCTTTATGTCAGCAGGTTATACCCATAAAAGCGTAATTTGTGCAAATTTGGCTAGCTTATTAACATAATTTTTAATATTTGTTGTTAATCTACATTAAGTAAAGTTACAAATGATCATTATTTAATGTATGTTGACCAGGTTATTATCTCAGTAGAGGCTCGACAAAAGTGTGTTCAAAAAAGGAAGATTTTGGTACAATTTTTCTCTAAATTTCCATATTTTTTTTAAGTTTTTAATATTTGTTAGAATTATTTGGATGACAAATAAAATATCGTGAAATTATTTCATTAAAACTAATCGAGCCGTTTCGAAAATTAGTGCCTGTGGCAGACAGACAGACAGACGGATGGAAAAGACATATTAATAAGGTCCCGGGACGTGTACCCGAAACCTACATCAATAAACTGATACAAAACAAACTGAGAACTTCGTCTTTTCTAAAATCGGTTAAAAATAGGTACTAAAACCCTTATTCCTAATTTAAAAAATACTTTTGTGAAAATCGGTTTTGATAAAATCGAAATAATCGTGGACAAACGTGCATACAAACATACATACAGGTCGAATTGATAACCTCCTTGACCTCGATATAAACAATTGCTGTTCGTTTTTCTCCAAATTTAATTTGAAAAGGCCCGGACGAGGGTTTTAATAATCCTACTTATATTATAAACGACAAAGTTTGTAATAAAGGATGTCTGTAACTCTTTCAAGTAAAAACTACAAAATAGATTTTAATGAAACCTTACAAATAAAACATATTTGGAAGGAAAATTTAACTGGCGAAGCAGCGGGGTGCAGTCAGTTAAGCTTTAGTTAAACGGTAAAAAAATATGGAAATTTCTACACAAGCGGAGAAAGTTAAAAAAAAAGAAAGATATTTTTTTTACAATTACGTTGACACAAACATGCAATAAAATGGAACACTAAAAAAACAACAAAAAAAACGTAAACCAAAATACAATAAAACAACCAACGAATCATAATTAGTTTTGTATGGTGTGTCAAAGTTGCGGTAAAATCTAGTAGTACATTATTATATTGATGCGAAATTACGTAAGTACGAAATAAAGCGTAGTTTACATTTTTGTGTAAGTTTTTTAATTATTTACTTACCCTGTTATTCATAAAAAGTTAAAGTGTATTTTAGTTATTTGACGTACGTCAATTTAGACAGGATGTCACGGATTTACCATACAACAAACCAAATAAGTAGACCTGCAGTAAAGCTTTTAAAATGTACGGTATCTTTATGAATAATACGGTTAAATTATTAGCTCTGTAATTTCCATACACCGTGTTAGGATTCCGTACAGCCTAATACGGTAGGTACTAAAATATCTAATGAGTTTTTATATCCTGATTCTGAAATATAATGTGAAGATATTTCGGTAATGTAAGTTATAACTTACACATAAGAGCACTCTAACTTTACCATACAACTCTCAAATCGTTAGTAATCGTTGTATTAGACTATTTTTCTTCATTAAAACTCATACGTTAGGTTTCACAGTATTCTAACAAACTTAAATTTTACTGTCAACTTTAAGCGTTTATAACAGGGATTCTAGTTAAAAAACATGTACCTCCAAAATTGGTTTTATACTTGAGAACTAATGAAAATTACACCTTAATAACGAAATGTTCATAAATTATATTTATTATACCACTAAATTTATAAATTACCGACACTGCGTTTTTCCTATTACCGATGGTACCCTCCGTAATAGGCGGTACCCTCAAATAGCCTTCCTAACACGGCGGACTTTTGTTTACTCATATTTACTTGTTTTATTTGATTTTAAACAGAAATCAACTTGATTAACTAAGACTACTTGAATGTAAAAAGTATTCGAATATAGTAACATAATCTTAAAGTGTTTGTTTGAACTAAAAACGAAGTCTGAAAATTCAATGTTCTACCGCGAGTCAGTCTGCGTTTGTATGAAACAGCTTCTCGCTTTGGTGACGTTACACAAAATAATTAATTTAAGTAATTTTAAACGATTTAAAACGCACGAGTGCTGGTTAATAAGTTACGTGTTAGTTTCCCTTGGACACTATGTAGTAACCTATACCATACACAGTCACAACAAATCATAAATTGCAAAAGATGAAATAGAGCCGTAATAGGACGTGATTTTGACTACCGCGGTAATAGGACGTTTTACCCTATAATAAGTTTGTTGTGTCCGTAAGTATATCGTCTCTTCATCATGCTAAAAATGTAAATGTGAAACGTAGTTTCAAAACTGCATTTCCAAAAGATTCATTTTCATATATGCAATGGCACACGTTCAGCATTTTTATAATAATAAATGTGAGAAAATAGAACTCAAAAGAGCGTTCATTTCCATTAGATGTGTAACGACCTTGCCACGAATATTGGAGATGTGATATTTACCATTTTACCATAGTTACCTAGTTTTTTTGTCTATGTCCGGTCCGCCTTTACCTTGTGTACTATCCTATATTCTGCGTATTCTGATGCTAGGTCGCCTAACGAGAACTTTTAATACAGTATTAACGGTCACACGGTTGCGTAGTGACGCAGCGCCAGTTCCGATAAATGATTATAATATTCTAAACCGTGGCCGGAATCAAAGCCTTAAAATTCTAAGCAAGATTATCTTAGGGCATCATTGACGCATATACTTATTTTTTATTTCGGCTACGGTTTAGAAGATATAAATTTGTTTCCGAGTGGTGTTAGTTTCGCACCCGTTCGCCCCTGCAACAATGGTTTCCGAATGACATTTTGTCATCGGAAGCAAATGAAACGCTATAGTTCCCGCTACAAGGTTTTATTCGTAGCACCGAAATAATATACCACCGGGATTTAGCAGGTGGCAGGAAAATTTTTCAGCAACTTTTGGGTGCTAATTGAAAAGTGGAATTCTTCACTTTGCATTTATATTTTACCTGAAGCTATTTAATAAGAGGCTTAGCAATTACTAGCAGATTTTCCCGCCATTGCAAGGCTATTTGGGGCGGACGAAAATCCAACAAATGAACGATCGATCATTGAAATCGGTCCAACCGTTCTTGTATTATAAGCCCGAGAGGGCAAGGTTCGATTCCCGGTAGGGGCGATCATGTGACAGAACTTGCTTTGTGAAACGTTTTGGGGTACTTTACTTATACATAAATGTTAAATAAATTACATAAGTAATTATTTCTAAAATTGATTGAGCCTATCGCATTTCCACGTCTATCGAGGAGGCGGGGGTATATGTGTAAGTGGTTGTTGGGCCTATCATATTTACGCTTCAATCATCAATCAGTACTGTAACTAAGTACATTTATGTATTATTGATGAATTGTACCTATAAGTACCCTTTTTGCTAAAAGTCTTCCTATTAATTTTGCTTTTCTACCATAATAGCTTTTATGGAGGAGCAAATGGAGTGGATGTAAAGCGTAACATTAGATTATAATAACTAGTCGACCCGGCGAATTTCTTTTCTCCTAACCTATCACTATGCACTTGAATCACTCTATCCAATAAAAATAAAAACGCATCAAAATCCGTTGCATAGTTTTAAAGATACATAGGTGCAAGGCGCGGAAAGCGACTTTGTTTTATACTATGTGTTGATTATGTCTGTTGTCAACTGATCTTGAACATGATTGGCAACTATGGAATTTGCAATGCGGTGGCGGAATAGATTTACCACCCCATCTCCTCCCATGGGTGTCGTAAGAGGCGACTTAGGGACCACCCTAAGGATCGTCTAGAGATAGACTGCGATCGCCAACTGGGGGGAAATTCTCTTATTTTGACAGCTAATATTATACTTAGCGCAAGTCCATGTTATGGCAAGACAACAACGATCCATAGTAGGTAGCTTTTCTAAACATTATTTGTTTTGGAAATGGCAATTTGGAAAAATTTGACAATTTTCATGTCATACCGGGTGTTTCTGACAAGGCGGTAATAAATCAAAGGAGGGCTTCAGCTCACCATACCTAACAACTTTCCCAAAGCAACATGGGTCGAAATCTCAAAACAAAAATCAGCTGTCCCGTACATTAACCCCGCCAGCTGATCGAACCAATGTATGAAACAGCTGGTTTTTTTTTTGAGATTTCGACCTATGTTCCTTTGGGAAAGTTGTTAGTTATGGTGAGCAGAAACCCTCGTTTGATTTATTACCTACTTGTCAGAAACACCCGGTATAATAATGGAACAATAATGAGTTTTTGTGCTTTTTTTAATAACAGAATGAGACCCCGCCTGCCTGCTGATAATTGGCGACTACTTATCATCTGTTACATCTGTGGCTGTCTGTGGGGGAGTTGTCTTAAATTAATTTAGGTAATAATTGTTTTAATAAGCACCTTTTTAAGGATGCCCCTTAAAATGGTGCCATCTTAAATTTTCAAGCAATATAGACTTTCAAACTTTTGCAATTTTATTCTCCAACGTAGCGCGACTCGCGAGCATTCACATGACAAAAACCGCAAATTTTCATCCGCCTAAATGACCCAATTCACAAACTGAAATTGAGATGAATCCCGTAGATTACATTGTTAATAGGAACGAGGTTTTGTTTCATTGTCTTTGAAACCCGGGAAGCGAGTTTGAAGCTTTTCGATTCACACGGATTTCGACGCCATTTTATAAAAATTTTGATATTGGATATCCGTTAGGTCGCATTTGGGTGCACATGGGGCGTTGCGCGGGGCGTCGAGCGGGGAGTGCTGCAATTAAATCAAATTGCAGGGTTGCAAAAATCATGTATAGCAATGTATGAGACCGTTTACAGAGACGCGTTGGCGGTCGTCGCCGCGAGCCCAGCTGCGGTGTCCGCGTCTTTCAACGTTTTAAGAAAAAAACATAGGCCTATGTTAGATATCGTACAAGGAGATGCGTCGGCCCGCACGAAACCCCGCACGACGCCCCGCACGACGCCCAGCACGACGCCTAGCACGACGCCCCGCACGACACCCCGCATAAGGCGCCGCGGCTCCCTAAATGCGGCCTTAGGCTTTTATAGTGAGTGGGCAGATTTTGATAAATGATTGTACCTACTTAAGATGTTAGTATTGACTAGCTAGACCTATAAGCTTGATTGATGACGTCATTTAGGTCAGAGGGATTTATTTTCAGGATCCACAATCCACATTGTTAGAAATCAAATTATCTATAGATAGAGAACGTATAATAATTGCCTTTAATCTCGACAGTTTGTCGTAGTAGTAGTAAGTATTAAACATTAATCTAATCAAATCTCTTTTTCGTTTTAAAACTCTATACCTATATCATAACTTGTGAAAGACCGCGGCTTGGACTGCGCTGTTTCCCTTGAAACATCAGAGTTCCTATTTTGAGTGTGTGGCGCGAAATTTAAAATTTTTCGTGTTTTTTTTTTGGAGAAAGTATTCTTTTTTAATAAAGTTAGAATGATTTTCCCGACGGTCAATATCCGTTTTTCACATTGTTATACATCATTTTTGGAAGCCTTACTGATTTTATGTTCATTTTACATTTGGCCAAAAATCCACGTTTTGCAAAATTCAAAAAATCTGTTACATATCTTTCTTTCTAAAGTCAAGAATATACATTAAAAGTTTATTATTAAAAACGAATAATTTCTCCTGACTGAATAAAGAAAACACGAAAAAAATTAAATTTCCCACCACACCTTCCTGAGCCGCGGTTAGCCTTTGTCCTTCCTTTGTCCACTATCTAAATTATATGTGTACCACATTTTAATTTAAAATCATACAGCAGTTTACCATTGCTGTGATGTTTTAGAATTTAGTATATTTATTCGCATAGAGCAGAGATAAAAAGAAAGCAAGCGGGGGAGGCCTTTGCCCAGCAGTGGGACACTAAAGAGGCAATGTTAAAAAAAAACAAGTACTATGAATCATCAAGCCTTTAGTTAAAAATATGATAATGATAACTAAAAACTGTCAAATTAAATAATAAAATAGCAGTCAGTACGCTCGCCGCAGTAACAGCGGCTTATTTCGAGTTATTGCGAAACCACAGACAATATTCATAGCAGCGTTTTAATATGAACCAGCCGGCACACGGCTACACAATATACATTAAAATTACTTATTTGAGTCTATAAAACTTGTATGCGCATTTGGAAATCAGACTTAAGGCGGTAACTCACGGTATGGCGCGAAATTCAAAATTTTTCACGTTTTTCAATTATTTTGGGGAAAATATTCATTTTAAATAAAGTTTAAATAAATTCGCGTACGTAAAAACCTATTTCCCACATTGTGATATATCGTTTTTGAAACACAGAGTTACCGATTTTGTGTATATTCAAGGAACTTTATTTTTGGCCTTTTACCCCTTAGACTGTCTAAGTCTGTAGTCCGAAAATCTGTAGGTCTGTCTTCCAAAAACGTTGTATTGCAATGTGGGAGATGGTTTTTTACATACGCGAATTCATTTAAACTTTATTAAAAATGAATACTTTTGCCAAAATAATTAAAAAACGTTAAAAAAATTTGAATTTCGCGCCATAGCGAGATTTACCACCTTAAGTAAATTAAGTCTAATTTTATAAAATAACTAAAGGCTGCCCCGCGGTTTCACCCGCTCAGATTTCTCATTAACACAAAAATCCCGTTTGCTCCCGTTCCTATTTAAATTTCAGGATATTAATCCTTAGTGCTCCCCTACACTCCCCAAAGAACCCACGTGCAAAATTTCAGCCCGCTACGCCCAGTAGTTTCGGCTCTGCGTTGTCTGTCAGTCAGTCAGTCAGTCGTCAGTCAGTCAGTTACGGAAGAGTTTTATGTATATTGATTATTTTTTTATTGAAAAGGTGTTAAAAATTACTAAAAGGTTTAAGTGAGCATTGATCCTAGTGAATCAAACACTGCAGAGGCTTAAGGCTTGGTGCTTCAAAAATTTGTGTTTTTGAAATTTTTTTAAACAATCTGAGACATACAAAATTGATGTCTTCATTCTGAAAAAAATATATGTGTTAGTTAAGGATCTAATCTAGTCATCATACTAAAGGAAAACAGGATCTAATTAATTTTAGTTGATAGAAAAAAATCTCAAAGTTACCCCTTTTTGTTCCGTTTTTTCCATTTTATTTTTAAACCGCTGATTGTTTTTATTTGATTTTTGGAATGAAAATTGCTGACCTTAAATTTTAGACATACTACTATAGTAAGAATTTTTGACCGACGAAAAAAAAAGGAGGAGGTACTCAATTCGACACGTATATTTTTTTTTTTTTTTTTAATGTATGATCACGCATAACTTTTTACAGAGTAGTTCAATTTTGATAATTCTTTTTTTAATCGACAGGGCATACCTTGAAGTTGGTCCCATAAAAATTTGGAAATAAAATTCCCACCCTAAGGGTGGGAAAATAGGGGTGACTTTTTGGTCGGCGGGTGGATTTATCAACTCACAAGTTGCATTTTACGTGTAACACTATACATTTTGATACCTACTTACAATATATTTTGAAATGAAATAAAATCAGTCGAAAGACGTCCACTGCTGGACATAGGCCTCCCCCACAAATCGCCATACCGACCGGTCTTGTCGTCCCTGTCAACCATGTCGTCTGATCACCTTATGCGGAGTGACCACTGACCACCTTGTGGGAGAAGAAAATAATAAAACCCTGAAAGAACTGAAAAGCATAAAATAAAACTTTTTATCAAAAAATAAAACCGCCGAAAAAAAAACTGAAAAGCATAAAATAATAATCGAATTACTAAGTTCTTAAAGTAATGTAAGTATATACCAAGTAATTTTGAGTCGGCGCCACAGATTCCTCGTACAAAGACCATTAAATTAGGTACCTTAAATTTAAAGAAATAACCAAAATTCATGCGCTGCCGCGCATCAATCTTTACGTAATTATGGAATTTGCTTGTGTGGCGCGCCGACTTAAAATTACTTGGTATATACTTACATTACTTTAAGAACTTAGTAATTCGATTATTATTTTATGCTTTTCAGTTTTTTTTTCGGCGGTTTTATTTTTTGATAAAAAGTTTTATTAAGTTTAACGAAAAGACAAAAAACCAGCAAAAACTAAAAAAAAAACATCGTTTTCGCGCGGTCCGATGCCATGCCGCGCCGCTCCCTACCCCGTCAGTACCCTTGTGGCCACGGCCGAGGCCGAATCTGTGTCAAATTTTTGTTTTCGCGCTCTCGTATTTCGTTTTATTTTTATTCAAATGTAAACAAATTTTGACAACAGATGTCAAAACAATGAACCATAACATCTGATTAGGATCTGTATGGAGCTGAAAGAAACCAATTTTGATACCGATATTACATTTATAAAACCGTCGCATTACAAACTTACCTTTTTTATTCCCACAAATAAAACTTAAATCATAGGGTACTTATATAGTTATATCATATCTTTGTTAGTTCTGTGGCGCCGATAACACAATATTAATATTACATTAGCACAATATTACGTGGTATACTTACTCAAATTACTTTAAGAAGGCAGTAATTTATGTCTTAATAGAAAATGTTTCCTTTTTATTTTACGCTTTTCGGTTTTTTCGGCTGTTTAATTTTTTGATGAAAAGATTTTATTTTTTGCTTTTCAGTTTAATTTTTATGGAATCCCCCCCCTCACTTCAAGGTTCACCTTCACCTCAAATCACCCTCCAAACGCTGGTCTCACACCCCTGAAGGTGGTCAGACGACCTGGTAAAGGTTGCGGCCTATGTCCAGCAGTGGACGCTATCGTGTGAGATCGGCTGCTTAAAATCAAAACCTAGTAACTCGTTTTAACAAAAATGTTCAGGAGAGCCAAAAAACGGGTCGACCACTTTAATTCGTTGCCCCGAAGAAACCAGACGCAATAGCGATTTCGGTGTTTGACCAAAAGTTTGACTATATTGTTGACTATAGTCACACTTAAATCGATCCCACTACTTTTTTTTTTTTTATTTACCCAAATATGACAATGAAAAAAATTTTGAAATACAATCTCTGAGTTAATTCTCTACTTTTTAAAGCATTTTATATTTTTAGTTGTACGTTTCGAATGAAAAATGTTATTTTTTGAAGTGCATTCATTTAAAAGTTATACAAATGATTTATTTGTGGCAGAATTAAGTTTTGTTTACGATTTGGTTACGACTCGTGGTTAATTCAGCCAAATTTGTATACTGTTTTTGTAACTTACTAAATTCTATCAAAATTTGATTGATTTTATAATCGGCGCCAAATTCAAAACATAGTAAGTCAGCTTTCAAATTCATAACCTAGTAAGTCGGTTGAGTTGCTAGGTTTTTTTATTTGTAATCCGACATGCGCTATGTTAAGAATATGTACTTCATGGAAATTTCAATAACTTTTCCAAATTGACTTGACTAAATTTTATTTTTAAAATTACGTAAGAAACTGGGTGTTTTAAGGTTCATATCAAATCTATACCGCCTAGTAAGTCGAAAAATGACAAAAACGGTTTTTTTGCAAAAACACCGTTACTAGGTTTTGAATTTGGGCAGCCGAGATGATGATGATGATGATTATTATTATATTAGTCGGCGAGGCGCTTCTCCAGAAGTCCCCCAGAGTCCTCCAGAAGAAGGCAGGTAGTCGCCACTTACAATGGAACTGGTGGGGCGAGTGTTGAAAATTTTGCGGTTTTTGTAATCCAATCGTCGTAGGTCGCCAATTTAGAGAACTCCTATGTCCGCCCGCCTGCAGTAGAAATAACTCCAGAGGTTGAAGAAGGGATGATATATTTACACATGGTTAGGTACACTATTTACAAGAAAATGAATGCATGTTAATGTGTACAGCGGCTGAGATGTACTGCCTTGTTAACAAAAGTCTTTTTGAAAGGTAACAATGTCAATTTTAAAATCTTCTTCTATAAATTAAAAAGTAACAGTATCAAAAATTAGTTTGGTTACAAAAAGGTTGGAGGAAAGGCACAATTTACTTTTATATAAAAAATATATATACTTATGCGAGCAGTTCTCATGTAAATTACAATATGGCAATACAATCTGTGAGTGAATAAAAAAGGCATCCATATTTTATCCACCCTTAGGCCGCATTTGCAGGCCGCACGCAGGGCGTTGCGCGAGGCGTCGTGCGGGGCGTGCTGCGCCCAAATCAAATGTATAGCAATAGTATGAGACCGTTTAAAGAGACGCGCATAGGCCTATGTTCGATATCGTATAAGGAAACGCGTCGGCTCCCGCGGCGGCGCCCGCAGCGGCGGCGCCCGTGGTGGCGCCCGCGTCGGAGCCCACACGACATCCCGCACAACACGCCGCGTCTTCGTAAAGGAGGCCTTAGGGTGTGATTTTAGTTCCAAATAAAAAAAGTTATCAACTCAAACTATATCGTTATTTGTTTAAAATTAAAACAACCAGTGGTGTTTTATTTATATTGAGAAAACACTACAAAAAGGGTTTACTTTGATATTTATTTCTACAGAGTTAAATTCATTACATCTTGTTACTTTTTAATAACTTGTCTAAACTAAATCCTACATCTATATTTTTCAGAATTAAGAAATCTGTTTTATATTTCTCAGATGGTTTAAAAAAAACTCGTTATTACAAATACCTTACCTAAACGCAAATTCTTGTTAGCTGAAACGAAAATCGGAAAGAAAAATTGTGCGGTAGGTATAAACATCTCGATTTAACTTCGGCTTGTATGAAAAGTAATAAAATTTAAAACTGCCGCGACATTTCGCATTTCGACGCGCGCATGTCACAGCTGCGAGGGTGGGGGACCCTCATACCTAATTAGGTAAGAAGCTTCAAAGTACGGAGTCTTAATACGATAGTGAGAGATTAACTTTATATTTTTAAGCAAAAAACTTTTACTTGCGCTATTTATAAGTCATTTTACTAATGAAATAAACAGAACTTTATAAAAATTATGCGTTTACTAAGTTATTTTTTTATTTGTCCATAGAATCTCGCGCATTTTAATTTTACAATCTGAGTTAATGGTTAATATTCATAACTTAAATACTAAAATAAGGGGTTTTTATTGTATTCTGGTCAGATCGACGACTGGGTTCCATTTAGCAAACTGTTGAAGGGCCCTAAAATACAATACCGTCCAATCCGGGCCGAAATTTCAGTCGTGTTGTTTTCGTTCAGAAAGCCATTTGTATTTTCATTGGCTATCCGAAAAGACAAAAACACTGAGGAAACACCTACGAAAAAACTTTAAAATATCTACCAAAAACAAAAAGTCGCGGCTGAAAAACTTAACGTCATGCGTGCCTGTTTTCCTTCGGGGTAGGCAGAGATAATTGATCAGCATTAGCTCTGCTACGATCCTGACATACTTCTTTCGCTTCTTCTACAGTTGTAATGTTTTTGCGTGACAGCAGAACCAACGTTCAAACGTCAATTTTTGCATTTAGAATATTGGTAGGAGTAGGATTTTGAAAAAGGTACGCCCTGCAATACCGGGCCGAAGAATAGGACTGAGGTATCCCTTGCCTGTCGTAAGAGGCGACTAAGAGGGGACCCCGGGGTCGCTGGTTGCATGAGGCGGGGGCCTCGTGGAGTCATATAACGGCCCCGACAAGGACGGCGGAACGCGGGTGTCCCGTTTCCGCCGTTGAGCGTTGGGAAAGCTACCACGCTCCGGGGGGACAGCCATCATGTCCCCCCGAGGAGAGGCTATACAGCCAATGCTGGGGGGGGGGGGGTCGCGGAGAATTCCTCAGGCTCACCCGCGACCTAGACCGCCACTGTACGTAAGTAGAGGTACAGAAGTAAGTAAGTAAAGGTACAGAAGTAAGTATTGCTATAGAAGTGTTCTTCATTGTGTTTTATTTTGCAAATGACGTCATACATAACCATAATTAAAAAAAAAAGGATTTGGCATAATCCGCAGAGTGTCTCCTCCAATTTTAGCAGGGTTTAACAGGATTTTCAGGTTTTTGAATTTTGTTCATGATTTTTTGGCAGGCAAATTTTCAATCTATTTCGGAACTTTTTCTAAAAGCTCAACAGGGTGAATTTAAGTTTAGACAGACATTACGGACTTATTATTTCAATCTTTTCACACTTCTACATATTCACCGTAGTTAGCTGTGTGAAAAGATTTAAATAAGTTATATATTATGGATTTGAGAAAAATATTTTTAGTTAATATAAATTTACTACGAATAGTGCTCCTAGCTACAAAGGTAAAAGCTGTATCTAGGGTGCCTGAAATTACATCCAAATACAAAAACATCGATATCCTTGATAATAATGTTCGTCCTCGCCGGAAATCGAACCCAGATGTATGAAGTCACAGTTAACGTTACTGCAATCTATAATCAATATATATAAAACTCTTCCGTTACTGACTGACTGACTGGCAGACAACGCAGAGCCGAAACTACTGGGCGTAGCGGGCTGAAAATTTGCACGTGCGTTCCTTGGGGAGTGTAGGGGAGCACTAGAAAATGAATTCCCGAAATTCTCATGGGAACGAAAAAAAACGGGATTTTAGTGTTTATGAGAAATCTTCGCGGTTGATACCGCGGGGCAGTCTCTAGTAATAATATAATAATACACATCACACTCAGAGCACCTAACTAGGAAGAACCCGTATCTAGGGTGCCCGAAACATTTATACAGAGACGAACATTACACCCAGACCGGAAACAATCATAGATATTCATCATACCAATGTTCGAACTGGTCCACGGAAGTTTATTACGAAAGGCTGACTGAAAATTTCTTGTCAATCCTTATTGAATTTATTTACTAACTTGTCTTTAAATTCAATAATAATAAAATTAAAATTCTTTATTCCAGGCTACAAAAACCAATACAAAGGCATACAAAGCAAAAGCCTTTGTTTTGAAATTTGTTACCTGAGGCCTGAAAGCTGCGGCCGCTTATTTATACCAATAAATCGTAATAGCTACGTAGAACTGATTTATTTGCTACGGGCTAGCTACGGGCTACGGCGTAGATAATTGAGCGTAGCAGCTACGCCAATGGACTCAAATTACCTTGATTGTCTCAATAAAACCGGAAGTAATTTTGATTAGCTAACTTACCTCAAAACGATTAGTTAATCTTAAATCCTGGGGGTCAAGTTTCATAACTAAAAACGATCGACTCCTCATTGTCTTGTTAGCGACTTCGTTAACAATGGCTGCTTTCTTTGGGCGTGCAACCAACGGCTTCTACAACGTGTTCAGAATGCTTGTGCACGTTTTTGTTTTGACATACCACCACGAACACACATTACACCTTACCTCAACGATGCCGGCATTCTGAAGATGGAAGGTAGACAGAATCTTTTTCTGGCCTGTTTGCTTTTCGACATAGTAAGAACCAAAAAGCCTGCTTATCTATGTAAAGAAATTAGTGTACGAATTTCTTTAATATTTAACTTTACGCGCTCTAAGGTGTATCGATAACACAGTCAAGCTCTGTCGATGGAGCAGTCAACGTGAGTCGATAAAACAGTCGCCATATTGGATCTTTCGTGATGGTGTCCAATATGGTCGATAAAGCAGGTCTAAGTTACTGTAGAAGCGTAGGTAGTGTTTTGTTTTCTTTGTCTACGTGATTTAGCACATTCATTTTCTAAGTTAAAATTGTGAAAACTAAAAAGGATTGCAAATGTAAAATAATAGGCTTTAAATGTCGTTTTTCTTTTTCAGGTAAGTTAATGTGTTTTTGTGTTAAATTAAACTACCTAAGAAACATGTTTTGTTTAAACTAAAATAAAATATTTCTTTTTCAGAACAACACATTTTGTTTATTTTAAACTTTGCAATTCTGATCATTAAGGAAAGTTCGTCTTATAAAACGACATTTCTAGTTAAAATCAACAAAAATGGATAAGCTTCGATTTAAATTCCTGGTGATGGGATCGTCAGATGGAAAAACCAATATTATCACCATAACCTCAATTGAGACACCGGACGGACGTATTTATAATGTTCCTGATGAGCTTAAGCCTGCAAGTAAGCATACTGGAGTAGTGTCTTTAGATGTCTATACTAAAATTAAAAATTCTTTGAAAAAAAGACACCAATCACGTTCAGTTTGGATCCCGTTAAACACCGATCTAAGGAAAATATACCTAGATGAAGGTGAAAATGTACAGTTTGGTGACCAATATTTGGAAGAAATAACAGAGGCGACAGTGATTTCACACACTACCACGGGCCCTATTACCAATGAAAACTTGAATTTAGGAAAAGTTGCTGAACGATTCATCATAGAAAAATTTTCTTACAAAACCTCTTGTGCTAACCAATGGATTAGTGAATTTGAGAGTGAATGTGAAAGATTCGAGATTCTACAGGATGACAAAAAAATTGAAATTTTAAAACACCTTATCGAAAAACAATGCTTAAATTGGTACAGTAGTATGGTTATAAAATTAACAGTAAAATCAGAATGGACAGTATGGAAGGATAACTTTTGTGAAACATATGGAAATAAAGGTTGGTCACAAGTCAAATATGCATTTGCATTTAAATTTCAAGCTGGATCCTTGCTGGAATATGCCACAAAAAAGGAAAAACTATTATTAGAAGTGAACAAGAACGTCGACAACCAAACAATGATAAATCTTATTGTTATGGGATTACCAGATTACATAATAGATAAAATAGATAAAGAAGCTGTACACTCGACTGCAGGACTCTATAATGAAATTGGAAAATATGAATACATGCCAAACAAAAGAAATTTTAATAAAATAAAAAAGAGTACCTTCGAATTTAAAGAAAAAGTTGATAAA
Organism: Euspilapteryx auroguttella; assembly: GCA_951802225.1. Classification (NCBI taxonomy): domain Eukaryota; kingdom Metazoa; phylum Arthropoda; class Insecta; order Lepidoptera; family Gracillariidae; genus Euspilapteryx; species Euspilapteryx auroguttella. The sequence continues at coordinate 5,546,611 of OX637663.1, read as the reverse complement.
ATCAAACCATGTAAAATTTGTGAGAATTTAAATAAAGGTGTTCGGTTCCATCCTGAAGAGAAGTGCTGGTTTAAACAATCTGAAGAACATAACCCTAAGAGAATTTATGGAAAAGCTGTAAACAATTCTGTAATAGACGTTGAACTTAATAATGACGAGAGAAAAAACTAATTATAACACCATTAATTAAAGTCAAACTATTATTAAACGGACAATTAGAAACATTTGGTATATATGATTCGGGTTCTAATGTTTCGATTATAAATTCAAAATTAATAAAACAAAAATACGAGAAAACAAATAATGAAAACAGTGATAATTTAATCACAATTAATGGTGTTAAAAATACAGGAGGTTTGGCAAAAATAACAATAAAGATATTTGATATAGAAAAAGAAACAAATGTTTATATTATTGACGGAGACGATTTCAAATATGATTTTTTAATAGGACTGGATATGATTAAACAATTCAAACTGGCTCAAGATGAGGAGTTAAAAATAACTCAAATAAAAGAAAAAAATAAAATACAAAAAAAGGAAGATACTTCTAAGGAAGATAAAAATAAGACAAACTCATGGTCAGTAAATTTTAATGAGCACATCATAGAACAAGATTTCAAAATAGAAATGAATAACCTGAATACAGAACAAACATCGGAAATAAATAGCCTGATTGAAAAGCATAAATCAATTTTTGCAAAGGACAAATATGACATTGGCACGGTCACGGAATATGAAGCACGTATTGATTTACTTGTGGACAAATATTGTAATAAGAGGCCTTACAGATGTTCGATCGAAGATAAAAAGGAAATTGAGGAACAAGTCGCAAAATTGCTTGATAAAAATCTAATAGAAGAGTCATATAGCCCATTTGCAGCACCAGTGACTCTGGCATATAAAAAAGAAGAAAATAGAAGATCAAGATTGTGTATAGACTTTAGAGATCTAAATAAAATAGTGGTACCTCAAGCCCAACCCTTTCCAATAATTGACGACTTAGTGATCAAGACAAGAAACTCAAATTTCTTCTCATTATTGGACATTAATTCTGCGTTTTGGTCTATTCCATTAAGAATAGAAGATAAAAAGAAGACTGCCTTTGTAACGCAAGAAGGACACTATCAGTGGACATGTCTGCCTTTCGGATTGAAGACATCGCCCGCTATATTCCAAAGAATATTAGGAAATATTTTAAGGAAGTATAAGTTATCTAATTTTGCTGTCAATTTTATCGACGATATTTTGATATTTTCCCGAACATTCTCTGAACATATTGACCATTTAACACAATTGTTGGATGCTATAAAAAAGGAAGGTTTTAGACTAAAGTTTACAAAATGTAAGTTTGCTTCGAATTCAGTAAAATATCTTGGTCACATAATAGAAAATAACACAGTACGTCCAGTTAGAGATAATTTAGTTTCAATAAAAGATTTCCCCACACCAAAAACACAAAAAAATATTAGACAATTTCTCGGAAAAGTTAATTTTTATCATGAGTACATCCCAAAAAGTGCAATTATATTAGAACCACTTCATAACTTACTAAGGAAAAATCAAAAGTTCATTTGGTCTGAAGAATGTCAACAGTCTTTTGAAAAAATAAAAGAACTTTTATGTTCACAACCAATATTAGAGATCTATGATCAAAATTTGCCAATAATCATATATACAGACGCATCAATAGAAGGAATAGGAGCAGTATTAAAACAAACCCAACCGAACGGAAATAATAAACCAGTTGCATACTTCTCAAAAAAACTAAATCAGGTTCAGAAAAGAAAAAAAGCTATATATTTAGAATGCTTGGCCATTAAAGAAGCTATTAGATACTGGCAGTATTGGTTGATAGGTAAATCATTCACGGTATATTCTGATCATAAACCCCTAGAAAATTTAAATATTAAGTCAAGAACAGATGAGGAACTAGGAGATTTAACATATTATCTATCACAGTACGATTTCCAGATAAAATATGCTCCAGGAAAAAATAATCTTGAAGCAGATTGTTTAAGTAGAAACCCAGTGTTAGATGAAAATAAAGATACTGATGAACAACTAAAAATCGTTAATATGTTAAAATTAAATGACATATTTACAGATCAACAAAACAATGAATATATACAAAAAAATAAACAACAATTAATTTCTAAAAACAATGTTTACTACAAACAAGTAAAAAATAATGAAAAAATTATTTTATCAGAAGAACTAAGTAAAACATTAATAAAACATACACACGAAAATATGTGTCATTTAGGTATAAAGCAAATGCAGAACAGGATTTGTCCTGAATATACTGCAAAAAATTTAACAATAAATATAAAAAATCATTGTAAAAATTGTGAGATATGTATAAAAAATAAAACTAGAGGACAAAATAAATATGGTCTAATGTCACACTTAGGTCCTGCTACGGAACCTTTCGAAATAGTGTCCATAGATACTATCGGAGGTTTTGGAGGATCTCGATCGACAAAAAGATATTTACATCTTTTGGTGGATCACTTTACGCGATATGCGTACATTATAACATCAAAAACACAAAGTGCCCATGACTTTATTAAACTAATTAAACAAGTTTCAGATTCTAATTCAATTGGTATGCTACTTACGGACCAATATCCGGGAATTAACTCACAGGAATTTAAAATTTTCTTAAATGATAAATCAATACCTTTGATCTTCACTGCGGTAAATACCCCATCTTCGAATGGTTTAAACGAAAGACTCAATCAAACTATTGTCAATAAAATCAGGTGTAAAATAAATGAAAATGGTAATAAAAAAGCGTGGACATCAATTGCTCATGACTGTGTAGCTAAATATAATAATACAGTACACACAGCGACGGGATTTGCACCAATATATCTATTAAATGGTAAAAATGTTTCAATTTTACCAAATGAACTCAAAAAAGATAAATCAAATGCTGAATGGCTTGAAGATAGAAAAATTGCCTTAGCTAACTCAATTAAATGTCATGAATACAATAAAAAAGTTTTTGATAAAAATAGGACTAATTTAAATTTAAATATTGGTGATATGGTATATGTAGAAAATGGCAACAAGCTTAATAGAAACAAATTAGATGAATTAAGGATTGGTCCTTTTGAAATTATGGAAAAGATATCAAATTCTATTTATAGAATAAACACAGGTCATAAAAAAGCTGAGTCGAACCTGTTTCATATAACAAAGCTTATACCATACTTCAAGGTTTAAAAATAATAATAAATAGGTAGGTAGATTACTTAACTTAAGTTGCATGTTTAGGTAAAAAAAAAAAAAAAAAAAAAAACCAAAGTTATATTGTTGACTAATATAGGTCGGTTTAAACGTAGTTCAGTATTTTTATTGTAATAAAAAAACTTTTTAGGGAGGGAGATGTAAAGAAATTAGTGTACGAATTTCTTTAATATTTAACTTTACGCGCTCTAAGGTGTATCGATAACACAGTCAAGCTCTGTCGATGGAGCAGTCAACGTGAGTCGATAAAACAGTCGCCATATTGGATCTTTCGTGATGGTGTCCAATATGGTCGATAAAGCAGGTCTAAGTTACTGTAGAAGCGTAGGTAGTGTTTTGTTTTCTTTGTCTACGTGATTTAGCACATTCATTTTCTAAGTTAAAATTGTGAAAACTAAAAAGGATTGCAAATGTAAAATAATAGGCTTTAAATGTCGTTTTTCTTTTTCAGGTAAGTTAATGTGTTTTTGTGTTAAATTAAACTACCTAAGAAACATGTTTTGTTTAAACTAAAATAAAATATTTCTTTTTCAGAACAACACATTTTGTTTATTTTAAACTTTGCAATTCTGATCATTAAGGAAAGTTCGTCTTATATCTATTTGAAATGCTGACCTGGCGTGAGGCTCGACGCAGCTGTAGGTCGGTTGTAGCTCCACTAGTTACACCACGTCACCGCACCGTATCTTTCAGAGGCAGCTTTACATACAGTGCAACAAAGTGTTGGAATAATATTCCACCACCTTTTAGACGTTATTCCAGCAAATTCACTTTTAGGAAAAACTACAAGAAGTTTTTAATTCAGGAACAAATGAGCGCACAGTATGTGAAGTTATAGTTTTATTCATAGCTCAGATTAAGTACCTACCCAATTTTGTTTTAATTCTTCTTTACACTCTCTCTAGACACTTACACTTACAACACGACGCACACTTATTACACATATTTACATATTATATGAAACCAATTTTGTTTTACTACCTATATTTATAACTAGTCGACCCGGCGAACTTCGTACCGCCTAACCTATTAAATTTTTGTGCATGTATTATACTTATAAACCTTCCTCTTGAATCACTCTATCTATTAAAAATCCGTAGCATATTTTTAAAGATATAAGCATACATAGGGACAGACGCGGGAAACGACTTCATTTTATACTATGTATTGATATAATGTAACTATAAATTCTATATATAGTAATTTAATAAGCACACTTATAATAGTAGTGTTCATTTATTTTATATTATTATTCAATTTTAGCTTATACGTGGTTCTGGCAGAATCATCAGCGTTGCATTGCTTGCCGTTGCAACATATGCTGAGTCAGAGCCATTTCACACCCACACCACTTACACTTAAAGGGAATACCTGACTATTGTATTTTACTACGTTGTTAATATATTTTTTTTTTTTTTGTAAGTGCTATGTGTGTGAATAAATATTTGTCTATGTCTATGTCTATGCAACAGAAGATGCTTTTTATAAACGGACTTTAGTAAAGAAACTTGACCCCTGGATAATTGATGTGGGTATTTACATGTATCTATTAGTTAAACGGGTATAAATTTAATTCAATACAATACAAAGCTGAGGGCTGTTTTCAAACTTTAACTAGTTTATTCCGCCGGATATTCGGTCGAACTAATCCGCTGCATCTCTAATAATTACACTACTGGCATGAGTGTTGCCGCTTTAGTGATTTTGTCGCCAGAAATAGCGAAATTGAGGCGTCAACGTTCCAAAAAAAGTGACTTCTAGCGACTTTTTAAGTATTTTGTAAAGCTTGATAGTTTGTATGAACTATCGTAGAATTTTTCTAAAAACTCCTTCAACTTCCTCTTCTGCTTCTTTAGAAAATAAGACAAAAATTTACACTGTTCTTTTTTTTTATTTATCGACTTATAATATAAATGGATTTTTCCGGTAATTTACAATTAATTGGACAAAGTTTTGCCTTTTCCTGATGGATTTTATTTAGCGACTTCGAGCGGTTTTTTTTACACCAATATTTTTCAATATCTAGCGACTTTTCCATATAGGTTTAGCGATTTTTTATTTTCCGAAACGGCAACACTGACTGGCATGCATGCATGAACCCAGCAGATTATGGCAATCCAAACTTTATCGTTTAGCAAAATTAATTGAACTAAATAATAAACCCATACTAAATCAGTGTTGCATGCCGTCGATGAAGCGCTAGCGTATTTCCTATTATGTTGTGGTAACTTTTATAATTCGTTTAAAAACACACTGTCAAAGTTACACTCACTAAAGTTTGAATAAAGTATTGTTTAAATTAAACTTCAACGTAAATAAATAAAAATCTTATTACACTCAGAGTCCTCTTACTAGGTACAACCTATATCAATCTAGGGTGCCTAAAACACATACAAAGACGAACAAATGCACCCCAGACAGGGAAACAATCATCGATATTCTTCATAATTAATGTCCGCCTCGAGGGAAATTGAACTTGGTTCTTCCGCGTCGCAGTTGAGATTGCCAACTGATCCACGGAGGCAGTCCACAAACAAAATACCTAATTATATTTATTAAGTATTATGCCTTACAGTGGCATCATTACGTTGCGTCTTCTTCAAAAGATTAACTGGACTAAACCATAGAAAAATTTTACTCTCTAAACTAACTAGCTAGACCCTTCGTGAGTTGTCAACTGAATTTGTTATACAGGCAACATGACAGGACAATAAACAATTAACATTACACTTTGTTCGCAATAAATCTGTGGTTAAATATTCAAATTTAATTACAAATATAGAACTGATATTTATCCAACGTATCAATTCACACGACACAGTTAATTGTTTTGGCAATTTTCAATTAATTATTTTGATTGAATGGCAACGTTGCGTAGGCTACTCCTAATCTATGCAAGATATTATATACGGTATACGGTTATACGGTATACTAGAGACACAATTTGAATTTGCATATTTAATATTGTTAACTATAGAACATAACTTGTCTACGCCGACATGAAAACACTGGCTGGTTATAATACTGGCCGGTTATCCCATCCGCTGTGAAAGCTTCGGCGGCCATTTTGTTTACCTTACTCGGTGTGTGAGATCCATAAAGTGGATGCCGTCCTCAATGCCGTCACAGACGGGTGTTTTTAACTTTTATTTCCAAAATTAGTATAAAAAATTGATGTCAATCAGTTTCAATCAATCATCCAAAAGGCTAGTTTTTCAAACTAGGATAGAAAGCTAGTATAAGTAAGCTCGCAAGTATACGCGGCGGCGGCAGCGCGGTGGTGGCGCCGTGTGTAGAAGCGCTAACGCGTCTGTTGACGAGTAAAAAATCAAGCCATATTTTTGGAGGAAAACCTGTTTTGCCACTTACCAACAGAACGTACCCTTACACCAGTTCTATTCTCTCATATCTATATGACTACCTGGCTCTGACAAATCTCTATAATATTCATCGAGGTTTCCGACATGTCCGCCTCAGAGCGGATATCCGGACATCCGCCAGCCATCTGGGACTGGGCCCTATTTTGGAATTTTCGCAATCCGTTCTGTGTTTATCTGGCAATTCCAAACAACACACCTAAGTAACAGATATACCTACCTTATGTTACCTCTTTTCGCATTCGTCAAAGTTGTACAATTCAATTTAATATTGTTTATTAAATACTACTTCGACGAACTTCGTATCGAGTCTTACAATGTATATGGGAAAAAGAAATTGTTACTTTTACTAACTGCCTCTCAATTTGTCCATATTTTCTCAGCTTTTAAACCTTCCCTGGACTTAACGAACATTTCAAAACCAAAATCAGCTATAACGGCCCGGCCGCTCTCGAGTTTTAGCGAGACTAAAGAAACACGATTCTTATATAGATAGTAGATAGGAATATATAATTAATTGTTTAAAACATTCTGTAAAAAAGATAGGATACGTTATGACTTATTGTAAATTAATTAGAATATACCTTATTTAATAAAGTATTTTAAGTATATACTGCAAGAGGCGAGGTGGCCAAAACAGAAAAGTAAACTTATTGCTTCGAACAATATAGTCTAGGACTTATTGTATCACTATGCTAGTACGATTAAGTCAACGGTTTTATGTTCATTTTAAATAACAAAAGTTTAAAACTGAAACACAATGAAAAAAAGCACAAAACAATTTCAACCGGAAGCGCAATCCATATTGACCTTTTCATTTTGAACTAAGAACAAAGAGCTTTAAATCATAAATCAAAGTTTCTATTTTTACAGTTGGATTTTATTCGAATGGCTCCATTGACAACCGAGAGCATGATAAATGTCTTTTGAAACTTGAGGGATGATCGAGCTGTCGATAGGAGGCCTAAACTTCACGCAAAGATCAGAGATTTTCACACACAAAGCCTACTCTACTTAATTACGCGGTTTTTGCGTTCAACCACAGAATACCTAACAGTACCTAGCTGTTTAAAGGAAATTTAGTTAAAGTTGCCACATTGACTTGGTTGTCTGGAAGAAATTGCTGTTTGTGATAAGGCCGCTCTTTTGCATTGTTCAATGCCGTTTATTTGCTTGTTGTTTTGTTTTGGTTGCATTAAATATTCTCTTATCTAATTGATTTAAAAATCATTTGAATTTTAGTAGGTATTGTTTTTTTACAGCCCCGCCCTGTTTAGCGGCTTACATATTTTAAAAACTTTTTATTAAAGAAATACCCATTAATATTATTTTCGTCTACCATTAAAAATATTCATCTATAAAGGTTACCTGAAAGAAATAGAGCGATAAGATAACTGATATATACATTTCTTGTTTTTGTGCTATTTTTCTTTCTTTTACTTTAAATACTCTTAAGTATACGCTCCAATGTTTAAACTTTTTTTTGGTACTTACTTATTAGATCACTTGAAAAATATCTAGAAACCTATAAGAAAGTAAGTACCTAATTGGGTTTCCAACTTCTCTCCAAAAAGTAAATAAACATTTTTCCTAACAGCCGTACGAACTTTCAAGATTATAATATTGAGTGGAATAAATTGCATGTTGCATATAAATCAGGAGATTATCATACTAAAAACGCCTTTGCAATTTTAGTGACAGCCAGCCCTCAGCCCTCTGATTTGAGCATTGACGTAAACCTCTTTTACTTACAGATTTTTTATTAATAAAACGACAAATTACAGCCCCGGATCTAGGGGGGGGCTGCTAAGGGCCCGTGCCCCGGGCGCCAAGATCAGGGGGGCGCCGAATTCACACTACAGACGAATGTCATAACTCAAAAATTATTATTTATTTAATTAATAAATAAATAATCAATATATATAAAACTCTTCCGTTACTGACTGACTGACTGACTGACTGACTGACTGACTGACTGACTGACAGACAACGCAGAGCCGAAACTAATGGGCGTAGAAAGCTGAAAATTGGCACGTGGGTTCCTTGGGTAGTGTAGGTGAGCACTAAGAAGGGATTTCCCGAAATTCCCACGGGAACGGGAAAAAACGGGAATTTTGTGTTTATGACAAATCTGCGCGGGATAAACCGCGGGGCAGCCTCTAGTAATTCTATATTGTGAGAGGCGAGGTTGTTCAGGGGCGCCCACCAAGCGGCTCAGGCAAACAAATGTTTATTGTTCATTATTCAACAAAACATTTACTTAAACTTGACTAAGCACGGATTAAGTAATAGTACAGAAATTTTATAGCCATATCAACTCGATCGATACCCAAAGGGCGCGGAGCTGACGACGACATACTGCACAAACTTTTTTTCGCAGGGCGCGTACGCAAAATGTAATTTACGCGTCACTCCTCGCAGGAATCCCAGATCGCAGCAGCACGCGTCAGTTAGTTACAACTCAAGTATTCTGCCTCATCATGCCAGGAACCTTAAGGCTTTGTCTAACAGTCGGCGCTGTAGTAGCTGTAATGTCGCGCTAGGGCGCCAGCCTTACGCAGCGCTAGCATCGCGCTAGTCTTACGTGGCGCTAGAGCGTTGACTTGTAATGTAGGTACTATGGTAATATAACTCTGTCATACAGAGCGCCCGGAGCGACGTGCGCTAGAGCGCCGCGTAATTCTAGCGCCGCACTAGGACGCTCTGTCGTCGGGCGTACAGAATTTGTTTTTGCCTCCGCCTGAAACTGTATTATTTACTTGACCACTTCGAGCGAAACTAACACGCAAAAAGTGTTCCATTTCTCACTCCCACTAATTTTGGTCTTTCCTGATAGTTGAATGATATTTCCGAAGACAGAGATCTGCTGCACTTAGTGTAAATGCATTGGTAAGTTACATAAAGGAGCGTGTGTGACATCAAAGAGCGCTCTATCGCCGCGTAACTCCAGCGCGACGCTATAGCACCGTCTGTTTGTCAAAGCCTGGCTGACAAAGCACTTGGGTGAAATCTCCACGAAATCAATCGAGTCAAAGAATATATTATCCTTGCCCTTTTTTTGCACTAATTTTACTCAAAAATTGCAAAAAAAAATAAGACGAAATCCAAAAGAATAAAGCATATCCTGTGCTGTGTTTACTAATATTATTTCCATGATTAGGTAGGCATGTTAAAATGTCGATCAATAAGTGGACGTCTGCGGCCGTAGCATGACCAGAGAGAAGTAGTTCAAAGTTTCTCCCGTTCTATCCGAGATACGCCTGTTTTAGATTTACCCGCTTGTAAAGAATGTATTTTTAGTGGTCTCAATAGCTTAACTCATTTTCCCAAAATTTTGAGTCCGTCACTTTCGTTCTAAAGGTGCGAGATGGGATCGCTACTCAAAATCATTGAGCATAATCGACCATTTGTCGAATCCATCTGACACTTTTGACATATAAATGCGAGAAAATCTATTGAGATGATGTGAAAGAGTTCAAAAGTGACAGAAAAACTCAACAAATGGTCGGTCATGCTACGTTCGCTGACAGGTAAAATTATACACATAAAAAAATGTAAAATTAAATTATAACTGGGCAGGGGGGCGCCATTTTTCAGTTTTGCCCCGCCTAAAGAAAATTGAAGATCCGGGGCTGACAAATTATTTAATTAAACCCGTCAAATGTCGTAATACCCTCAAACGCATACAAACTACGAATGTGCGCACGGAGAAAACAAACAAAAATAATAATTTTAAGAATAGTTTTTATTATGACACCTTAAAAATACTATCACAATGTCACAATAACTAAACATCTATCTACAGACTAAGGCTAGATAAAAATAGTGAGCAAATCAGATTATATTTGTACAAAAAGTTGTTGAAGTACGGCGTTAGTAAGTAAATGATTTTATACCCGTCAGGATGGTTTTGGTGTTTGGCGTCCAGTTTTCTGCAAGATCCCGTTTCATGGCGATTATAGTACCTACGTTAATATATAGTCAGTGCGACACAAAAATCTAGAAATAAAAAGTGGCAACACTATGGAAATTTTCGAAAATCCGACAAATTGCCAGACAGTGTTGCCTGACACTTTAAAATTTCTAGATTTTTTTGTCGCACTATACTAGTATTAACACGAGCATCCCGTATGTGTTATCAAAATTACATTTACCATCAAAAAGGATCATGTAAAAACTGGGCTGCAGTGTAAAAGGGACTTGAGTTGATTTAACAAAATGCTTCATTTAATTTTTGAAGTGCAATAATATTTGACCAGCCATATAAGGACGTCAGGTTGGCTGGTCGCATCCTAATTCAGCGCCAAGGTAAGGCAGCTATCCTGACGGTTACCATGAATTACATATTTGAAAAAAAAACAACACCTTAATCACCTAAGTACCGGTTTAAGAACAGTCTAAACATTATTTTAATACAAATACATGTTTTATGTATTTAGATACATTTCTACACCAAAACCAAAAAAAATACACGACAATTTAGTTTTCATTCATACGATTTATACAATGTGTAACTGACAAGTCGAAGAAGAAGTTGAAGAAGTGATTCAGGTCACCATACTCATTTACCTTGCTAGGTACGTTGTGGAATGCCCTTCATTCTTTATATCAGCTGATCGTTTTTTTGTTTCGTAAATTTCGTGGGCATGTGGCTTGGCTTGATATGGTGAGTGGTATCAATCTTTCGTTTATTACCAAGCAGTTTAAATAATGTTTTTTTATTATGTTTACCAGTACACACTTCGCGCAATAAATAAATTGTATCTTGTATTCCATATAAATTTTAATTTACCTTCGTGATAATATCATAGGTAAATTATTCATATAAATAGGTACACATGCAAATTTTATACTTAATCCATTCAATTAAGATTGAACCTTTCAATATTTCTATAAAACATTCACAACAACCCCCAAATAATGCAATAAAACAAACTAAATTAACAAACTCAACCCTTCTTAAACTTAATCAAAAGTATACTCGAAGTTAAATAGATGAAAATCCAGATACCGGTGGAAACAAAACCTGAATAGACGGTAGGTACGTCAATAGTCCAGCCACGTTGAAGCATAGACCTCATTGACTCGGTAGACTTGGTTAAAGGAAGGACATAGCTGATCCATTGGAGGATGATGTGCATGCCTTCGACGGGCCAGATAATACCACAGAGCAAAACCATGGGGAGGAACGAGCCGAGAGCGATGTAGGTGGCAGTACGCTCAGTGTCTGCTAAGCAGGAGACTACGAATCCTGTGGAGAAACAAAACAATGATTTTAGGTCGTTTTATTATCATTTTATGTTAGTGTGCCTTTCGCGGCTTCGCTAGGCTGCCAAATGAGCAGACGGGTCAACTAGTATAATCAATACATATTATAAAACAAAGTCACTTTCTGCTGTCTTTGAGTGCTAGCTTGGATCTGGAAAACTACGCAACACATTTTGATACGATTTAAAAAAAAGAGAGACTATTACACGCACAATAGAGTATTATGTTAAGGGTTAAGAAGTTCGCCGGTTCGACTAGTAATACTTATAAAACGATTCCATTACTGAATCACTGAGTATTTGTAATAAAGAGATCAAGTGGTTTAAAAGAGCACTAAATCAAGAAAGAAATTCTTGAAGTTCTATCTCAAAAGAAAATTTTAATGGAGGTCAAATTGAGGTAGGTTACAAAAAAAAATACTTGATCTTTTAAGAACAAACTTATTACATTACTTCTAAAAATAACTTTATAATATTTAAAGTGAATTTCTATTTATAAATATAAAAGCGAGCGGTGAGGAATATAAAGTACGCTTGAAATTTAATTTGATACTTATTTTAAAAGTTGTAAAAAGTGGTCAAAATATAATAAACTTTAGTATTTATTTAGATCAACACTAAAGAGGTGTAGCGAAAAGCTGATAAGAATAAAGCCCTTGATAAGAACTGATGACAGACCGCGCAAGAACGTGAGGAATGTAAGAATGGGAAGGAGGCCCTTGCCCAGCAGTTGGACAACCGCAGGCTCCAAATAAATCTTAATTAATTTTAAATAGTAGAAACACGTAATGTAATTTATTGAACGTCCAAAGTTCGCCGAGTCAGCTAGTAGAAATAATAAAGAATAATAAATATCGTATCACACACCTGTAACTAGGGTGCCCTAATGATTAGGGCCAAATAACATACAAAGGCGAAAAATATACACCCAGACCAAAAAAAAAAAAAACGAATCATAGACAGAAAAATAAGAACTTACCAAAAGTCATTCCACATAATCCAGTGATGAGGGTCAAAAAGATGACCCAGCCCAAGGGTCCGTTGATGGTCAGGCTGAAGAACACGAAGCCGATCACCAGCACCGAGGCTGACTGGACCACCATGACCAGCATTTGGACTATTACGTGAGAGAAAAGTATCTCCGTACCTGTGAATCAAGATAATCCTATCATCATCATCTAAGCCCAAAAACTTTAATCCCTGTTGCCGTCAAGTTTTCGACAAAATGTTTGCAACAAAATGTTCCGAATACTATTTTGGTGTATTCATAAAATTATACGTACCCGTTATTCCAGAAACCAAAGACCTTTCCAGAATGCCCTCGTTCCTTTCAGCCAACATGGATCCGGAAGTCAGAGCCACGGCCAAGAAGAAAATGATTCTGTTGAAAACATCAAAACCTATGCTTAGTTATTGTTCCAATAATAGTGGTGCGGTCGTGCAGATTCCCTTAATGGCAGGCACCGCGCCAAGTGCAAGCAGTCAACACACTCAACCGAGAAGTTGTAGGTTCGGTGCGGTTGAGTATGTAGACTGCGCGCAGTCCATCGCCAACCACCGACCGCGTGAAGTTGACTCGACCGCATGCGGTTCATATACACTGTAGACTGCGTAAAGTTGATAGGTATGAACTGTGCCCAAACGCATGCAGTTGAACCTACAACTTAACGCGGTTGAGTATACCGACTGCGCGTGGTTGGTGACGTTAGGTCCGTCTGATGGTAACTAGTAACTTTGAGTGGTGTAATGTAAGACTTTGTCTAGATCTTTGATACTCATGGTTTTTATTCTCATTGACACATTACTTACGTAAGAATAATGCCCGGTCCCGCAAAATCTGTAAAGTTGGGATCCTTCAAGCCGAAAACTGGATCGTGGAACTGAAACAAATGACAAACGTTTATTATGTGTTTGATTTTTTTTATTCCAAACGTGTTTTGAACCCTGTGACATAGAATTTAGGGACCATTATAAATTTCAATTTTTGTCGATATCTTCACCGCGCCTAATGACGTCAAACCAATTCGTAAGCAGAACTGCACTCACTTCGCATAAAAGTCGTTAACCCTTAAATCGCAGATATTCACAAATTCAAATCATACCGTCTAGAATACGGATCAATGAATCAAATATTAGTTATCCTAAAATAGAAGCGGGGTTCACTAAGCAAGAAAATATCTTGGAAAATATCTCGAAATTTGCTAATATGAGAACGCTACCTACATTAATAATGTCTAGACTTAGATTCTACCACCCTTTTTTTAAACAAAGCCGCTAAAATATTTTCAACAAAATATGTCTAAGGCTATTCGACCTTCCCGGAATTTATTTCATTTCAGAACCGTTAAGGTTTCAGGAAGAGGGCGCTAGTGTTAAATAAAACGTCCTTCATTGTACCGGGTGTAACTAGCCAATTTTAAAATAATTCTGAAAATATTTTTTTCATCAATTCTTATTAGTTTTTTTGTGTACCTATTGCATATATTTTACTAATCTTTACCCGCAGATTCTATTTTGTAAGATTTGAAAAGCAACTTCATCTGCGTTTTGATAAGTTTAATAATGAATAACCCAAGAACACATAAATAACTTTTCTAAAAAAAAAAAAAAAAGTAGTTTAAGTATTATACTATTATTTAAAATAATAATTACTTATAAATAAATAAACGACCAACAAATTTTTGACTGGTTATATTCGAAAATAAGTAGGGTTTATATTTTCTTTTTTTTTTTTGTTATTTTAACTAGTTTTGCAGTTTTGTTTCAAATATAAAACAATAAATGTTCTTTACAAAAATCGTGTTTTTTTTATTTTACTTTCAAACGCAGTCCTAACTCCTATTTTAACAAATAAAAATCCTCAGATTTATTTTAACACTTTGTATACACCTGGCTGACTTTCTGACGAAGGTCAAATCGACAAGGTTTTACTACGTAAAACGTAACGTAATTGAACTATTCAAAACTAAAAATAGATCGTCATTACAGTAGGTACCGTTGCCGAGGGACGTTAGTTTTTAAACGATTTTGTAAAAGAAAAATAATTATTTTACAACTTGAAATACGTACAGAGTGGCGGTCTAGTACGGCGTAACAGTGTTTATTTATTATTTTTTTATTTGTGTTGTCCATGGTCTCGTGAGCTTTATACTGTAACTAGTCAACCCGGCGAACTTCGTACCGCCTAACCTTTTAATATTTTGTGCACATATTATACTTATAAACCTTCGTCTTGAATCACTCTATCTATTAAAAAAAAAACGCATCAAAATTGGTTGCGTAATTTTAAAGATTTAAGCATACATAGGGACAGACGCGGAAAGCGACTTAATTTTATACTATGTATTGATACCAAAGACAAAAAGCCATTTTGCAATAAAGAAAAACCGGAAGTGTTACGCCGTCCTAGTCCGCCACTGTCACTGTACGTGAGAATTCTAGTTTTCATTTTTAAATACAAAATATGCGCGTGACCACGTAATGTGGTTGTGTATGACATACCTTTCAAACAAGTATAAAGTAAAATCTATAAACTTACGAAGACAGGTATAGATAGCAGTCGCTTTGGCATCTTGCATGCTTCAGCAAGCTCCATGGAGGCGTCCTGGAACGCCCACTGCAGGTCAGCGGACAACATCCATTCCACCTGTTTATCTGCAAAAAATATATTTAGTTAGCTTATTTAAAAAGAGACAAGGTATGTACGTAGGGCACGGCAACAGTATCGCACGCGACTGTACCAAAGCATGTTCATAACATCCATTCTACCCGTTCTAAATATTATATATATTAATATTAAATTCTTTTGGAAGTTTATTTAAATGAGAAATTTTAAGGGTACTACGGTAAAAGAAGAACAGTTTTTTTTTAGAGTCGTCGGGCAGGAAAATGTTTAGATTTGTGGCACGCGAATGTACTCTGAAGCCTTCGTGTGGCATGGTCTAAATAACAGATTACACATAGCCTAAAACTGATTGAGGTAGAGACTTAAAATTTTAAATTCCTGTAACTTAGTCATAACTAACAAAAAATAATTCAATACAAAAGAATACCAAACTAAAACGATTTACTAAAGTAAAATCTCTACGGCAAAAGCTAACTTACAAAGTAAATAAATAGTTTTACAACTTATTTTATTGTTTCTTGATCGATCACCACAAAAGTAACCTAAAGCCAGATAAACAAATAACGATAACTCATAAACTAATCGAATAATTACACACACAAACACATTACAACAACTGACAGACGTCCAATGCTGGACATGAGTCCCCGCACATACTACCACAATGACAAGTATTGTGGAATTTGTGGAGGTATTTTGCCGTTATCTGCACGCCTGGCAGGCGGGTTGGCGATAGCAGTGTGGCTCTTCAAGGACGCTGCTGCCGTCCTTCGGGTGTACCCTTAGTCGCCTTTTACGACACCCGTTGGGGAAGGGGTGGTGGTATTGGTATTGGTAAACTCAAATAATGTAACCCAAGGCGCAATATTTTTTCCGTTGTTTACATATTTTGACAGGTGGTTTGTTGTTGTTGTTTGTTTTTTATTCGGCCATTCTGGGCAGTTAAAAAGAACATAGTCTATAGAGCCAAGTCTTTTGTAGTATCTAATATTCTATGGCGTAACGAAGTAAGCTCGTAGTACTTATAAAATAAAGTCGCTTTCCGCGTCTGTCCCTATATTAAATGCTTACATCTTTAAAACTAAGCAACATATTTTGATGCAGTGTTTTTTATTAGATAGAGTGATTCAAGAGGAAGGTTTATGTATACAGGGTTACTGGTAAGTAGACCCGACCATTTCAGGAGGTGATAGTAGGGGTCATTTCCAATCATTTTAGCCCTTAGATACCCAGGTCAAAACCCAACGGTTTTCGAGTTATTCAACTTTTTAGTTTTTTTCATAACACAAACCAGCTTTCCTCAGAAAATATTTTTGAAGACTGGCTAGTTTCCCATAGGAGGGTCATGTGCTATCAGCACGATGGCTGCCCAACTAGTCTTTAAGGGGCGGGTTTCTTGGTAAACCAGGCTCTGCATGTGACCCCAAACGTAAAAGTCAATAGGAGTCAAGTCCGAGCTTCTTGGTCATGGGGTGGGACAGCCTTTTTTGATCAATTTGTTGGAATAATTTTAGTCTAACCATTCATGAACACAAGGGATGTGTTGGGTAGAACTGAAGTAAGCTGCGCAGCCATCGTGCTGGTAGCACAATGACCCTTCCTAAGGGCAACTAGCCAGTCTTAAAAAAAACTAATTTGTTTCTGAGGAAAGCTGGTTGGTGATGAATAATGAGGGTGTGTGCCAGGAATCAAGGTGGTCATGTGAAACATCAATAGAAAATACCTTTTTTTCCATTTACAAGATATTTCAATTGATTTATAACTTTTTATTAATTAAATATTGAAATTTCTCTAATCCGAATTCTACGACCTGACGCCTTTGGTGTAGATTTACTCAGAAGATAATGGATGTTTGACCCAACTATGCTAGCATTTTGGATAGCTTAGAAGACGTAGATGTTTTTTTTATAAACTGCCGATAAAAATCTTAGGCGAATTTGTTAAAAAAATGCCACTGAAAAAAATACGTTAATTAAAATTAAAAATAAAATTGCAGTTGAGAGGGCTATAAAACTCATATTGTTAAATGTTTTTTTCAATTTAAGTATTTTTTATTTAAATAATTTATTTAGGATTAGATAAGCATTAAAAGAAACATCCTAATAATTGAAAATTTAAAAATAAAAAAAAATGTTCTCAAGGTGACGATATTATGAAAAAAACTAAAAAGTTGAATAACTCGAAAACCGTTGGGTTTTGACCTGGGTATCTAAGGGCTAAAATGATTGGAAATGACCCCTACTATCACCTCCTAAAATGGTCGGGTCTACTTACCAGTAACCCTGTATAATACATGCACAAAATAGTAATAGGTGAGGCGGTACGAAGTTCAACGGGTCGACTAGTAATTTAATAAGATAGTAGAATGTTTCATCCCATGTCTTAAGGCCAAACCATTAATTACTTTGATAATTAATAAAATTGAATGTAAACACAAACTTTTCTCAATTAACCAAACCAAAAGATGGGTAGAGCTTAAGAATTTTGTTACAATTTTGCTTATTAACTTTTGTCCGTGAATATAATTTTATTTAAGGTACGACGTTGTCTGACAGGCGAAGGAGATATATTATAAGATAAGTAAGTAAAATGCATTTTATTTAAGAACATTTCTTTGTTAGAGTTACATAACTCAAAACTACTACTTTTCCTTTGTTTGCATTTCTCTTATATACTAAATCACTTTGATATGACATAACGTGTCCTTTGCTAGTGGAAACAGTGACTTCATTTAAAACTTTCATTTAACATATAAAAATAAATTACTCCTAAAGTTTTATTTTCATTTGAAAAAACAACCCTGAGTTGGTACACCCTACGTTAATTTTAAGCAAACCATTTTTTTAAAACTGACGTTTTGTAAAGTCCATATCGTGTCTCTAATATACCTACTTTCCGCATTAGAATAGAATAGAATAGAAATACTCTTTATTGCAATCAATATACTTAATATAGGTGATTACAATTTATATTTACTACATTGATTGCAATGGGCGATTTCGAAAGCGATTTCTTCCAGGCAACCCATTGTCATGATCAAGTAAATTACATAAATGAATGTTGGGTTGGTCTAAAGAAAAATAAAATCTTTATTTAAATTTACTATTATTAAAATACTTAGTAATAAGTGAATTTAATTTGTTTAAGTAGGTAAGTTCTGTAAAACTATCTCACAATCTGTTTAATTATTATCAAGTTTGATTTAAGTAGTTTTAGCTGTTAAATTAAGTATAAGTAATTTATTTGGCCGCTAATTTAATAAATAAATTACCAAGCAAGTTAAATGATCTCAGCAGATCTTTATCAGTCCTGCGGAAAAAAATGAAGTCGTATAGTGGCGGTCTAGGACGGCGTAACAGTTCCGGTTTTTCTGTATTGCAAAATAGCTCTTGTTCTTTGGTGATACAGTCAAGGGCGCACGATACCATAGAAAAATTTGTTACGCCCTCCTAGACCGCCACTGTACTAGCGAAGAGAGGGGTACAGGAAACTTTGAGGTCGTAATGGTGTTCACCGTTGTTTCAAGATTCTCGCTTGTGTCACTTTCGAGTGGTTGTTTATGTTGAAACAATCGTACACTTCGAACGATATCGTACATCAAGAACCTGGGACGTAATTCTCTTATTTTGACATTAACTATTGTCAAAACAACCGCGCATATTACAAGCGCAAGTCAATAATCCTACCATAATTTTTGTGTAGATAATTTCAAAAACCTAAAATTTGACAAATACCATATACTTAATAATAATGCAACTAAGATTAAGTTAGCACAGCAAAAGTAGCGCCACCCGCAAAAAAAAAAAACAATATCTTCTATACTAAGGCAAATTTGGAAAATGCGAAACAATATTCCACTAGATAATGTAGAGCCAAGTATTTTAGGGCACTGTTGAATTTTGCATAATGAAGTGAGACATTTAAGTTGTTTATAATCGTTGACGCTTAAATCTAGCAGTGGGCTCTTCAATACTTGTAATAAAAAAAAAGTTTAAACCATTTTTTTTGTCTAAAGCAATTTAGAAGGATTTACAGATTAAAACTGAAACGAAATCATTCAAATTCTTTGTTTATTTTAATTTTAACTTCATCCCTCAATACTCAACATGATAGGAATGGATAATTTTTACGGCTGTCAGGTCTTATTCGATGATTTTGTCTGATCTATAAATACGAACCGGCTAAGAGCGTGCCTGTAAAAGTATGTACAGTCACTTGCAAAATTGCATTAATAGAGTTTAGTCTAAAATAGCTTGAACGCAAATAACACACACACACACAACTGTTAAAAACTGTTCCCGCTGGCTCTAATGGGTACAGATGTGTCTCAGTCCTATCTTAAGAATACTTATTCCATTATACTTATTTGTTGATAACTAAGTAGAACGTCTTTTTAAAATATAACTTAGCTAAGGTTATACCCGGGGCATATTTGGCGATGTGTGGCGATTATACCGAGAGTTGTTTTATAGAGTTAAATCTTTAAAATTTAAAACACTATTCTGTAACATACTGATATAGAGACTTGCAATTTAAATGAAAGCTTTTTAGGGAGAGTAGAATTCACTAAAATTCTTGCTTTTATTTGTTTTTAAATAAAATTTAGTTTTCCGCAAACTCAAATAAAGCTACGAGAGTACTTTAGCTATCTACATGATAGATTAAGAAAGACCCTGTTACAAACGATCTTCGTCGCTTGTGGCTCTGTCAGCTCTTATAAGTACTGAATTCTTAATAAATATAAAGCCAGACGGGAGACACTAATAATTCCGCGGAGCAAGCCAATTAGCATTTAGATTGTGATATTGATTAAAATAACTTTTGACAAAAATCTGTCTGGTTTTCTGTACTTACTGTGCAAATAAAGTTCATTTTATACTAGCTGGTGAACTTCGTAGGTTTTTAGCGGATCTGATATAACATTAAAATGGTGAAACAATTTTATTTTTGAAATTGGTCCAGTTATTTCGGAGCCTATTCAAATAAAGAATTTAATCTTTATTTTTATATTATTGATGTAGAACTAGTGTAGAATGACATTGTGTTCGAAAAAAGTGTACTACACAAAACCTAAGAACGAGAAAACAACTTACCCGTATCATCCATATGTACTTCGATCTCGGAACTCATGACGGCATAGTCGTCGGCATGTCGGGGGTCCCGCATTCTCTCCTGCAAACTCTCAGAGAAGTTTGCGGGGAATATGATCACAGTCCGAGCCTTCCCGTGGCGGGCTGCCTTCATCGCTGCTGCTTTACTTTCGTATGGTACCTGTGTGGTTAATAATATTATGATAATGAAATTCATTCATTTCAGACATTCTAGGCCCAGCTGACCATCCTGCAGTTTGCTGATGAGCTCGGATAGCTCCTATAAATTTGAGGAAATGCACAATGGGTCCAAGTGCGGAAGCTAAGTGCTGGCACTTCTCTACCCCCACAACTGAAGATGAAGATAAAGAAGATAATGAAATAAATCGTGGAGGCTACGGGAAAACACAGGATGAGGGTCGCTCAAGAACAGTCGCTGTGACGTTCTCTGGATAAGTCCTATGAATGCGGGGAAAGCAGTGGACGTCTTTTGGCTGAACGATGATTATTGAAATAAATTAACGAGTATCGCACGGCATTAAAACGCTTTTAATAGGCCTACTTAAATACCTAACTTATTTCTAACCCGTCGAACTTTGTACCGCCTTACTATAATAGGTAGAGTGTAGTTTTACAAAAGTCCGATCAGTAATTTTGCGTGAAAGTTTAACTAACACACATAACAAACATAATTATTAGATTAGAGGTTTATAATTTAACAAAACCTAAACATTTTCTGAGGAGAACATTTTCTTTAGCGATGCAAAAACTGCTAAGTAAATAAGTTTTATAAAGTTCAAAAACTTAATATCAATTATTTTTTTGTGCAAAATCTTGTTCCTTTCCAACATAGCATTAATGAAATTGCTATGAAAACGGAAAAGCTATTTTTGTTGTTACGTGGGCCAACGTTTGGCTCCTTCTAATGGCTTTTTTCTTTGTAAAAAAAATATTATACTACGAGAAACACCCTATGGACAACAGAGGACATCTCTTGGCGAAATGATGAGCCTTCATTAACCACAAACTTGGCCGTTACCCACTATATGGACCATATGACAGTGATGATGATGATGATGATTTCTTCCTATAGCCCCTCATCAGGGGCAAAGGGCTCGAAGTAATTTTCTCCATTTTATACGGTCCTGGGCTGCCTCCTCCAGGTCCCGCCATTTGAGACCAGTTGTTGCGATCTCCTTCTCCACCGATCTCCTCCAGGTGATGCGAGGGCGACCTGGCCTTCTGCTACCGGATGCGTGCCATGTCAGAGCCTGTTTGGAGATGTGATCGTCGGTTCTCCTTAACACGTGACCAATCCAACGCCATTTCCTCATTAAAATCTCCTGCTCTATCGGTTTCTGGCTGGTCAATTCCCACAGTCGCACATTTGAAATAGTTTGTGGCCAACGTATCTTTAAAATACGCCGTAAGCATTTGTTCACAAAGATCTGAAGGCTCTTGGTGATTTTTTTTTTCCATATGACAGTGAACGTGTTAAATTTCCTAAAAAATGACGGTAAGATGCTTTCCTTTTTCATTTCGTCCAAGTTTTCAAGTATGAGTATAAATTATCGTTTCTGCGCGAGTGTTTTTGCCAGGCCGCGCTGAATTACGAGCTCTACAAAAATGTGTCGCAAACATAAATGAACTTTGTTACTAGGGATATAACTAATTCTTTCCGTTACAACATTTTAACAAATTGTCTCTTTTCATTTGAATTTTGAAGCAGATGAAAAATATTTGACGCTTTTACACTGACTTCAGAAAAGAAGGTTGTCTATTGGGTTGCAGAGCCGAACATTTGTATGTTGATATACCCGATAAGTTGCCGAGCAAAATTCAATCATCATCAAAATTTACGTTATTTTTTAATTTTATAAATCCTCAGTACTACAATCCTTAGAAAGGAAGGCTTCAATTATATTAAAAAAAAAGGTTACTTACATTAAAAAGTTTTTCAGAAATCAAAATTATAGTCCCCAAGAGGGACGTTACATTGAATACTTGAACTGAAACATAAGAATTATTGCGGTACTTCTTCTTGTTATATTACAAACTGAGAACTAAGATTACGATGTTTTTTTTTGTTCCATTCAAACTAAGGAGCTAAAGACCAAAGGGTGGGTTTGTGGTCAGCGCAGCTGCTTTTTATTTGGCCCATGACCATAATATTTTCCTAAGGGTGAATTTACGTACAAAGCTGGTAACAAGCGGTTTTTGGAGCTGGTTCGAAAATTTATAGAAAATACCTGCGCTGACATTAGCGCTGGAACAAGCGTCTATGTCCGCGCAAGTATTTTCTATACCATTTTTCGAACCAGCGCTAACAAGCGCGTGTTACCAGCGTTGTACGTGAATGCACCCTTATGATGACGTTGGTCACTGTTATCGAAAACGCCAGGCGATCTTTATTTTACAGAATAAAGTAATGGCTTTTCCTCCACTTATTAAAATCTTTCAGATCAGAATCTAATATCTACCTACACAGCTTGACAAAAGACAAGACTAACTCCCTCAAAACGATATCAAAGTTCAAGGTCTTTTTATTTTAAAAGTTTCGCGTTACCTAAGCTTTGTAAACGTAAAAAAGTAAAATAAAAGAATCATTATTTCGCAATTTGGACGTATCACGTAATCTTTAAAAAGAAATTCCAGCACAGCGTGTTACCGATCTCATCTCATTTCATTTACGTTTTTTTGGCAAGATTTGAAATTCACAAACTTTTTTGATTATATTATTTTATTATTATGAAAAGCACCGAGCGACCCGCCCCGGCTTCGCATGTATCTTATTAAAAAATATACATTATAAACCTTCCGTTTAAGATTTATAAAGTGAGTGCGAAAACAGCATCGAATATAGAAGCATGGTTTAGCGGATATACAATTACCAGACAGACAGCGGAGAGGTCCTATTTTGTGATGAATGGCAAAATGTTTGAATTATCATAATTCGTGAATTCCTACAGCTCCTTTTTAAGATTAAATTCACATAATTATTTTGTAAGGTATGATGATCGTTTATCCGTCACACTTTTGATTACAAACTTCCCCTATTTAGAGGAGCTACCAAAACGATTTGTTTTAGGCATTGCAGACAATTTCCCACCCTCCGTAGTACCGAGACCTAACTAGCTACCTAAATCCTATTTTGTACCCAAGCGTGTATCTATCCTTTTTATTGGGAAATTGGTTTTATTGGATTTGGTCTGGAAAGTTTTTGTTTTTCATTGCCAAGGCATAAATTACCTCACAAGATATCTTGCCAGTAAAAGTTGTTGAAACGGGTTGTTTGCGACAATACGGTTGTAAATTTAAAGGTGTGATTCATCATACCTTAGACCTTCGCGACGGAGAATGGGTTGAAAATATAGGAATCACTCTTTTGATATTTTTCCGACCTTTCAGAAACATTTTTTAATAACACCGTGACACTCAGAGCCCCTAACTAGAAAGAACCTGTCTCTAGGGTGCCCGAAATTACATTTCACCCAGACCGGAAACAAACATCGATTTTCATCATATCAAGATTCGCTCTGCCGGGAATCGAACCCAGGTGCACACGCTTCTTAGTCCACATCACTGCCAACTGAGCTACGGAGCAGTCAGTAAGTATATACAAAACAAAACGATGATTTAGTCATGTCGATGCAGTCATACCATCAACATCATCATAAGTCGGATCATCAGAGTCCACTGCTGGACATAAGGCCTTCCTCTCACCTCAAGGACAAATAATTTGGGATGGGTTTGTCATAATCACCACTCTTGGTAGGCGGCTTGGCGATCGCAGTATGGCTATTCAAGTATTTCAATGAAGGTCGCTGCTGCCGTTCTTCGGCTGTTCCCTTAGTCGCCTTTTACGGCACCCATGGCGAAGATGGGGGTAGTGGTATTCTATGCCGCCTCCACACGACTAGGCCACAAGTCAAGTCGCGAAGTTGAACATAACGATCGAAAGGTCACCCGTGACCATCTTGCTAACAGCCGAGATGGGCACCGGCGGGGTTTTAGTGGGTGCGAACCCCACTTAACCCTGCGACTCCCCCCGGGACACAGGTACTCGTTAGGAGTTTCCCCGCCTTAAAAAAAAGGCCACAAGTCAACCATAATTAAAAAAAAACTCAAACTTACCAAATTCGGTTGCCGTTTCCTCAAGAAGTCCAGATAATTACAGCTGAACATTGTAAGGTTCCAATCGTAAGTCTCAGGGTCCAGAGGGCAGTAGCCCTTATTGTAGATGCAAGGGCCAAGGGTATTGTTTCCAAGCTCGTAGTTCACTGTGGCTAGTGGCAAGTCGACTGGCATGTGACCTATTGCTACGCAGAATAGTACCATTTGCGACACCGGCAGACCGATTATGAACGCCATTAGACTGAAAGAGACGAAGATACATTATTGTAATTGATTAAAATTTAAAACACAATGATAATAATAGTTACTTTGATTACACAGCAAAACTCTTGACAGGGCATCTATAGAAGGATCAGTCCACCTTGGCGGCCATCTTTGACAAAATAGGCTAGTTCAACAGACAAGGGGCTAATGACCCTACGTAGATCAACCAGGTCCTCCAGGTAACTCCTCTGAACAGTCGACTCAATGACCCTATTGCCTGGATTACAGCTAGGTGTTTTAATTCCACGGATGATTTAGGGTTAAGTGTGAGGAGTATGAACATATCATTAAAAATGCTGTTGCCTTTTGGGTGCATGATCTACTTGTGCAGCCTGGTTAGTGTTCCAAAAAAATATATAGCAAAACTCTCGATGTCTATGAGTTGTATTACGCCTCTGAAATGACCGAACTTTAGCCCAACATATCCAAGTGATACAGAAACTTAGAGAAACATAGAGTACTAGACAAAACCTGTATCTAAGATGCCCGAAACACATACACCCCAGAACTAGGTAACGAGATCAAAAGAGAAAGATATGTGATCGATATCCTATAGCAGGGATGCAGACGTGCCATCATATAGTTTGACTTCGAGATTGTTGGGAAAAATATACTGATAAATACTGAAAACTATTTTTTTTATTCATATTAGATGGCAATAAGACATATGTCCCTGGTTACGCATTTTGAGATCAGTTGACGTGCCCAAAAATTTGTGTTGCCTGCCATTAGTGACACAAGTGCCATAGGTTTGCCATCTCTGTCCTATAGTATGGACTTGGGTGTTCAACAGCTCACAGAACCAACAGTATTACTAAGTTCAGTAAGTTGTCAAAATAAGCTTTAGTATTATAGCTAACTAGAGGCTGACCGCTGTTTCACCCGCGCAGCTTTTTCATAAACACCAAAATGCCGTTTTTCCTCGTTCCCATAGGAATTTCGGAAAATTATCCCTTCACACCCCAAGGAACCCACGTGCAAAATTTCAGCCCGCTACGCCCAGTTGTCTCGGCTCTGCGTTGTCTGTTAGTCTGTCAGTCAGTAACGGAATAGTTTTATATATATTTATAAGAGCGTTGATCTACTAAAATAATCTAGAGAAGACTCCATGAACCCATAAACGAGTTTATTCGCTTGCTCCAATTAATCCGAATTATTCTCGTTGTACTAGTATACTTACTAGATGTTAGTATTTAATCTTGGCAAGTGCAAATTGCTTTGGGAGGCAGAGCCCAAACACATTAAGGCGCTAATGTTTTTTCATATATTGCGGGAAAAAAAGTTAAATACCTCTGCGGAGTGTTGGGAATAATGAAAACATATCTAAAACGATTAAAAAGTTCTTAGCCTTACCAAGTCAAGCCAGTTACATTATTCGATTCGTCTTTAAAATTTATCAGATCTCGTACATATGAACATCATCCCCTCAGAGCTCCCAAGTAGGAAGAACCTGTATCTAGGGTGCCCGAAACATATACAGAGACGAACATAACACCCAGACCGGAAACAAACATTGATATTCATCATATCAACGTTCGCCCCGCCGGGAATCGAACCCAGGTGCACTTGCGTCTCGGTCCACTTCACTGCCAACTGAGCTACGGAATAGTCGAGCAATAGCAGGATCAAATAAATATGCTCAAGCGACGATCGCGCACCGAAAGATGCAGAGCAGGTAGAGTCCTCATATAGTGACGAGCTCGTGATAGTTTCGGGAGAAAAGTGGATGAGTTTTTGCACAAAACGTCATTGTACAAATATCTGGGGATGGCTTGTATCCAGCAAAGGCTTATCTCAACTAAGATCATTAAATAAGACGTGGTCCAGTTTACCTTTTTGACGTATCAATTATAAAACAAAGTCGCTACCCGCATCTGTCCCTATGTATACCTAAATCTTTAAAACTATGCAACAGATTTTGATGCGGATTTTTTAATAGACAGCGTGATCCAAAAGTTAGGTTTATATTGATAATACATATACAACATTGTAATAGATAAGGCGGTAGGTAAGAAGTTCGCCGGGTTGACTAGTTTCATTATAAAAGAAACAAATTTTCTTGCCTAAATCGATGTTTTTCGCCTCCCTAATTTTGTTATTAATTCATCGGGGGAGCAATGAACGATGGTCGATACTTTCACAGCCATTCAACATATTCACTTTGAACGGCGTGCCGGGGTCTGCGGTACTGAGATAAGATGATAATTCTCCTACAGTTATTTGAAAAGCGAAAAAATGCTGTCAGTAATGGAGTTAATTTATTACTTGAAAATTTATTAAAAGTTTTAATATTCCTGTGGAAAACATTTTTAACTGACTTCAAAAAAAGGAGATTATCAGTTTGACCTGTATGTATGTATGTTTGTCCGCGATTATCTCGCGTTTGGCTGAACCGATTTTGATGCGGTTTTCAGAAATGTATTCGTTACATTCAGGAGAAGGTTTAAGTACCTATTTTAACCGACTTCGAAAAAGAGGAAGTTCTCAGTTTATTTATGTGTCAGTTTGTTGAAGGTCTCTATTTTGTAAAAAAAGAAATTATTTAAGTACTTAGCGAATCATCGCCTGAAGATTGATTTTCAAAAAGGATTCCTTTCCAGAGTAATTAATAATCACTTTCTCTTAAAATGTCTTAAGATTTAATAACCGTAATCACAACTTGTGTAGATAGAACCTACGTCTAAGACCTTTTCCGCAGACGAATCAATTTTTGGTTTTGCTTTGCAGTATCTTGTTAAAATAGTGTACAAAAATGTGTAATACATACTTAAATGATTTCTGATATGAATTTGAAGTGTGTCCCTAATACAAACATGTTCAATAATCATCACAAATCGGCGTCAAAGTCGATATAAATCCCTTTTTTAATTTACTGATAAATAGTGATACAATATTAGTTACAAATTGTATTGTAATGTCACAAAAGAACAAAAAAAGAGAGATAAATTGTTAAGTAGAGTTTGTTACCCCTTTCTTCTCTACGCTGTAATAGACGTAGTCTAATTGACTTTCAATAAGTGATATCTTGTATCCTATATTGAAATAAAGATTTTTTTTTAAGTTTTTTTTTTTCATCAACTATAGAACAAACCTCAAATTCCTCACAAGACTGAAGAAGTTCTTCCAGACCAAAGCTTTCATGTTATTCAGCTTCATGGGCTTGATCCTCTCCAAGCAACCTTTGGGCGGGTCATCATCAGGTGGCAAAGCTTCAGCCGGAGCCAGGTCTGGAGTCACCACCACCCTGCCTTTGGATGACATTGAGACATTGTCTCCAAATTCCCCAGAGATCTCGCCGATCTCTGCCTCCTCCAAGTCTATGGCTGATGGGTTCTGCGGTTTGGAGAAAAGAATAGTAAAATTTTACAGATATAATAGGAGAAATTTCAACCTTTTTTTACAAAATGCTTTGCAGACTAAACTTCTGAGTTACCTACTACAGGCACTGTATGAAAATTATGATTTGGTGTAATAATTAAACCTAAACCTATAGTTAACTAGACTCTCCATAAACGGTACCTTATGTCTTCTATTAAAAAAAATTATGTTTTTTGGCAAATATAAAACTTATTTAAACATGTTACAGGGGCCCTAAAACTCGCTGTTAATAAAAATTTATTGCCAATTTATTTTCGTTTACATTTTCTGTGTTATATATTTTTTTTCATTTTTTTTTTAATTTTTTGGGATACAGGCGTGACGTTATGTATTTGTGTTGACAGAAAATATATGTCCCGAAATTTTTAATAGCTCGTCATCATCATAATATATATATCAGAGCAATGAAAGACTCTAAAAATACTCACAGGTATAGCAGGCAGTTCCACCTTATCCACCACGTCAGCGAGGATGCTGGACCTCCTCCTCTTGCCCAGGTTCTGCAGCACAGACAGCTTGAGGAACACCTCCTCCAGGGAGTCAGCTTGGTAACGCTGGATGAGCTCCTCTGGTGATTCCTCCGCCAGGAACCTTCCACCACGCATCAGGCCAATCTGGTTAAAGAGTTAAATTTATTAGTTTTAAGGATTTGATAAGTATGGGGATTGTCATCATAATTTCAGGCGAAAGACGTCCACTGCAGGACATGGGCCTCCTTCATAAATCGCCGCAATGACAGGTCTTGAGCGACCCTCATCCAGTCACCAGTAGTAAGTGGTTACTTCAAGTTAATCCTGAGTTTAATAAACGTTATAAACTATGAAAGTTTGAGTTTGCTGGGATATTTTTTTACCCTTTTCGCGATTTCATATATTTCGATAAATTTGCAGTACGTCACGTCAGAATAGCACATGCAAATTAATATTGTGAGGTAGTAGGAACTTTACCAAGTAACAGATTTCTTAAATAATTTACTTATTATATTCGGAGCCTAATTTGGTTCAAAGAATCTAAAATATTTCCTATTTATATTATTAGTACCTACTGCCATAAAATACCTCTAGTCTTTCAGCCTTTGTAAAAACATTTTACTTTTAGTTACTTAGTAGTTACACCACACCCAAAAATAATCCAGTGAAACATTTGCAGTGTCCAAAAATGTAAAAAAAAGAGCTCGGCGAACAGACAGTTTTAACTCATAATAAAACAAACAAAATGTTAAACCTAAAACGTGGCAGTGTAAAGTGGCTGGCTACTGGCTGCTCTTGAATAGTTAAATTTGCATGTCCCCTGGTGCAAACTGAATTTATAGCACTGGAAATTCTAGAACAATTTGTTTTAGTCCCCTTTTAGAGTTCCGCACGTGAGCGTGGGTGTAAGATTTTAACCCCGGGTTGTTTAAAGGATTTGCTATAGCCACGTGTTTGTGTGAAAATAGTTAGAAGACGTTCTCTGTCTGGTTGTTCTAGGACCAATGAACGCAATTTTGATATTATAATAGAGAAAAATTTGATGGTTTGTGTGTTTGATTGCATTAAAAGGGCTTCGAAAGCACTCAACCGATTTGAAAACATATTTCACTTTTGGGAAGCGACACTATCTTTAAAAAATCAGTACGAAGTTCTTTGTGTCAGCTAGTTTAAAGAGATTATTCTGAAGATTTCAGGTCTCGCCTTTCGTTTCAAATTTTGTGGGCTTCGAAAGCACTCAACCGATTTGAAAACATATTTCACTTTTGGGAAGCGACACTATCTTTAAAAAATCAGTACGAAGTTCTTTGTGTCAGCTAGTTTAAAGAGATTATTCTGAAGATTTCAGGTCTCGCCTTTCGTTTCAAATTTTGTGGTAAAATATAAAAAATAACATAATTATCTTATAAATGTTTGAAATACAAATACAATAAGAATCTAGTATTCATTTCGACTTTCTAAGCCCAGCTGCTATAAAGAAAGATATACACTGTATACATATAATAAGGCGTCGAGAGCAATATCCTAACAAAATCCTGTCTAAGTGAGAATTATTATATTTACAAGTGGGCGCCCTGCGGCTTCGCCAGCGCATTTTCCCTTGAAATGTCAAATTCCCAATTTTCACCTGGGAATTTTTGGATTAAAAGTAGGCTATGTCCTTTCTCAGGCTTTGAACTATCCATATACTAAATTTAATTCAAATCGGTTGAGTATTTTTTTTAGGAAAGTAAGACAGACAGATAGACAGTTACTTTCGCATTTATAATATTATATACTAGTCGACCCGGCAAACATCGTACCGCCTTACCTTTTCATATTTTGTGCTTGTATACTTATAAACCTTCCTACTAAATCACTCTATCTATTAAAAAAACCGCATCAAAATCCGTTGCGTAGTTTTAAAGATTTAAGCATATATAGGGACACCGCGGGTAGAAACTTCATTTTATACTATGTATTGATATGTATGGATTTATATTATTTTGTTTATTTATTGACACATAAAAGGAAACTACTGTCCAAATTTCATATTTCATTATCAGCGGTTACGGCTGGACGACGCAAGTAAGTGAGTGAGTCATTGCTATTTGATTTGCATATATTACAAGATACAACCTACCAACCGAAAATTTATATGTACCCAGCTACTACTAGTTCCAACTAATTTTAATAAAAATGAAACAGAATCTTTTGTAAACAGACTTTACTAATCTTTCACATCTCGAGATATAAAGTGAGTGCAGTAAAGTAGGTACCGAACTTGCTTTTTGTTTTTGTAGTTACATACAACACAATTTTCTTTGTCTATCTTGCCTCAAGTTCGTTGAACTATGAAATATAAAGTAGTTTTGAAAACTTTAGTTGTAGGTTTGGTTTAAACGCCTTTATCAAAGTACAATGAAGTACAATTACAGTACAGTCCTTTAAAACAAGAATCGGATATTTCATACCAACAAGACTGTAAGTTTCTCAAAAATGCTTGAAGTGGGAGTAACATTCTTACTACTAATGGCTGACATTCACATTCAGTGTTTGGAGGATAAGTACTCGGTCGAATATGATACTCAGACAAGTCGTTCCCGAGCACTGGTTATCGTATACTCCGTTGAGCGACTGCTTCACTGTCTTGACATCAAATCTTCACTGTCTTGATATTAATTTGGTGTGAAAAAAAGTTTTACTTTGACAATTCGGAGTCCGAGTTCGAGCTGCGACTCGACTGTGAATGACAGCCTATGTCCCAGCTATATGACAGGATACAAAAAAAAAGGAATAAAGCTGGTAAACCTATAGTTTGGTTTCTTATGACTCAAACCGAGGTACTTACGATGTTGGCCTGTTTAGTCTCATCAATGTAATGTGTAGTTATAATAACAGTGGTGCGGCCTCCCTTGCATATCTCCACCATATGATCCCAGACTCTGAAAAAGAACAAAACACACTAATCATCTTAGCCGAAAGACGTCTACTGCTGGATATTTATCTTCCACACCACAGAAGAACGCCAAAAGGTCTTTGTGACAAGGTCAAAAAGTGTGGGAATGTTTATCATAATCGCCAGTCCAGCCGGTACGGCCGAGAGGCGTAAGAAAAGGTTTACGATATGCTCTACGGTAGGCAAAGAATTGTTCCGTCGACGTTACGTAAATCGAATATGACTTTCGAAAAAAAGTTACGGACCCGACTTAAAGGGGTATTTGGGGTCGTGGGTGTGAAGGGCGGGGCCCGACACACTCATCAAACGGCCCCAAAATGGGCGGCAGCAGCTTGTGCACTGTGCCACCGCAGCTACAAATGCGAGCCGGGGAGGGAACAACATGCTTTGCTGATAGTAGCTGAGCGTGGGAAGGACTTTCGGACGCCAATAATGTATGGTCCCCAGGGTCCTTCCCAAAAACCCCAAGACGGCCGCCGGTGGGTTTTAGTGGGTGCGAGCCCCACGTACTCCCATCGCTCCTCCGAGGACGGTATGGAGGTGGAGGTTTTCTATTTCGACACCAGAAGGCCATCTACATTGTTAAATGAGTATAAACTCTTACCCTTGTCTCAAGACGGGATCCAAACCAACAGTTGGCTCGTCCAGAATCAACAGTTCAGGGTCGTGGAGCAAAGCTGCTGCGAGGGAAACTCGACGTTGCTGCCCTCCTGATAGGTTCTTTACTTGTCTGAAACAGAATAAATTCTTATTACACGTTTTTATAATAAAGACCCTGTCTCACGTTTTTGCTGTATTTTATAGTGATTTTTTTCGATCAGTTGACGGGGTCAATGTACGGTACAGCTGATTTTTGTTATGATATTTCGACCCATGTTGCTTTGGGAAGCTAATAAGTGAATGGGTGCGATACTACCGCCCTTCTAGCGCCACTTCGATAATTAATTAATATCTTCTAAACCATGGCCGAAATCAGAAATATGCGTCTTCGACTCCCTAGACAATCTTGCTGAGAATTTTTAAGGCTCTGTTGTGTTATGTAGCCCTTAAATCTGAGTTGTCTATTGTCATCGTATATCATAGTTCTAAATAAATCACTGGCTAAAGTAATTTCAGTTTAGTATAGTTTTGTTAGGCTGCCAATCTGAAGCAAATAAAACTTTTAATTGGGAATTGCTTTTCTTACTGCTCAGTGCACTACTAAGCAGTTTTAAAAGCAATTCCCAAAATTCCCATAGGAACCCAATAGTTAGAGCGATTCATTTCAGAGCTAGATTTAATCTAGTTTTTATATCAGTTATCAGTAAAAGATTGTATAGTTTAATAACAAATAAGAGGAAAAATTAGAAAAACATCTACTGTTAACAATAACTCTTTTTAAAATAAAAAATCTTTCTTACAAAAAGAGAGCCTTCAATAAATTTACAGACATCAAATGAGAACTTTCTCTTTCCTGAAGTCGGTTAAAATCGGTACTAAAATCTTCTCCTGAATGTAACAAATACTTTTGTAAAAACCGCATCAAAATAATCGGTTCAGTCAAACCCGAGATAATTGCGGACAAATGTACATACATACAGATCAAACTGATAACCTTCTTTTTTGAAGTCAGTTAAAAATATGACTATCAAATTCATAAAACTAATATATTCTCCCATTCATCCATTTTACGGCCCAAACATCACTTTACCAACATTACACTGTTCCCAACTTTCCTGAATCCAATTTCTATACAAAATGCCAAAACCGTTCAAATTCGATGATATAAGAACTTAGGAAATAGCCTAGATACACTGATGAATAACCGCCTACATTATAAATAGAATCTAATTATTGAGTTATTGGGGCACAAGCAACACGAACGACCGACTGCTGCATTGAACGACCGATTGTTGGTGGTTTACAAGGAAATAAAAAAGTACATCTTTATACTTTACTAGTCGACCCGGCGAACTTCGTACCGCCTATCCTTTTACTTTGTTGCTCATGTATTATACCTATAAACCTACCTCTTGAATCACTCTATCTATAAAAAGATTTGCATCAAAATCCGTTGCATAGTTTTATAGATTTAAGCACACATAGGGCCAGACGCGGAAAGAGACTTTGTTTTAATACTATGTATTGATGATGATGATTGACAACTCCGACAAACTGATAAATACAGTTTATAACAAAGCAATAAAATACTGTAGAATGGCTCTGACTCAGCACATGTAATGGAATGCTGGTAATTCTGACATAACCACAAATAATTGTAATAATTGGACCAAACTTAGTAGCTTGCCTGGAGTCGCATGGAGGACGACCACGAACCACCTTGCCTCATGCAATGATACCATAATTAATTTGCTTGTTTCCTTAGTATCGCAAAACATTGAGAACGGCCGGGCCGATTTAAATGATTTTGGTTTGAAATGTTCGTAGTAGTAGTCAATATGGAAAAAATTATGGGAAGATAGTTAAAACAACAATTTAATTTTTTCCCTATAAAATTAGAAGGACCGCTACGAAGTTCGCCGGGACAGCTAGAATTGAATAAATGCTTTCGATTTCGATACTGATCCAGAAACTTCGCGGTATGTCCTTGTTTCATCGGCCTTGTTTATTTGGGGCACCAACTAACGTAGGATATTGGCATTAATTTGTTTTGGAAGCAAGAAAAGAGTGACGAGGGAAGGATATTCTGGTGTAGTTAATGAAATCTAGGATAACTCCACCCACACTAGTAAATTAATCTTACTTTAGGCAGAGTTCGGCGTTGACACGCTTAGATACAAAGTTTACATTGATAAAGATCTGATTACTGAGGAAGAACGTACCTATGTACCCTAATAACGATTTCCGCTTTTAGCCTTCTCATGATAATTAGACGTATACTTAGTGATACTAGCGACGAACACTGAAAAAAGCCGTAGCTGACACCATCAAGGAGCGCATGTGGAAGTTCGTTGGGTCATGTCGCTCGCCGACCGGCAGACGATGTGCCAAGGGAAGCCCTTAACTGGAAACCGGAAGGCGGTAAAAGGCGAATTGGCAGACCCAAGAACACGTGGCAGCGCGCTATGAGGGAGGATCTGGAGCACACGCAGAGCACCTGGGAGGAAGTCTGTGATATTGCTCAAGAGCGTCGAGTGTGGCGGCGATTTGTTTCGGCCCTTTGCTCCCCATCGGAGATTGGGCAAAAGTGAGTAGGTAAGTAGTATAAAACAAAGACCTGTCGTATTTTTAAATAAATAAATAAGAAGAGGACCTACGCACGGTTGCGGAGCGGATAACTCCACAGGGTCACCCTCCTGCTAACAGCCGAGAAGGACACTGGCGGGGTTTGAGTGGGTGCGAACCTCATATAACCCTGCGGCTCCCCTCGGGGTTGCAGGGTACTCGTTAGGAGTTTTCCCGTCTTAACAATAAAAATATACCTCGCACAGCTTAAAGTACCTTCCGTCCGAAACACGGAAGAAATAGTGGCAACATTTAAAGTCTGAAAAGTCTCGATTGTATGTGCCGCCACTGGGGAACGAACCTCGAACTCCTCGGGCGTAAGAAAACCACGTGTTTGCTGCAACCGCTACAAATATTGTGACGTTAAAAATACCACCAGTATTTGCAGACTGATTTGTTGGAATAGTTTTTCAAACAAAATCACCCTCACTTCGTTGAATATAATGTACGTTTCAAGAATAGCAAATGATTGTTCGAACTCTGAATTCTCCATTGGATATACTGGGTGTTTCTGACAAGACGGTAATAAATCAAAGGAGGGCTTCTGCTCACCATAACCAACAACTTTCCCAAAGCAACATAGGTCGAAATCTCAAAAAAAAATAACAGCTGTTCCATACAACGGTTCGATCAGCTGGCGGGGTCAATGTACGGGACGGCTGATTTTTGTTTTGAGATTTCGACCGATGTTGCTTTGGGAAAGTTGTTAGGTATGGTAAGCTGACGCCCTCCTTTGATTTATTACCGCCTTGTCCGAAACACCCTGTATAAGGTCTTACAAAAGTTTAAGAAAACTGAGTAAACGTTTGGTCCGGTGCGAATCGGGGGAATATAGCGGGCGTGGCGAATATACAGAGAGGATAAAAAATTTAACTGCCCTCGAATTTCTAAAACACAGGATGCAAAATGAGGTTTCCAATGAGGGGTTTTCAAAGTGATAATAAAAAAATAGATTGTTTCGTAAAACGCCTGTAGATGGCGTTGTCTATCTTATTACACATAGGTAAGTAATTCAAATCAGTTCACACAAAAACTTACGCGTGACGAGTTTAATTTTATTTTGAGCTTTCAATGATTCGTTTAAACTTGACCTAAAGACGTTTGCAGGCGCTATTTGACAGCGATAGCGGCCTGATAAAACTTAAAACTTGTTTTTTTTTTCTACAATACATACATACATAATCTCACGCCTTTTATTCCCCGAAGGGTTAGGCAGAGGTACCAGCTCAAGAGCCGGACCCACGTTTAGCCGAGTTTATGCTTTATTACCAACGTGACAAGGGGCCAGCTTGTCGCCGCGGTTATAACGACCACTACTGCGGCCGGGACCAACGGCTTAACGTGCCTTCCGAAGCACGGAATCATCTTACTTTTCGGACAATCAGGTGATTCAAGCCTGCAATGTCCTATCCAACCGAAAACAACCACAACGTAATTTTTGTGAGAAATCAATATGTGGTGTTTTCTGCGGGGATCGAACCCACAACCTTCCGAGCCCTAATCAAAGGCGCGACGCGCTACGCCACTGGGCTACGGAGGCGGCGGCGTTTTTTTTTCTGAGATGTCAAATTGAAAGCCTCTTATTAAAAGTTACCATAAGAAACGGTACGCAATTTGCTCTTCATTCAACCCTGTGCCATAGAATTAAGATACCATTAAAAATTGTTATCCCTTTTATCGGTACCTACAATAACATTCAATTTGAAGCACAAAGCAAAACATTAGTTTAATTTACCATTTACCAAATACATATTTCTGATTGTTTTTGAACCTTTTATTTAAGCGATTCAATTTTAAATTTCCCTCCATATTTTTACGATCCAAAGTGAAATAACTTTCGACATTGAGAAATGGATCTACGTCGTCGACGTTGAATGGACAATTTTCTCGACCATCTTTTTAAATTTAAAATGTCTCCTGAAATCGGTAGAATCCAAACTGCTTTGAGTGAATTTGTTTTTTATATCAAATGTCATTATAAAATGTATTATCACGATCAAACATTTTCTAAAGTGGGGTAGGTGGGCGAGCTAAAAACCTACGAAAGAGTTTATTTGTTTGTTGACTGCTCCGTGGCTCAGTTTGCAGTGATGTTGACTGATTATGCGTGTGCACCCGGGTTCGATTCCCGGGCGGGGCGAATATTGATATGATGAATATCGATGTTTGTTTCCGGTCTGGGTGTAATGTTCGTCTCTGTGCGTGTTTCGGATACCCTAGATACAGGTTCTACCTAGTTAGGGGCTCTGAGTGTGATGTGTTATTATTATGTGTTATGATTCAAAACCAATGTTTATTTCTTATTAATATTTTCTTAAAATTTTCAAACATATATATATTTATCTTAATTTATTTTGTTCGTTTAGCAATTACTGTATTAGTAGGTAAGTAGCTATAATTTTTTAGAATATCAGTGTAAAATTTTAATTATCTCTTTACTTTTAGCATTTTAATTTATCGTATTTTGATTGTTTATTTATTCTATTTTTTATTTATTTATTTTAGTTATTTATATTACATTTTAATTATTTGTGATGCTATTGCATGCAAATACAATTTTAGTTTTAATATTGGGTACCTGATACAGACTTTGTTAAAAAGCCTAGTTCAGGTTACCACATGTTTTTATGCTGTTTTTGTAATTTGATCAATAAATTATTATTATTATTATTATTATTATTATGAATAACGGTTCCGCCTTATCACTAAAAAAATGCGCTTTGCCCCCATAATAAGTCCGCATAAAGTACTTATCATTTTTCTTGGAGTGACTGAAAGTATTCTACCAAATGTGCCTTCTTGAAGCACGATTCTACATCAATTATCTCATTAGAGCAAAACGCTTCTATATGATAAATCAAATCAGACAGTGAATGAATCACTCACTTGGGTATTATATGCGAAGGTTGGTTACCTACCTTGTGGGGCTAGGTAGTTGCAGTAACTTGATGAGGAAGTCGATCCTCTCATCCACTTCCCTGGTGCTCATCCCGGCGATCCATCCGAAGTATATCATCGTCTCGCGGATCGAGAACTCGCCGAAAAGAGCAATTTCCTGTAAACAATAAGATGGGATAGCTTATTAGGGTGAATTTATTGAGGAAATAAATGTACAGCCTCTGCCGTTGGGAATGAAAATTTCGGCAAACATCAGCGGAAATGATATTTAGGGTGAAGTTCGTAAAAAATCTTTTTAAACGACTTTAAAAAAGGAGGTTATCAGTTTGACCGTTTTTATCTGTATGTATGTATGTATGTTTGATTTTGATGCGGCTTTCAGATAAGTATTTGTTACATTCAGGAGAAGGTTTTAGTACCTATTTTAACCGACTTCGAACAAGAGGAAGTGTTCAGTTGATATATGTGTCTGTTTATTGAAGGCGGGTTCCTTTTTTGGAAAAAACAAATTATATTGTATTTTAATAGGAGTGTCGGTTTATAATTCTAATTCAACAAAATAATAAATAAGTTACAATATATCCTTAACCATTACTTAACAAATTGTAGAGTTATAGAGAAACTCGCTTGCATACGAAACTGGTTTTCTATGTTGCTTGCTCCTAAATCTATTTTTTTTTATTATAAATTTAATGACAATAATCATTAATTGCATTAGTAAACTATTAGGTTAATGCTTGCTACTATTAAGATTACAGACCTATTTTGTAATTTTTTAATTATGGTCGTGTGGTGGCGACATAGAGTACCACCAACCCATCTCCTCCCACCCATGGGTGTCGCAAAAGGCGACTAAAGGAACACCCGAAGGCACACAGCAGCGTCCGTCGTTGAAAAAAAAATAAAGAGCCATACGACGATTGCCAACAAGCCTGCCAAGCGTAGCAACTATAGTAATAGTTGGAGTAGAATCATTTGACAGAGATGAGCTCGTTTGGGGGCCTCTCCAGGCGACCATTGTCTTAAGGCAAGGCCAACATTTGTTTGCTTGAGCCGCTTGGTGGGAACCTTGAACTACCTCACCTCTCGCAGTAATAATAATAATAACACATCACACTCAGAGCCCCTAAGTAGGAAAAACCTGTATCTAGGGTGCCCGAAACACACACAGAGACGAACATTACACCCAGACCGGAAACAAACATCGATATTCATCATATCAATATTCGCCCCGCCCGCAGTATAGAATACTTTACCGAATAAGGTATCATTAAATAGTGCAAATAGCTTTCAATAAGTTATCTTGTATCCCATATTGAATAAATCATTTTTGACTTTGGTTTTGACTTTTAAATAAAACTCAAAAATTATAGTCCTTGTGGCGATCTATGGGGGAGGCATATATCCTATATCCTACAGACGACGTCACTCAGCTGAGATAATGAAATTATAGTCTTATTATAGTAAATTCCAAGTAAAGTTTATCCATAAAACCTTGTTGAAGGAATAAAAACATTTCCCTCACGCGAGGCTGTTTGCCGAGTATAATCTTATTTTCTTACAAAGTACATAATGAGATATATAAGGTAAGTAGGTAATAATTTTCCTATTGTCTGCCGAGACAAGGTTAGGAGATACTACTGCGATAACTTCCCTACTGATATTTTTTTACGTTTTTTTCTAATAAATAAAAAGTTTTTTTTTATTTGCATATGAATTGTTTTATAATGTTGATTTCAGACAACTTTTAACAATATTTGCTAATTTTAACATTTTTAGTGATTTTACTAATAAACAACCAAGTTTTCGTCAGTTTTTTTAGCTAGCCTCTTTTGTGTCCTAATAAGATCCCACTGCTGGGCAAAGGCCTCCCCCTCTTATTCCCGATAAAATACGTTACGTTTATAAATATAAAAAAAGGAAACTCAAGAAGCCCCCAACTAGGTTGAACTCTAAACTAGGGTGCCCGAAATACAATACAAACACATACTTATCATCACACCATCATAAAAATAAATACTTTCGCCGCCGACGGGAAACAAACCCAGTCCTCCGGCATCACAGGCAAAATTACTACCCACTGTACCAGAAGGCTTATTAGAAGTAAGTAACATAAATTCATTTTTAACCGACTTCAAAAAAGGAGGTTATCAGTTTGACCTGTATGTATGTATGTTTGTCCGCGATTATCTCGCGTTTGGCTGAACCGATTTTGATGCGGTTTTCAGAAATGTATTTGTTACATTCAGGAGAAGGTTTTAGTACCCAATTTAACCGACTTAAAAAAAAGAGGAAGTTCTCAGATTATGTATGTGTCACTTTGTTGAAGGCGGGTCTCTTTTTGCAAAAAAGAAATAATTCGTTGTATAAAAACAAAAAATAAGTAGGTTTAAACTTAGAATATTAAATTAAGTAGGGCTTACAAAAATGTAAAACAGCATTTCATTAAAAAGTTACTTTCAAGTGTACACTGACTTTGGAATTTAATCTCACTGTAGGATACTAAGGCTGACATTCACAGTCGAGTCGCAACTCAAACTCGCACTCCAAAGTGTCAAAATGTAACTAAATAATTTATTTTTAAGTGCCTTTTTGCAAACCCGCCTTCAACAAACTTACACATACATAATCTGAGAACTTTCACTTTTTCGAAGTCGGTTAGAATAGGTACTAAAACCTTCTCCTGAATGTAACAAATACATTTCTGAAAACCGCATCAAAATCGGTTTAGCCAAACGCGCGATAATCGCGGACAAACATACATACATATATACATACATACATGCATACAGGTCAAACTGATAACCTCCTTTTTTGAAGTCGGTTAAAAATTGTTCTCCGCTCCAAATTGATATAGATAATCGAGTTTTGACTTCGAGACGATGTATTATAGAATTGACGGAGCATAAGACGGCTCGAGCCAGGATAATCAGTACTGATATTCACAGTCATTGTTTGGAGGCTACTCGGTCGAGTATGATACTCGAACAAGTCGTTCCCGAATACTGATTTTACTGGCTCAAGCCGTCTTGTACTCCGTCGAGCGTATGCTTCAATGTCTTGAATTCAAAACTCGACTGTGTATATAAAGGCCCATTTACACGGAGAGAGTTCCTCGACTCGAACATACAATTCTCGAAAGGAATAAAAAATAATATCATCATCTAAACTCTAAGTACAATATCGTATGTCGAAGGGCGATTCTCGCATCGCTTTTGACTACTGAATGTCCCCGTGTAAACAAACAACAATCGTCATTCAATGAACTCGAATGACAAACTAGCCTTCAAATCGGTTTGAACCGATTTGTACGATTCTCGCATGTACGAGAAAAAATTTCATACGAGAACACGTTTAGACAAGTCGAGAAATCGTAGGCGATTATCTGATTACGATTTTTGACGTAGTGTAAACAGAAAGACTGGCGATAATCGTCTTACGAGTATCGTATGACATTCTCGTATACGAGTTTTTGTTTTTCGGTTGAATGTAAACACTTTTTATGCGATAATCGCATGGCGATTCTCGCCTTCGATAATCTCTTACGATTCTCGCCCCAAAACGTTCGAGAAACTCTCTCCGTGTAAATGGACCCTAAATTTGGAGCGGAGAACGATTTTATTTTGACACTTTCGAGTGCGAGTTCGAGCTGCGACTCGACTGTGAATGTCAGCCTAAGATCGGCTTAAACTAAAAGAGGTTTAAGTTGGCAGAACGAGACTAAAATATTAAAAGCAGAACCACTCAAGAGAGTTTACTTTCTTTCAGCTATTAAACTTTGACAAACTATCAGCCCACGCGTTATTCTCATTTAAAAATCTATTCCGTCTTATTTGTTGCCATAACAGCTTTTATTTTTATAGAATTATAATAATAATAATAACACATCACACTCAGAGCCCCTAACTAGGAAGAACCTGTATCTAGAATCCCAAAACACACACAAAGACGAACATCACACCCAGACCGGAAACAAACATCGATATTCATCATATCAATATTCGCCCCGGGAATAGAACCCGGGTGCACTGCACACGCTTACTCAGTCCACACCACTGCCAACTGAGCCACGGAGCTTAATATTAACTTGAGAAACGTGCAATGGTGGACATAGGACGCCCTCACAGATCGCCATAAGGACTAACATTTTGGGAGGGGTTTGGCATAATTGTCATGGCAGGTGAATTGGCGATCGCAGTATGGCCATTCAAGGTTTTTAACAAAGTTGGCAGCTGCTCGGCCTTCGAGAGTTCCTAGTTGCCTTTGACGACACTCGTGGAAGGTTGTTCCATGGGCCACACGTACGTACCATTTCTATTCTTCTTAAACATAAATTATATTTTAACATCGTAGTAAGAGGGTTATTATTTATCAGAAACTAGAGACTGCCCCGCCGTATCACACAAAAAAAAAAAAAACACTTAGTTCGCAATAAAATTTATGATTTATGATCACTCGCGCAGATTTCACTTAAACACAAATATACCGTTATCTCCCGTTTCCATGGGAATTTTGGGAAATCCTCTTAGTGCTCACCTACACTCCCTAAGGAACCTACATGCAAAATTTCAGCCCGCTACGCCCAGTAGTTTCGGCTCTGCGTTGTCTGTCAGTCAGTCAGTCAATCAGTCAGTGAGTCAGTCAGTAACGGAAGAAATTTATATATATTGATGATAATAAGATCCGCAGAAGAACTAAAAGTCACCGACATAACTAAAAAAATTACATAACTGAAGTGGCAATGGGCGGGGCACAAGAAGAACAGATGGTCGCTGCGGACATAAACTTCTCGAATGGCAAACGTGCACAGGAAAACGCAGAGTAGGCAGACCCCCCAATACGGTCAGACAAGCTGGTGAAGGTTGCATAGGTGCTCCAGATCAATCGGTACGACGCTTAGTGGGGGAGACCCATGTTCAGTAGAGGACGTCCGCCCGTCTGATATTTATAAATTTGACTCACCTGTGGCATATATCCGATCCTGGGTCCAGGCACTCCACTGCCAGGGCTTCCTGGTCTTCCACCGAGCACCCATATTTCGCCAGAGTTCAGACGACGTCTTCCCACGATGCAGGAAAGAAGTGTCGTCTTCCCACACCCTGAAGCTCCGAGAAGACCATAGCTGGAAAGACGTTAGGTTGATGAGAGCAGTGGGTTATTTTGTCGTTACTGATGGCTATGAAGACGTACTCCTTTTAATTAGTTTTTTTTATAGATAGAGGGATTTTTTTTATTATGAAGGTTTTTTTATGTAATTCATGTATAACAAACATAGTATTACTAGAGCCTGCCCAGCGGTTTCACCCGCGCAGATTTCTCATAAACACAAAAAATCCCGATTTTCCCGTTTCCATGGGAATTTCAAGAAATTATTCCTTAGTGCTTCCCTACACTCCCCAAGGAACCCAAGTACAAAATTTCAGCCCACCCAGTACGTTCGGCTCTGCGTTGTCTGTCAGTCACAGTTTCGGTTTCGCCTAAAAACGGCCGAACCTTTTGCCGAAACCGAAACTCAATGTTTCTCAGTCAGTGCGTCGCTCGGCTAACCTCGGGAGAATTCGGCGATACGCGCCTGGACCTAACGCGCACGAGTTGCCGCGCGCCAATATTTTACTGGGCTAAGAGAGTTTAATTTTCGGTTTCGATTTCCGCCGAAACTGAGGCCGTGCCGATTTCGGTTTCGGCTGAAAATCGAGTTTCGGTCGGTCTCGAATTATAATATCTAGCATTAGCTATAAAGAAAGACAGCTTTCAGGTAGATTTGATTTGGGTCTAAAACTAATCGTAGTCGAGTCGACCCGACGCGATCCCTGAGCAATAAAAACGGACGATCTTTATTTTGCCCATGTCGACTGTCTTTTTTTATTTCTTACTATAGTTTTTCTCGTGTGGACATTTAATTTTTATTTTGACCTCTGTAAACTGAACGGTTACCTTATCTAATCCAAAAACAAAGTTATTGTAGACTAGTTGTGCCCCGCGGTGTTACCTGCGGTTTTTTAAAGAAAAATAAATTGCCTACGTGATTACGGAGTT
Organism: Euspilapteryx auroguttella; assembly: GCA_951802225.1. Taxonomy (NCBI): domain Eukaryota; kingdom Metazoa; phylum Arthropoda; class Insecta; order Lepidoptera; family Gracillariidae; genus Euspilapteryx; species Euspilapteryx auroguttella. Next base: position 5,502,655 of record OX637663.1, on the reverse strand, counting down.
CCGTACTTAGCAAATTTTATTATTATCTCTCCAGCCGTTGAGACGTGAAGAGGTAAACTAACATACACACTCACACACTCACAAACTTTCGAATCTATAATATTAGTGTGATTAACAAACGCAACAAAGTCTATCAAATCCTTCTTCTTCTTCCTCAGCACATATCAGCCCACTGCTGGGCGAATGCCTCTCCAATTATTTTCCAGTTCGCTCTATCGGCTGTCAGTCTCATCCAAGTCTCCCGCGCAACAGTCTTTATATCGTCGGTCCATCTGGCTGGTGGTCTGCCTACACTTCTTTTCCCCTCTCTTGGTCTCCACGAAACTGACAAACTAACGTTTAATAAACTTTATTCTTACTTGTACTTTTCTAGTCAGTTTAATTGAGGGTCCTGTTTGCGATTTATTCTATACAAAATGTTTGAATAAACTCGTCGGCAGTTTGTGACCTCGTGCCCACACGTCATTCACCTAAGTATAGGACCTATATTTAGGATCTGTACAATAAGACAAATTAACACCTTTGCATAAAAAGATGCCCTCGTAGCTTGACCGACCATTTGTCGTCGTTTCGTCGTTTTCTCGCTCACCATACATTTTCTTGCATAAGATGTCAAAATTTAAAGCGATCAAAAGTGACAGAAAGATTCGACAAATCGTCCGTTATGCTACCACCGCAGCATGTAGGACAATTTGTCGAATTTGTCGTATCTATCTGTCACTTTTGTCTATCCTCTCCATCCATTTTCCCGCATTTAGATGTAAATAGCGATTAAAAGTGACAGAAAGATTCGACATATGGTCAATCATGCTACGCAGGCTGGTCTAATAAATAGAGCTTTATATAAACCCCTTTAAATAAAATAGTATTAAATAAATGTCAATTGTCTTATCAATCATAAAAATACGACTTTTTATCGCTCTTGTGCTAGCTAGGCTGTAAGAACGATTCCTATAAAAGTAGCTTGTGATTTTATTAGGTTACTGGAAGAATATTTTTAGTATTATATCGTTAGATTATCCACGACCTTTTGATAATAATCCTGAAAACGGTCGGATATTCGGATTCGGAAAAAGAATCTGAAACCCACCCTCGCTCGTTGTTGGTTGTTACAAAACTTGCTTTTTAGCTAAATATAAAAATTACTCTGTCTTATAACCAGTATATAAATAAGTATATAAATCATCAATACATAGTATAAAATAAAGTCGCTTCCCGCGTCTGTCTCTGTGTATGCTTCAATCTTTAAAACTACGGAACGGATTTTGATGCGGTTTTTTTTAATAGATAGAGTGATTCAAGAGGAAGGTTTATAAGGATAATAGGTGCTCAAGATAGTTATATAGGTAGATAGGTTAGGCGGTACTAAGTTTGCCGGGGCGACTATTGTATAAAAAAAAAGTTAAACCAGTACCTAGAGTGCCCAAAAAAAATTATAAAGACATACAAACACAAATCCTTGAATTAAAAATAAACTCTTTTTGTACCAAAAATTCATGAAACAAAAGTTGACAAAAGGCGAAGCGTTTTTGTTAATTGAAAAACCTTTTTTACATGTAAAATCAAATACACATTTAACGTTTACTTTGTAATTTTGTGAATTTGCTTCTTTTTTTTTTTCATTTTGCTATTGTTTGCGATGCCCGCTTAATTTGCTCGTGTGCATACGTTATTTGTCAACAGCTAGTTTAATAATTTTAGTACTTATTGTGTACCTCACGGTCCCGCCCTCGCATTTTGCCTTCAAAACTCAAGTGAACCTATGTATATTTACTTGTACTCAATACGCAGTGAAAATTCTAACAAAAAAAAACAAATGCTAATAATTTTATTAGGAAAAATGGATCTACAGTGTACACAATTAAAAAACAAAAGTGGAACACTTAAAATAAAAATAACAATCTCCCGGTGCCTAAGTTTTATTTAATCGTGAGACTTGTTAAATTTTCCTCGAGCTAAAGTTTTTTTTTAGAAAAATTGCTGTCTATTTAGTACCCAACTTCTTTGCAGTGCAATATAAAATGCTTATTAAAAAGTGGTGGCAATATCATTTTTAAGGTTCTTTAGAATTTAAAATTTTCGCATAAAATATTGAATAACTTTACCTATTTAACTCAAGCACTGCTGAATCATCATAACAACCAGTAGACGTCCACTGCTGGACATAAGTCTCCCCCACAGACACAGGTTGTCACAAGGACAAACATTGTGGAGGGAATTTGCCGTGATCGCCACGCTCGGCAGGCGGGTTGGCGATCGCAGTATGAAATGAAATGAAAAAACGCTTTATTGCCAACAACAATACAAGTATGGTTGTTTAAATTCTTCAACGAATGCCGCTGCGGCCTGACCTTTGGAAATTCCCTTAGTCGCCTTTTACACCCACAGGTGGAGATGGGGTGGCTGCTGAATAATATCACTTAATACTAGTACTTCTTAGTATTGGTTAGTACAATGTAAGTACCTATATGTTGCCGTGTAGTGGCGGCGTCGCATAGGATACCACAACCTCTTCTCACCGGCGAGTGTCGTAAAAGGCGCATAGGAAATGACTTTAAGAGCCATACTGTATTCTAAGATTTGCAGAGCGTTGCTATTATGGCAAATCCACCCCCAGAAAGGTTTGCACATGCCTGTTTGTGTGGAACTGTGAGGAAGGTCATTGTTCAACCAACAGCTGACGTCTGCTGGTTGAGAGGACTATGCAAGTATGTTCTAACAGTGCGTAACGCAAATCTTAATTAGTGACCCGTTTTAGTCCATTTGGGTTTTACTATTATAATGATACTTAACTAGTCGACTTGGCGAACTTCGTACCGCCTAACCTATAACTAGGTATATTGCGCATGTATTATACTTATAAACCTTCCTCTTAAATAACTCTATCTATTTAAAAAAAAACTCATCAAAATCCGTTGCGTAGTTTTAAAGATGAAAGCATAGGGCAGAGTCAGGAAGCGACTTCATTTTATACTAGTCGACCCGGCGAACTTTGTACCGCCTAACCTTTTAGTATTTTGTGCATGTATTATACTTATAAACCTTCCTTTTGAATCACTCTATCTATTAAAAGAACGCATCAGAATCCGTTGCGTAGTTTTAAAGATATAAGCATACATAGGGACAGACGCGGGAAGCGACTTTGTTTTATACCATGTATTGATGATGATACTGATGACTATGTATATTGTTGATTATGTAAAGTAAATTGTAAAGTAGAGTTTGTTACCCCTTTCTTCTCTACGCTGTAAAATCATTGCGAAAGGGAGTAGAATCATTTGACAGAGGAGGGCTCGTTTGGGGGCGTCTCCAGGCGACCATTGTCGTAAGGCAAGGCAAACATTTGTTTGCCTGAGCCAATTAGTGGGCACCCTGAACTACCTCGCCTCTATCAGTATAGGATACTTTACGAAATAAGGTATCAATATTACCCAACCAGCAAATCGTGTCGTAAAAAAGTCAGCAGCACGTTTCTCTTTCAGCTATTGGTCGTAAGAAGGATCTTTAAAAAGTCGTGTAAATGCTCTGTGCACGTTCTCTCAACGCGATTTGGGCGCACTTCTCTCAGCTTTAGATCCAGTAAATATCGTAAGATTATCGTATGAGTAGCCATTTAGTCGAATAAATATCGAGTTATCGCAACTAGAATGCTACTTAGTACCATCATGGCCATCAGAATGCCATTATTCGACACATCTGCTTTTTCCAAGTCGGTAGAACCGCTTTTATTCGACTTATTTATAGTTATAAAGCAATTTGGTTGCAATCACTCGACTTTTTCATCGTGTAACTGCACCCAAGCAGCACTTATAGACTTTTTATTTTATACGTGTAATTTATGTCAGTTGAAGTGTCAAACCTAATAAATATAAGTATATTTTGCCATCGTATTAACCATTACGTTTGCCATCAAGCCAAATGATGACAGGTAATTAGTTACCTGTTAAAGTTAGGTCGTAGGGTCTTACTTTCATGTGCGGAATAAATTTTTCCGTTTATATAACTAGCATTGTAGTTAATATTTCAATGGGCCCCAAGATTTCTATGTAAATAATGAATTACAAATAATGTTAATTTAACATTTAAAATAAATTCGCCATCAATAGCAAATAATAGCAACTCATTTATCATCACAGAGCATTCTCTCAGCTGTTAGTCGAAAGATTGAAATGAGATTTCCATCTTACGACTTCTAGGGACGCCATTACAGATAGTTTAGGGTCCCTTAGTGCAAAATCTACTATGTACTTCTACTACCTACTATCTATCTACCAATATATAAAAATGAATCGTGGTTTGTTAGTCTCGCAAAAACTCTAGAACGGCTGGGCCGATTTAGCTTTTAGTCTTGAAATGTTTGTAGTAGTCCAGAGAAGGTTGAAAAGGTGAGAAAATTTGGAAAAATTGAGGGAAAGTTAGTAAAAAACAACAAATACCTACTTATAATTTCCAATACTAAGTTTTCCGTTACTGTTGTATCCATTTTTAATCAAAAGATTGATTGATTTGACGTTGTTTTTAAATTCTTTAATTCTGGGCGGGCAAAATAACAAAGTAAATACAGCCAAGTTTTTAGCGGGTAGATAATGTTATAATAATCGTGCTAACTTGTATCTAGGGCGATCCGGAGTTTGCCGGGTCAGCTACTTAGTATAAAATAATTATTTTACTATCAATAAATTTAATATACCGTCAACTTCGCTAAATTTTTGCATATTTTGAAACATTTTTAAATTTTGGAAAGATTGACCAATCAGACAAGCGCCGATCTGCGCCTCTGTTTGAGACGGGGCGCGCGGCCGTGTTTAAAAACTGCCTATACCATCAACCTAACTTAAAAAAAAATAGTTAAGTTACATTGAATTTGGTTTGCGTAAGTTCATAGAATACAATATTTTAGGTAAAATTAGCTTTTTTTTTATGAGTGACAGTTTAAAATGGTAGTCTACTTGGATATAGATAAATTCATAAAAAAAGAGGACTTAAAGAAGCTTAAGGAAGCAAAATGGCCTTGGAAGAAAACACATTTTTTTATAAGTAATGCTTAAATGTTACTCATGTCATTTTGTAATTAAAAATGGATCAAAACCACGTCATTTTATATTATAATAATAATAATAATAATAATAACACATCACACTCAGAGCCCCTAACTAGGAAGAACCTGTATCTAGGGCGCCCGAAACACACACAGAGACGAACATCACACCCAGACCGGAAACAAACATCGATATTCATCATATCAATATTCGCCCCGCCCAGGAATCGAACCCGGGTGCTCACGCTTACTCAGTCCACATCACTGCCAACTGAGCCACGGAGCAGTATAGTAATAATTTTATTATCTGAGAAGAGAATAAAATTATTACTGCGCACCTCATTTTTCTGGTGTCCGAATTGTTCTGAATATTCAATTTATTATCACTATCCAAGCGACGAATGTTATTATTGCAAGTAGGATCACTTAATACAAAACAAAATTGTAAGTACTTACTTAAGTATCTCTTTATTATAAAAAAATAATAATAATAGTTTAGTCAAATTCTTTGGGTACCTACCAACTAACTTAAAAAATTATAAAAACAAACACAATAAGTATAAGATAAACACCCATGACTTAGAAAAACATACTGGCAAATTCAATAAATTGCAAACGGTGGTCTATATGGCCGTTGTTACAGAATACCTAATAGTACCTAATAGTAGTAGTAATTATTATACGCTACGGAACCCTCACGCCTATCAATTAAACGCTCTTGACTCGTGGTTATAGCCAATGAAGATCTTGACTGTTTCAATCGTGTATACATCTTATTTACTTTACGTCGGAATCCTCCACTTCTTTTAATCCTTTTCCATCGATTAAAATCCATTTTGCGAATAAAAAAAGCAAATTACGTTGTTTATTTTGGTATCATGTAACAAAATGGCAGATAGTGCTGTAAAAGATTTCAAAAAGCATTTATACCACTATATCGATGTAAAATGGCTTTCAAATAACCTTTAGAGACCGAAAAGGCTGTAAAAGAATAATTTGAAAGCTTTTACTCAACCTAATTAGTTAAGTCGAATAAAAGCATTCCATAGAGTTATCATACGACATAAAGTGCTGTTAAAGTAACTAAGATGCTGTTTTATCGTATGAACCGCGTTTACTCCACAATTATGCTGTTAAAATTAAATGTCGATAGATTGTGCTATAATAGCTAGTTTGACGACAAATTAGCAATACAGTTGCTTTTAAAGAGCTGTCTTACGACTTATTGTTGTATAATGGCGATCAAGAGATACATTTATACAACAATCGAGTAAATGCGATATGATTTCATCGTATAAACGTTTACTAGACATGTTTATAGAGCCAAAAAGCGTTGAATGCAAAATAATCCAGATAGCCGCTTTTATACAGCTTTTTAACATTTTAGGATCGTTTATACAAGTGTCTTACGATCTATAGTCGAAAGAGTAAATCTTATACGACCTTCGTTGCTAGTTGGGTAATTAGATTAGTCTAATTGACTTTCAATAAGCGATATCTTGTATCCTGTATTGAATAAATCATTTTTTACTTTTACTTTTACTACTATTAATATATATTAATTCACCAAAGTTTCGTTAAAAACCTCTAGTCTTTGAATAATTGATTCAAGGCACGGAGACGACTGACTAGAATCATTAACTAATGGTTTCATAAAGATATGTATTTAAAGACTAATGAATGACTTGGAGTAAATAAAGACACTCAACGTTTTTCCCTAATGACGTCTGATCCAGAGCGATGACAAATAAAAATAATGACATTAATTTAACGCACACGGAAGAAGCCGCAGCAAAACAGTGGCAGTCTAGGTCGGCGTAACACTTCCGGTTTTTCTGTATTGCAAAATATCGCTTGTTCTTTGGTATTACAGTCTAGGGCGCACGAGACCATAGATAAATCTGATACGCAGTCCTTAACCGCCACTGTACTACAAGCATTGCCTTGATGCCTTTTACACCGAAAGGTACAGTCAAAGATTCGTTCAGCGTAACACACTCTAGTGCGCACGAGACTATAGACACAAGTGATACGCTGACCAAGTCCCTAACTGTACTAACGCCAATTGCAATTAAATTAATATTTTCTAAAAATCACTGTAAATGTCAAAAATGTGGTGCAGTACCACATTTTTGACATTTACAGTTACGTTAGTCTAGGACGGCATATCACGTCTTCCGGTTTTTCTGTATTGCAAAATAGCTCTTATTCTTTGGTATTACAGTCTAGGACATTCGAAACCATAGACAAATAATATAATAATAATAATAACACATCACACTCAGAGCCCCTAACTAGGAAGAACCTGTATCTAGGGTGCCCGAAACACACACAGAGACGAACATCACACCCAGACCGGAAACAAACATCGATATTCATCATATCAATATTCGCCCCGCCCGGGAATCGAACCCGGGTGCACACGTTTACACAGTCCACATCACTGCCAACTGAGCCACGGAGCAGTACAAATATTTTATGCCCACCAAGCCCGCAAATGTTTAGGATTTTTAGGGCCACTTCTCTGAGTTTAGGGCACTGTTGTATATGTATTATAAAGCTATGTGTTGCTAAAGAGGCCTTTTAAGCAAGAATCAAAAGCCTTCTGTGTTCTTTAAATTGAGAACTAGGTACATAGTAGTGCCCTAAAAATACAAAGCCCTTCATGTGCGCTGCACAACGGAAGTGTAATAATAATATATGATCAAACGAACTTCTCAAGTGAAGTTCGATCAATATTATATGAGTGGTTTCATTTGAAGATATAAATCATTTCACTAGGTAGTCCTTTCACCTACAAGGCAACATTCGCACGTTCTTACAAATAACTATTAGTCGATCGATTTAATCGATATCGATTACTCGATTAATTTGAAATTTACCCATGCTCCCATCCCTACCACTCTACGCGCCCATCACTAGCAGCGTCCGCCAAGCCTGTCATTCTTTTTAGAGATAGTTTTCTGCTCAGTTTTCTGGCATAAATTACGTCGTTTATTGACTTTTTTGACAAAACTCGGGATTTGGGTAGGGAGGGTGATTTATATCTTCAAATGAAACCACTCATATAATATTGATCGAACTTCACTTGAGAAGTTCGTTTGATCATATATTATATTTCGTGGTTTCATTTTCGATATAAATCATTTCACTAGGTAGATGTTTAGAGACATTGTTTTGTCTATATTTTTTCATGATAATGAAACAATATTAATTAAAAAGATGTAATTTTGGCTAGTTTTATTTGAACTCTTAGTATAGGTACCTACAAATATTATTAAATAATATTACTCATCTTATTAGTTAAAAACACTATATTTTAACATATAAAAGTAATCATTATAGTTAGTTTATAGAGTACTTCAAAGTTTAACATTGCGTAGTTACTTAGGTAATTACTTGGTAGGTAGGTACTCAGCTACATTATTTATAACATACTTATATACTTATTGTATATTTTTTAATGAACTAATTTGGTCAGAGATTTAATAAAAAATTGATAATCAATCATCATAGGACATTGATAAATTTAGCAAACTTGTTAGAGGTAGAGGTCCAGGCGGCCGTCTTTTGATCTGATCAAGATTGACGCCGGTAGCATGAGCAGCCGATGTGGCGGCGGCGTGTCGCGTGCTGCTGTGTGTGCCGTACACCGCAAGGATCTGCCTGATCCACATGCTTATTGACTATGCTGTTGTGTTCCTGTGAGGACGTTACGCTTCACAGTTATTAAGAGGTGATTGGCTTATTTAGGTCTGATTTATTTAGTTAAGGTTATATAACCGTCTTATATATAGACGGATTCACCGTAAGATAAAGTAAAACTAACAATGGTGGATAGCTTTTGATTGCATTTAGCGCCTATAGTTTTGATAAAATTTTCATTTACTTTATGATTCTAATGCCATTGCTATTTTTATTTATAATAATCTGTTATTTAGAGAAAGACTTTCAACCATGTGTGCTGTAGGCTGTAGATAATGTTAGTAAAGCTACTTTTGTCTAGGATAAGTTCATTCTTGTTTGGTATACATTTTTAGAGATTTTTGAGAACCAATTGTGGATACTTACCAAGTACCTGTGTACTTTGGTGGATTGGGTATTAGTTTATAACATCTTTAAGGAAGGCGCTGATGCAATCATCCGAAGAAATATTTCTGCCTAAAAGCAGAGATAAAGCGATGGCTCTTATGATGATGCCCTGTGAATCCTGTGATGCGTCTTTTTCGAAGACGTTGGAGGGAAAAGTAATTACACTAAAAACAAACCATTCGAAAGAATCTAATTTAATCATAGTATTGAATAACATTATATTGATATTGTTGAATAGTAATATTAGAAAGTGAGGCTAGTATAAGATGCTGATGAGATGCTGTTGAGGGGATAATGAGACCTGGCATTGCCTGCTCGAGCATACTGCGGCACTCAGGGTAAACGTGAGTAGGAGAGGGTGACGGTCCCTGTTAGTAGACAACATAGGTTTTCGTCACGCCCTCAAGTGATTATTACGAAATAACTATATATCAATCAATGGAGGATAACAGGCAGGTCTAGAAGTACTAGAAGGGAATACTAGAATACTGGTCGTTTCGTCCTCAGTAATTTTTTGTAGGCCGTTAAGAAAAACGGAAAATGAAGGATCGGTATAGAAAAAATATGCATCTGCCCCTTTGTAGCATCTGGGTCTTGTTTCAAAGAAAAGTATTTCTTAAGTTTTGCGCTAGAATGTTTGAAAAGCATCTTTAAATTAAATCTTCGATCTGCCTCTTAATTATATTTCGTGTAATATAGAATGCTAAATGCTAATAGCTAGATTTTTCGCTTCTCGAACCAAGGCCAAATATATCTGGTAAGTTAATTGAAATTAGGAAATTGTATGCAACTTCGTGTCGTAATGTAGCTAATAGCTAATGCTAATGTTATCTACCCATAATAAAAATTAACAAATTGTTTAAGTTTCGGGGCATCTAAGGCTTAGTATATTGCTAATAATACGACATATAATTACTATAGTAAGTTTGAGTTACGCCTTTACGACTCGAGTCCGTGTTAACTTATGAATCATATTTTTGTGTTTAAATGAAATTTTAAAAGCTTTTAATATTATTATCTCATCAATTCAGGTCCTGTAAAATAATTATCATAGTATTCTCTGAATAGAAGGTAGGTAGAAGGTACCTGTACCTTTGCCTTTTAAGTATTTTTGGTTTCAACCAGCCTTTTGTAATGCTGCGCTAGCGGACATTAGGATGCCAATCATTTGTGAAAATTCTCTGATTGTAACAGGTGGTAGTTGAGAACACTTCAGAACCAATTCTATTATTTTATTACGTTTATGGCTTGTAAGTGATAAAGTCATATTTAAGTCATCTACTTACTTAAATCCTGAAAATTTGTAATTATTTTGTGGCTATAAGCTACTATTTTCATAGTTTATAATAAAGCCCAAGCACTCGAGTGATTTGAGTGTAAACCTAACTTTATTTAAAAATTCCATGTAACTACGGTCTATGTAAAGGATATCGTCACATACAAAAATTTACCAATTTTTGACCAAATGAACGCAAGTGACCTACGACCCCTTCTTTAATCTTAGTAAAAGTTCTAGGCGCTATCGTGAGCCAATAAGATAAGGCATTGAGTTGAAATCATAGGTGGATAACAAGATTCTGTGTGTTCACATCCTTAAACAGGAAACGTAGGTAAGTACTTACGATAGTTTTAAGCGACAGAAATAAAAAGTTACGAGACATTTTAGGTCAATAGATGCCATGTAATAATAGCTTGCATGCTGTTCTGCCATTTCGAAATGAAGTTTAGTTACTTACAAATTTATTTAACAGTTTTAGGTTAAAATGAAATCTCTTACCTCCATTTGAATTGGTGTCAAAAAGGTTTTAGATACGATTTCTAGCAAATTATTAGTTGCGATTGACATTTCTTGTTGTTACTGTGCTAACCATGTTACAACAGGAACATATTATTGCTCAAGTGGAAAATTAGAAAAAGATTTAATTATTTTGTTACAAATCCAATTAAGGATACCTTTATTGTTTGTGATATACAATACAACCAACACATTTTAAAAATATTGTACTGAATTCTGCCAGAATGGTGGTTGAGCACGTGGCCTGATTTGGGTCGTTCTCTAAACGTGCGACTGCGTCGGTATATGGGTCGTTGTAATTTGGAACTTGACGAGTGGTATCTTCGTACTCTGGCCCTGGCACGCCCCCCCCCTTGTTTTTCGCAAAGCGAGGAGGGCCTGAGTTTTTCTGAAACTGCGGCCAAGCTGTGCCCGTGGAGCTCGTAGAGGCGGCTGTGTTGTGTAAGCAACAGTATTTCTGGGAAGACTACTGTCTTCCTGATTTGAAGGCATTGCTGTTCAATTTTGAAGCTTAATTTAATTTTCTCTAAAATTTGGCACCGAACAGTGCTTCATCTCGTTTACTGTACTGAAAGATATTCAAAAACGTCTTGGTAGACCTGGTGCGGTCTTTTAAATGCGAGCTTGTGTCTCCGAGCTATAAAGGTCGCATGAACTACGGGAGCCCTCGCTTAGAATCTTGATTGCCTCTATTTTATATCTTGAGTTAGGAGAATGGCCATGGCCCTACTCCCCGATGTGATGTGAAGTCAGTCCAAGTTGAGATGAGAGTATTTTAGTATTTAGCTTTGAGGCTTGAACCAATATGTAGTTGCTAGGTATAGTATATTGCTGAAGGATTTTTTCCTTGACTTCTCTAGCCATTTGAGAGAGATTATCGTAGATTCAATCACACAACTTTAGTTCATCATCCAGGGCTTCGCCCAGGGTTAATAAAATTTATGGGTCCAGTTCCGGAAATTTAAACTTTGCCTCAGGGTCCGAGTTCAATTGGTTGTTGTAACCGCTACTAGTTCCAATAAGGAAGTTATTGCTGGTGCTTGGATCTGTTTTTGGTGACGGTATTGAAAGTGGTCACTGTTGGGGCAGTGGTGGCAATTGGCACTTGGTATGTCGCCATCATGATTTTTGGTGATTCAGTCTCATTTAGACCTGATCATGGGTTGTAGGGAATAGTTTCGGCTAGAAATATATCCTCATATTCGAATGATATTTGCTCTGGGCACATTCCTTAAATTGTAAAGGCGTTTCGCCTACTGGAATAAGAAGAAAAAAGAAAATTATGCTTTTTATATTTTTATACTTACATAAAAAATTATGATTATTTTTGCATTTTGCCGCGTTCCTATTGGAATCTATGGCAGTATGGTAGCCTGGTTCATATTTGAATCTATGGCTTTGCAAATAAAATTATTTTAATGATAAAAACTGATGTACAGTTTTGAATTTTGCCGCGTTCCTATTGGAATCTATGGCAGTATGGCAGCCTGGTTCTTGTTCGAATCTATGGCTTTGCAAAAATATTTCTTTTACACTTTTTAAATGTAAGTTTATGCAGAATTTCAATTCGAAATTTCTGTCTAAAAATTTTTTTTTTTTTTTTGAAGGTAGGTAAGCAGATGAACTTACCGTAACATTAGACATTGTCTCTCGATTTATAGTATGAGGATAATGAAATCCATCAAAGTTGAAGTAACTCACTTAATTTTTTGTTAAAAATTTGAAAAGATTTCGGTATCTTGAAAAATTTATTTTTTGCGAACAAGATCCGAACGCGTGCTTTCGTTGCCTCGCACGGAAAAAGAATGACAGGCTTGGCGGACGCTGCTAGTGATGGGCGCGTAGAGTGGTAGGGATGGGAGCATGGGTAAATTTCAAATTAATCGAGTAATCGATATCGATTAAATCGATCGACTAATAGTTATTTGTAAGAACGTGCGAATGTTGCCTTGTAGGTGAAAGGACTACCTAGTGAAATGATTTATATCGAAAATGAAACCACGAAATATAATTGAAATGCTATACTAACGAGAATAGGCTGGCTTCTCTTGCAGATTCATACAAATAACATGAATCTTTGCTTTGTGGACCAATAATAAATAGCGTACAATTTCATTGTGCGGATAATCATAATTGATTTATCCTCAAAGTACTTTTTTTTAGATCTAATATCTTTTCTTTTATCTTCGTATTGTTAGTTAGTTTAATAGCGAAAGGTAGTAGAATCATTTGACAGAGCAGGGCTCGTTTGGGGGCCTCTCCAGGCGACTATTTGTCGTAAGGCAAGCCAAACATTTGTTCGCCTGAGCCAATTGGTGGGCACCCTGAACTACCTCGCCTCTCACAGTATAGGATGCTTTACCAATTAAGGTATCAATAGCAATTAGATTAAATGTAGTCTAATTGACTTTCAATAAGTGATATCTTGTATTCTAATAATGAATTATTATTTTTATTTTGAATAGTTCCGTCCGTCCCTAAGGGTATTCTTCAATATGCTTGAATATAATTTCACCAGCCCGTATCTAGTGAACGGAATGACTTTTTTAGATACGTAAGCATATTATTTTCCACTCTTATGGGAAAACTCATATTAATGAAAATTCATAAGCGCTTATTCATCTGAGTTGCACAACATAAGCTATCACACTAATAATTATAAAGGCGAAAGTTTTTGTGTATGTTTGTTACTTCTTCACTTCTAAACGGCTGGAGCGATTTCAATGAAATTTAGTGTAAACTTAGCTGACACCATGGATTAACACATTATTTTACTACGGTAATAAACCGAGGAACACAGACAGTAAATTTAAAATGATAAGTGTAAAATTATATTGTAAGGAATAACAACACTTTAATGCAACAAAATACTGATCAGATTTTGATGAAACTTAAAGTTATGAGAGCTTATACATTTGCACATAAACTATAACTTTAATGTGTATAATATAATATTAAATGTACATAATATTATACATATATATATATATATATATATATAAATATATATTGTATATAATATTATAAGGCGGTTTGAACTTTGCAAGGTCAGCTAGTCAATAATGAAAAAAGGGCTACTCACATTGCGCCCTTGGGCACAGTCATGTTCAGTCCATCCAGGATAATGTTAGGATTGTGTTTTGAGCCGTATCGTTTGTGTGCTCGTCTCACACAAACTGCTTGCTGCCGTCTTGAAGATACTGTCGACTTTTGTGTCTTGAACTGCCTTTGTCTTCTTACGGCTGGAAGAAATTTAAAAGAAAATATTAACAATCTGAAGAATATTATTGAATTGATTTTTTTATTATATTTACGGGGTCGAAAAAAATGCACATAGGCGTTTGCCAAACCCACTGGTGACATTGGTTACCATCCATCAAGAAACTTTTTAAAATAGATAAAAACCTAGCTATGGAGTTTATTATTAGTAACCGTGTAACAATTACATTGGTTTTGTGCGACATTGCTTTACGAAGTCGAAAATAGCCAATGTCTCTTTTTAAAGGCTGATTTGCTTTCTTTTTGGCCCTGCACCTGCGTAGAAAGTGAATTCTCCATATTTTGTTACCGTTTAAATTAAACTACCCCAGACAAATATTTCAAAATCAAAATGTACTAAATAGGTTCAGCTGCTCTCGATATTTTGCGAGACAGAGAAAACTCAATTCATCAGATTACAAATTTGAGTCAGGCATCTAATGTTGGACAACTAAGGGAACATTTGAAGGACGGGCAGCAGCGTCCTTTGTTTAAAAATTGGAAGAGCCATACCGCGATCGCCAACCCGCCTGCCAAGCGTGGCGATTACGGCAAAAAAACCCGTCAAAATGTTTGTACTTGTGTCAATCTGTGTGGGAGACCTATGCCCAGCAGAGTTTCTGCTGCAGAGGACGCCTCTCATTTGCAATGAATGAGACACAATTTCTTTTTTTACAATAAAGGAACCCTCCTTTAATAAACTGACTCATACATCAACTGAACACTTCCTCTTATTCGAAGTCGGTTAAAATATGAACTAAAACCTTCTCCTGAATGTAACAAACACCTATCTGAAAACCGCATCAATACATACAAACATAAATACAGGTCAACTGATAACCTCCTTTTTTTAAGTCAAAATTTGCTATAAGCTAATGTTCATAAACATGAATCGTAAAAGTTTATTGAAAAATATCGAACATAGTTAACAAACACATAGGTACCTAGTTCCTCTTCAATGGTGCTAATAGTGACGTGGGGTCCTTCCCTCTCCGCTTTCTCTGGACGTACATCCTCCATTGATATGGTAGCCCCCTCATTGTCGTACCCCGGCATCTTGCTCTGTAAAGACAAAATTAATGATATTCATGAGGGTTTCTCTAAGTATAAACTAAATTTAGGAAAACAAAAAATAATACATTTAATAGACGAATAGTGCGGCATAAAAATCTTTAATTTCTAAAAAGTGGTGGCAATTTGTCGGATTTTCGAAAATTTCCATACAGTGTTGCCACTTTTTAATTTCTACATTTTTGTGACGCACTATATGTATATGTAAATTGTATTTATTGTATTGGTGGCAAAAAAAAAAACATCAGGATTAAGCATTTTACATCTCGCCTATAACTGAAATTGGAAAAAAATAAGAAAAATCGTTTTCCGATATCCGGGCAAAACAGTTGACGTAACGGATTCTCCCGAGGGATAGATTTTGGCGGGAAAACACAGATTGTTATTGCGAGAATTCATCGGATATTTGGGATAATTGCGATATACGGCTAACGAGGAACTAATTACAGAAGGAGCCTTGATTCCATAAAACCTAGTATAATATTAATGTGATCAAAAGAAGATTAGTATGGTTTTCAGTTTATTTTGCACAAGCTGACACTGTGAACTTAGTACCGCCTATTTTTTTTGTTAGTCTTTAAAGTTTATTTAGTAAAAAATGCATAAGAATGCTTGTGTGGCAAATTAAATATCAAATAAACAAAATCGGACAACATAAAGTTAGACGAGGCTTTTTATATTTACAATCACATTTCCAATGCCATTTCCTACACTTTGTACAGTCACGGACTAGGAGGCCGTAACAGATTTGTCTATGGTTTCGTTAGCCCTAGACTGTATTACCAGAGAACAAGAGCTATTTTGCAATACAGAAAAACCGGAAGTGTTACGCCGATCGTGTCCGCCACTGTACCTTCTATAATAATAGGTACGAACATACATAAATACCTACTTTATACATAGTAAATACTTACATAAATGTATTTCTCATAAATCATTTGTACCTATACTTAGCACAATAGATGGCCATAACCTCTAAACTCTTAAGATCATGAGCTATTAAAAACGTAAGTTAAATATGTATGGGCTATATTGACTACCTCTGTAACTCAGTAGGCAGTAAATTTGTCTGTTTCGGTGGAGATCCGGGTTCGAATAAAGCCTTTCTATTGTATTCGCCATCGGCACAGTATGATCAATATTACTACATACAGTATGGGCACTCCCTGACTCCCTCACCAAGTGCGGCCCGCGCTCGGTTACCTCTCAGTTACTGCTCAGTACAAATAGCTCGTCATAGGTCACTCACACAAGGCTGCGCGCGAAGCAACGCGCTTTAAACGGGTGCAGACCAAGAGCTAAGCTAGTTTACTTGGGATCCCCCGAACGGGAGATCTCATATCGATGCCTACTCATACCTTATTTGTGTTCACTTAATACTCTATATATTTTTAACACCCACTCCTACGCTTATAAGTATAGTTATGGTCATTATGACGATGATACTAAAAAGGTATTCTTTGAAGGTCTCGCAGTTATCTTAGTGGCTACGCACACAGTTGCTTCTCGTAACTATTATTTAAAAGGCGGTAACTCACGGTATGGCGCGAAATTCAAATTTTTTCACGTTTTTTAATTATTTTGGCGAAAGAATTTATTTTAAATAAAGTTTAAATGAATTCGCGTACGTAAAAACCTATTTCCCACATTGTGATATATCGTTTTTGAAAGACAGAGTTACCGATTTTGTGTATATTCAAGGAACTTGTTTTTTGGCCTTTTACCCCTTAGACACAAAATCTGTAGGTCTGTCTTCCAAAAACGTTGTATTGCAATGTGGGAGATGGTTTTTTACATACGCGAATTTATTTAAACTTTATTAAAAATGTATACTTTCGCCAAAATAAATAAAAAACACGAAAAAATTTGAATTTCGCGCCATAGCGAGAGTTGCCACCTTAAAGTGCTTGCTCAGTCTGAACACTAATTATCAATCTGTCAGCCAAATAACAATTTGTTTTGAATGGCGGGTGGAGTACTGTGGCGCCCTCGTCGTGCGCGGACTTAGCTGGCGCCGACTCGTAACTTCCCAATCATCCGATCGACGAACAACGCGTCTTCTCATGATCTTCACGCAACCAAAGATTAGTCTACGAAACAAATGCAACATCTTAGAAAACTCATACAGAACAGAATCTTCATTCCGTGTTAGGTAAACAACTATATGCACTGTATATTTATTCAGTCTAGAAACAGCCCAGACCTAAAAACGGCCTATCCTTGCTAACAGAACAAATAAGGCAACAAACACAAAGTACTTTGGTACTTTCATGTTAATTTGCTAAACCGGTCGCTCTGTAGACAGACAGCCCTTGAATAATTGTTTATTACTACTATTTTCAATGGTGTTTAATCTTCAGAGTAGATGTTTAAAACGTGTTTTTCTTAGTCCTTTTACTGGCGAACAGTGGCGCCACTCTAGAAAAAATATATATCTTATAAAGTAACCACAAGATCTAACTAGGGAGGTAGCTTTTTTATAAAGCCTTACTTTAGAAGATATATTTTCTTACTTTAAAAAAAAAATCAAGAGTGTAGCTACTGTTCGCGTAAGAGGACTCTTAATATAAGAACGCATTAGGAACTGTATAGTAGCTGGCACGTCAACCTACCCAATTTACCGTTACGTATTGTGTACGACACTAAGACGATTCAATAACAAGCAATAGATAAGGGCAGACAGATCGGTCCCCTGGATAAGGAAAGGTTAAGTCCCTTAGTCCCTTAAAATAAATATAAATTACACTTATACACTTTACTAAATCAATAATATATTGGAATAAGATCTAAAAGTGAGACAAAATCATCAACTGTCTGCGATGCAAATAAATCATTACGGTAAAATTTGGGTGGGTTTGAATATCTAAAAACAGAGAAAGATGTTTTGTAGAAAGATCGGAATAACCCCTTTACGTGCTTCGGGCATCCTAGACCCTAGATAATGTTAACTCGGAGGAGATCTAAGTGTGATAAAATAAAAAAAATTGGCAGAATTATGTACGATATTCTAACGTGATATTAACATTACAGGCAAAATTTTGCCGTTAAACAAACACTGATAGTTTTGTTTGACAAACTGTCCTTAAAATTTGATAATATTATTATTAACATTAACGTTTTAGACAACCTTCTAAAATAAAAGCTATAAGTACCTAACCAGTTTTGTTCTAACGCTCTGTTATAAAAATTAAAATTACCTAATGCGTTTCCTTGTAACTGGTTTTTATAAACATTTGACATTGAAAATCTTTACGCCGCCGCTTTTATTAAATCTTAAGATTCATACAAATTATAAAAAGTTCTAAGGCTTTATTATAATAAAATATGAATATTTAGTTTTTTTTTCTTTTGCCATTTCATTACACTCAGAACCAGTTTAGCCTCAAAGTAGGTAAAAGTATCCTATACTGCGAGAGGCAAGGTAGTTCAGGGTGCCCACCAATTGGCTCAGGCAAACAAATGTTTGCCTTGCCTTACGACGATGGTCGCCTGGAGACACCCCCAAAATCTCTTGATAGAATCTCAATCTTCGCCAGACACTTATAGCTGGGGCTTCTGATAGGTATATTTATTTTAGGAAACAAAATCAAGGGTAAAAACATAGTAGTAGGTTATTAATAACCGGTGATGCCGTAACGTGCAATCCATATTAGTAAAAAAAAAACCTTTTTAATAAAGCAATGTCTCGCACCATTAAACTTAAACGTTTTCTCATGAATATTGACTAACTTTTTATTTCGAAAAATAGTGCCAAGGCCAGTGTCATCATTGAGGCTATTTTTCTGTCATGTATGTAGGTAAATATGTACCTATGTAGACTTATATACATACTTCTTAAGTTTTAAAATTCGATAATAATCTGTATGAGTTTTTTTTTGAGACTGTTTTAAGTGCCTTAATCCTAATTTATAATAATAGATATCTAACAATAACGTATCACACTCCGAGCCCCTAATAAGGTAGAAAAAACCTGAATCTAGGATGCCCGAACACACAGGTAAAGCCACGAACTCGTTCAGCGTAACACTTTTTTTAACGGTCTCATGCGCACTAGACTGTTATACCAGAGAGCAAGGGTTTTTTTGCAATACAGAAAAACTGGAAGTATGACGCTGAACGAGTGCGTCACTGTACTAATACAATTATACAAACACACGCAGATCCAAGAAACAAAAATCGATATCCATCATATATAACAATGTTCGCTCCAGCCGGGAATCGAACCCGTACCACTGAAGTCACAGTTTAACATTACTGCCAACTAAACTACGGAGGTTAATTATAAACTTATGCAACATAAGAGTTAGTTACTTTCGTTCATAATTTACGTGATTCACTACCCGTCAAGGTTGATCGTTACTAAACGAGCTATCCCTTCACCGACAGTGGCAAACGAAGAAAAAAAACTGCCATTTTATTCAACGAAGGTCGGACAGCCTGGCTAGCACAACTGAAGTTATAAGTGTTTGAAAGTTTGTTAGCCATCCTCATCATTATCTCAGTCTGAGACATTGTGATGCAAAAGGCCTCTTTCATCCATATTGCCACAAAGTCAAAAATTCAATTTTTTTTTTAAATCAAGATATTACTTATTAAAAAGTCAAGTAGACTATCTAATCTAATTGGTATTGATACCTTATTTGGTAAAGTATCCTATACTGCGAGAGGCGAGGTAGTTCAGGGTGCCCACCAATTGGCTCAGTCAAACAAATGTTTGCCTTGCCTTCGACAATGGTCGCCTGGAGACGCCCCCGAAGACCGTTTTCGGAGTGTTTGCTGAAAGCACCACTTTTGGCAGGCGAGCAAAGTGGGTTTAAATCTAAATAGGATAGGATCTAAATTGAAAATAGCAATCAGATCACGGTAAACTTTGTACCAACTTACAACAGAAATTTACACGTTTTTTTTTTATTATGAGTTCAATGTGCTATTCTAATGTCTTATGTCTAATGTCTAATGTTATAATAACCCACAATACCCTACCGTGAAATTTCATCAAATTTCAAATGGTAGTTAGAGGCTGACATTAATTTACATATTTTAGTAGAATCATTTGACAGAGGATGGCTCGTTCGGGGGCGTCTCCAGGCGACCATTGTCGTAAGGCAAGGCAAACATTGTTTGCCTGAGCCAATTAGTGGGCACCCTGAACTACCTCGCCTCTATCAGTATAGGATACTTTACGAAATAAGCTATCAATATTAATTAGATTAGTCTAATTGACTTTCAATAAGCGATATCTTGTATCCTGTATTGAATAAATCATTTTTTACTTTTTTACTTTTTTACTTTTTTACAATCAGTGTTTGAAGGCTACTCGGCCGAGTATGACACTCGGATAAGTCGTTTCTGAGTACTGATTATCCTGGTTCAACCCGTCTTTTTCTCCGTCGAACGTATGCTTCACTGTTGTGTCTGCTTACCCCGATGGGAGATAGGCATGACGGAATGTAAGTAAGTATGTATGTGCAATATAAGTACGATACCCATTGAACGTGTCGAGGTCAGGAAGTTTACCTTTTAAAGTTAGAACGACGTTATGTAAACTTAGCCAGTTTAAGCGCAGCGCACATAAATATCTATATTTCCGGTCCATATTAAATCTGTGTTAAGGGCAACTTCTGTTTAGTCAGACTCGTCGTAAAGGTGAGCGATTATGTGTATAACGTATAACATTGAATTTTTACATTCATTACACATCACTTCTTACAATACGAATACTTATAAAATTATAAAATACTAGCTGTGTCCAGGCAGTGTTACCCTCGGTTTATTACCGCAGTAATAGGTAGCCTATGTGTTAATCCAGGGTGTCAGTTAACTCCATACCAAATTTCATTGCAATCGCTCCAGCCGTTTAGACATGGAGAAGTAAAAAACATACACACTCACAAACTTTATAATATTAGTGAGATGAGATATTTTATGTAAAAATGTCGATAAACATTTATCAATTTAATTATTAGGTAACTACCTACGTTTTATAGCAATTTACTTACAGATCTTTTAAATAAAGAACTACAGGAAGTGTCAGTGAGTTTCCATATACTATAATTCTTAAAAAGAGTACATTTCTTTATTGCTCGCAACTGTACAGTAAGCCTTTTGACCCGAGAATAAGATTGAAAAGTTCACTGAACTCTGTCTGATCTGCCAAAATAAATTATTATTCCTACTTCATTCGTGAACAGGTAAATTAATATTTTTTTTTTTTTATAAGAGACAAGACTTTGTTAATCAATCACACTGATTCACACTTCTAATACATTTCTAGCAGCCGGAGCATAGCTTACTAACTATACTAGCTTCATGCCGCCGGAACATGACTACGGCACAATATAGAGTAAGGTGACAACGCTCAAAAAGTTAAATCTACTAACAATATAATATACATAACATAAACTTACGCCTTTTACTCCCCGAAGGGTTAGGCTGAGGCACCAGCTCAAGAGCCGGACTCACGTTTGGCCGAGTTTATGTTTTACTACCAACGTGACAAAGGGCCAGCTTGTCGCCGCGGTTATAACGACCACTACTGCGGCCGGGACCAACGGCTTAACGTGCCTTCCGAAGCACCGAATCTTACTTTTCGGACAATCAGGTGATTCAAACTTGCAATGTCGAAAACAGCCACAACGTGATTTTTGTGAGAAATCAATATGTGGTGTTTTCCGCGGGAATCGAACCTTCCATGCCCTAATCAAAGGCTCGCACACTGCGCTACAGACGCGGCTTTAACAACTTGTAAATCTTTTTAGCTTCGAGAGCGTTATTGTCACCTTAGTTGTGCTTCAGCTATGTTGATATTTTTCTTTTGCAGAATTCAATTTTGTACTTTCAATTTTGTACTTCCAATTATTATTCAAAATACAAATCTTAAGTTAGGGATGTAGATTCAGAAAATGTGACAGTTAATTTTCTCTTCGAGACTTTGAGGATGGTCCTTTCTAAAGAATTGCCTATCTTTCCGCATTCGAAGCTTAATTTTAGTACAAACTCAGCAAAAAAAGATTATAATATAATCTCAATGATAGTTGTAAGAATGAAATCAAATTATGACCACGACGCGTCGTCGATCGGTTTAGAGGCCGACGATACTTAATCATGGAAATGTACCGAAGTAAGTATACAAAATCCGGATAAGATCGTGTCGGGCCGGATCTTGAGGTTCTCTTGATTAAAATAACATAACAATAACAATAATAATAACACATCACACTCAGAGCCCCTAACTAGGAAGAACCTGTATCTAGGGTGCCCGAAACACACACAGAGACGAACATCACACCCAGACCGGAAACAAACATCGATATTCATCATATCAATATTCGCCCCGCCCGGGAATCGAACCTGGGTGCACACGTTTACTCAGTCCACATCACTGCCAACTGAGCCACGGAGCAGTCTATACCCTACGTTCATCAAGGATTATGGTGAAATAATATTTTGAATCGGTCCAGTAGTTCCTGACCCTATTCGAATCAAACAAACAAATCCTCTCCTCGCCTTCCTCTTTATTAGTCTTATTTGTAGATAACATCCACATGTATAAGTGGTTTTCATAGTAATAATTTCTTAGAAAAATAACTATTTGCAACAGGAAATGTTTGGAAACGAGAATCAAATGGATCGGATACAAGTGACGTTACTTCTCTCGTCTCAAACGAAGCGAAGCGATAATGTGAGAAAGAATTCAACCGTACCCTTAACCGTGCCTGGCCTTTAGCCAGTATAAATATTTATAGTTTTTTCCATTGATATTACTTTAATAATAGTAATAACAATAATAATAATAGTAACACATCACACTCAGAGCCCCTAACTAGGAAGAACCTGTATATAGGGTACCCAAAACACACACAGAGACAAACATTACACCCATACCGGAAACAAACATCGATATTCATCACATTATCAATATTCGCCCCGCCCGGGAATCGAACCCAGGTGCACACGTTTAGTCAGTCCACATCACTGCCAAACTGCCAACTGAGCCACGGAGCAGTCAATTAGTGCTTGGTTATGTGTAAGTTATTTGTGTATATCACCGATACTATAGTTTCAATCGCAAAAGCTTATATTTTTTCTAAACACTACAAAGATAATCTAGCTTAGTAATAGTAGAAGACCGAAATTCTAATAATTTATGTTTAGTGTGAACAGGACACTCTTTGCCCTAAAAATACTGAGCAAGATTATAGTGAATCTAAGGATCACTTTTTTGATATTTGCCATGCCTTTTTTTTCTCAATTGGCGGTTATGTCGTTGTTTTAGAGCTCTAGCACTAGATTTGGTCTAGTGAGGTATTGTAAAGTTAAATCAATTCGACCAATCAGAGACAGTGAACAATCTTTAAACTGAATTCGCATTAGCAACTCCGCTACATTTAAAAGGTGAGGAACGCTAAAAAGACGCCTCCACCCACCGGTTTTCTTCGTCAGAACAACGGAGACTGGTAAAACCCAATCATTACTGGCTATTTATAAATACGAACCACTTAGTTGGAATTTCATTTAATTGTACTTATAGGCTTCTTTTTCATTCTTTAATGTTTTGTTTTTATATATACGTCTCATACAGGTACTTTTTCATCGGAAAATTAGGAACATATACTTACTAGAAACGTAAAAAATATTACAAACTAGCTTTGCCGACGAACTTCTAATCGGGCCTTATGATTTTAAATGGAAAAATTAAATTGTTGTTATTACTAACTTTTCCTCCGTTTTATATAACCTTATTTTGTAACCTTTTAAACCTTCCCTGGACTACTACGAACATTACAAAAGCAAATTCAGCTAAAAAGGTCCGGCCGTTCTCATCTTTTAGCGAGACTAACGAACCACGATCAATTTTTACATATTATACAGTAGATTTTTTAAAAGAACATTTTTCATTCTAGAAAAAAAAAAAACGTGTACTCATTTTGGGATTAAATTTGCATTTGCATTATCGGTCAAAAATCAAATCAAATCAAAATTATTTTATTTGCAAGGAATATAACAAGGATGGAATTTCACTTGTAAAAAAATATACATCACAAATGTCTCACATAAAAGGGGACGGATAGTCGATCATGGGCATAAACATATTGAAAAATGTATATTTCATAATTTTATGTTCCAAAGCAATCTAATTTATTAGCTTACATTCTTGTTTGAAGTTGCTAAGTCATCATGACAACGTTACCAGTTACCACGACTGTTTATGTTTTTTTTCGCGCGGCAAACAATTAAATAAAAGATATGAATAACTGCTGTAAAGTTCTTATATTCTTATGTTCTTATATTCTTATGTTCTTATATTTTTCATCTTCTCATCCTCTTCAGGGCTTGACCCTTTACCTCTGTCTGGTTCTATGATGAACTTATTTTTTGATTTTAAAAAATAAGTGAAGGACAGCAGAGATACACTTTTTTGTGAACTTGACATTGGCAAAATATAGTTTGACTGCTCTGTGGCTCAGTTGGCAGTGATGTGGACTGAGTATGCGTGAGCACCCGGGTTCGATTCTTGGGCGGGGCGAATATTGATATGATGAATATCGATGTTTGTTTCCGGTCTGGGTGTGATGTACGTCTCTGTGTGTGTTTCGGGCGCCCTAGATACAGGTTCTTCCTAGCCCCCAGGCTCTGAGTATGATGTGTTATTATTATGTCATTATAGTCTTTTAAATTAATTAATTATTTATTTAATAAAAAGTAATAACAATGCAAGTTCTCCGTCATTATGTCACGTCTCTGTCAGCTACTGCAAGCATTTACAATTTGCACAGTCTGCAAGGTCGAATTACAAATAAGCTGACTCCAAATATAAATTAATCACGTCGGTTATATTTTTTTCGAAGAACGGGTGAGTTTTGATAAACTGTTAACTAAAAGAAACGCAGATTTATTTGTAAAGAAAAACCATAGAGAAGACAACACATTTACAAAATGAAAACATTGTTACACAAGATATATGCATAGAAGATATTTATTATTATAATTACTAGCCTATGTTATCCCACTGCTGGGCAAAGGCCTCTTTCCCCTACTTCCACACGTTCCTGTCCTGGGCAGATTCCCACCAGTCCCTCTCGTGTGCTCCCAATTCGTCGCTCCATCGCTTCCTGGGGCGACCACGAGCAAGAGATAATAAAAAAAAATGCTCTGTAGAGCTTTTGTTCAACAAACTACTTTTACTGCTTAAAAATATCTTATCTTATTGTAATCGTGAAATTTTTGGATGGCCGTCCATGGCAGTCCGTGTTTTTTCTTTTACACAAAGTTTATGTTCTTTGATACTTGTTTAATGTTTAACATTTAACAGTACATAATAATTATGATGTAACATAAAGTCAACATGAGAACCGCAATATATATTATTAATAACCTATACTTTTCGCTGCTTATAGTGTGACATATATGGCGATCGATCCAATATTTCATGTAAACTACCGATTAAATGCCTAATTACGCATTCACAAAAAAATTCATGAAAGTAGAGAACCTTGCTGTATGAAATAGGCGATTGGTGTCAATGTCGTATGTCATTTTTTTATTTAAAATAACCCGGGTGCGTAATCCGTGTTTTCAGGGTTGAATTAATTTAGAGACGTTTAACATGTTATCCCCTGTAGCCTTAAGATAAGATAAGATAATTCTTTATTGCAATCAAAATAAAACATAAATTACATAAAATAACAAGTTACAAATATCAATGCAAATGGCGGCCTTATCACTTAAAGCGATTTCTTCCAGGCAACCAATGAGAAGGTAGCCCTGGTGGTTATTCAAAGTTGAAAGTTCCAAGGCATGGTTTACTAGAATAAGGTTAAGCTTAAATGGTTCTCTATCAGATTTTGTAAGAATGGGCAGTTATTTTATATTTTTTGGATACTCATGGGTCTACAATTGAACCAATATTATTGTTAATTAAATATTGTAGAAAGCAAAAAACATATAATTTTGTACCTTAAATATTGTATTGGGGTCTTAAAACAAATGAAGATCACCCGTGCTTTAAATAAATAGTAGTAAGAAAGATAACAATTGTTTGTACGTTCCAATTTTTTAACATTATGAGTTCTAAGCGGTGAATATTGCTCGATGAAACTTCAGTGCAGTGACGCACAAAGCTCGTCTTCCGCAGGCGGAAATTAGATGCCATTATTAGTTCCGTTCCACCCGATTTATAACCGTTCTAAAGTTTAGTGTGCAAAAGACAAATGCTCGCAAAGTCTTGTAATTTAGAAATATAGCTTGAGCTGTTAGGAACTATCAAAATTGTGATGGCAGCCTACGATTTGGTGTATTTTAGTATGATTAAAATAGGTAAATAATTTTAAAATTTTGTTTACATAGGTACTCCAGGTCCAGGCCATACCTAACTTTCTAGTTGCCTGGAAGAGATTCTGAAAGCGATAAGTATCGCGTTTAGCGATAAGGCCGCTTATAGGCCTTTTTATCTTCGATTTAAGATTTTACTGTATTTGTATTATTTTATTTATTTCATATTTTAGGCAATACTTAAATCGTTTTTATTTTACTAAGTTTTAAATCACCTTAAATTCAACAATGCTTAGTTATTCTAACTTACTGATACATTGTATGTGTCACGTTTTTACAAACAAATGCTTCACATGAGAGAGTTCCTTTTATTAAATAAATGAATAACGCATCACACTCAAAGCCCCTAACCGGTAGAACCTGTATCTAGAGTGCTTAAAAACACATAAAAAGATAAAGAACACACAGACTGCGAAATAATTCTTCATATCAAACCAACCTCGACCTCGCAGTCTGATTGCAGTCGGAGTGCAGCAGTTAGAACCGCATTCATACTGCATTAGATACAGATACAGATACAGATATATACAGGTTCTTCCTAGTTAGGGGCTCTGAGTGTGATGTGTTATTATTATTATTTAAACTGAAAATTTGCCTCATAATGCAGTTTGTCTAGTGCCTTAACTTAATGATATGGTAGCAAAGACAAAAATATATTACGATGTTACTAAATAAAGTAAGCACAGTGTCAATAAAAAAAACTAAGTAAGTAAATTTATTTACCAAATTTACTGGATGACAAATCTTAATGTGTACAGTGTAAATTTACATAATACTTAACTAGGTGACGAAATGACTTCATCGACTTGCAAATAGTTTGATTTTGATTTAAATTTAGATTTTACAATTTCAAGATTTCGTCCCATGTCTTTACTACTTTTTATCTTTACTACAGTCCTACTAGATCCTCGGATAAAGGACTGCCTTTCTTTAAATCCTCATCAGGGCAAAGGGATGAAGTATTTTCCTCAATCTGTTTCGATCCAGGCCTCCCTCCTTCAGGTCCTTCCATTTAAGACCAGTTGTTGTTATTTCTTTCTCAACCAATTGCCTCCGAGCCAGTTGATGTGAGGACAACCTGGACTTTGCTACCCAGATGCGTGCTATTTCGGAACCTGTTTTCTCCGTGGCTCAGTTGGCAGTGATGTGTACTGTGACGCAAGAGCAGATTCTCTTTTTTTTGGATATCACGGGATGGAGCCCGGCAATTTGAGAGACGTGCAAGGAGACAAATCCAACTCAAATCTTGGAGATGTGAATGTGGACTACGATACCCAACACGTGACCAAGCCAACATAATCACTTTAAGGCACATAAAGTTTAAATGAATTCGCGTATGTAAAAAACCATCTCCCACATTGTATGGTTTTTGAAAGAAATAATAAAAATGAATACAGTCGCCAGAATAAATAAAAAACGCGAACAAAATTGGAATTTCGCGGCATACCGAGAGTTACCACCTTAAATTAAAAGGTTTCTGCCAACTATTATATTATGTCAATAATTGTCGTCACTATAATTTTTGTATATATGTGAAATAAATAATAGCTAGTCTGTATTAATTACATTGAAGGCTCAATACTGTTTCACCAGGGTCGGTCCAGACCCAACGGGTAACAACTTCATAACAGCTAGTTAGTTTAGAGTATTTCGATCATTAATAAGGACTTACAAAGTCTCAAAAGTTAGTTAAACATGATTAGTTAAAGGCCTATGATCAGTCGTAGGCTTTGCTATTTACGTAACTTTAGACAGTTTTGGGGTAGATTGAAAGCAAAAGTTCTTCCGAAGAAATTCACGACCAGACTCGACTAGATTCTATTCTATAAAGTTATTATAAAAATTAGAATTTCAAGTTACTCGTAAGCCCGAAGAATTGCAAAACTTTAGTGGGAATTGGCAGGTAGCATAGCTCGAAGAACAGGTGGTCGCTGGAGACCAAAAGTTCGAGAGTGGCGACCGCGCATCAGAAGACGCAGAGTAGACATCTCCAGTAGATGTGCAAAAAGTCTAATCTCTTGACTCATCTAAAACATCGGTGATGATGTAAAAAGTGTGTAAGTTAAATTAAAAATGTAATAAAAAAAAATTGAGATCCGTGGTACAAGTAGTCATAATTTATTCGTAGGTACACAAAGTCAAATAAAAATGGTTTATGGGAATGTCGGATTTCTAGTTCTGTAACCTACGGGGTACTATTTAGGATGCGAGTCAAGATTTCAACACTATAAAACTTACATTAGGTATTTCTTTGTAAAATCAATGTTATACTTTGACATACGGACGGTCAAGCCTGACACACAAGGTTTTTTTGTTTTCTAGGGAACCTTAAAAATGAAGCCTCTATAAAATAGAATTACGAGTTCTTATTAAAACCGCTTGTTATACCTAATTTGTAAAGTTTAAGGCTTAGTAAATTGTTACAATAAAACAATCTGCGGAATTACTTCCTTGTCGCGAGGACAATAAACAAAGTAGGACAAGGAGCATTGTCGCTAGGAGCCTATTACTAAATAATTAAGCCTATTTTAGAATACTGAAAACTCGTAAAGGAAATTGTGGTCGGAGATTACAGTCTTAAATTCGAAAATTCTCTTTGAATATTGCTTTATTTTTTCATAAACTTAGAACCTTATTTCGTTTAATAGTACTAAAAATACATTCTATACACGGTGATTTTTTTATCGTGGAAAAAAATTTAACCCACGGTAGGCATACAAGACTGATTCCTGAAATCAAAATTGAAAAATAATGAACTGTGCTCACTTGAGATAACTTCTAATGTTTTTGGTGGGAGCAATGCGCGAGGGGATGAAAAAGTGGAACATCGGTATTAAATAAGATTTTTGGTTTTTGAAATTTAAAAAAAAATTTAAATGTCAAAAAAATTTTATCTTATAATATTTTCTTGTTTCTAAAAGTTTCCGCCATGATAAAAAAAAAATACCGTGTATATCTTTTCCCAGAGATCGCCATAATAGCTGGTCTGACGTCTGAACTCCTTGTGGGAGGGCAGCCTACTCGGCATCTTCCGGTGATGCGCGGTCGCTGCCAGATTTTTTCGAGCCAATCAACCATCTGTCCTTCGAGCTATATGCCATGTCCATTGCCACTTACGTTTCGTTTTAATACTTTGGTTATGATACAGGCTATGTATGTGCTTAAAAAAATATTGTGTTTTGTTAAAATCCATACGATGTAATTAAATGACATGTAAGGGTGCATTCACGTTCAACGCTAGTAACAAGCGTTTGTTGGCGCTGGTTCGAAAAATGTATAGAAAATACCGGCGCGGACATAGACTCTTGTTCCAGCGCGAATGTCCGCGCAGGTATTTTCTATGCATTTTTCGAACCAGCGCCAACAAGCGCTTGTTACCAACTTTGTACGTGAATGCACCCTAAGGTTTCATTAGTTTTAACTAACTAACTATAGTTCTAAGGTACCTTTTTATTTTTCTTTAGAAGTGAGACAAAATTAATTCTAAGAAATAATTAAAGAATGATTGAATATTTATTAACAACACAAGATATTTTTAAACTTATAACTTATTAACTTAAATTAACTAAATAAATATTTACAAATAAAAAATGGCCTCAAAATCGCTGCCACCGGAAGGTACGGTGCCTAGCAGGCTGGCTGCGTTACCCCTCTGAATAGCCAGACTTATTCTCTGGCCAGTATAGTTCTTATGTAAATTTTATTAATTATTATTTAAGCTCATGATAATGTTATTATTAATGCTGAATACTTAGAGAAATAATTAAACACGTATAACTATTAAGATATTTCCTGAGTCAAAGATATAAAAACATACAATAAAGTTCAAGCGTCAAGGTCATCATTTAAATGCGTGCTCAGGTATTCATAATTATATTCCGTCCGTATACGTAATCATGTATCTTTGTATAAATTAAAAATAATAATTTAAAAAAAGTATCGAGTGATACTTTTTTTATTATAATAATAAAAAAAGTATCACTTTATTATATATAGCACCAGCAATCTCCTCTATGAATTTTTGTATATTCATTTATTTTACAATTTTTATTTACAAAAATATGTGTAAATTAAAACAGCAAATGAAAGCATTAAGTTTTATAATATATCATGAATCGTGGTGAATGAGTCTCGGTCGGGTTGATTTCACTGATTTTGGTTTTGAAACGTAGTAGGTAGTCCAGAAAAGGCTTAAAAGCTGAAAGGTTTTGAAGGGGAATTTAGTAAAAATTACAATTAAATTTTTCTTTACAAAATGGTACAAAGCGATACGAAGTTCGCCGGGACAGCTAGTAAAAAAATAACTTTTTTCTTCTTCCAGGTGACCCACGCTTTGATTACCTGATAGATATCACGATCGTGGACAGTATTGTTAAAAACCGTTAAAAGATTAATTAACTAATGAGTCGCGTAGCGCTGATGTCTTTTTAATTAAAATGCTTTAAGAAAATAATAGTTAAAGTAACATATTTTGAAATAAACTATAGGTAAAAAAAAATCGTTAATACGTTGATTTGATTCTAAGAATTGACTTTTATTCAGTAAACGTCTATAGCTTTTTTCCAGATCCAAATGAAAGCGTTTCTAAAAAACTCAGCTCACCATACCTAACCAACAACCTGTCCAAAACCAAAATTATAATTAACGCATCACACTCAGAACCCCTAACTAGGAAGAAACTGTATCTAGGATGCCCGAAACATATTATTCAGAGGCAAACATTATACCCAGCCCGGCAACAAACATTCATATTTCAAGATATTCATCATAACAACGCGTGTGCACCTGGGTTCGATTCCCGGGCAGGGCGAATATCGATGTTTGTTTCCGGTGTGGGTGTAAGTAATATTCGTCTCTGTGTGTGTTTTGGGCAGCCTAGATACAGGTTCTTCCTAGTTAGGGGCGCTGAATGTGATGTATTATCATTATTATTAATAACAATGTTCGCTTGCCGGGAATCGAACCCTGGTGCACACGCGTTTCAGTCCACATCACTGCTAACTGAGCTACGGAGCAGTCAAAGTGTGATGCATTATTTTTAAAAACAAAATAATTCGCAATCTTCGGTATAGAAATCTGTGGGGAGGTCTATTATGGCAGTGGACATCTGGCTGTGTTAAAATGTTTTTTTTTTCAATGCCAATTTTTATCTTTATTTATAAAGAACATATTTTTTTTTGCTTTCGCATATGACATTTAAATTTGATAGGACCACTTTTTTCTTGATTATTAGAATTTTAATTTTGTAATACCTACCTACCAACTCAATATTAACATAAATAATGTAAAGCAGCATTAAATGCAACCTCTAAAAAACCTTATATAAATAAATAGTTAAAATAGCCTTACAACTTAAGAACAATAGGTAAATATTTAAACACTTTAGTTAGGACCTTAAGGTTAGAGTTTTCTCAACCTTGAACCTAAGCCAAGTGTTAGATGTCTAGTGACGCGTTAAGTGTAAAAACTTGTGAGTGTGGATTGTGATCCATACAAATCTAAACAAACTTTACATCGAATCTAGCGCCAATTGTGAAGAAAATCAAAAATCGATAATGTGGTACAATATAAAACTACTGACATTGATAATCTAGAAAGGAATCTTTTTATTGATAAGGTTGCTTATTGCATTATTCGATATATTTTATATATTTTATTTTAGATGTATGAAGTATTCTCTTATCGCTTATATTATAATCTTTCTTTTTTAAAGCATTGTTAATTAGTTCTAATTTTGAATAACAAATTCATCTTTTTGTTGCCTAAACGGACCACTTTTAGTTACTTTTTGTTATCTTTCTTTAGCCTTTTACCTTAAAGTTATAAAACGGTGCCCTAAAATACTAAGCAAGATTATTTATATTTAATTTGTCATTGTTTAGAAGTTAAATTTTTTTCACGGTAGGCGTTTAAGTTTCTTATTTTGTGTTAAAAAGGAACAAAAAGTAATTATATCTAAGCAAAGTATTGCAAAAATATAGTTAAGAAATCGTAAGTAAGCGTAGATATTTTGAAAATATTACGTAAATTGAATCATAAACGCGAAGTAACAAGGCACATCATTTGGACCACATTAAGTAAGTATTACTTGATGCGTTCACTGTTTTGAATTTTTTACTTTTATAAGTTAATTTTTTCAGTATTCAGATTTATTAAGTAGGTATTTGATGGCTCATTACATTTACTGTGAATATATTTAGTTAAAAGCCTTGTGTACTTAATTATGTATCAAAAAATTTAAATATAGGGATTACAAGTAGTATCGGTCTTGTAAGTATTGTATGTACGTAAATTAATAATAATAAATTAAAATCTAGTTAACCTAGTTTGACCAAATACTAGTTTTAATACTACCGAATTGTAGTATGGGGTACGTCCTGTGACACTCCAGAAAAGGCAAACACAATTTAATTAAAAGAAATCTGCAGAATTTATTACAGAACAGAATCGAAAATTTTGATGATACCAGTTCGAATTGTTTAATTGTTAAAGTTAAGTGTTCTTGTAGCTAGTTATAAACTTATTAGATACTTTGTTAACAAAGTGAAATCCTGTTATGCCTGGCATACATAAAAAGCACCTAAACTTTACTTATAATACTTTTCTGTAACGCTGTTGGATTTTTGTTTATAAATAAATAAAAAAAAAAAGATCAAACGTATTAAAAGTCTACTATATAAAATTGAATCGTGTTTCGTTAGTGTCGCTAAAAATCTTGATTTAGCTGATTTTGGTTTTAAAATGTTCGTAGTAGTCCAGGAAAGGTTTAAAAAGTGAGAAAACATGGAACAATTGCGAGGAAGATGGCGATACGAAGTTTGCCGGGACAGATTGGAAATAAATAAACATTATTTATTACGTAGGATGAACTGCAAAAGTGGTTTGTGCTCGTGCGTTTTTACTAAAACCAGAACACTTAGTTAAGAATACTGGTTTTAGATTCCAGCGAACTTTACTCAGCTTTTCTGTTTTTTTTTAATTCAAACCAAAGCCGTATGGTGGTGGCACACCGTGGGTGCCGTAAAAGCCGACTAAGGGAATGTCCCAAGGAAGGGAAGCAGGGTCCGTGTGGCGGTCTGTGGGGAGGCCTATGTCCAAAAGTGGACGACTCTCAACTATTAGATCATAATGGCAACCTTCATAAATTCCTTGGTATTCTTTTCATTGCAATATTCCAATGTTTATAGTTGGTAGAAGGTTTTATTGCATATCCATATTATACATCTATAGTGTATTTTGTTTTCTAGCCAGCCAGCGTGATTTGCGAATATTTTTTTTGTTTTGCTTCTTTAGCCGTAGATAGCGAGCGTTAGATGTCCAGCCTTTTGTATAAGTTTTTCATAATATAAACAACTTTTTTTTTTTAGGATCACCAATATGCTTAGCTAGGCACGGCGGTATTTTATTTAGTTCTAAGACTCTAGATCTTAGTACACCTGTACAATCATTGTATATTTTTCAGGAAAACTAGATTTAATCTTTTAGATTTAGACAAAGATAAAAACATAAAGTCGTGATCAAACCAATTAATTAAAATCAAGGCATAAAGTTGTAACTTACAGTTTAATTTACCTTTTCTTTGTCCCAAATACATAGAAAAGAATACTAATGAATTACAAAGTATAAAGGATATTGTAAAACAATAACAACGCTGGAAGGTTAATTGCGAAACTGGTCCGATTCGATTAAATCGATACTTGATTATACTAAATTTGTTAACAAAGTTAAAGCAATCGAAGATTTTCGTTTTTTTTTTTAATAGATTAATAAAAATTTTGAATGAGCGTTCGTTGATGTCTTTTCTACGAAATATTAGAAAAAAATACAATAAAGTTGTTTTTTTTTTCGTTTATAAACTTACCTTTTTTTCAAAACTGGCAGCTTACACTCATGAACACAAAACCACACACACAAAACACTTGACAATAAATAATTAAAAAAAAAACTTTAAAATTCGAATGTTCGCGCGTCCTCGTACATTCCGCGCGGCTGCAGAACTGACTTGCAGCAATGTGCGTACGAGCCGCTTCGCTGATCACGTTTCAACATTTCGAATAAATATGGTTTTTATTTTAATAACATTACAGCACATTATAAATTGCTTTTGAACGAGATGAGCAAATCATCAAACAAGAGGTTTTATGCCGTCATTAGGTGTGACGTCAGTAATCAAAGATCGAATAATATCCGTCCTTATCTTAGACCTGTTTCTACGTAAAGGCTGCGGCCATGCGACCCTGAAATCTTACTTTTTTTTTCAACCTCATGGTTATTTTAACCACATTCTTGTAACTGCGGCTTCTGTTTTGGTTTTTGCGTTTTTATTTAGAATGATTACTTAAATTAAAACTTTTCATAAATTTGACTTTATCTACATATGTTACAATAGATTGCATTTATTTGTTTTAGTGTCAAGTTTATGTCACTTGCTCATGGGCCTAGACTAAAAACAAGTAGTGTTGAACACCGAAAAATCTCTTTTAGGGGTTTCAGTTGTTCGAATCTACACAAAATTATTTTAAGTAATAGCGTATGTGCTATTCTGATGAAGGTATTAAGGTAACGATCAAGATTAGTAAACCTACCTACTCTTGATCGTTATCATACCAGACCCCATAAGGTGGTCGGACGTCGTGGTGAACGTTGTGGGGAAGGTTGCGAGATTACTAGATGAGGTAGCCACCCTTATCTAGTACCGGTCATCATCTAGTACCGGTCGGTATGGCGATTCGTGGGGGAGTCCTATGTCCTGCAGTCGACGTCTTTCAACTGTGGTGATAATCGATCAATAGTTTATATTTAAAATTAAACAATCATCCAAACATCCATAAACTATCGCAATTATAATTAGTAGGATTTCTATCTATGCTTTCTTACTATACTTTTCCATTAACTAGTAATAATATGAGTCAAACAAAAAACCCTATATTAGTCAACTTTATAACATCGATTTTATATTTAGTTGGAAGTGATGTTGAGTAGACCTTGGTGGTACAGTGGCGGACACGGACGGCGTAACACTTTCGTCTATGGTCTCCTTTGCACTACATTGTAATGGTAAAGAATAAGTGCAATTTTCAATTCAGAACTTATTATATGACTAACGATAATTACTTTATTAATCAACGAGCTTTCCCGGCTTACTTCGTTACGCCATAGAATATAGGATACTACAAAAGACTTGGCTCTACAGACTATGTTCTTTTGACTGCCCAGAATGGCCGAACAAAAAACAAACAACAACAACAAACCACCTGTCAAAATATGTAAACAATGGAAAAAATATTGCACCTTGGGTTACATTATTTGAGTTTACGTAAGGATCCCTAATTTTTTTGAAAATCTAATATAGCCTATGACACTCGGGGTTAATGTAGCTTCCTACCAGTGAAAGATTTTTTCAAATCGGTTCGGTATTTCCGGAGCCTATTCGTTACAAACAAACATACAAACAAACAAATCTTTCCTCTTTATAATATTGGTATAGATGAAAGAGTTAAATTTATTACTAAAAACTATAACTCACGTAGTAGTTCGAGGTAACGAATGTAGTCAGGCAACAGGTAAAAATGTATATCAATATATTTAAAACTCTTCCGTTACTGACTGACAGACAACGCAGAGCCAAAACTACTAGGCGTAGCGGGTTGAAATTTTGCACATGGGTTCCTTGGGAAGTCTACACTTAGTCTTCCTTAGTCTCACTTCCTACGGGAGCACTAAGGAATTATTACCCGAAATTCCCATGGGAACGAGAAAAAACGGGATTTATGTGTTTATGAGAAATATGCGCGGATGAAACCGTGGGGCAGCCTCTAGTCATATAGTATAGGCTATACTGTATATATATCCTATATATAATATGTAATATGGCCTATATGAAACAAATTGAAGATGTAGAAGTCAACATGTGAAGTCTATCCTACTCTATGCCTGTGAGACATGGAAGCACACCAAAGTTATATCCCACAAACTGCAGGTCATTGCAAATAACTGCCTCCGATCCATTTTTAAAAGACACTGTCCAAACAATAGCTCCAACGCCGAAACCAAAGAACTATTGCTGAGAAAAGAAAAAGAATATGGCGATGGATAGAACAACCGTTCCGAAGGGCTTAGAACCACAACCCCCGAACTCTGACTTCAAAGATCCGGTTAACATGCTAGCATGCTAGGTACGGAACCTTGCTAAATAGAAAATTCACGTAAGATGAACAACTGTGGCAAAATGGAACTAATTGTAATAACATTGCACGAGATCGCGTGTTGAACCGTTTGCAATGTGAGAGTTGACTTCTTTTTTGACATTATTATTATTTAAGATACATTTTAGAAATTGAAAAATTTAAAACGCCTTTAAAAGCCCTATGGCATATGAAAATAACGATGAAAGTGTCACCTATCTATCTGTCTTGATATGAAGACATTGTGAAAAAGTAATAATAAAAAAAAAAAACAAATAAAGCCTTCAATAAAATTACACGTATATCAACTAAGCACTTCTTATTTTTCGAAGTCGGTTAAAATATGTATTAAACCTACCTACCTTCTCCTCAATGTTACAAATACTTTTGTGAAAACCGCATCAAAATCGGTTCAGCCAAACTCGAGATAATCGCGGACAAACATACATACTGGTCAAACTGATAACCTCCTTTTATGAATTCAGTTGTTAAAAAAACAGAGGAAATGACGATAATTTTAATACATTTGAAAGTAAAAAAAATATACTTCGTAAATTCAAATCATTTAATTTTTTTATTTATTTACGTATGTAGTACGTGCTAGGATCATTATTTTGTTTATAATAACTTCTATATTAATTGTCATAACCACATATTTGCATTCATATACCTACATACGTGCCCGGCAACTCAACACGTTTTTATAAGATACCGATTTATTTATTTTTCCATTGCTGCCTGATGATTTACTCGTCATATATCATACATTTTCTATTGAACCATTAATTAAAGGCACCATTATAAAAAAATACTATAAATATGATGCAGAGATTTGCCAGGTTTGAATCACCCTGATTGTCCGAAAAGTAAGATGATTCCGTGCTTCGGAAGGCACGTTAAGCCGTTGGTCCCGGCCGCAGTAGTGGTCGTTATAACCGCGGCGACAAGCTGGCCCCTTGTCACGTGGTAAACCTCTTGAGCTGGTGCCTCTGCCTAACCCTTCGGGGAATAAAATGAGTTTAGTTATTATAACAAGTTTGTGCTCTTATATAGCAACATACTACTTTAGAACTCTTAGGTGTTCTTTTCCATGCTATTTGCCATGGTTGAAAAAAAAACAATTTTTTTTTGTTCGTGGCCTAGCATAGGTATGTGTCAATCTATACCAATAATGTAAAGAGGAAGGATTTGATTCTGTGTTTGCATTGAATAGCCTCCGAAAGTACTGAACCGTTTTAAATAAATCTTTCATTGTTGGGAAGCCACACTATACCCGGGTGACATAGGCTATAGAATATTTAAAAAATAATTTGAACGCAAGGCGATAGAAGTTCGCTGGGCCAGCTAGTGTTTCATTAACACATATTCTAAGACGAGGCAAATACTGTATTTGCATATTTATTTAACACTGTATTTAATTTGTTGTAACATTACGACACCCGCAAAGGGGCAGGGCAGAGGTGTCAGCCTTGCCACGAATGTCAATGGTACTGACGTAGAAAAATCTTATGCGATTCGCGACAGGAGTATTTTCATTTACATATTTTTTTTTAAAGAGAGGTTCTCAGTTTGACTTGTAAATAAGTATATGAATAGTGCAATATTTTTTCCGTTGTTTACATATTTTGACAGGTGGTTTGTTGTGGTTGTTTGTTTTTTATTTGGCCATTCTGGGCAGTCAAAAGAACATAATCTATAGAGCCAAGTCTTTTGTAGTATCTTATATTCTATGGCGTAACGAAGTAAGCCGGGAAAGCTCGTCACCATATATACAAGTTTTACACTAGTCTTAGACGAATCTTAGCCACTAGGGTTAAATTTTACTAGGCTACATTGTGGGCCCCGATGGACAATTTTTGTGTTTTAGAAACACTATAATTTTTACATAGGTAATAGAAATATCTGTTGACGTTTAAAGGAATCAATCTCTAAAAGACCCTCATTTGAACCCAGGTCAAGGGCCGCATAGGTTGTCATAAATGCATTTTTGCTATGCAAGTATGCACACATGAATCTTGGCATCATTCAATAGTAATTTGTCCTTTGTACAAACGGAAATGGCTGTTGATTGAGTAACATCTTGCATTTCGTTAGTTAATCACCAGTTGACCCGGCAAACTTCGTACCGCCTAATATTATATTATACTATTTTTAACCGACTTCAAAAAAGGAGGTTATCAGTTTGACCTGTATGTATGTATGTTTCTCCGCGATTATCTCGCGTTTGGCTGAACCGATTTTCTGGCAGCGCCATCTATCCATTAACTCATCAAACAAACACCTTCGAAGCCTTAGTAACCAAGCATTAAACAAATGACTACGACCGTGTGCTACCTTCTCAGAAACTATACAGCGTAAGTTCAGTTTTATGATCTTTTTATAGATGGCAGCACCAGGATAACTGAAGACATCTGAAAAATTGGTAAAAATTTATCAAACAGGTTTCATATTTTTTGAAATCTCCTTAGCGAACGATGAAACTTTAGTGATGAATAGATAAATAAGTTCTTTATTGCAATCAACCAACCTAACATGTAAATTGATAAATTTGAATTTAATGGATTTATCGCTTGGAGCGTTTTTTTTTTCAGGCCTCAGGATAAAAAAAAACTTCTGAACAAATCATACTACGGTTGGTTGGTGTTGAGAATAATTGATTTTTTTTTTGTATTTATAAACTAGGTACTTGTTTTCGCCCTGCGGCTTCGCCAGTGCAAATTCCCAATATTCCCGTGGAAATTTCGAGATACAATGTTGCCTATGTCCTGTCTTAGGCTCTAGCTAGCTAGACTATCCATATACCAAATTTCATTTAAATCAGTGCAGTAGTTAAGCCGTGAAAGCGAGACAGACAGACAGAGTATATTCGCATTTATAATATTAATATGGAAGGATGGATAGCTTAGAGTTTACATATTAGTACTTTGAGATGGATGGACTTAGAAATGACTATAAACGCCAAAGGATCTCTGTCTGTCAGCGTGTAACGCAATCACGCCTAAACTACTGAACCGATTTAAAATTGATACAAAGATAGTATAGAGCTTGAGAAAGGACAAAGGCAAATTTTTATCCCAAAAATCTCATGGGAACAGAAAATTTATATTTTGAAAACTGGCGAAGCTGCGGGTTGCACTTTAAACCAACAATTCACCAATGGCCAACCTCGTTCGATCTTGCCCAATTTGAACTCTGAGAGTAGACGCAACAACATCAAACGGATCGACATACCCCGCAGACATTTTGTTATGTAACATTTATTTTTCGCAACCTCCACTCTTCCGCTAGCGAAACAAGTGAGTGTGCAAGCCTGCCTTTTTGGGAATATAGTAAACTTAGTATTACTAGGTATTTAAAAAAACTAGAGTAAAAGAGATGTTCTTAGGTAACAAGACCTACTGTGTGGTGGAGGCTTGAATAACACCACCCTATCTCCTCTTGCTCCTTTTTTTTTTGGAACGGGGGGAAATGCCTATCGTATTTCCTGACGTTCGGGGGAGCGTCAGGGGTAAGTGGGGCTCACACCCACTAAAACCCCCCGGCGGCCATCTTGACACTTTTGGGAAGGACCCTGGGAACCATACATTATTTGTTCCCTCCCCGGCTCGCCTTTGTAGTTGCGGCGGCACAGTGCACCAAGCTGTGCCGCCGCTCATCTTGGGGCTGTTTTATGAGTATGTCGGGCCCCCGCCCTCACACCCATGACCCCAAAGCCCCTTTTAGTCGCCTCTTACGACAGGCAGGGTATACCATAGACCTATTCTTACGCCCGGACCTACAGGGCTTATCTCCTCCTGCTTCTCCCATTTTTGTCGTAAAAGATGACTAAGGGTTCACTCGTAGAGAGCTGCTGGAGCATCTTTCGTTAACTTGAAGAGTAACACTGAAATCTGCCTGCCAAGCGTGGCGTATAAACGCCATAAGGCAATCAAAAGCCCCTCACAATGTCTGGGCTTGTGGCAATCTGTGAGGGAACCTTTGTCTGACGACTTCAGGCAGGTTGTAGACCATATAGTTCATCGGTATAATAATAATATCAATATAGCAAAACTTTCAAAAGGGCTTTAATAAAAGTTGCATTCGCCACAAGCCTTTCAAAGGACTGTGAGGCTACATACCGTGAACCGTGATACCGAAAAGATAAAAATATAATAAAAATCAAAAGTCAAAATTTATTTATTCAATATTGGATACAAAATAGAACTTATTGAAGTTCAATTAGACAATTTACTTTAATACTGCGAGAGGCGAGGTAGTTCAGGGTGCCCACCAAGCAGATCAGGCAAACAAATGTTTGCCTTGCCTTACGACAATGATCGCCTGGAGACGCCCCCAAACGAGCCCTCCTCTGTCAAATGATTCCCATTAGCAATGATTTTACTGCGTAGAGAAGAAAGGGGTAACAAACTCTATTCTACAATTTATCTCTCTCTTTTTCGACCATTTAACATCTAACTCAACCAACAGAAAATTTCGTTGTTCATTGAATTAACGGTCTTGTGCCATTGAATTTAGATACCAGTGTCTACGCCGACATAAAGACACTGGCTGGTTATAATATTGGCCGGTTATAATTTTTTTTTTTTTATGAAGATTACGGATAACTCTATGTTCCTATTCTATAATTTAAATGATATATCTTCACTTGTTTTTACACGCTTTTCCGTACCAGTTGATTTCTTGTTAAAAATATACTATAAACTAGAGGCTGCCCCGCGGTTTTTCCCGCGCAGATTTCTCATAAACACAAAAAACCCGTTTTTTCCCGTTCCCGTGGGAATTTCGGGAAATCCCTTCTTAGTGCTCACTTACACTCCCTAAGTAACCCACGTGCAAAATTTCAGCCCGCTACGCCCAGTAGTTTCGGCTCTGCGTTGTCTGTCTGTCAGTCAGTCAGTCAGTCAGTCAGTCAGTCAGTCAGTCAGTCAGTCAGTCAGTCAGTCAGTCAGTCAGTCAGTCAGTCAGTAACGGAAGAGTTTTATATATATTGATTATTAGATTATTAGAAATGTCTTGTTCCTGCAGAGAACCAACCAGTGAAAATTGTTATCCTTTTGGTATCTTCGCCTCGTCAGATATGAAGTTCGGGCCAAGACATTTCGTGAAACAAAACGTAGTATATATAGTCTCTTGATAAGTATACTGTGGTATAGTGGTGCACTGCTTGTACTACCACTTTGGATGAAAAGTGCATGGAAAATCGTTTTGCGAAGCACACAACGCAAAAACTGCACCAACCAAAAATCCTAATTCTCCTTGTATCGTAGCAAATTCCTTTTTTTTTTCAGTCTTTACATATCTGTTATGTTAAAAGGTTCCATCTCAACATCTTCATTGTTAAAACTTCAACCGTTCACTACTAGTCACAGGACTTCCCCACATATCCCCACAATGTACGTTACGCGTCCCTCATCCAGTTTACTCCCGCAACCTTCACCAGGCCGTTTGGCAAGCTTGTATGCCTACTCTGCGTCTTCTGGTACGCGGTCGCGGATCCATCGACTATCTCTGTTATTTGAGTTTTGTGTTATGCTTATTAAAGCATACTCTATCTAACAGTAAAGTTATTCAATGAACGACCTTGGATTGTAGGTCAATTAGAAAAGTTAGAGCAAAATAAATTTACATTTTTCATCACATAGTAACGAATAAACTGAATTTTGTTCTTTTTTATATAATATAACGTATACACATACTTTATGAACTAATTTCCAAAAAAGATTAAAAAAATAAATAAATTAAAAATAAATATATACCATACTTACCAGATGAAGATCAATGTAGAGTTTTCATTTTAGGTGAAAACACACATGTTTCTCCTAAGTAAATTATCATATTTATCAGTAAGTATAAGTAGGTGAGTTAAGTACCTATGTAAACTACAGGATGACTTTGAATTAAAAATTTATTTTTGGATATAGAGATTCTTTTTACATACCTATTAGAATTTTTTTTTTTTTTTGGAAATTGGTTCGCATTTTAAAAAGTTATGATAAATACAGATATTACATTCGTTCGATGTTACATGCTACGTCCTTCACAGAGCCACGTTTATTTTTGTGTTTTAATTTTAAAAAGTAGCAAGAGTGATTTCTTATTCTTTACTGATGTACAAATATGATTTTTTTTTTTAATTAAAACGCCGATTTTATTTAAAACTATTTAGTATCATAGTCTGAGTGCCCTGTTAAAAAATAAACGCTGATTTCAAAGTCATCCTGTCGTAAAAAAAAACTCACAAAAAAAATACACATTATTAACAACAATATTTAATTAGGGTTTAGTTAGTCGGACGGAATAATATGTGTATCAGTTAGTAGGAGAAAGGTCCGCGTGACGTCATAAAATGAAGACATAAGAAGTGAAAGAATCGTCGTGCACCCGTATAATGTGCATATTATCATTATAACGTTTCTAAATATACATATTAATTTAGTTTATCATTTTCTGAACGCAATAATGACGGAATCAGTGTGCCCAAACGTGAAATCCAAAAATAAAATGTGCAATTTTAACATAGGTTTACAAAAATTAGCACACTTTTATTAATGCCATTATACAATTGAAAATCTAAATTTCAATAAAACAAACTCATTACGTAGGTACATTACCAAGTCTACTATCTTAATACATAGAACATAAAGTCTATATTTCAACAAAAATGTTTAGTTAGATTTGCTGGCTACTGTAACAATTTTTATTATTAGTATATTTAAACTCAAGTATCTCAAGGTTCGTAGCTCTATATCGCATTGAAGTGAGAGCGTACTAGGCTGGCAGTCAGAAAACCTACATCGCGGGCATAACACGCGTTTAAAAAAAAGTAACTGTCATCCTTCCCGCCTTTTTTCACGTCAACAAAAACTTTTGCTTGTGCGTTCGATTTTTAACAAAATATATTTCCGTTTTGTTTTTTTAACTTAAGTAAAAAGCAAAATTCTGTGAGCTGTGTGAACTTAAAAAAACAAAGAAAGTAAAAGAAAGTGAATCTGTTTCGAGTTCAATGGTAAGTTTAAAGATAAAAGTTTCAGAAACTTTCATTAACAAAGGAAACCTTTTAATATGATTATCTTTTAGTGTTTGAACCTTATTTTAATGAATAGTTGGAAAATCGCATTTTTTCTAAAGCTACATTCCAATTTTATAATTTAGGACAAACGGTACATTTCTTAACCTTTAAGCGGAGTTTTAAAAAATCGATTAAATTAACCTTAATTATTTTGAAATAAATTCGACTGAAAAAAGAACTCATTATTAATATTATTTTTTTAACAATTGAACTTAGATTGCGTAAAAAAATTTAAATATCATAGACTTTAACAAATATCTTCCGAGAAGTAGGCAACTGGGTTTCCCAAATGTAACTAGGTCACTGATAAAAGGTTGCGTTATGCATCGACTGATCGATCTGTAATCAAATAAAGAAGCACATTGCATTACACCTTTCTCAAGCTTGATTTTGTCAGTAATAATGGGTTTAGCTCATGTTAGATAAACGGTCAATAGCTTATAATTATTATAGTTATTTCAGCCGAAATATATCCGTCCACTGCTAGTCATAGGCGTCCCCTATAAATCGCCCTACATACCGGTCCTGGAAAGGTTGAAAAACATTCCCAGGACTAATCTAATGTAGGGTCGTGTTCTGATTCTTTGCCCCTTATCAAGGGCAAAGGCCTAGTAGTAGATTCATCCTCTGTTACGATCATGGGCAACCTATTCATGTCCATCCATTTTAATCCAGACCTAGTTGGTAAAATATTCATTAGTAGTAATATAGTTATTTGATGTAACGTTTTGTGTGTTTTTTGTATTCCTGAAAAAGGAAATGAGTATTTTTTGTTT
Organism: Euspilapteryx auroguttella; assembly: GCA_951802225.1. Classification (NCBI taxonomy): domain Eukaryota; kingdom Metazoa; phylum Arthropoda; class Insecta; order Lepidoptera; family Gracillariidae; genus Euspilapteryx; species Euspilapteryx auroguttella. The sequence goes on along the minus strand of OX637663.1, from coordinate 5,458,041 downwards.
CTGCAGCGGTTACTGATACCATTCTGTGACTGTGTAACATCAAATGCTGCAGAGTAAAATGGCTGCAACTGTTTGCATTTCCTTATTGCATTAATTTACTCTGAATATTACCGTCAATTTTCATCTTAAAATTGACCTAAAAAAATATATGCTAAAATGAAACATATTCAATTCGCAATTTCGCATAGGCGGCCTTAAAACACTATGGTGTAATAACATTAATTTTTTAATTTACCGAATACGCAACTCAGCCACCGTTCGACGTTCCACTTTTAAATTTTTAAACACATTGGTCGGTTTTGTCACAACGTTTGTGTGTATGTAATATACATGTAATGTATGTATATGTATCTTGGAAACCATCGTGATGCAACTATTATCTTAACCATACAACTTTTTATTGCTAAGGATGTTTTGTGTGCGGTCCATGGAGGTGGACTAAAACCGGATTTAATTCAGGTCGACACAAAGACGGATTTAAAACGAAAATTTTTATTCTTAGAACAGATAAAAACGTTAAAATTATTTGCTTATTTTTTATAAAAACAGGTGCTTAACGAAATGATTTTTAAATTTATTTTATTAGAAAAAAACAAAAAAATAGGTTTGTCATAAAAACTGTAAAAGCATAAACAAATAGGTAGGTGAACTAATGTAATGGTAAATGGCGAATAATATTATTTTGTAAAACGGCCATCTGCTCATAAAGTGCAGCCGTTTTTCTTAAACAATCATAAACTAGAAGACATCACGTCATTTGCAAAATGAAAACATTCGAACACGTGATGGAATTGTTGAAATAGCAAGAAGGTAATTGTAAAATGTAGAGTCACTTGTTTCATGAAGTCACTGTTCGAGAATAATACGAATTTAAGATATTTTATGAATAAACTTTTTCTGTCTCGTCCTCCTCACATCCCCTCTCGAAGGAATCGTTGTCATCCCGCCATCATCCTATGTTAGTTTAGTTTAAATAAATAAATTTGAAATATATGTATCGAAAGATAAATAGGAATCGGTGTCGTCCATATTTGAATTCCCAAAGGGACGCCCCAACGAGAGTTACTTGAAAATTATAAGGTATCTATCTCTTCCCGCGTATGACCCTATGTATGCTTAAATCTTTTAAACTACAAATCGGATTTTGATGCTGTTTTTTTTAGGAAGTTTTATATGTATAATACCTGCACCACATAGTAGTAGGTGAGATGGTACGAAGTTTGCCGGATCGGACGGAGTTATGCATTCTATAAATGTTATACAATTTTCGCGTTAAAGTTTAACAGCCTTTTCCAATTGTCTTACAGTTTTTCTTCTAGTAACTTCTGCTTCTGTCTGTCAAACGTCTATTTAAAATAATGACGATTTAACAAAACTGTCCGAGTTCATTCACTGGCAGTGAGCAGCGGTATTGTTCCATTGTGACATACCGGTCAACTTGAATATTAGTCGGATTTGTACAGTGGGCAAGAATTTACAATAGAGTAATAGCTCTAATAGGAGGTAGGCAATTAGGTACAATGCAAGAAATATTTTTACACATTCAATGTCAATTTGAGGAAATTTGTAGCTTTTTTGATTATGTAAATAAGATCTAAGTAGAAAAGCAGCTGAGCTAAACCCAAATACTTTTCTTGTCTTGTCTCTAGCTCCTTAGTTTGGTAGTTACTGTAGACTGACACAACCGAAAGTGGCTCAAGATGCTACCTCACGCTTCATTATTGGCTTTACGGATGGATCAAATCAAATATTAAATCAAATCATTATTTATTCAATATAGGATACAAGATATCACTTATTGAAAGTCAATTAGACTACATCTAATCTAATTGCTATTGATACCTTATTTGGTAAAGTATCCGATACTGTTAGAGGCGAAGTAGTTCAGGGTGCCAACCAATTGGCTCAGGCAAACAAATATTTGCCTTGCCTTACGACAATAGTCGCCTGGACTCGATCTGATCGCAAGCATGCCGCGGGAAGGTGCAGTCTGGCCGTGTGGCATGACAGCTGTCTCCTTACATTACAGTGTTCTGTTATTCGGGTGGACGTGCTCCTGTGGACTCTCATTCGCATTCCTGGAGACGCATAGGGAACGATCTTGAACCACGTCGCCTCATCCAATAAATCCTTTGTTTTTTAATCATTTAGTAAGGTATTGTAGTTTAGTAGACTTTCGATAAGAGATACCTCGTGTCCTATATTGAATAAAGGCTTTTATGTTTAATTTCCTTTTTATAAAAGATATCAGCTGTTCGGCTTCCAACTATTTTTTTTAGTCTGCTGTACCTAGGTATATAGCAGTGTCGTAAACAATATAAAGTTTCGTGTATGGAGTGAAATTAACCTTGGATTCGTGTCACGTAGCGTCGTGACCGTCCGTCACCGCCCTTGACGGACGGTTTACACTGGATATGTATGCAAGGGGCAGTAGAGTATATTGAGTTTTGCGAAATAATGCTTGATGCAGGATCATCAATTATGACTAGAGCGGACTGGAATGTGTTTGCGAATAGGTGATTTTAGTGCCAATTTCATCATGGTTTCCACTGTGCTAGTTACATTCCTAGAGCCTTCTAATGATCTTAGATTAAGGAATGAAATCAGAATCATAAACCCAGCCGAATGACGTGTACGTAGGCTAACCCCCAGAGTCTCCATTACGTACGCTTGGCGGGCGGGTTGGCGATTATGGCAAAAACCCCCCAAGTTTTCTTCAAGGAATAAAATACTAATCAAATATACGCATCAACATCATCCTCATCTCACTCAGCCTGTTATACTGGACTTTGGTCTTCTATTAACAATGCATACCTATTCCAAACAAAAGCAATGGACTTGCTGACGGACAAGTTAAAGTTATCTACCGACGACGCTTTCAACTATCAAAATTCACTTCGTCATGTTTTTTTATCTTTCCTTTTAACGTATTCTAAAAGCAATGATTGGATATTGAAGAAAGTTTGTATTAGGTAATTTAAGTAACTTTTAATTGTGATTATGTTGATTAATTGTAATTAAATGTTCATCCTTATCCATATATCCAAGTAATCGGATGAAAAATCAAAAAGGCGTCTTCGTAGGCATCGAGGGTTTTAGACTGTTTGCTAGAAATACTCTAAGAACAGATTTGTGACAGAAAAATGTAATGAATTTCTCAAATACATTCTGCATCACCGATCCGTTGCACGCAAGCTGAAGATGGGTCGTCTATACCAATATTATAAAGAGGAAAGATTTGTTTGTTTGTTTGTTTGTAACGAATAGGCTCCGGAAATACTGAACCGATTTGAAAAATTCTTTCACCGGTAGGAAGCTACATTAACCCCGAGTGTTATAGGCTATATTAGATTTTCAAAAAAATTAGGGATCCTTGGATAACGTGACGGGATAACGTGACCCAAGGTGCAATATTTTTCCGTTGTTTACATATTTTGACAGATGGTTTGTTGTTGTTGTTGGTTTTTTTATTCGCCCATTCTGGGCAGTCAAAAGAACATAGTCTATAGAGCCAAGTCTTTAGTAGTATCTTATATTTTATGGCGTAACGAAGTAAGCCGGGACAGCTCGTTAGCGATAAACAGAATGACCACGGAAACAATATTGGAGCCTCAAGCACGGAATAAGGAAACACAATGATGCTACAGTTACGATTACGTGTAGCTCAGATGGCGGACGCAGAACACAAATTGTTCCCACTTTTCTCTGCATGTTGCTTTACTTTCGCTTTTAAGTTGGTGCTTCTTAGTTTAAGTACTGATTTAAAACTGTATAATACAGATTAAGCGACATTTTTTGGACGTATAATCTAGGTTAGTAATATATTTTTATCAACACTATAATTTAATTCTTTGGTAAAATAAAGCACCTAACTATATGGATAAGGAGGTGGCGAGCAAATTTTCTAAATAATAAGCACGCTTGGCAGATAAAGATGAAGGCTGCAAGTACACTGGATGAGGGTCGCTCAAGACAGGTCGCTGTGGCGTTCTGTCTGTGGGGGAGGCCTATGTACAGCAGTGGACGTCTTTCGCCTTTTTCTAAAATGATGATGATGAGAACTATGTAAAAGGATGACAGATCGTTTCGCAAGAAACAACCGGCGGAAAAAGTCCCAAAATAACATTTAGCCTAACGATTAGAACTTGATTGATCCGAAATCTACACCTTGATTCGCAATCTACTCTGCTTTATGGTATCATTCTACCTTTATTTCGTTTTATTTAAATTTATTTTATTGTTATTGTTATTTTTTGATGCATCTTTTACTTTATTATTACTAAACTATCTGTTTATATGAACAAATTATATACATTTTTATCCAGCTGAATTTATTTATTTTATATTTTATTCATCGTAATTTTTTTTTTTTTATATTTTTTTTCTGAAACTATTGTTTAAAATATTTAACTAACGTTTAATTTTATATTTAAAGTTTCGTCAGTATGTATATATTAACCTTTATATTTTACTTTTTAATTTAATTTTTATTCCTTTTTTTTTTTTTTAATTTTGGGTAATGGCAGAATACCAGCGCAGCGAAAGGTATATTTATATTTTTCAGCTGCATATGCTGAGCCAGAGCCTTTTCAGTGTTGCAGTTGCGGTGCAACAATTTTGTATGTACAGTGTATTAATACCGTGTCTGTTGTAGATAACTTATTTATAACTCGTATTATTATTGAATGCATATCGTGTAATGTTTTGTATCGTAACTGTTACATTGAATAAATATTTCATTCATTCATTCATCTAAATAGCTAATCCTTTGATCATATCAATCAAAAAATCTTTATTCAATATTAGGATACAAGATATCACTTATTGAAAGTCAATTAGACTACATCTAATCTAATCGCCATTGATACCTTATTTGGTAAAGTATCCTATACTGTGAGAGGCGAGGTAGTTCAGGCTGCCCACCAATTGGCTCAGGCAAACAAATGTTTGGCTTGCCTTACGACAATAGTCGCCTGGAGAGGCCCCCATGCGAGCCCTCCTCTGTCAATGATTTGATCCTTTCGGCTTAACCTAATACCATTTTAAAAAGCATGTATGACAATGTGGAAGATATGGGTCTCCTGATACAGGTTAATAGGTACTTAAAAGGAGACTCCTCGCTGTTATTTATTAATGCGTATTGCGTTTTTTATTAAATATAATAATGATAATGATGAAACATAATAGTTCAAAGTGCACGCGTCACGGCGGGTTTGCGTAACCTAGATTCAATAAGATGTGCCAACAATAATGGTTTTTATTACGACTCCATCCATTGTTTAGTTTTTCAATTAAAATAGTCAAGGTATAGGATTGCAGGTCCATCGAGATGTTTTTATCCTACTGGTCATTAAGTGTTAGCTTTGTCTGATCTAATCTTTCAACGGAGATATGTATGCAAAGTAACTACCTTTTAAAATAATCTATGTATTATCTATCTATACAAGTTTTGTAAATAATTAGAACTCCGACCGAACCCATTTTAAGGCGGTAACTCTCGGAATGGCGCGAAATTCAAAATTTTTCACGTTTTTTAATTATTTTGGCGAAGGTCTTTAATAAAGTTTAAATGAATTCGCGTACGTCGTAAAAACCTATTTCCCACATTGTGATATATCGTTTTTGAAAGACAGAGTTACCGATTTTGTGTATATTCAAGGAACTTGATTTTTGGCCTTTTACCCCTTAGACACAAAATCTGTAGGTCTGTCTTCCAAAAACGTTGTATTACTATGTGCGAGATAGTTTTTTACATACGCAAATTCATTTAAACTTTATTAAAAATGTATACTTTCGCCAGAATAAATAAAAAACACGAAAAAATTTGAATTTCGCGCCATACCATGAGTTACCACCGATAATTTTTTAGTTGGATTCGTCTCATCCTCTATTATCAGCATAATTACACATCATCATGTGAAGAGCATTTTTCTTCCCCATTGTTAATATTATCCGTGTAAAATTCTGATAAGTCCGCATTTTTCATTGTTCATTCAATGTTTGTTTGGTTTACTAAGAATTTTTAAACAAAAGAGTTCATCGCGTTCATCAATCAAAAACTCGATTTTTTATGCTTTTTAAATCAATAATTATCTAAACAATGTTGGATTTTAGAGAGCTTTTACATAATTCTACTTTTAGACTCGATTTAAATAAAACTTAAAAAAAAATCATAATAATATAGTTTTTTTTATGTTTAAGTAAGTATGTATAATATTTTATATACTTTGTAATAAAATAGTATCGTCTAGTCAGGAATAACAAAACGACAGACGTACGTACAAACTCCAGACAGAACCGACGACAGGTGAAAGTCAATTAACTTGTAAAAGATACATGACGTACGATTAGAATTTTAGATTCGAAGATACCTACTTGAGCACTTTTTATTAAAATTCAGGCGTACCCATTCGCCTTAACTTAATATTTCGGGCGAATTTTTTCAGGCGAATGGGGAAGAAGCCACTTATTATAGAAGAATGAAGGTGAAAATACTTACCTTGTTTACCTTTTGCAAAAAGAATACTAACATTTTAATCCACGATCTTGGTTAAGGACATTCACACACGAGTCGGAGTAAGAATTAGCACTCCGAAATGTCAAAATGATCTTACTTTAAATCGTTCTACGCTCGACTGTTTATATCAATTTAGAGCGAATAATATGACACTTTGAAGTTATATACTACTTTACTATGAATGTCCTACCCGAAAACATGTGTCCTTGAATGTTTTCGGGTAGGTAGTAGTTACAGGTTCTTCCTACAATGGGTTCATAATCTCTTCTGTTAAAATTTTTTAGACTGCTTCAGATATATCCTCAAACGTATCTTACGAGATCTCCTGCCATGCAAACTCTCGGCACATTGACCTCAATAGTTTAACTGTACTTGACTTGCTGTTTGGTCGGTTGTAAGTCTCTTTAACGAAGAGTTTCTAATGTAAAATAAACCTTAATTTTATTAGGATAAGGTTTAGTGGGTAACATTTTTTAGCACTTATTTTTATTTGTATTAGTAAGAATCACTTTCATTAAGGATTTAGAAAGGAAAGGCTCAGGATAAGTCAAAATACCGACGCCGAATTCGATGACGAAAGACGAAAATAAAAATAAAAGATTGAACTTAACATTTACCCTGTTATTCATAAAAAGATAAAGAGCATTTTAGTTTTTTGACGTGTGTCAATTTTGACAGAATGTCACGTATTTACCATACAACAAACCAGAGAAGTAGACCTCCAGTAAAGCTACTGTATGTTTATGACGAATAATTCTAATTTAGTAAGTACGTGTATTTATTATACTTACGACTTATAGTTAAGTTATAGTTATGTAAAAATATCAGAGATAAAAAAATATTAATATAAGATATTCATTTGTTTTTCACGAGATTTTTACTCATGGTATACCTTAAATTCCAATTTTAATTGGTATAATTATAAGTAGGTACTAAGGTAAGTTTAGAAGACATTAATTTTTTTCGCGAATTGCGCTAGCATTATCGCTGTAAACTGGCTCTTAAAAATAAAATTCAACACGTATGTATTATCTAGTGTCATACAGTGCCACATTTTTAATATTTGCCTTATTTTATAAGATATTAATTTTTATCGCGAATGGCGCTAGCATCGCTGTAAACTGGCTCTTAATTTTCAATGTGTTGTTCTAAAGTAAAAGTATAGCTGATTTTACCACCTGATGTTCCGCTCCAAAACAATCTAATCAAAAAGTAAAAGATAAGAGGGCTCCTTGAAAATAGTTAAAAAAAAACTCGTCCTTGATTTTCATGATTCCAACAAAGTCCTTTCTTCATTTTGGTTTAAAAGTATAATAATAACACGTTGTATAATAATAAAATATATCGCCAAAGGCCTTGGTCCTATGACCTAGTCATTAAGACTTCTTTTAAGTACACTGGTTTTAGTTTTAGGCTAAATTCGAAAGGAAAATACTGTGTCGAGGACATCTAGTATTTACTTATTATCTAAACATTATGGTTATAGTTAAAATCTACTCTGTTTATAGTTTTAATGTAATTAGTTAAATACTTAATTATTGTTTCTTCTAAGCAGTAAAATATCTCAAATAATAGTAAGAGCCCCTAACTATGCCTAAAACACAACCACATCCTCTGCCTCTGGTTTGTAAACTCCCAACAAAAAAACATCGATGGCAATCAAAAATAAATGAATTTTGGTGGGTCCTGCCATTTTTTCAAATCGGTCCAGAAGTACTTTATAAGCCTTATTTCCTTTTTACACGTTTTTATTAGCTTCACCTGTATTGTTTGTAGGTATGATTTGTAGGTAACCGAATCTTTTGGACTCGATTTTAAATTCAGACATTGTATATAAATCGAGAATTAATGACGATACATTAAAAAAATAAAGAAGATTCTAAGAAGATGTGAGTTTTTCAGTTTTTTTTATGACTTTAGATATTTTTATTAAAATTTATTTAGGTGGCTTAATCAATGCAAAGGACCGTCGAAATAATCGACAATCACAGCTTTAAGATCCAAAGAGCACGAATTACGTATACATTATTTTTGGTCCACAGTCCACAGTAGGTTCAACAGCCTCACCTTGACAGCATTACGAAGACGAATGTTAGGTAATTTATGTAATAACTCGCCAGTGGCTAGTGGCTGGCATTAATCGAGCCAAACACTGCTGGACACTGGACAGACTTGCGTTGCGTTTTTTTAATGATTTATGGATTTTTTTATATTATTGACTTACTCGGTTTGTTTCAAGCACAACTTCAACCTGGTCTATTTTAAAACAAATGTGGGTTCATAGCATAAGAATATATTCGTCATATCTATCGTAAAACTAAAGAATATTAAGAACACATAAAAAAAATATTCTGAAAGCTTTATTTTTAATTAAAGCAATTTTACAAGCAATCATTATAGAAATGGATATAATTATTAATTTGACTATTTGACTGCGCTAAGGGGTGATCCAACAAAAATATTTAAGTACTTAAGTAAGTAAACCCATCAAGATGTGACCAATACGAATGAACCCAATTAAACTCAAACTCTACAATGTTCAAAAATAACAAAACATAGACAATAAATGAGATGATTTATAAAATTTAACGCGTTTCAATAAAAAAAAAATATTATTACTTAAAACTGCAGTAAAAATAACTACAACAAACTCTTAAAACTCCATTTCGGCACAGGTCAAGATATTTAACTACTCAACAGCCTATTTGAGCACTTATTTATGTGCGGGTTAGTAAGGTAATGTTAATGGTAGTAATTATCATTAACATACACAGTAAAATATTTAGTTTAGGTTACTTACCTATTTTTATTAACTCATTACCTATCTAAAACAATTGTATTAAATATTATTTATTTTTTGCAAAAAGAGACCCGCCTTTAACAAACTGACACATACATAATCTGAGAACTTCCTCTTTTTCGAAGTCGGTTAAAAAGGTACTTAAACCGTCTCCTGAATGTAACAAATACATTTTGGTAAACAGCATCAAAATCGGTTCAGCCAAACGCGAGATAATCGCGAGATCCTTTTTTTGAAGTCGGTTAAAAATACTTCAGTGAACTTGTGATGAATAAACAACAAAAACTCCAAACACTCAGTAAGTAAATAAGTATACTTATATGCATAACGGAGCAACAAATAAACAACTAAGTATTTATACTGAAAAAAATATTCCACCTGAAATTAAACCTGCATCTTTAATCAGTAAATTGGCCGCCAACAAGAATTCTTCTCTTATTTCGAGGTTGTGTGATATAACGAGTTGCCCCACTGCCCCAATCATTGGCCCAATGTCTTAGGTTCACACTCGGCGAACGAACGACCAATAATTTAGAGGCGCTTATATTTAGTTTGTGGGCCACAAACTAATTTTAAAAAAAAAACATCTTTTTTTGTGTAAGACGTTTGAATTTGAATGCCCAGGTTCGATTTCAGGTGAATGCTATGGTTATCGTTCTGATGGATATTGATGTTTGTTTCTTGGGTACGTTTGTATGTGTTACGGGCACCCTATATAGAGGTGCATATTTTTAAATATGCTATTCCGTCGGTCTATATATGTAGTTGCATCATAACATTAGAATCTAATTAGCAGCATATACTATTCGTGTTCATGGTGAATTCACAAGTGTTCGTCGTCGTTCGTTCGCTGTGTCTTAATCATTATGTTCCGGCCATCCGAAACCTGTACAGTACAAGTATGTATGCAATCATTACGTCTCGTAGCACTGGCCGGCTGACGCCATAGGTTTTGATACCAGTGTATAGTTGCTATGTGCCATTTTTACGGGTTCGATCGTTCTTGTCCTCATTACCAATAGACTTAGGGCGTGTTCACGCACAAAGCTGGTAACAAGCGCTTGTGTTAGCGCAGATAATAACACAATAATAATAACACATCACACTCAGAGCCCCTAACTAGGAAGAACCTGTATCTAGGGTGCCCGAAACACACACAGAGACGAACATCACACCCAGACCGGAAACAAACATCGATATTCATCATATCAATATTCGCCCCGCCCGGGAATCGAACCCGGGTGCACACGTTTACTCAGTCCACATCACTGCCAACTGAGCCACGGAGCAGTCAAAGATATTTTCTATATACATACATATATTTAAATAAAAATGAATCGTGGTTCGTAAGTCTCGCTAAAACTCGAGAACGGCCGGGCCGATTTAACTGATTTTGTTCTATAAATGTTTGTAGTAGTCCAGGGAAGGTTTAAAAGGTGAGAAAATTTTGAAAAATGAAGGGGAAGTAAGCAAAAACGGGTTCGAAGTTCGCCGGAACAGCTAGTTTTCTATACATTTTTCGAACCAGTGCTAACTAGCGCTTGTTACCAGCTTTGCATAAATACGTCCTTATATCGTACATCGATGTATTTATTACAACCGACAGACTGGATGTTAGGCCCTGCGATAGTGTTTTTTTTCTCTGTGGTTTGACCATATTGCCCAAAGGACAAACATTGTGGACAGAGCTTGCCGTAATCGCCACGCTTGGCTGAAGATTGGCGATATAACTACAGTATAATAAATAGTACTACATAAAATAACATAATGTAGTGATTTTATTTCTCTATTTTACCGAAGGGCGCTGTTGGCTGTCTTTTTTTACCGACTTCAAAAAAGGAGGTTATCAGTTTGACCTGTATGTATGTATGTATGTTTGTCCGCGATTATCTCGAGTTTGGCTGAACCAATTTTGATGCGGTTTTCAGATAAGTATTTGTTACATTCAGGAGAAGGTTTAAGTATATTTTAACCGACTTCGAAAAAGAGAAAGTGCTCAGTTTATGTATGTGTCAGTTTATTGAAGGCGGGTTCCTTTTTTGTAAAAAAGGAAATTATCATAGGCTGATGACAGTGCACGGAATTCAATCTCTAAACGGAGTCTTTTTTCTTTTGTAATTAAAAATTATTGGGTGATCCCTTAGTCGCCGTTTACGACATCCATTCGAGGAGATGGGGTAGTGTTATCCTATGCTACCACATATTCTATATTTTGTACTATTGTCTATACAAAAAAAATATGTTTACAACAAAACAGACATTATGTCTAACACAGAAACCAATAAATTTATTAGAGAAAAGAACTACTAGTATGTTGTTTTGCTTACTTTTAAACATTCGAATCTCTGCTTAAAAATATTCGCGTTATTTATAGATTTATTTATTTTTATCGAGTTTATTTAAGGAACATGTATGCACATTTGCATAAAAAATACAAAGCCATTCCTTCTACGTGAACAGACACAATGAAAATATTTATTTGATGTAATTTTTTTGCTTGAGACATGCTTGAGGCCATACCGAAGCTTAGCAACAAAATATAAAAGCGTGTAAGAAGCGGGTTTATCGTACCAATAATTTTTTATTAGTCTGGTTCTGGATGTACCTTGCTTTAATTTTGAATGTTTTCTTCATATAAGGCACCTTTATAGAATCTCTAGGTTTATTAATGAAAACCAAGAGGTAACGAACGAAGTTTTAACCCTAGGGCATCCTTGAACTTGTTCATCATCATCATCATTTCAGCCGAAAGACGTCCACTGCTAGACATAGGCCTTGCTTTAATTTTGAATGTTTTCTTCATATAAGGCACCTTTATAGAATCTCTAGGTTTATTAATGAAAACCAAGAGGTAACGAACGAAGTTTTAACCCTAGGGCATCCTTGAACTTGTTCATCATCATCATCATTTCAGCCGAAAGACGTCCACTGCTAGACATAGGCCTCCCCCACAGAACGCCACAGCGACCCTCATCCAGTGTTCATCATCCATCCAGCCTTCACCAGGTCGTCTGAACTTGTTAAAATAATTTATTTGAAAAAATCATAATTGCAATTCATAGGTATTAGTATTAAAGTTTACTTAAAATTAACTAACTCCACAGAATATAAGTAACGTGTCAACAAAACATAACTATTGGCAATTATTTAACTTTACGCCCCTATATTACACATTTCGAGCTATTGCTAAATGCAGATCTAAAAATTTGCATAAAAAATGAGACTATTTATGTTGTTATTATTAAAATAAGTTTTAATTATGATAGATACCTAATTTAATTATTGTTCGAAACACGGTCGACGCAAAATCTTAGTTTTCTATTGAAAATATTGTATCTAACACAATGTAGGAAACACAAAAACACATTACCATTATCATCATCTCAGCCAAAACTAGGCCACTGCTGGGCATAAGCCTCCCCCACAGAACGCCACAATGACCGGCCTTGTCCAGTAGACACTCCTGCAACCTTCACTAGGTCGAAAGACCCAATGTTGGGGTTGTGCCAACTCGTGTAGACGCACAAACAAACACATTATACAAAAATTTAAATAAAATGCGTAATTTATTTACTTACAAGTCGACCCGGCGAACTTTTTACCGCCTAATCAATCAATATATATAAAACTCTTCCGTTACTGACTGACTGACTGACTGACTGACTGACTGACTGAGTGACTGAGTGACTGACTGACTGACTGACTGACTGACTGACTGACTGACTGACTGACTGACTGACTGACTGACTGACTGACTGACTGACTGACTGACTGACTGACTGACTGACTGACTGACTGACTGACTGACTGACTGACTGACTGACTGACTGACTGACTGACTGACTGACTGACTGACTGACTGACTGACTGACTGACTGACTGACTGACTGACTGACTGACTGACTGACTGACTGACTGACTGACTGACTGACTGACTGACTGACTGACTGACTGACTGACTGACTGACTGACTGACTGACTGACTGACTGACTGACTGACTGACTGACTGACTGACTGACTGACTGACTGACTGACTGACTGACTGACTGACTGACTGACTGACTGACTGACTGACTGACTGACTGACTGACTGACTGACTGACTGACTGACTGACTGACTGACTGACTGACTGACTGACTGACTGACTGACTGACTGACTGACTGACTGACTGACTGACTGACTGACTGACTGACTGACTGACTGACTGACTGACTGACTGACTGACTGACTGACTGACTGACTGACTGACTGACTGACTGACTGACTGACTGACTGACTGACTGACTGACTGACTGACTGACTGACTGACTGACTGACTGACTGACTGACTGACTGACTGACTGACTGACTGACTGACTGACTGACTGACTGACTGACTGACTGACTGACTGACTGACTGACTGACTGACTGACTGACTGACTGACTGACTGACTGACTGACTGACTGACTGACTGACTGACTGACTGACTGACTGACTGACTGACTGACTGACTGACTGACTGACTGACTGACTGACTGACTGACTGACTGACTGACTGACTGACTGACTGACTGACTGACTGACTGACTGACTGACTGACTGACTGACTGACTGACTGACTGACTGACTGACTGACTGACTGACTGACTGACTGACTGACTGACTGACTGACTGACTGACTGACTGACTGACTGACTGACTGACTGACTGACTGACTGACTGACTGACTGACTGACTGACTGACTGACTGACTGACTGACTGACTGACTGACTGACTGACTGACTGACTGACTGACTGACTGACTGACTGACTGACTGACTGACTGACTGACTGACTGACTGACTGACTGACTGACTGACTGACTGACTGACTGACTGACTGACTGACTGACTGACTGACTGACTGACTGACTGACTGACTGACTGACTGACTGACTGACTGACTGACTGACTGACTGACTGACTGACTGACTGACTGACTGACTGACTGACTGACTGACTGACTGACTGACTGACTGACTGACTGACTGACTGACTGACTGACTGACTGACTGACTGACTGACTGACTGACTGACTGACTGACTGACTGACTGACTGACTGACTGACTGACTGACTGACTGACTGACTGACTGACTGACTGACTGACTGACTGACTGACTGACTGACTGACTGACTGACTGACTGACTGACTGACTGACTGACTGACTGACTGACTGACTGACTGACTGACTGACTGACTGACTGACTGACTGACTGACTGACTGACTGACTGACTGACTGACTGACTGACTGACTGACTGACTGACTGACTGACTGACTGACTGACTGACTGACTGACTGACTGACTGACTGACTGACTGACTGACAGACAACGCAGAGCCGAAACTACTGGGCGTAGCGGGCTGAAATTTTGCAGGTAGGTTCCTTAGGGAGTGTAGGTGAGCACTAAGAAAGGATTTCCCGAAATTCCCATGGGAACGGGAATAAAATGGATTTTTGTGTTTATGAGAAATCTGCGCGAGTGAAACCGCGGGGCAGCCTCTAGTCAATATATATAAAACTCTTCCGTTATTGACTGACTGACTGACAGACAACGCAGAGCCGAAACTACTGGGCGTAGCGGGCTGAAATTTTGCATGTAGGTTCCTTAGGGAGTGTAGGTGAGCACTAAGAAGGGATTTCCCGAAATTCCCACAGGAACGGAAAATAACGGGAATTTTGTGTTTATGAGAAATCTGCGCGGGAAAAACCGCGGGGCAGCCTCTATTCTATTTATATGCTGTGCATTTATTATAAATGTCAACATTCCTCTCGGATCGATCTATCGGTAAACGTATCAACTTCCGTTTTGTATTTTTAAAAATATAAGCATAGGTAGGTCACATAGCGACAGACAGACTGCAAGCAACTTTGTTTTATATTACCTATGTTAGACCTATGTATTGATGATTATTTTAGTGCGTTTAACAGTTCACTAAAGTGACTTACAATATGTGTGTGAGTAAATATTGTAAAACTGCAAATCTGTTGAACACTGCATGCATACATATAAGCTTCGTGATTATCGCATAAGAAATTTAAATGAGTAAACTAAGGACTTAGTAAATATTGACTTGTTTCGAGTAGGTAACCATTTATATTGTACCATTTTACCTATTTTTTATGACGGGTGAAAATACCTGGCTCACATCCCAGGGGACGATCGAAAACATGGGTCGAAAACATAGCCAACTGGGGTCGTATTCTTTTTAAAAAAAGCAAAAAAGCTATGATATGTCAATTTTAACGTTTTGGTAAATCTCTTAACAAAAAACCTATAGCTAAAAGGATCGCTGTTGTATAGTATTAACATTGACTTGCTCTAGTACACTTTGGGCTGTCAAAATAAGAGCAAGAACCTATTAGGACCTTCAACTGCAACTATGCGACTGTCATTGAAAACATTTTTTTTGCAAGACTTGAACCCCAGATAATTAATAATAAGTACATGAAACTCCAGTATTCTAAGAGGAAGCTGAAATGAACAATTAAATCTTCTTGTTGATATCATGAAGATCCAACCTTCTATTAACACTAACGGAAATGGTTGGAAAACCACTTATTATAAAATCTTCTTAAGTAACGTGTGATTGATCCAATGTAGTGGTACTTAATAAGTACTTACTGAAAAAAAATTATAGGTCTTAGAGAGCCTTGAAAAAATTACTGGAAAAGTGCGATATATAGTCCCAACTGCTAATTCCGTACAAAAAACATTTTAAGCTATTAAAACAAAGAGTGTGTAATCGTAACATTACCATAAGCTCCGATTACGAGAGCTTTAAGTTTTTCCTTCATGGCTGCTATTGTAAATTTTATGTATTTTACGTTTTTAGACCAAATTTTGAATATTATCTGCGACTAGTTTTATATTTATATAATCGCATACTTACGGGTAGCGAATCGCATAGGTAGACAATCATTTTCAGAGCCTTTTAAAATTATCTTTACTCCTATTTTTTTTTTAAGAAAGTTAAAAAAATAAAGAGGTTACATCACATTTCACATCGTTTTTTACATTTCAAAAATCAAAGTTTTTAACACCCTCTTCTTCAACAGATAAAGATGTCCAACTAAGGGAAGAACTAAAGAATCCAAGATGGCCATGCCAGACCGCGGGCCAGCGGTGCTGGTCGAGCGAGCCAACAAATACTACGGCCGGCCAGGCAAGCCGGATTATAAGTCCGTGTTGTGCCAACTTGACATGACTGTGGATAGGGGCATCATGTGAGTTTACTCCTTCAACAAATTCAATAATCATTTATTCATTCACATACAAGGTATCACTTATTGCACGTCTAGTAGAAAACACGAACTATACAATTGTATCAAAATGTCCAAACCACCAAAAATCAACTTAGGCGGTGTTGTTAGTAAAGCCACGATATGTACCTATCCTAAAACGACAAGAGGCGAGGTGGTACAGGGGTGCCTTCAGTGCGGATCGAGGTTAGAGAATATAAAATTAACTTTTTACAGAAGAACAGTCCTAATAATTAATGTTTTTTTTTTTGAAATGTAAAATAAAACATATTCCAGGAAAGCTACACTTTGATAAAAATACTATTAGTGATATTTGCCCCAGCCCCAGGGCCTACTGGAGGCTACTTGCTAGAGATTCAACTCGGACGAGTGGTTTTCGAGTACAGATTTCCTGGCTCGAGCAGGCTCATACTCTGTCGAGGGTATGCTTCCGTGTATTTAAGGCGAAACTTGACCGCGTATATCAATTTACAGCGGAGAACGATTTAAAGTTACATTTTGACACTTTGCATTGGTACTTCATTCTCTGACTCAACTGTGAATTTCAGCCTTAATAGGTATTTTAAGACCAGTTTATTTTTTCCCTTTAAACATGTTTCTTTGCATAAAGTAAGTATAGAATTAAAATGTAAGTTTCCTTCTTCATCCGTAGCTACGGTCTACTCGGACCCTCAGGATGTGGCAAGACGACCCTACTGTCCTGCCTGGTGGGGCGAAGACTGCTGGACAGCGGCAGTATTTGGGTGCTGGGTGGAAAACCTGGAGAAAAGGGCAGCGGAGTACCTGGCCCTAAAGTTGGGTACATGCCTCAGGTAATAATGGTTATGTATTAATTATTAGACGTCCGCTGTTGTATATATTTCTCCCTCACATATTGTCACAAGGGAAACTATAGAGAACCCTTGAAAGCTCATGTTTTTCAACGATAGATGCTGCTTGCCGATGTCACAAATGGGAGGAAGAAGATGGGCTGGTGTATTCTATGTCACCAACACAGGGCAATCCTAATTTGATATCTTTGTGACGATTTATAGGGGAAGAAGGCATTTGTCGTAGTGGAATTCTCTCAGTTGTAGTATTCAAATGAAAATCAAAACTTCTGCGATCTATTTACTTATACAAATTGGAAAAATTACTAATTT
The DNA here is from genome assembly GCA_951802225.1 of Euspilapteryx auroguttella. Classification (NCBI taxonomy): domain Eukaryota; kingdom Metazoa; phylum Arthropoda; class Insecta; order Lepidoptera; family Gracillariidae; genus Euspilapteryx; species Euspilapteryx auroguttella. The sequence continues at coordinate 5,440,294 of OX637663.1, read as the reverse complement.
GAAGTAAAAATATATAACAATCACACGCGGCAATTTAGTTTTAAAAAAAAATTATCGCGTGTGCACTAGCCATATCGGAAGACATCAGATTCTAGTTTTTTTTAATTATTTTTCTAGCCATTGTTTACCGCCGGTCACGCAACGGAAAATGTTCGATTTTTATTACGTTTGTTACAGATTTTAATTGCATATCTGTCGCATGTTAAACATTGTTAAATGATTAATTAATAGCAAACAATAGGCACCTAGGTATAGATACATAAGAATCTACGCGAGGGGTTAACGCATCCGTCGTCGCGGAGTCAAACAAAAAGATCGATAGATCTCCCGTGACCCCCTTGCTAACAGCTAAGAAGGACACCGGCGGGGTTTTAGTGGGTGCGAACCTCACATAACCCTGCGGTAATCCCCGGGGCTGCAGGGTACTCGTTAAGAGTTTCTCCGCCAAAAAAAAGGGGGTTAACGCATCCCGACACACTCATCAAACGGCCCGAGATTGGCAACGGCTTGTCGCATTGTGCCGCCGCAGCTCCAGAGTCGAGACAGGGAGGGAACAATATGCCCTCCCTGTAAATGAAGCTGAATAGCTGCTGAGCGTGGGTAGGACACCGGACGCCGATCAAAAATTATTTCCAAGATCCTTTCCAAAAACGCCGAGACAGCCACTTTACCACGAGGGATTTATTGCGTCGCGTCATGTCTAATATTTTTTTTAATCAGAAACGAAAAGGTCGGCAGAAGAGCTAAGGTCAGCGACATTAAAGAATCATAAAACCCAAGTGGCCAAATTCAGTGCGTCTGTCACTGTGTAGTGCGTTAGGCATTCCTCTCAATGTGACCCCACAAGGTGGTCAGGCAACCTTTACAGACACCTTTACTTGCTCAGATTTCGTGATATGTATTCCGGATGCATTATCCCCTACTAATTAATATTTATAGAAAACATGTATTACATATTTACATATTTTCACAGCTTTTAAACCTTCCCTGGACTATTGCGAAAATTTTAAAACCAAAATCAGCTTAATCGACCCGGCCGTTCTCGAGTTTTAGCGAGACTAACGAACCACGATTCATTTTTTATATATAGTAGATAGTTAATCAATATATATAAAACTCTTCCGTTACTGACTGACTGACTGACTGACAGACAACGCAGAGCCGAAACTACTGAGCGTACAAAGCTGAAATTTGGCATGTAGGTTCCTTGGGGAGTGTAGGTGAGCACTAAGAAAGGATATCCCGAAATTCCCACGGGAACGGGAAAAAACGAGATTTTTGTGTTTATGAGAAATCTGCGCGGGAAAAACCGCGGGGCAGCCTCTAGTAGATGTATATTTTGATAATTCAGCCGGAAAATAACTAAATTTACCGACCTAATTATGGGAGGGCACTAGCTCGAAAAACGGAAGGTCGCTGGGGCTGAAATGTTCTCAAGTGTCGACCGCGCACCGTAAGTCGCAGAATAGGCAGACTTACCAAAAGGTGGTCAGTCAGACGACCGGGTAAAAGTTGATGATGATGGGTTTGCGGGACTTACATAACATATTTTAATAATAAAAGTTATTGTTCTCAGGAAATAGCTCTCGTTGGTGAGCTGACGATACGTGACGCCATCTTCTATTTCGGAAGGATATACGGCATGAAGACACAGAAGTTGAACGAGCGGTTCGACTTCCTCAGGTTAGTTGATTCCTTATTTTCAAGAAGCCAGGGCACTGGGCCTGTACGTTAAGTAGATGTCTAATAGTACATATTTGAAATTAAATGTTGTGTTTTGGAATGAAAAGCCTTGGAAAAAAACGACGATTCTTTACAAAAAATTAAGGAGGAAGTTGTTTTATTCTATTTTACTTTTTATTTTCAAGAAACAGAGACCATAAATGGCATCAAATTAGACGGCATTGCTATTAAAATTAGAATATCGAAGTACCGATAGAAGTATCGATTTAACCATTTTAGCAATTTAAATTTTTAATTTCTATGCGAATTATCACTTTTGGAGTACTGTGCTTAGATTACATTTAAAAATTTTTTTGCAGCTCTCTACTAGAACTAAGTGGTGCCAATAGACTAGTAAAAAGTCTGTCAGGAGGTCAACAGAGGAGGGTCTCCCTTGCCGCAGCCCTGGTCCATGAACCAGAGCTTCTGATCCTTGATGAACCATGCGTTGGCCTGGATCCCGTCTTGAGGGAACGGTAAGAAAATACTTTGTTATTGTAGCTATTCAGTTTTATACCGCATCACACTCAGCGAGCCCTATAGGAAACTGTAGAATAGAATGGAATAGAATAGAATAGAAAACTCTTTATTGCATACAAAGTAATATACAAGAGTACTTTTTTAAATCTAGGGTGCAGACAAATAGAATTTGCATACAATGGGCGGCCTAATCGCTAAAAGCTATTTTTTCCAGACAACCCACATAATACACATAGCTATGGTGCCCAAACACAATACATGGCTTTTGAACTAAATTCGATCAACTTTTATGTAATCGACTTCGTAAACCATTGCTGTTTTCTTTGGGCGTTTAATAGGAATTACCATTGCTAAAGAGACAATGGTTACATATAGACAATCAAAACAATCAACTGTTTTCATTATTGATTATAGGTAATTAAAAATAGCCTATTTCGTTTATTGTTCAAGAAACAGCAAACAGGAAAAGATTCCTAATTTTATTTGCCAAAACTACGTCAGTTATGTCTACAATAACTACCTATTTTATAAGCCACGTTCTCAAAACACATCCTTGTACAGTGGCGGACACGATTGGCGTAACACTTCCGGTTTTTCTGTATTGCAAAATAGTTCTTGTTCTTTGGTAATACAGTCTAGGGCTGACGAAACCATAGACAAATCTGTTACGGCCTCCTAGTCCGTGACTGTACCTACCATGCTTAATTAATGAAATAACAACACGTCCGAAAAAAACATTTTTAAATAAAAAAAATCAGGAGGCCGAAAATAAATTGACAAAAGTAAATAAAATGCAATGTTGATCCGGAAAGCATACTCGAAAATCAACAAGAGGTTCTCCCCAGACAGAGGTCAAGCTCGCCAAACAATTTTAACTGAAATTACCTCGAAACACTTAAATCAAGGATTATTATTGTATGCCTCACTGCGGATCTATAACTAATTCTTAGGTCCTACATAATCAATACATAGTATAAAACAAAGTCGTTTCCCGCGTCTGTCCCTATGTATGCTTATATCTTTTAAACTATGTAACGGATTTTGATGCGGTTTTTTTATTAGATATAGTGATTTAAGAGGATGGTTTATAGGTATAATACGTACACAAGATAGTTATAGGTTAGGCGGTACGAAGTTCGCTGGATAAACTAGTTGTTAAATAAATAGCCTAGAGTTTTTCAATAGGAAGGTTTATATGTATAATTCATGCACAACATAGTAATAGGCACGGCGGTACGAAGTTTGCCGGGTCGACTAGTTATAGAATAAAATAGAATAGAAACATACAAAGTAAGACACAAAAGGTACAATTGAAATTAAGAGTTCAGATAAATTGAATTTGCATGCAATGTGCGGCCTTATCGCTAGAATCGATTTCTTCTAGGCAACCCACATGTTATATGTGTATATGGCTTCATCCATTGTATGGCGGTGGTGTCGCAAAAGATACAGTGCGTTTTGATCCAAACGTTTTCCATCTGGAAATTTTAACCCGTAGAACAAGCCCCGATAATAAATCCTTTTTAATTTTCTTTCTAATTTGTGTCCCACTGCTGGGCAAAGACCTCCCTCCTCTGTATCCACGTGCCCAGCAGTGGGACACAAATTAGGCTACTAAAAAAAAAAAAAAAAACTTTCTACAAAATTTATATACTAGAATAATTGATCGTTGATCAATCACCATTCACAAGAACCATACAACTGTAATTGCATAGCCATTGCAACAACAAGTGCCAACTACTAAGTGACAATTATATTACACTCGTCTCGGTGCGGTGTGGCAACATTGTAGCAAGATAATCAATCTATCATTGCATTACTAGTATACGGACAAGTGAAACCTGGATGAGGAGCTCAGGTAGCATTTAGCTGAATACTTCTTCTTCTTCTTTTTTTAAGAGCCTAACTCTTGTCCGTGTAGTCTCCTCCACTCCAGTCGTCTCTCCACTGCTTCTTTCACCTCCTTTTAGGTCTCCACTCCAACTTTCTTCTTTATTGCTTAATGTACTTAGCTTCCTCTCGGTCTGCGCGACCCTCTCCGTGCTTCTATTTTCTCTTCTATTATATTCTTTATGTAATTATCGTCACGTATTAAATGTCCTATCATTTTCTCTCTTCGGTTGTCTACATGTTGCATGATGATTCTTTTCTCATTAACTCTGTTTAAAACCTCCTCAGCTACTTAAATGCTAGTAAACGTTCTATATACGGCGATAGTCAAAATCACATCCTTACGGTGGCATGTTTCCATTTGTATTTTATTTATAACTAGCTGACCTGGCAAACTCCGTTTCGCCTTAGATTATAAGTTGACACAGTTATTATTTAAATACTAACCTACTAAAAACTTGGCTGAATGAATTAATCCAGAAAAATTATCCTGAAGAAATAACACCCAGAATGAATTAATTTTTAAAACAACGTCAAATTAATCAATCTTTTGACAGGAAAATGGACGGAACAATAGTGGAACATTTTGTATGGGGAGATGAAATTGTATTTTTTACTAACTAACACTAAATTTTTCCAGATTTTCTCACCTTTTAAACCTTCCCTAAACTACTTACTACGAACATTTCAAGACCGAAATCAGCAAAATCGGCCCGTCCGTTTTTAAGTTTTAGCGAGACTAACGAACCACGATTCAATTATATATACCGGATGTTTCTGACAAGGCGGTAATAATTCAAAGGAGGAATTCAGCTCACCATACCTAACAACTTTCCCAAAGCAACATGGGTCGAAATCTCAAAAAAAAACAGCTGTTCCATACATTGGTTCGATCAGCTGGCGGGGTCAATGTACCGGACAGCTGATTTTTGTTTTGAGACTTCGACCCATGTTGCTTTGTGAAAGTTGTTAGGTATGGTGAGCTGAATTCCTTCTTTGAATTATTACCGCCTTGTCAGAAACACCCGGTATATAGTAGATATCTATCTATCTAGACTAGTCCACCCGGCTAACTCCGTAAAGCCTTACCTATAACTATCTTGTGCATGTATTATACTCATAAAAACCTTTCTCTTGAATTGCTCTATACTAAAAATACGCATCAAAATCCGTTGCATAATTTTAAAGATTTAAGACATAGGGACACGGGAAGCGACTTTATTTTATACTATGTATTGATGATTATTTGTAGCCTTTTGTGTTTAACGTAACTCCATAACTTCCAAGCAATAATAGGCACACTAAATATGGAGTTACCCGATTAAGGTATCGATAAGGTATCGAACTTTATAATACAAATCAATTCAGACAGGTGATCGAAGCTTCATCATCATCAATACATAGTATAAAACAAAGTCGCTTCCCGCGTCTGTCCCTATGTATGCTTAAATCTTTAAAACTATGCAACGGATTTTGATGCGGTTTTTTTTAATAGGTAGAGTGATTCAAGAGGAAGGTTTATAAGTATAATACATCCACAAAATAGTAGCGGGTAAGGCGGTACGAAGTTCGCCGGGTCGACTAGTATAAAATAAAATAAAGTCGCTTTCCGCGTCTGTCCCTGTGTATGCTTAAATCTTTAAAACTATGCAACGGATTTTGATGCGGTTTTTTAAAATAGAGTGATTAATGACGAAGGTTTATCAGTATAATACATGCACAAAATAGTAATAGGATAGACGGTACGTTCCGGTTCAGACGGTTCTTTGAAATCCGTTTATTAAACATGATAAACAAAAAAAATGCATAATTAATTTACGTCAAATTATATTTTATTACAGAATCTGGGAGTTCTTAGCAGAGCTCGCGAGGGGCGGCACCACGGTCATCATTACGACACATTACATCGACGAAACCAAACAAGCACATAAGGTAAGCTTGGTTCATTGTTTTATTTCTCAAGTTATTCTTCAACTTAACACAAATTGTACCTCTATCAAAATATTAAGGTGTACTATCAAAATATTAAGTGAACAAAGTATACCTACCTCCTATTTTATTTTGTGTTTATAAAAAAAACGTTTTTATAGTTTTTTTAATTTTAATTCAGCTTATTACGATATCGCTGAAATGTATAAGACCAGCGTCTTAGTTAAGTCCCTGTTATTCATAAAAAGTTAAAGGGCAGTTTAGTTATTGGACGTATGTCAATTTAGAATGGATGCCACGTAGTTATTTTCTCCAGTATACCTTCAGTAGAGCTACATAAAACCTACTGTATCTTTATGAATAATACGGTTTGTCTATAAATTAATTTGTGTAAACAAAATTATGCAAACATGTACATTTGTCATATATTTATGCAAGTCGTAAATTGTTGTGCTACTTACGCTACCTTTATAAATAAATTTATAGATATTTAAAATTTACCTTTAAGGTTTTACGCAAATTTTTTGGAAATAAATTTAAGTAAAGGCACACTAAAGGAATTAAGGTGAATTAATATCATTATTATGCAATAAAACTATAATTTATTCATGGAAATACTTAATTTAATGACAATACAAATAGGTACTTATTAAATTTGATTTTACCATGTAAAGGTACTGAAGAAACATAATTGACAAAACAGAAACTAAGTATAACGGCTCTACAACAAAAAGAGCTTGTTCTAGATCACTAGAGTAGGTTTAAATCACTAATTCGTCATGCAAATTTACGATTTAGACCTGTCAACTTTTTTGTGTTAAGGGAGTAAAAGCGTCGTTTTTGCAGATCGGTCTTCTCCGAGACGGCTACCTCCTGGCTGAAGACCCGCCAGAGGAAATTCTCCGCAAGTTCAGCTCTGACACCCTGGAGGATGCCTTCTTAAAGCTGGCTTTACGGCAGCATCAGACCTTGGCTCCCAGGAAATCAAGTATGTGTCATCCTTCATAATTATTTTAGGCTACCCAAAAGGTGATCGAACAACCTGGTGAAGGCTGCACTGGATGAGGGTCGCTCAATAACAATCGGTATGGCGATTTGTGGCCGAGTTGATGATGATGATGATAATTTCAGGCTTCTTTTTCTTGGGAATTCTTGTTATTTCCTAGTCGCCTGACCGTTGCGCATCAAAAATTTGATGATCTCCAATAAATATGAATAGTTTTCTTAAGTATTATCTAACGTTTCCCTTAAAACTATCTCTATTAAATCTTCTAATTTTACACATAACTAAGAAACAACTGTAAACCCACTAGCGCTATCTTCAATACGGAGTTTAAGTGAACTAATTCCTAAACATCGCGCCAACTTAGTTTAGTAGCATGAAAAAAAAAATACAAAGTAGAATGCATAGGGAGGCATTTCAATAAGCCAATTCCTCTTTGCTCTACCTAAACAACTGTTCCAGCTCTTTCAGCGTCTCCGGACGTGATCCCGGAGAGCAGCGTGGTCGCCGCGATAGATAGCCATTACCAGTCCAGAGAAGACTTCAGTGTCATCACCAGTAGTACCGACGTAAGTCTGTCTCTTCTTATAATTTAAGACCCCGTGTTGTCGGTAGAGCCTAAGCCTATCTTTCCTGTTCCGCCCATTTTATTTATTGTTTCTCGCCTGTTTATCCATGCTCTATACTAATGTACAGTGGCGGACACGATTGGCGTAACACTTCCGGTTTTTCTGTATAGCAAAATAGCTCTTTTTCTTTGGCAATACAGTCTAGGGCTGACGAAACTGTAGAATATCAAGACAAACACACAGAAGGTTCAAAACTGATTTATTTATAACCAAAGTGCGAGTATCTTACACAAACGTTTCAATACACTACAGAAACCATAGAAAAATCTGTTACGGCCTCCTAGACCGCCACTGTACCAACCGATATACTTTAATAAAATAGACTCTGTCTGTCTTGCCAAAACTACAGAACCCATTTAAATTGAATTTGGTACAGAGATAGTCTAGAGCCCGAGAAACGATATAACGTTATATAACGATAGGCTTTTATCCTGAATATTCTACGGGAACGGAAAATTGAGATTTTGGTGCTTCAAGGTAAATTACGCTGGTTGTACCTACCTATAATATAACTATAAATGAAATTAACTAAGTCGGACGCAGGACTCCCAGTAACTGAGTAATTTTGTTTTCCATCCTTAATCTTACAATATTATCCTTATTCGCAGGAACAAACACATTAATTCACCAGCGTCTGACTTTAGTATCGTTACTGTCTCAGCATGCTTAATTTTCTTCCTCTTCAATTGTTTTTTGTGTTTTAACATTATTTTTATAAACTTTTACAGACTCTACATTTTGGTCTCCGGTACTATTTCTATTTGATTATCTAGTATCTATTATTTAAGTTCCCTTATTTACTAAAATTACATTTGTATATTTTAATTTATTTTTCAGGTTCTTACCAAAAAAGAGAGTAGTAATAGTATTAGTCCAAAGAAAACAAATTTATCAAGATCCAGGTATAGGGCGGTTTTTATTAAAAGTATACAACAGTTCTCCAGGCATCCGGGGTAAGTGATCTTTGTTTTTTCATACTAATTTTAATACTTTGGCTCTTGCTACAGTTATAAACGCTTTCTATATTTACTTGAATACACTAAGTTCCGTACCATTCTTAGCCTCTTTCCTCTTATTGGCTGAATATAAGAGTTTTTGTCCATCATAGACTTAAGACAAGAATCCAATCCAAGAAATGCTCTAGAATATGTAGCACGAACAATTTTTTGTTTCTAATGCTTTAATTTGCCTCTAATTTAATAATAATTACACATGACACTCAGGACAGGACCCCTAACAAGGAAGAATCTGTATCTAGGGTGCCAGAAACATATACAGAGACGAACAATAACACCCAGACCGGAAACAAACATCGATATTCATCATAACAGGTTTGCCACGCCGGAAATCGAACCCAGGTGCATACGCTTTTTAGTCCACATCACTGCCAACTGAGCTATGGAGCAGGCAAAAAGTCTTAATTTATCATAATAGTAAGGGGGACCTAGAAAGGTACGGTTTATCCTATTTGTGATTTACTTTTTCTTAGCTAGGTTTTTATACTCTCATTTCAATAAGAGTAATACTGGGTGAAAAAAAGGGGTTGAGAGAACCCTATTTTTTCTCTTGAGGCTTCAATAGTTATTATTTTCCTAATATCTCTTTTGCAGCAAAATAGCGAAAGCGCGTTCACTTCTAATTTCAGTTCCTTTCGTGCTCTGCCATTCTTCCAAGTTAATTTCACATACAAATTTATAAATTTATTAACATTTTCAGCGGTCTGATATTTTCGCTACTATTCCCGATCATCCAAGTGGTCGCGTTCTTCTCCGCCGTGGGGCACGACCCGCGGGACCTCCACATCGCCGTTGTGAACGATGAAGCCGCCTCCTCTCCTTGTAAGCACAGTATAATATATATAGTACTACATACAGTATGGGAACTCCCTGGCTCCCGCAGCAAGTGCGGCCCCGCGCTCGGCACCTCTCAGTTACCGCTCAGTACAAATAAAGCGTCGCGCGTCTCATCTCACTCACACAAGCATGATATGCGAGCACGTACACGGGTTTAGGCTGTGCGCGAAGCAATGCGCTTTTTGCTATGAAGTGTCCGAGGTGTGATGTAAGTTTATATGTCATAATTTCAGCCGAAAGACGTCCACTGCTGGACATAGGCCTCCCCCATAAATCGCTACAACGACCGGTCTTGATTGACCATCATCCAGTGTACTTACGCACCTTTCATCAGGTCATCTGACCGCCTTGTGGGTAGCTGTCTACTCTGCTTTTTCTCAGACGGCCTTATCATCAAAAGCGATGTCATCCCAGCAGTAGTAATCTCTTTCGTCTCCACTTTCAATATAGTACCTATTTAGTTTAATAAGTTGATCTTATTTCCAGGGGGTCTAAACATTTGTCAAAACAGCAGCCTGAAGACGGTTGTGAGGACTGAAGACGAGCAGTGCGAGCTGTACATGCTGAGCTGCTGGTTCCTCGAGGAGATGGAGAAACGTCATGTTTACCAGGTTCGCTTTTAACCGGTTACTCAGTATCTTAGTTACTGGAGAGTTTTTTCTGTCCCACAATTCTAAACAAAAGAGAAAGAGACAAAATGATTAGTCGTATTTTGTTTAGCTGCTTCTAAAGTCATAACCATGCTTTCTTCCAAAATCCAAACAAGCACGTCGATTTTACGCGTTCTCTCAGGGTTCAAGATTCAATTTACCTTTCTTGAGGACGTCACCGATTTGATCGGCGAATATTCGCCGAGGCCTACCTCTTCCAACTGTGCCTTTCGCATCCGCTCTGTAAATTTCATTCTTCAAACTTTTGTCATCCAAAGAGTAATATTCCGACATCTATACTTACCTCCTGTTTAGTTTATTTAGTACGTGTTTTTGCACAAATAAGGACGTGTTTGGTTGAATTCCACGATTCGCGATCGATCTCGGTCGATGACTTTCGTTCAATCGCTTTTCGCAATTCTGAGTATGCCAATGTATGGAACCGCTTCCGAGGCTCGCGTCTGATGCGCCCGGCCAGACTATAGTCACGGCATGTCGATAGTCGTCGATCGCGATACACGGAATCCAACATAAAAGCCTATGTGTATGATTTCAGCTACCCTACAACAGCACAGAAGAAGCCAAAGCGACCGTCGCATCAGGGCAGCTATACGGCGCGCTGCACTTCCCGCGCTCTTTCAGCTCCGCGCTGGCCGTGCGCGTGCGCGAGGGACAAGTGGAGGACGACATTTTGGCAGACTCTACCGTCAGCGTGTGGATTGATGGAACTAGTAAGTTTACAGGTTCTTAGGGCTATACAGGTACAGCTGTGTACTTACAGGGTGCAGTTGTGCTTCTAAAGCCAGCGTATGGATCGATGGGACTAGTAAGTTCTTTAAATGGTCTTAGTCTACATTTGCCAAATGAATGCCGGGAAAACCCACGCGGCATAAAACTGGCTGTGCTGCCGGCATAGTTGTGTTGATTCATGGGACTAGTAAGTTATTTACAGGGTTTATAGGCTACATAATCTCAGCTGTGAGACGTCCACTGCTGGATGTAGGCCTGCTTCGAACATTTTGATACACCAAGCGTGAAAGGCTACATAGGTCAAAAATATTGCCGGACATAGCTGCGGGGCAAAAACCAAGCTTTGCTACCGGCATAGTGTGTAGAGTAGAGACTCTAATGTAAAACGTCCTATTACTGCGATAGGCAAGCCAACGCGGCCATCGTGTCGGGGCGTCTGTACATCTTCAATAGATGTGACCAGTTAGTTCTGTATGTATAGTTAAGGGTCTAGTTGACTGCTCCGTGGCTCAGTTGGCAGTGATGTGGACTTAGTAATCGTGTGCACCCGGGCTCGATTCCCGGGCGGGGCGAATATTGATATGATGAATATCGATGTTTGTTTCCGGTCTGGGTGTGATGTTCGTCTCTGTGTGTGTTTCGGGCACCCTAGATACAGGTTCTTCCTAGTTAGGGGCTCTGAGTGTGATGTGTTATTATTATTATTATTAGTTGTATATGTGTACAAAGTGGAGTTGTGTAAATATAGAAATAGGGAGATGGGAATATTTTACGGTAATCGAACATTACAGGTTAAGAACAATACTGGATACAGTTGTGTACAGGGTGTAGTTGTGTACTGTACCTACAGGATCTAGTTGTGTAATGTACAGGATGTAGTTGTGGCCAGGGTGTAGTTGTGTACAGGGTGTAGCTAGCAGTATACAGTTCAACTACATACATTTTAAGACGTTTGTTTATGTTTTAGATCATCAAATATCACACTTCTTGAAGCGTCAGCTGCACAAGGCATATGAAGACTTCACAAAGCGCTCGATGCGCGCCTGCGGCCGGCCTGAGAATCTGGTGCATGTGAGTCGTCATGAATTACACTTTACGTTTTAATATGCACTTTAGTTTAGAGGTACAGTCGGGAAAAAAAAACTAATAAATAATTTGTTCTTTAGCACGACCAGCAAAGTTATTACTTAAATTGTTTTTGTATGGCTCGGTGACTTTTCTTTTCAGTTTTATCAGAAACATCCTGTATAATGTAATGATGCACTAGGTATTTATTTATTATAACACGTAGGTATAAACATGGTATCTAACTGTAGTGTAAGTGTTTGTTTGTTATATTATAAACTTATTTATTATGTTCATTTAAAGTTTTTGTAATCCTAGCACAACAGCTATTTTCAGATCTTACAAATTTTTTTTGCTATTTAGATTTTAAATGCTTTAATGACCTTAAATTTTATTTCATACTATTATTTAGCTTTGCAAATTAGGGGTGGTCATGATGGTCGAACCATTTATTCTTTAAATTATGAGCTTTTAGTGTAAAACACTTACCCTGTTATTCATAAAAAGTTAAAAAGCATTTTGGTTATTAGACGTATGTCTATTTAGACTGGATGTCACGTATTTAACATACAACAAACCAGGGAAGTAGACCTCCAAAAAAACTACTTAAACTTACTGTATCTTTATGAATAATACGGTTAATACTTAGGTATTTTAATGTAATGTACAAAAATTTTAAGACTTGTAATTTACCTCTGGTTCGAAATAAATACACGCCCTTACCACACACCGCTTTATAATTTATTTATTTCAGGCTTAATTTCATCATTACCTCTATCCATCACAGTACAATCTTACTCATTGGCATATTATGTAAGTACTTATATATTTATAAAGGTGTTGTTTATAATATTTAAATTCATAAGTATACATATTTACCCGTCATATTCATCATGTAGGTATAAAATATATACCTACATCACACTAGCTAGAACCTGTATCTAGAACCGAAACAAACACAAAGCCATACAAATTCACCCATACTGATACAGCCTTGGAAACGAACATATACACTCGCTGTGCCCCGCAGTGCTATCCCGTGGTCTACTACCGTATTAAAAAGTAGCCTTTGCGTTAATTCAGGGTGTCATGTCAGTCAGTTACATATCAAAATTCTTAAAAATCGCTCCAGCCGTTTAGACGTGAAGATGTAACAAACATATATACTCACACTTTCGCCTTTAACTTATTAATGTTATAACTATTTTTGCCCCTGAACCCGGACCCCCGAAGTCTCACTCACCTTTACTGCCAACTAATCCACGACCTGTGGAATTTAAAAACTGTAAGATAATCTTAATAATATACTATCTAACAGGCAACGTAGGTGCAATGTTCATTCCAAACTGCTTGAAAGGTTTACTTAAGAGTATGTAGGTACTGGAAACTAACAAAAGAACTTCATAATTTGTACTCACTGACCTGTTAAATATTTCTATGGTAAAAATACGTGAAGCTATACTCCTACAGATTCCGGTGTCGTTCAACGAGCCAGTGTACGGCAGCATGAACTCGCAGTACGTTGGATTCATGGCGCCCGGGATAATGATCACGTGAGTTATCAACTTTTAATAGGAAACTACCTAGTTACACTTGTTTTCAATGTCGATATAAATAGCTCGTCATTTCATACAAAATCTAAACAGCTAAAATGTTTTCAATATAATATCTTTCGATATAGAGCTCGTCATTTCATATAAAATCAAAACAACAGCTAAAAAGTCTACCAAATTGACAGGTATCTATCTCAATAGATAGCATTGTGAAAACCAGGGTTAATCGCTCATCATTATAACCAATAGAGGTCCTCTTCTGAGCATAGATCTCCTCAACAAATTCACATAGGAACAAACATTATGGTGGGAGTTTTCTGAAATTGCCACGCTTTCCCACGCCTCTCGTAAGAGGCGACTAAGAGAGGACCCCGGGGTCGTTGGGTGCACGAGGCGGGGGCCTTGTGCATCTATATAACGGTCCCAAGAAGAGCGACGGAACGCGAGTGTCCCGTTTCCATCGTTAGAGCGTCGAAGCGAGGACTGCGCTTCGGGGGGACAACCACCATGTCCCCCGAGAAGAGGCTAAACAGCCAATGCTTCAAGCCTTCATATGCCTGCCGACTTGCCAACAGCCGAGAAGGACACCGGCAGGGTTTTAGTGGTTGTAAAGCCCACATAATCCAGTGGCTCCATATGGGGCCGCTAGATTATGGTTACATTCTTACCTACCTAAAAGTTGCAAATTTCCCCCCACAGTATAATATTCTTCCTCTCCGCGGTGGTGACATCAACGCTAATGATCTCGGACCGGCTGGAGGGCGTGTGGGAGCGCAGCGCGGTCGCCGGCGTGAGGCCGCGCGAGATGCTGCACGTGCACGTGCTGCTGCAGGCCGCCGTCATACTGCTGCAGGTCGGTCTATCTTCAACATTTCAGTTGCAAAACGTCTGTTGCTTTGCTGGACATAGGCGCGGCTTTACCATTATCTCCACGCTGATTGGCGATTACAGTTTGGCTGTTCAAGTAACTTGACACCAAAGGGAGGAAATGGCATGATAGTAAGTATTCTAGCCCGCCACAATTCGTCGGGAAAGTCAAACATATCGGAAATTATACCCTTGTCAGGTACTGAAGGTTAGTCCGTCATCAGCAACTCAGCAGCTAGAACTCTGCTGCTGGTGGACATAGGCACACAGATAACCGCCAAAAAATCAGTGAGGTGGCAAAACGATAGGTTAAATACAGCTAGTAAAATTATTAAACGGGATTGTATTTATATATTTACAGACCATAGAGATGATGATCCTCGGCTTCGCAGGCTACGGCCTGCCGTCTCAGGGCTCCCTGGTGACGGCCGGAGCCCTATTGTTTCTACAAGGACTCAGCGGGATGTGCTACGGGTTCCTACTCTCTGTTTGCTGCTCAAGTTACAGCATTTCCTTCTTTATAGCGACTGGCAGTTTTTATCCAATGATTTTGTTGTGCGGTAAGTTTTAAGAATATGTACATATTTGCATCCCACGCATACAGGCATATTTACACATTGAAATCGTTCAAATGCAACAGAGGGAAATTAATAAGTACCTATTAGCTTATTATGCTTTATTAGCTATCACTATCATAATACGACTACCATACCACTACCTCCCCGTGCTGGGAGTGCATATAAAAAAAAACGAATTTTCTCAAATAAGACCAATTAAAAAAGTTGGCTTCGGCTACGTACATTATTCTTTTTAGCTTTCTGTAAGTAAGATGTAACAGCTAGCAACTATTAACTTAAATTCTTAACTTTATGAAAAAGTCAAGTAACAAAAAACTATAGCTTACCGTGTCCAATTTCCTTTCCATTCTAATAATACTTAATATAACCAAATTCCAGGAATCCTGTGGCCACTGGAAGCGATGTCCAAAGGTCTGCGCATCATCGCCATGACCCTTCCCTTCACGATACCCTCGAAATCCCTTCGAGACATCATGGAGAAAGGCTCCGGCCTTTTGGACCCTGGAGTTTATTACGGATTTCTTGTTACCGTTATCTGGATTGTTGTTACACTAGGAATGTGTTTATTGAGACTGAAGTATAAAAAATACTAAAATGGTGTAAAAATTGTAATGGTATTTGCGTAAAAAAGTTGTTGGAAATCTTGTTAAATTTATGCGATTTACATGTTTATAGATCTTTATATAAATGAAGAAAAACAAATATAATAAAAAAATTAGTGAGTTGTTGGTATTGCCATAAAAGTTTATATTTTGTTTTAGTACTTAATTAAAATTAAAGAATCTGTAAGTATCTTGTTAAAAACATGGATTGTTGCAATGTAAATGATTTAAGTAGGAACCATATATTTTCAATTAGAACGCTAGAAAACTTAAATATTATTTTTTAGAGTTATATTTCGTGGTACAGGCTGTACCAACATTTACAGCTGTAAGCAATTATTTTATTTACTTTTTGATTTCATGATTAATTGCAGGTAGGTAGTGGATGCACCTGGAGCTTCAATAATATATTTTTGCCATCTGGCAGTATATTACTGCCAGAATAATGCAATTTGCGCATTGAACACCTTATTTTAAGTATATTTTGTAAAAAAAATATGAATGTCATGTCATTTACTTAAGTTTCTTTTTTAACGATTTACCATACATTTAAGAAAGCGCCGTAAAGTTAAGGGTCTTTGTGATAAAAGATAGAAGGGTATTTATAAATAAATTGGATAAAAATACCGTACCTGTATTATTATTTTACAACGATAAAGTTAATACAAGCAAGATCTAAAGTAGCGTCGTTGGATAATAATTTAAAGCACTTCAAAACTAGTACAAATATTAAACTCGGTCAGTAAAATTATCCTACAAATTCCAAGGACTCTTTTTAAAGTCTGAAAATAATAAAAGGTACCTAAGTACTTGTGTCAGTGGAATATTTGAAGAGTATTCGTTTCAATTCTCTATTTGAGGTTTTTAAAAACGCAATTTGCTCATGTTATTAAGTAAATTATATTGATGGTTACTTGTGTAAACTTACTTTAAAATAAAAGCATCATAAATTCAGATATAAAAAATTTATATTATAGGAAATATTTTGGATCTAACAACAAACCCGCGCGGACCGGCCCGCTGCTCGCAAATGGCACAATTCAATCACTTGGCAGAGTCACTACACTTGGCCAAAACATGGCAGACTTTGGTTAGGAATGTGCACCGTATTATATGAAAAAGGTTGTATAAAACGTATTTAACTCCCCTCTCGGTCAGTTTTATTATTGTCATACAAATACTATTTGTTGAAATATACTTTGCCAAGTGATTACAAACCAAGAAACAGGTTTAAAACTCGGTACCTACTATACATTTCTATACAAAACCAATTCATATAAAAAACATCATGATTTTATTTTATACAATAACAATTTAGACGCTTGTAGACTTATCAAACCTTTGCGGTCAATAGTAATTACAATGTTACAATGAAAAGTTCGTCTCTATTTCTTTACGGTAATCCATCGTATAATATTTTTCAAGCCACGCACAATCTGCTAAGCATATTACAGAATACTGTTAAATAATTCTCAAATCGAGTTCAATACCATATTTAAGGCTGGAATACCATATTACTAAAAAAACTTAGCGAGCGCGGCCACGTCCTAGCACAATATGTTTCGTTGTCAAAAGCGAAGGCTCTATTCGCTATTGCTGATCACAAGAGTAACCTCCCCTTGACACTTTGAAAATATTTAAACTGTTGTTCGTCTACAAAAGTTTTTTTTAGAATACTGTTTAGGTTAGCCCTTGAGAATTAGCGAATAGAAGCCCCCGAAACACCGAGGTAACACCGCCCCATCCAACAAAAACTAAACACTAACGCACACACTGTCCTGAGCTTTAGTTATATCACAAATATATTCAAGCAAATCCACACGTTGTTCCCCGGGCCGAGAAATTCTTGTTTTTTACTGATTTATTCCTTATTTTTGCATTTTAACACGTCAGCGCACTTTTGCCTAACTAACGACTACGACTTATTGACTATCACATTCGCTCGCACTCTCGCACACTGTGCTATATCTAATCGCATTTATACAATGATATTTCGGGGACGTAGTCAATTCCATAGTACAAACTTATTGCTATATTATACGGAGGAAGCAGCTGTCGATCGTCTGCAAAGGCATTCGTATTGTTATCACACGTAATTTACAATAATTAAAGACTAAAATAAAACGCAGCGGCTAACTGAGCATTCGCAGCAAGTAAGTTACATTATTGGGCACATAAGAGTTGTTACTTTGTTTTTTTTTTACTCCGAACGCACATTAAGCCACATACAAATTATTAGTTAATAAATACATGTACGCTAACTTTAAAAGCCTATACAAAACGGAATACGGAATTGACTGGGCCCCTTTACACGAAATAATAAAAACAATTACAATAATAATGATAAGAAAGGAAACTTAATAGTAAACGCTTTACAAAATTGATCAACATCAAAATAATGATTCATTCAGAGAAAATAAATTTAAGTTACTCGCTCGCGCTGTATCTATACAACAGATTGTGTTTTGTAAAACTAATTGGTATTAATTATTTACATTTTTTGACAAGATTTCTTGTTGTATGAATTTCAGTATTTATGAATAATATTCTTTACGAATGATTCCCTTTTTGAGACAGTATTGGGATCCGATCGATCCGTCGCTTAAAACGCCACCTGAACTTGCGAGACTGCAACGCACGCTGTACACTGATTAGTAAGTACCCTGAAGTAGCCATTTTACATATTTTTTAGTTCTTCGAAATAGTATGGATTAACTTTCAATCAAATAACTTCGAGGAACTCGACTGAAAAATATAATGTCTCTTTTTGCTGTTGATGAAAATTATATTTTTTTGTAATTTCTACGGTTTATTTCGTATAAGTGTAGGTGGCGTGGCGGCACATACAAAAACTATCAAGCACAGATAAAAATGGTTTACAAAACAAATGAATTAATTAAAACCAAATCTCTACATATCGCGTACAAATATAACTCTGTACATATCATTACTCAACAGTGTTGTGACAAAATATTATATATTTTATATTATTACTTTATTTTTACTTTTCTCCTTAGGTTTCAGGCCATCGTTTGTTTAAATATTTACAATTTCTAACGGTGTTTACTACAGATATAAAAAAGAAAAAACATTTCCAAAAATACTTTGCTAAAACAGGAGACAAACAAAACGGAATCGCAATAATAATTGGAATAATAAATCACAAAAACGCTACATCATACCGTTCGATCACACTAATTTAAGTATAGATGCGGGTAGTTTGAAAAACGCCGCCGGCACGGCAGCATTACCCGCACTGAAAGTACCGAATCCTTGTCTTTGACACTTGGGGAAATCCCTAGCTGCCTCGTTAAACTGTGAGAAAACAAGACAGCCCACTACGAGTTACCATACAAAAAAATGAAGATCATATTTTCACACTTTAAGTAACAATACACCAATAAAAAAACGTTCAACGCAAACAAACCTAATAAAAACAATCACAAATGAGGACTACGAGGGATTAATAAATAAAATAGGTGGACAACCAACGAAACTATTAAACTACGCGTTATCTAAGGCACGGGCCTGAAGACGGGCGAATTATATCAACTACTTGTTTATAACCTTCATTATTCAATAAACCCTGAAAAACAGGTCACTGCCTATTTCAGAATTTGTTATTTTAAATCATGTTTTGTCAAGCAACTGCCATTCAACGTTCACGAAATAGTGAGGCATAGATTAAATTTACGTATTTATTTAAGATTTTTCTTCGATTATTTTATACTTAATACGACGGTGGCTATGGCTGTCTCGTTTAACGATGTTTCCTCTTGTTGATATGTAAAAGCTGAAGTTAATTTTGTCATCGAGTAGCCAGCTGGTTTAGGCGTTATGTCATATTTAAACTGTTACAAGCGGAATGGTCATGTAGACGTTTTTACCGCTTATGTCATTGTATTTTAAGATTGGGCGAATTTAGCAAGATGTTTTGAAACAATCTTAGCGTAAAAAATATAAGAAAACGTCGTTAATCAGGCCAGCCATATCTCAGCTATGCATCGCGAACCTAGCTAATCTCATTCATAAGTTTAGACCGCCTCTGGCGGCCTCGTAAAACAAATAAATACTTAATTTATCGCTTAGAACCTTAAGTTTTTAAAGCGCACAGATGATACATAAACAATAGAGTAGAAATAAAAGACTTATTTGATACCTATCTAACGGGGTAATGGCAAATTTTGCGACACAGTTTAACGAGCCGCGTGATTATGGTTAAGATGAAACCGCATAAAGCGATTATAAACATTTATCTGAGCGTCTTTTTAACATTATATTATCACGCAATACAGGAGTGTCTTGTGCGGCCATAAACCAATAAATGATAATGACGAATCAAAATAAATAGGATGATAAGTAAAATCTAATTTATCACTGGTATAAATTGTGGTCACAAACTTTATTTGATCGACCGGATGATTGAGTGAAATGGAATTAGAGTCGCAAAATTTGACACTACATTATTTTATAACGATTGGTTTTTTTTATTGCAACTGTCAATTGGTAAGTGCTCTTATAACATTAGGTAAAAAATCGTTTATTACGCACGCTATAGACTAACGGACACTGGTATAATGTCACCAGCAGCTGTGCTCGCGTTGGCGTGTAAGTCGAATCTGAATTGCTAAGCATTTTCTTTGTGTTTTTAAATTTGGTAACTATTGACAGTTGCGTTAGCGTCCTAGGAGTAACATTAATCAGTTACCGCTTTGACGTTTCTTAAAAGGACCAGTGGATCTACTGCATTTCCTGATGATTTTGAAATTGACAAGCTTTTTGACATGTGATAAGTGGTTATTGCAGGTGTATAGTTTAATATACAAAGATATTGATACCCTTTGTGTGTACCATTATCATGTGATAAGTGGTTATTGCAGGTGTATAGTTTAATATACAAAGATATTGATACCCTTTGTGTGTACCATTATCATGTAAAAATGCTAGTCAATTTCATAGCTTCCAAGAACTGCAATAACCAACTGGTTGTATCAATTGTTATTGTTCAACAAAGGCGGGAACCACTTCATAGGTGCAAATAACTAAATAAGTTATCAGTTAAGACTTCATAAGCGAGGCTTTATTCAGTAGAAACGTGGCGCGGACGTACAGCGGTGGCGGATAGTCACAGTACACAATGATCAACTTTAATAACATAACAATCTCAAGCCTATATTTCCCTCAGGGTTAGTCAGAGGCAACTAGCTCATTGAATTAGGCCACAAGAGGCATCAGTCATCGAGCTGGACCCACGTTTGGCCGAGTTTATGATAATACTATATCTTGACAAGGGACCAGTTTTTATATCGTACTTTTTGTCGTAAATTGAGAATTGCACCCCCGCCACGTTAGCCCCTTCAGGCTACGTCAGATGTGACGAAAAAGACTAATGCTGCTACGTATTATGTCCCCCTTACCACAAAAAAGACCGGTGGTCTAAATAGCCAATTTGTATGACGAATTATTGATTTGATTTTAAATTTATTATTTCAACCAGGTTTAACTCTTTTTGAGGTAAAGCCCAGACTCCAGGCGACGCTTAAATCAAAAACGACAATAATCTACGTACTTTTAAAGCTTATCATGTGCACTTTGAGTATCCGCCGGCGGCACACGTCCGCGCCACGCCCCTGCTGCACAAGCCGCGGCTAAGGGCGCCCGCACACGGCGGCAGCAGCGGCAGCAGCAGCAGCGGCGAGCTAGAACTTGTCTTGAAAGAGGAAGAGGTTGTTGGTGGCGGCGACGGCGATGACGGGCTCGGCGGGGTGCCACGCCGTGTGCAGGATCTTCTTGTTGAAGTCCAGGCAGTCTACGCTTATCTCGTCCTGACAGACAATTGTTTCATTTATAAGTGAATGCTGACTATTATTCAAATACAGTGAAAATTACGCGAGTCGTCCTAATTGTACAGTGGCGGTCTAGGAGGGTGTAACAAATTTGTCTATGATCTCTAACGCCTTGGACTGTATTACCTAAAAACACGAGAGCTATATTGCAATACAGAAAAACCAGAAGTGTTACGCCGACCTAGACCGCCACTGTATTAAGTCAGTGAGAGGTAACCGAGCGTAGGGCCGCACTTGCTGAGGGAGGCAGAGAGAGGCAGAGAGGGAGTGTCCATACTGTACCTAGTACTCAACTCAGCTAGCACACTAGCCCACCGCCATCTTAGATTCGACCATTCGTGCGGTCATACGTACCCCGGCAGACACTGTACAGTTTACCTATAACACTCACACAGCCGCACAGCGACCGTGACGCCATGTGAGGCACTACAGTGTCCCATTTTCACTCTCAGTCTACTGGGGCATGACCCCACTAGAACAGTTTGCTCGCTGGATAAGCCGACTACTCAGCTGCTTCCGTTCAAAAGTTGCGGACTCTCTTTATTTTTTGAGCGGGACAGTACCCAAAAACAATATCCCCCCTTAAATTTAGTGCTAGTACAGTGTACAGCCACTTGGCAGCGCGCTATGAAAGACCTGGGAGGAAGTCTGCGACATTGCTCAAGTCAAGACCGACGAGTGACTATAGTATGACGGCCCTTTGCTCCCCAGCGGAGATTGGGTAAGTAAGTAGTAGAGTGTGTGTGGCTCACCTTCTTCCTCTTGGCGGTGGTGGCGACGCGCCGCGCCCGCAGCGGCTGCCGCGGCCGCGCCGCCGCCTCGCGCGCCGCCTCCAGCGTCAGCTCGCCGCGCCGCGCGCCGCCCGCGCCGCTACGCTCGAACACTCTGCATACAAATATACACAAATATATTCATCTGCACTATATACCGGGTGTTTCTGACAAGGCGGTAATTAACCAAATGAGGGCTTCTGCTCACCATAACTAACAACTTTCCTAAAGCAACATGGGTCGAAATCTCAAAACAAAAATCAGCCGTCCCGTACATTGACCCCGTCAGCTGATCGAACCAATGTATGGAACAGCTGTTTTTTTTTTGAGATTTAGACCCATGTTGCTTTGGGAAAGTTGTTAGTTATGGTGAGCAGAATCCCTCCTTTGATTTATTACCGCCTTGTCAGAAACACCCAGTATGTCGTAGAAAGATTTGATAGTATTGCTTGTTGTCCAACTCGTATTCTGATTCTGATTGGTTATCTATCTGTAGCGTCAAAGGTATTTTAACGAACCAATCAGAATAAGAGTTAACTAGCCAACAATAATATAACTAATCAGAGTTAAGAAAGGTTTAATTTTTTCAATTATACTAAACTTTTCACAAATAAAACTACTTTTGTTAGGATGATTGAAAAAAAGTGTTCCTATTATCAAATTATCCGAGTTTTCGCTAAATCCCTAGTATTTAAAAAAAAAAAACTAATTATCAAATCTTCCTACGATATATATAAAGACCTTCGTTGTGTGGTAGCGTCTTAGAATACTACCACCACATCTCCATCTACTGGGTGTCTTAAATAGCCGGATCCACAGCACCAAACGATCCAACGCGATCCGATCGCCAATAGCAGTATAGGATACTTGACCAAATAAGGCATCAATATTAATTTTTTTTTTAAATCTAGTCTCACCTGAAGAAGCCGTTGTAGGAGCCGGTCATGAGGCGCTGGTCGTCGCCGCTCCAGCAGCACTCGAACTTGTCGAAGATGCAGTCGTTCTCGTACAGCGAGCACAGCTTCGAGCGCAGGTACTCGTGCACCTGGAAAAATGGAAAACCTTATTTAACCAGGCCTATTTTTTTTCTTGTTAACAGGGATAATGCTTATTGTATTTGCCGGGGTATGTGGAGCTCGCATCAACTAAGCCCCATGGTGGCCGTCTCGGCGTTTTTGGAAAGGACCCCGGGAATCATTGATTTTTGGCGTCCGACAACGTGGTCGCTCCTAGGAATCAGCCTAAGAGAAGGAAATATGGAACAGGGTGGAATAGAAGGCTTTTTGCAGCAGTGAGAAGTACATGCTCACAATAAAAACATAATAAGTATACATTAAATTTTAAATTCTGCTACAGCGATCATAAATATTTGATCATGCATGTTCAATGAATAAGGACAGAGAATATTTATAAAAAATAAAAGCAAAATAATATTAAAATTACTCACTGGATATGTCTCAACCGGTTTACTTTCCATTCTAAGATCCCATACTTTTAAACCTAGGTAGTCTCTCGACATCATATATCTGGAACAATAAAAACAAACATTATATAAGTTAACGATTTGGCCATACCTTCGCGGCTAGCTACTGTTTCTTGGATTTGAAGTCAGTGTTCCTATACTCTTTACCTCTCTCTTATTCGCGCGATCTCGCCAGTTTCAAATTAAATAATTTAATTAATATAGGATACAGTTATTGCACGTCTAGTAACTAGAATACTTAAATTAAAACGCCTGGAGACACCCCTAAACGACACCTATCTAACCTACCGCCGTCAAATGATTCTACTACCTTTCGCAATTATTTTTGCCGCGTAGAGAAGAACAACGCTACAATATATTATTTATCTTATATGTCATGACTAAATAAATGATATTATTTAGTTATTAACCGACTTCAAAAAAGGAGATTATCAGTTTGACCTGTATGTATGTATGTATGTCTTACCAAAAAAGGAACTCGTCTTGTAACGATCCTCCCTATATCGTACAGTTTTTAGCTTTATTAAATTTAAAAATTATATATTTTATACTTTTGGATGGATTCGACGACGGCTCCCTAGAAACGGCTACCGCGTCTCGGCGGGCGCGCGGAGATTGTGTTTTGTTTTCCTTTGATTTGACATAAATACAGCTATATATATGTACTCGTGCCTTCGGACGATGCGAGGGAGTATTGTGGCCGGCCTCGGTACTCGCTTCATCAAAGTAGTTAGATGGGGAATGTATAGTTAAATACATAACCGAACACTTTACACTGGTCACAAAATTGGATAGCGGTGATTATTTTGATTTGAAAGATTACTTGAGTAATCATATTCTTTGAGATCTATTCGCTGCAGTCTATTTAGTGTGCCAAACTCGAACGAGGGATTGCACGATTACTACTCTTGTGTCTTGATTGCCTTTTACGATGTTAATCAATTATTGTAAATCGTAGATTGTGCGAAATGGATGCTTGTTGTGGGAAAGTCTAATCCTCTATTATCACACTTAATAATCTCAAGTTTGCCGATATCAAGGCGTGGTGGCTTACATATGTAATGCGGAATTGCTAAGACAAAGGATATAAGTAAAGAACCAAGAGTTCAAGACAAGACTTCATGATTGTTGGCATGAAGATCAGACGAGCAAACTAAAACCTCACATCAAACTTGACAATGCATTACGATGCATGAGATAGCTAGATGATGAGAATATAAAGAACCAAGAGTTCTAGACAAGGTCCCATGATCGGTGGCATGGAGATCAAATGAACAACTTAATCAAACTTGACGATGCACTACGGTGTACGATATGGTTGATTAATAAGAAATACCTCTTGAGTAAATGAGGCCCAAATCGTTCTAACCAAATATAAAATATCCTGTCGAAGCTTGACTGCTTACTTTGTTTGTTACTCGTTGGATGACGTATTCTAGAGATTCGTGATAATTCTATTACACTTAACTAACACCACAACCATTATCAGCTGATAGGACTTGAAGAATGTATGTGAGACAGAAAGAATCTGTGTGAGGTAGAATGAATGTATCAAGGGAGGGTCTGTTTTTATATAATTATTATATATATTCACTCGATATTCACTAAACCGTAAAAACTAACTTCGCGATAAACTAATCCAGGGGCGAGACCTCTTTTCTAACGTTTGATAATATGCGGCTTTAGGCTCGTTTGCGTAAAGAAGCGATCGTCCTGTGTTAGGGGATGAACTTCAGAGGAGCTGTGATTTGATCTAAAGAATTTGCTAATGTTTGGTTTATAAGTGCAATGCTTTGCCTAACGATCTACGGTACTTCAGGAGATGTGCTATCATGGTGGGAGTGATAGTTGAAACCACAAGACATACATTCCTAAGTAAGTTCTAACCAAGAAAAGTGCTGGTACAAGACCAACGGATTGGCAACAGGGTTATTACACCGTAGCTCTCGTTTTGAGAATCTTGCACATAACTTCATGATTATCTTTGTTTTAATCTGGCTTAAGCCTTTATCACATGAATCGATGGTCATCAAAAGTCGACTTTCTTCACACAAACATAAGGTTACACAAAACCTAGTCGGACGGGGCATGGCGAAGGAACTGTCCTACCCGGGGCTAGTTGACAAACACTTCAACCAAAATTTACCTTCCGTAATAATACACTTGAACGCGGTTCCTCTTCTAGGAACAACAGTAGGGTTTTCAATCTTTTAAATCATTCTTTAGAAGGACGATTGCAGTAATGTATTAGGGAACGTCTGTTTAGGATACCTAGGTAGTCGCTTGACGAGGTCGAGCTAGCGCGCGTGTTTAGCGCGCATTTTTTTTAAGAATTTATTTGTCAGCGTACAGCTCATTGGCTCGAAATTTTATAAGTCCAAGGTTATTTTCATTATTCTTTAATTTTCAAAGGAGCTTTAGCACTGTAAATTATTTGATTTAAAACACAACGTATGGAGGGTCCTAACCATTAGTCAGATAGACGATCACGACAAGGCCAAAGATTAAAGTTTCGTATTGAAGTAGGGTTAGCTTTGTAGTATATATTTATTTTTATTTTACAAATATTTAGGCAGGAAGGCAAAATGCTCACAGTCTTCAATAAACTGACACAACTGAGCACTACCTCTTTTTCGAAGTCGTTTAAAATAGGTACTAAAACCTGCTCCTGAATGTAACAAATACTTATCTGAAAACCGCATCAAAATCGGCTCAGCCAAACGCGCGATAATCGCGGACAAACATACATACATATAAAAACATACATACAAACAGGTCTAACTAATAACCTTCTTTTTTTAAGTCGGTTAAAAAGAACTATTTTGATATGAGTTTTAAACTTCAAAATATGTTGCACTGACCGTCCCGAGTTGCTGAGCTTGACGTCGCTGATGCTAGAGATGATCTCAGAGAAGAAGGAGCGCGCGTGCGGGTCCTCCTGCTCCTCGAACAGCTTGGCGTGCCGGTCGCACAGCGCCGCCGCGCGCATGTCGCACAGCCGGATTGTACCTGGGGAGTCATCATTATCAATTGTTACATCCTTTAAAACCCCGAAATAAGGAACGAGCGTGTGCCCAATTCAAGATTATTTATTGAACTAAACTTGCAGGTAGTCGTACACTGTTGGCGCAGCAACGGTAACTAGGCTCATATATCAATACATAGTATAAAACAAAGTTGCTTCCCGCGTCTGTCCCTATGTATGCTTATATCTTTAAAACTATCCAACGGATTTTGATGCGGTTTTTTTTAATCGAAAGAGTGATCTAAGAGGAAGGTTTATAAGTATAATATATAAGCAACATAGCAATAAGTTAGGCGGTACGAAGTTCGCCGGGTCGACTAGTAGATGTATAAATAGAATAATGGACATTACAATAATCATCACCATTAAAGAAAAATATGCAGAATATTTATTTAAAAACACAATGTACACATTTTTTGGAGAACAAAATGTAACAGTGTTATTCATAAAGATACAGTAAAGGTTTTAAGTAGATTTACTGGAGGTCTACTTCTCTGGTTTGTTGTATGGTAAATACGTGACATCCAGTCTAAATTGACATACGTCAAATAACTAAAATGCTCTTTAACTTTTTATGAATAACAGGGTAAGCGTATAAATAAAGGGGTTAGCTTTACAAAGTGTTGCCCCCTGTTATATTCTAGTGAGCACATAAGGGTTCCAACACTAGACATAGCCTGTATCGTTGGAGCCCTGGCCTGGTTAATATTAAGCCGTTATATTAACATGGAAATAAAAATAATAATATAAAAAAAAACAACAAAAAAAACTTTACAATAATGGTTAGTCATCTTCGTCTAAAAGCCATAAGAATCATTTCGGTTCGGTTTGGAGTAAAAGACACGACTCCCAAGAATCCCAAGTAAACGTATTTAAAAATCTATTGACTGCTCCATGGCTCAGTTGACAGTGATGTGGACGGAGACGCGGGTGCACCGGGTTCGATTTCCGGGAGGGCCGAACATTGCTATGGTGAATATCGATGTTTATTTTCCGGTTTGGTAATGTTTGTCTCTGTATATGTTTCGGGCACCCTAGATACAGGTTATTTCTAGTTAGGGGCTGTGAGTGTAAGCTGTTATTATTACTATTTATTTGTTTCTAATATCTGTTGATAGTTTCATAACGAATTCATGCCATAACATATAAATTATGTGAACTCACCCTTACTACTAGAATATACAAAGAGATTGCATTCAGTCGGGTGGAACTCCGCCGCGGTTATAACCTGCAACAAATTATTATTATTACTAATGGAATTTAGATCGATATGACTTGACCATTCTACCACCTCTGTGTCATTTCTAATTGTCCAACTACCTTCCTAGATAAGGTAATATCTTACCACAGAAAACCCAGTCACCGACCTAACCTAAACAAATTAGCAAAACTTAAGTGGCAATGGAAGAAGGGCTAACAGCAGGATGGTCGAGTTGGCCGAAATTTCTCGAGTGCCGACGCGAACCGGAAGACCCAGAGTACGCAACCTGGGCCCTTAGTCTCATCGCGCAAAACGTAACTATCGAATAAAAGTAGAGTAGAAACAGTACGTTAATCGCAAGAAAATACACATTTGGTAGTCTCGTAATCAATTTGCTATAACTATAGCAGTAGTATCGCAACAGATTGGAATTGACCAAAAAGGGTAGTATGCTCCATAATAAGATAATGTTATGATTACGTTCGACTGACATTATATATGTCAATAATCAATATATATAAAACTCTTCCGTTACTGACTGACTGACTGACTGACTGACAGACAACGCAGAGCCGAAACTACTGGGCGTAGAAAGCTGAAAATTGGCACGTGGGTTCCCTGGGGAGTGTAGGTGAGCACTAAGAAGGGATTTCCCGAAATTCCCACGGGAACGGAAAAAAAACGGGATTTTTGTGTTTATGAGAAATCTGCGCGGGAAAAACCGCGGGGCAGCCTCTAGTGATTGATATTAAGTGACAGTTGCACTACGCCCGTTCCAAATTCGTCTAATAAAACAGGATTCACTATTTAGGTAAAAAAATCCTAGATCATTCTATAGCTTGCTATTCATATTCTATTGCTATACTATAATGATCGATCAAAGTTACGAGACTTGCAATTTTTGACACAATCGTAATAGAGTAATAGTAGAATAATAATAGAATAGCCGTCTTATTCATAAAGATAGTGTAGGTTTTTAGTAGCCTTACTGGAGGTCTACTTCTCTGGTTTGTTGTACGGTAAATACGTGACATCCAGTCTAAATTGACATACGTCAAATAACTAAAATGCTCTTTAACTTTTTATGATTATGAGGGTAGAAGTATAATCGTAAGTTTAAGAGCCTAGAGTCCCTGGTAAATGTTGCGTATACTAACCTTACGTTAAAGTTTTAGATTACCAGATGAAAAAATTAAAAAAAAACCGGTAAAAGGCCTGATATTCATGGAAAAGTCCTGAGAATTTTTATACAGTTTTATAATTTTCTGTCAAAAGATTAGTTTTAGTTAGCTTTGCTTTAATTAATGAGAAGAATTAATTATCTTATGTTTTATTAAAAATCGTAAAATTAGCGAAGTCCGGCCGGAATCCTGAGAAATGTCGAAAAATCCGGTAACCTCCGGACACATCCAGAAATATGGTAACCCTAGTTCCAGAATACTGGATGAGGGTCGCGCGATCAGTGGCAAGACCAGTAGTAGACGTCGTTCGGCTGAAATGATGATGATGATGATGTGTGTCTGTCTTTCTGCTTGCCACTACGAACCTCAGTGAGCTCCTCCATGTTGGCAGGCTTGATGTCGACGATGTTGAAGCTCTGGTCGGTGATCTCGAGGTGCCACAGGTTGATGCGCAGGTCGTCTGTCTGTCTGTCCGTCTGTCTGCCTGCCACTACGAACCTCAGTGAGCTCCTCCATGTTGGCAGGCTTGATGTCGACGATGTTGAAGCTCTGGTCGGTGATCTCGAGGTGCCACAGGTTGATGCGCAGGTCGTCTGTCTGTCTGTCCGTCTGTCTGCCTGCCACTACGAACCTCAGTGAGCTCCTCCATGTTGGCAGGCTTGATGTCGACGATGTTGAAGCTCTGGTCGGTGATCTCGAGGTGCCACAGGTTGATGCGCAGGTCGTCTGTCTGTCTGTCCGTCTGTCTGGCTGCCACTACGAACCTCAGTGAGCTCCTCCATGTTGGCAGGCTTGATGTCGACGATGTTGAAGCTCTGGTCGGTGATCTCGAGGTGCCACAGGTTGATGCGCAGGTCGTCTGTCTGTCTGTCCGTCTGTCTGGCTGCCACTACGAACCTCAGTGAGCTCCTCCATGTTGGCAGGCTTGATGTCGACGATGTTGAAGCTCTGGTCGGTGATCTCGAGGTGCCACAGGTTGATGCGCAGGTCGTCTGTCTGTCTGTCCGTCTGTCTGCCTGCCACTACGAACCTCAGTGAGCTCCTCCATGTTGGCAGGCTTGATGTCGACGATGTTGAAGCTCTGGTCGGTGATCTCGAGGTGCCACAGGTTGATGCGCAGGTCGTCTGTCTGTCTGTCCGTCTGTCTGGCTGCCACTACGAACCTCAGTGAGCTCCTCCATGTTGGCAGGCTTGATGTCGACGATGTTGAAGCTCTGGTCGGTGATCTCGAGGTGCCACAGGTTGATGCGCAGGTCGTCTGTCTGTCTGTCCGTCTGTCTGGCTGCCACTACGAACCTCAGTGAGCTCCTCCATGTTGGCAGGCTTGATGTCGACGATGTTGAAGCTCTGGTCGGTGATCTCGAGGTGCCACAGGTTGATGCGCAGGTCGTCCGCCGACAGGTACGTCTCCTGGTCAGAATTCAGGGATATCGAGTTTATGTGGTAGGTGTGCGCGTTTGCGAATATCCTCCTGTTTTTGAAAAATAAAATATGCATTATTAGTAATTTGATAAGTTGATCTGCCAGCCAGCACAGTCACTCGCTACTCTCGGCTTTACCAAAAGACTTAAACCTGGTCTTTATCACACTATAGACATGTTTTAAATCACTTATTCTTCATATAAATCAGCAATTCAGACCGGTCTGACTTTTTTTTTTAATTTCAAATTTGCCTCATAATTACAACCTATAGACGTCCGCTGCTGGACATAGGTCTCCCCCACAGATTGCCACAAAAACAAACATTGTAAAAGGGGTTTATCGGGCTGGCGAACAAAATATGACACTTCAAGTATTTTGACGAAGGACGGCTGTCTTTTTATTTATTCCTTTAGTCGCCTTTTATGACAGCCGTGGCAGGAGATAGGGTGGTGGTATTGTATGCCGCCACTACACGGCCGATCATCGTACTGTTGAGCTACTCGCTTATGCCATACCCCCTTGGTATAAATCAACTATCATAACCAGAGTTTAACATGTTAATTAAAATTTATGTTTCAGTATGCCATTTGTTCAATCATAGGTAAATGCGTCATATTTGCTTAAGACTGCCTTCTCTTTCAACGAACATTTCATTGTCTCTAAATCGATCATTATAAAGTCTTTAAAGCGTTTCAATCTTTGCGTGGGCGATTATTTATTTCCCAGTGATAGCTGTCGTAAATGTTCTATACAGCGCGTCATACTTAAACGATTTACGTCATAGTATTACAGAAACGTTTTACTTATCATGGGTCAGATTAAAATAGAAAAGTATCAACATTGAATATAATTTACTGCAAATTCATTAGCATTTGCTTTGTGAGCTTAAGGAGCATCTACTCAGCCTAAGTTACAGGTATTTCTACTTTTCGGAATAGAACATAGCGTGTCCACAGTTTTATATAGTTTTACACGTAACGCTGCAAACTGCTTAGAGTGTACCGTACTTAGCCGTTACGCCGCTAATTTAATCGACAGCTAACAGTTTGAAAATGAAAATGAAATATTATTTATTCAATATCTAGATTACAATGTATTATTTATTGTAAGTCAATTACGACTACTTATTTGGTACCTTAAATTTAGTTAAGAATCCTATACTGTGTGAGGCGAGGTGGTTCGTGGGCGCCCATCAAACGGCTCAGAGAAACGAAATTGAAATCAATCGTCAATCTGTCTATAATTGGACATACTTGTTGGGATAGCAGAACACTGTAGGAACTAGGTAAACAGCTGTTGTAACACGCGACCAAGACTACCTGCCGTGCCGCGGATCAGACTCATCAGCAAAGCCAACAATGGAGTCGCATGGAGACACCACCAACCGAGCTCACCTCTGTCAAAAATGTTGCTAACTGGAGATACAGACTTATTATAAGCCTGAAATCATAATCGAGTAGACTCAAAACGGTCAACACTACTCACCTAGGCGAGGCTTCGACCATGAGCTCCGCGGGCCGCACCTGAGGCACCCGCAGCTGCGTGATCCGCCCCGCCTCCCGCGGCCGCCCGCCCGTGATTCCTGCGCTGCCCGTGCCTTCTTCGCGCAGGTTGTAGCCTGTTACGCGCTTGTCTCGTTCTGACACCTGTCACGGAGATATACGCGGTCAATAAAAATACAAATTATCTTCATCATCACAACCGAAAGATATCACTGTTGGACAAAAGTCATCTCAGATTGCCAAAAGGCCAAACATTGGGATGGGATAACGTCGTAGTCGTGACGGGCAATAAGCCCTCTTGTGGGGCTTATTACTGGACACTGTTCATTAAATAAGCATTTATACAATATAGGTGCGACAGACAGCCCTCTGTGCAGGGCTTGTATGGAAGTGGATGAGACGGTGGAGCATATGATGTTAGCCTGTCCAGCCACTATCGAAACCAGGTTGTCCAATCTCGGCCCAGCTGACCATCTAGCTGAGCTGTTGGAGCATCCTGGCCTCATCCTTCAGTTTGCTGATGAGCTCGGATGGCTCCTATAAATGTGGGGAAATGCACAATGGCTCCAAGTTCGCGAGCTAAGTGCAGGCACTTCTCTACCCCCCCAACTGAAGAAGAAGAAGAAGAAGACGCTTGGCGGGCGGGTGGTGATCGCAAACGACTCTTCATGTTTTACAACGAAGGACGCTGCTGCCCGTTTTCCTGTTGTTCCCTTTAGTTGCCTTTAAGACACCCATACGCCGAGATGGGGAGGAGGAATTCTATGCCGTCACCGCACCGTTTTGTCGTCAAAATCTACCATAACGACGTCTTACTCAACCACGTTGCTCCCTCCGTAGCTCAGTTGGCAGTGATGTGGACTGAGATGCGTGTGCACCTGGGTTCGATTCCAGGAGGGGCGAACATTGTTATGATAAATATCGATGTTGGTTTCCGGTCTGGGTGTAATGTTCGTTTCTGTATATGTTTCAGGCACCCTAGATACAGGTTCTTCCTAGTTAGGGGCTCTGAGTTAAGATAAGATAAGATTTATTTAATGCTCTTATGAAATAATTTACACAGTTAACATGTACAAAACATTCATAAACCCCGTAAGGGCGCAGCAAAAAAATAATAATTAAAAACTTAAAAATACTAGCTTACACTAAGTATATCACACTAGGTTAGGTTATTGCAGTCTCTCACTGAGTATAATAGTTTATGCTTAAAAAAAAAAATACTAACTTACACAATGAAAAAAAAAAAAAAACAAAATAGAAACTAATAAAGTGAATGGGAAAAGGTTTTAACAATTTTTATTTAATCCTTGTCGTCTAAGAATTCTTGTAGAGAGTAGTAACATTTTTCTATTAGGTAATTTTTTAATTTATTTTTTATGTTTGTATTTTTGTCATTTTGTGTCATGATGGGTTTGAGCTTATTATATATTTTTACACAGGTTGCAAATGGGCTGTTATCAATTAATGTTAGAGTAGAGTTTGGAGCTGCTAATTTAGTTTTTGGTCTGAGGTTTTGTGGTCTTGAGTACTCTGGAAATAATTCACTATGTTTTGTTACAAAGAGGTAGCATTCTATTATATGAATACAGGGTAAAGTAAGTATATTTAATTTTTTAAAATAGGGTCTGCAACTTTCGATTGATTCGATGTTGACTATAATTCTGATACATCTCTTTTGAAGTATTAATAGTTGTGATATCTCTGTGCAGTTTCCCCATAACACTATTCCGTATTGAAGTCTTGAGTGGGCGTACGCGTAGTAGGCGGTCAATGCAGCTTTGGTGTCGGTGGATTTTTTTAGTTCTAGTAACGCGTATGTGAAGCTGGAGAGTTTTGATATTAGTTTATTTATGTGGTTTTTCCAATTTAAGTTTGTGTCGATTTCTATTCCTAGCAATGTGTACGAGTCAACACATTTTAATTGTGTTCCATTATATTGAAATTTAATTTGTAAGGGTGTTTTTTGGTAAGGTCTAAACTGTATTATATGTGTTTTTGAGAAATTTATTTCTAGATTATGTTCCGATAACCAGGATACTACTTTGTTTATTACGTCGGTAAGTCGGGAGTTTAAGTTGTCGTTTTTTTGGGAGGGAATTACTAGTGAGGCGTCGTCAGCGAAGAGAGTACAGAAAGTGTCTATGCATTTAGGAAGGTCGTTTATGTATATTAAGAATAAAATACACCCTAATATACTTCCTTGGGGAACAGATTTTACAATACTCGTGGTTTCGGATTTGATGGATGATATTTTTCCTGTTGCGGGGTCAAAGTGTTCTATCTCAACGCACTGTTTCCGGTTTTCGAGGTAAGACCGAAACCACTTATGAGCGATTCCTCTTACCCCTATGCCGTACAGTTTCTCAAGCATAATATCATGAATGACTCTATCATATGCTTTGCTCATGTCTAGCAGTACACCTACAGCGTATTTTCTGTCATTTATTATATTAAATATCTCTTTAGTGTAATTAAAGACAGCAAGTGTTGTAGAATGGTTTTTCCTAAAAGCATTTTGATCAGCATTAAATATGCAAAACTTTTCGCAGAACGAATACAGACGCTTATTCATTGCTGTTTCAAATACCTTTGAAAAAGATGGTAAGAGGGCTATAGGGCGGTAATTTTCTGGGTTTAGTTTATCTCCTTTCTTATATATCGGTCGAGTGACAGCTATTTTGATTAGATCAGGAACAGATCCTTCCTCAAAAGATTGATTTACTAGGGCTGTAAGGGGAGGAGTCAGCTCAGTTGCGCATTTC
Source organism: Euspilapteryx auroguttella (assembly GCA_951802225.1). NCBI lineage: Eukaryota > Metazoa > Arthropoda > Insecta > Lepidoptera > Gracillariidae > Euspilapteryx > Euspilapteryx auroguttella. Next base: position 5,405,531 of record OX637663.1, on the reverse strand, counting down.
TTTAGCAGCATCGGAGGTATCTCATCATAACCAAAGCTACGCTTATTTTTTAGTTGTTTAATAATATTGTAAATTTCTCGTTCGTTTACTGGTTCTAGGAAGAGGGACTTTTCCGAAGGAGAGAGCACGGCACGGCCTCTGCACGGTGGTCCTGTCCTGTCTCCGACCGACTGAAAGTAGTCATTAAAAATATTTGCGACTTTATTTGGTTCCTCACATAAACTGTTGTTTATTTTTAGTTTAATGTTTTTAGGTGCTCTTTTTCTCGTTTTATTTGTTTGTTCCTTTACTATTGTCCACATTGTTTTTATCACGTTTTCAGAGTTGTTTATTTTTCGTTTATATTGTAGTTTTTTTGATAACTTAACTATCTTTTTTAGTAATTTTTCGTATTGCTTATAGTATTTATTTAGTGTAGAGTCGTTGGTTTGTTCTACTAGTAATTTCAGCAGTCTTTTATTTTTACATGACTTTTTTATACCTTTTGTAATCCAGTTTGTTTTTGTTTGAGGTTTACTTTTTATAAATATTTTAGGTATACATAGGTCTAATATTTCGTTCATTTTATTAGAGAACTGTGTGTAGTTTTGATTAACATTATTTCCTGCAATAAGGATATCTTCCCAATTTAGTTTTGTAAGTTCAGCTCTAAAATCGTTTATATTTTTATCATTAAATATTCTCTTTTGTGATAATTTAATCTTAATATGGTAGTTAGGTTTTATTGGTAACTTTACAATGACGCCTTTATGGTCGCAGAAACCGAATTCTTTGGCTTGAATATTTTTATTTTTTAAATAAAAATTTGAGAATACTAGATCTATGGATGTAGAGCTAGAAGCTGTTATTCGTGTTGGCTCTTTTACTTGCTGTAGAAAATTGAATGATTTGAAATCATTTAAGAGATTGATAGTGCTTGATATTTGTTCTAAGATATTAACGTTAAAGTCACCGCCTATTATAATATTTTTATCTTTATGTTTTTTCGACAGTAATTCTAACAGTTTTTGTAAAGAGCTGTGGAATAGTTCAGGTTCACGGTTTCTGTTGGGTCTATATATAACGATTATAATAGTTTTTGGTGAAGTAATCTCTATGGCACATGTTTCGAAGACTCCTTCTATAGACATGTCTGCAATAGCGCGATGCTCTATAAAGTCGATATCCTCTTTCAGTAGGATGCACACACCTCCTCCAATGTGATCTGAGCGACAGTATATAGAAGCCAATTTGTATCCGTCTAGTTGTAGTATATCTCTTTTTGTTTCCGTAATCCATGTCTCCGTGAAGCAAATGACTTGAATATTTTTGTGTATTTCATCTTCAGCTTCTATCAAGTGGCGTTTGTTGTTTAAACTTCTTATATTTTGATATAGGACCTGTATGTTATTTGCGAAATCGAAATGGCTGTTGCGTATTAGGGGGCGGCGAGGTAACGTTTTTGTGCGTTTTCTGTTCCAGAGTAATTGCCGTCGAAGCTGTGTTTGTGTTTTGTACATAATGGATGGTTTTTGCTTGTTGGTTTTCGTCTTCATTTGTTTGTGCTTGTGTCTCGTGTCCGGTTTTTGGAGCGATCGCAGTATCTACATATTCTTGGCCGTTGATAAATAACTTGTTATTTATTATCTTGGCTCGCTGGCCTGCTTTTCGTGCTTCTATTAGTATCTCTATCAACTGCTTTCTGTTTTCCCTTGAGTTTTGGTCTAAGTAGTTTGAAACCGCAAGCCCCCAGTTATTGAAATATTCTTTGTTGTCTAAAATGTATTTGATTTGCCATTTGCTTAGTAGCTCGATCACGATTGGTCTTCTCTTCCTTCCTTTGCTAGTGCTGCCAATTTTTTTCAGGTCTTCTATATATCCCTCGAGGTTTAAATTAAGTATATCCTGAAAAATATGAACTATCCGATGGTAGAGGTCTTGCTCAGATTCCCAAAAATTGTCATCAAGGCCGTAAAGGACAATCTTTCGGTCGTTTTCTAGGTTGGCCATGAATTGTTTTAAGTCGACTGCATTTGTCGATTGCTGGGACTTAGATAAAGTATTCTCAATTTTTTGAATGTCTAATTTCAACTTGCTGTTTTCTTCTTTCAATGACTTAATATTATCATTTATAATGTCCTGTTCTACGGAAACAGTGTTCACAGTCTGCTTAATGTGTGAGAGGTCTTCTTCTACTTTTTTTATTGTGTTCGATAGTTCTCCTGTTAGTGAGAGTTTAATTTCGGTGATAATACTTTGTTTAATAGATTCTAGTTTTCTATCTAAGAGTTTTTCTATTTGGGTGATCAAGTCAGGGTCAGGTTGCATGATGTGGTGTGAATTTGGCTTATTTTCGGGATCAATTGTGTCACCGAGGTGGCTCAAGTCTTCGTCGGAAATTGAGTCATTAAATAAGTTTTGTTTCTTTCTAATAGTTACATTGCTCTCTTCTTCCGAGTTTATTAGTTCTGTGTTTTCTGAATTTTGTGTGCGTACTGGAGTGTTGGTATTGTTTATTTTCGGCATTTTACAAATACAAGATTGGCATTTCCAACTTGCTTTGTGTTTCGCTGTCATCGTGGTGAAGAATCGCTTAGATGAGACTCCCCCACAATCTAAGTCATATTTCGCATTGCATAAGTAGCATGTAATAAATTCTTTTGTTGGTAATGGTTGAAGGCATCCAGCGCATTTTCGATCCATTTTGATAATTTTAATAATTCACTTACGACATCTATTGGCGAGTAGGAAACCTTGGGTTCGTGAATAAATTATTAGTAACGCCATCTATCGGAAACTTTTTTAACGCCATCTCTCGGTAAACTCGTGTTCTTGATAATTCATCATAGACAATTATGTAATATATTTTTTTTTTTTATAATGGCAACACTTGGTTTTCTTCCGGTGATGGGTGAATCGGGAGCGGGAAGACGCCGAGCGAAATTTAAACTTTTAACGAACGTAAAAATAATGCTTTTGTAAAAAATTTCGTGGAATACCTTTTCAGTCCAGTTTAATGTCTTTCTTATAACAGTCACTGCACACTTATGATCAATCTCTACAAGTTTATTCACTTAAGTTCACACTACAATGAAAAAAGCGCTTTTCCATAAATTTTTGTATTGCAGATGTAACTTTTGTAATGTAATGGTTTCTGGAGTTCTTTACACTAATGAAAACAATTATTCGCCGAAGAATCAACACTTTTAAAAAGCTTGCACCTAAATTTATTTCAATTTGAATTGTTTTTATATTTGTTTACAATTTAAATTACGGAGCTACATGTTTACTTAATAGCGCCACCTAGCGTAATAGATGCTTATTTTTATTAAACCACACTAACCTTCCATAACTTGATAGTCTTGTCATTAGTGGAGAGCAGGAAGTGCGACTGGTTCTTCCGCTTCAGCCACCGTATCTTGTTGATCTTCTCCTCGATTTCAAGGGACTTGAGGTAGTCAAACTCCGGCTCGTGAGACTGGAAGGTCGAGTAGACGTTGTACTCTCCCTTCTTTGGTACGCACTGCTTTGAGGCCGGGTCTCGCTGAAAAGGGATATATTGATTTTTGTTAGTTTCTACTTCTACACTGTAGATAAGTACCGAAAAATTTTGCACACTACACTGAACAATCTACACTGTTATAGTGTGTATGTATAATTGCGGTATGTGATCTGTAGAAAGGGAAGTGGTTTGTGTAGAAGTATCACTTGTTTTATAGCAAAGTTTTTATCATAATAAATGGTATTCTTTTCTATTCTAAATTGTTAAAAACAAACATGGTTAGATGCAACATTGCAACATGTTATGATGGATATCAGTGGCGAACATTGTTTTATGATGGATAATATCAATGTTTGTTTCCATGATTGAGTATTTAGGTTCTACGTGTTTCGGGCACCCTAGATCAGCTTTTAGTTACAGGCTCTGAGCTTGATTCGTGGTTATTATTATTATCTAAAACAGGAAAAAATTATTACTGTTTAGAGTTTCATAACAAAATTAATTTCCAATGTAAAACCTAATAACGTCCAGCAGTTAAAGAACCTATAAACATGTCAGATACGTAACGTGTGTGTACGATGTTATCCGTCACAGGTAAACAATGGTCGACAATGTGTTGTAGTTGGAGGATGTTTGGATAGTCATTTTATCGAGTACAGGTTTACACAATACCTGTGTTTTTTTTATATCTCTACAATATCTCAAGCGGCAATATTCCAAATTAGACTCTCATTTTACAGAACACGGCACGATTAAGTCTGTTTGTCGAGGTCATCCCGCAATCTCTATTAGTTCAACAGTTTTTTTTTCTGAAATTTACCCTAAAGAAACCTAATAGCAAACAACCAACAATAAAAAAACACGTACCACCACCAAGGAAGTCTACAATAGGAACACCCAAAAAACATATCTTTAAAAAAGCCTTGCAGTGAATAGAGTAACAAATGCGACCGTCGATTGTTTTCATTCCACACGCGACGCGCGTCTACGACCCCAATTAGTACCCGCTAACAAGTCTGAATGGACAGATCGAAGGATAACTAACAATGTAGTAAAGTGTACAGTACGAAGGTCCCTTTCGTTGCGATCGCATCAATTATGGACCAGCAAATTGCCCTGTTGACATTTTTATTGTCACAACGTCATCATTAAGCGTTACTGTGGTTCTATGCGGATGGTTTAAAACATATTACATTGTCATATTAAAATGTTTTACTAAATATGAAGTTTGTCTCTCATGTCTGCCTACCTCAAAAATAACCACCTTCCCGGCCTCATCCCCTGCAGCCAGCAGTTCGCCATCATGGTTAAAATCCAGACAGGTTATGACGTAATCCTCTGAAGCACACTTGACTTTCCGTCTCGGGTACTGGGAGCGGCGCACTAGACGTCGAAATATTGGCAGGAACCATCTCAGGTCTGGCTTTGGCTGGTTTGGTTTAGCCATTCAAATCACTGATGAATTTCCGGACGGAAAAGCAGCACAACTACGCAATGTTTTAAGACGGAAATCCGCTCACAAAGAACAAAATGCCAGCCCAGAGCGAGCGATGGCGGTCGGCAAACTAATTTGATAATCGAGCAGACAAAACTCGGAAGTGCTCATGGCAAAAAAGCCGTCCAAAAACCAATCGCACCGATACAAACAAACGATCACCGAGCAAGGTGATGGATGGCGCAAAGCCAGCTTATTTCTTAGCCATTGACATCCCCTCCACCTCATTACTTCCTTCCTGGCTTTGAAATAATTGACACACGGCCATCTCTCACATACCTGGCTCCCGAGTTCCTCTCAATCAAGTTCAATGACAGTGGTATTATAACTGTGTTCTGGGTTACATTTGAAAAATCAAAAAAGCCAAGGTACGCGGTTCAATCAGCCTCGACCTGCTAAAGCTTAGAAACTGAAAGAAACAGGAGACGGTCCAGAAGGATATCTACTTCAGAATGTTGCACTTATCCTCTGTAATCTAATAATCATAGGTCTTCACAGCTCTTTTATTTCCATTAGAGAAACGAAGTCTCCAAGCCAGATCAAACATACATACTCAATCGTTTAAATCTAACAGAATTATGATTATGAAGAAATATGATTTATAAATCATTCAAGGATTATGAAAGCAGTAAAGATAATATAATTATTATTGAAACCTTAAAGTAGGAGGGTGATTATCAGAAAATGGCTTAAAATGACTAATTTCTTTGGCGCATTTTTTTTTAAATATTTACTCTACAAAAAATAACATACATTGTAGACGTAGTCAAAACCTACAAAATAATGTTTTTCGCCCTAAAATTGATCGAGCCATTTCGAAGTTTTAGCGTTCTAAACTATGACTGCCAAAGAAATTAGATTCTCCCCAAAGAAATTAGATTTTGCCCAAAGAAATTAGATTTTTGTCCAATGAAATTAGAGAAACTGCCAAAGATCTTAGAATTGCCCCCAAATAAATTAGAAATGTTGCCACAGAAATTATAATCGTGTTCAAAGAAATTAGTTTTAAATTTTATAACAAGCAAGTTTTTAATATCTGCAACAAACAAGCGGCAGATAATAAAAACAAAAAAAGGTTTGTTTCAAATTAACTTTAATTATTGGTATTTTAAACATGCATAATAAAAATATTTGTGTTTATGTTAAATTATAAGTCTTTTCTTATGACCAGGTGTTTCCATAAAGATAACGGCGATATTCAATATTTGATTACGCAGGCTTGTTATGTTGTCATACCAATTAATAAAACATACTTCGTCTATTTTAAGTCTTTCTTTTTTAGTTCGTTTTTTCCTTCCTAAATTACTGTCTTGAATGTTGCTTCTCGATCAGGCCATTATAAATTTTAAGCGCACATTTCATTTTACATCTTGAAATTTTTAATGAAAATATGAGCAGAATCAACAAATATAAAAAAACTTCCATCGAAAGCCCTTGTTTGTTATGGTTTACTATATTTGTACATGAAGTTATGTTTATAATACTCGACTTGACATAAGTTTTATAATTTCTTTGTACTGAATCTAATTTCTTTGGATTAAAACTAATTTCTTTGGCGCAAAATGCCAAAGAAATACAACGAAATTAGGGACAAAGAAATTAGAAATCTTGTATTTTTTTTTATTTAAAAAAAAAGAATTAGCGCTAATAAAACCTCTTATTGCCACGTGCATATAATTTTAATAATACAATTCACACAAAAATTGAGAATTAAATGATTGTAAATATAAACATAAAAAGGGATATCGAAGAAATTAGACACTTACTGGACCAAAGTCCACAGGTGAGATGAAAATAAAATTTAATTTGTCGCCGTGATACCCGAGGCAACTCTGCTTCCTGTATTTGTTGGCGGGGGACTAGCTAGAGCGGGGAGTGGTCAATAGACAGAGGTGCGTCTCGTTAAAGCAGTGTAACATCAATGGTTTTGTCGCGCCAAAGAAATTAGAATTTTTTGACGGACAGAACTTTTTGGGGTCGTAAGCCAAAAATCGTAGTAAATAATAAACCAAAATTAAATCACAATTTCCTCAGATGTATTTATAATGTAATACATTTATATAGCATTTGTAATTTGTTATTTCGGTCATTTAGAAATATCAGAAATAAAAAAGTAAGTTATGGACGCGCCAAAGAACTTAGAATTTTCATCTTCAAAAAAACATTGTGAAAATCCTGTAATATGTTGTGCTGAATTATGTGATGCTCTAAGAATCTACCGACTTACTTATTGTACAAAAAAAAAACAGTATTCAAAAGACAGCAGTTAATAGAGATTATAAGCTTGGACAGACCTAAAACTCGGTTCCTGATAATCACCCAGGAATTTGTGAAACTAATTTTTTTATTCGCTTTTTTTTATTATTCTAAATAAATTCGACAGCTACAAACATGTTGATTTTGTAATTAAAACCTGTCGGACTGAAATATATATAAAAAAAATAAAAAAACATCTTTAATATTTCCCATGAAAAAAAAAGCATCATCATCCCCATTTCCATACCTGGAATATGACGACCCTCCCGCCCTTGTCGCCCGTGGCCAGCAGCTCCCCATCATGGCTGAACTCGACGCAAGAGATGAGGTCAGCCTCCGTGACGTCATCCTCCAGGGTGCCCTTCACCTGACTGAAACACCAGCTTGTCTCGCCACCATTGCCTGTTTGACAAGGGAGAATGGCGTTAACCTAATATAAAATGTTTTGCTAAACTACTATAAGAGTTAATAGATATTGAGGCTCTCAAAACAAGGGCTAAAGGAGATTGACCATTCTGGACCAAATGCTGCCCACGCATGTGAATATTTTTTTTCTTCTTCACATGAAGAGATATATATATGAAAAATAAAAAATAAAAATTAAAACCACGGATTTATAATATATACGTAGTACCTTAAAACTTATTTTTTTGGTGATCTTACATTTGATATATAGTTTTTTATCGTTTATGTTAAATAATATTATTATTATCTTACCTATTCTACCTCCCGAGTCCGGTTCCGACCTCACTAGTCTCGTTCGAAGCAACTTTTTTTTGTAGCAAGTTCTATATACCTATATATATAGTTCTATAAGTTCTATATACCAAATCAAACTTGCGCCTAGCTATTACAGCGAGCATGTACGCACCACAGAGACATTTATTATTCAAAACTATGTCGGTCGCCTCGACGACCTCTCCGATTTTTCGATGCCAACCAGCAACGTACAACTGATTCGAGCGCACATAAAGAGCAGACAATACATCGGCAAAAGTGTATCATTGCTATATTTTAATTGACGAGAACAATCATGGGCTCGATTCTGTTCAACATTATTGCTGCTCATGTTATATCGGGCGAAGAACGATCGGCAGTTGTGCCCACGTTGTTTGCCTAGTTTGGTTTTTGGGATGGGCTAGGCACCAAGACGTTGTGAGGCGCCCTGCTTTATTTTTAGATTCCATAATTATAGACGACGATGATGATGACGATTGATATGGTATTTTAAAATGTTTATCCTTAAATAAATGTTGATATTTTAAATGATACACCGTCTTTTATTTTTAAAATAAGCTGTTGGTTAGGATTTTTCGTCAATGTAAAATAGATTATTTTTCAATATTCCTTGGATAGATTCTTAAGCGCTTTAGGTTACAGACTACTGTTAGTCTAATGAACATTATGCACTATGATTCAATGCTGGGCAGCCTTGGTCCAGCGTCCATACAAAAATGGTCAATCTCCTTTGTGTTTTTATATAAAGCATGAAAAAAAAAACTTTTGTGGTTTTCAGTAACTTGTGTAAGATTCAAAATTTTGCCAGTCTATTTCGACTTTTCTATGCAATAACATAATAATTGTACGAACGACCGAATATTATATCCTTAAATAACTAAATCACTGTGTTATTATCTAGTTAATCTAGTGCAGTCCCGTAAAATGTGTGCAGAAGACAAAGTGACAGCATAGTTTTAATTTGAACAGTGTTTGTTTGTTTGAAGTTTCAGTTTGGCTGTATACAATTTGAACTGTTCATTATCTGTAAGATTTTCTAAAAATATTGCATACAATCGCAAAAAGTGTTCCAATGCAGTCGGCAAGAGGTCTGGCGCCAGTTGGCAAAGTTGTCCTGGATACGCATCCGGTGATTGGAGTACCATGGAGCATTATTTTTCTTTAGCATCTTGTTTTAGCACTTACTATCACCACACTTTGGGTAAAAAGTGAAATCTTAGCAAAATAAAGAAACCTGTACTTAGCACTTAAAATTTGCCGACTTATTTTATTAAAACAATATTTTTTTTTATTCCATGTTTTCTTTCCCCGAGCAAAATTATAAAAACAAAACACAAATTTATTTTTATTATTAAAGAGTGCAATACACACTTGACCAGTATCTCACTCAAATCTAAAAACAAGATATTAAATTAAAATGTGTTAAATTTAACAATAAAACACAACCACACTTATCAAAATCCAGAACAAAAATGGCCAATGGGCTTTGAAAACTAGTTTTCCCTGACATGTCGTAAAAGACACCATTGAATGAGAAATCCGAGATTTTCCTTGGTTTCGTAACTTTAGACGGCCCTTTGTGGCCATTGTGGAACATCCCTATTGTTGCAGCAAGGTGAGGCAAAAGGAAACTGGTTGGAGTAAAAATAGACACATTAAAAAGCTTGGATTGCAAAGGAAAAAGGGCAGTTCAGTAGTTCCTTGCTTGTGTGAAGGTTGAAAGTATTGGTCTACATGGAATATAAAAATTGAATTTAATGCAAGTACATATCCAATATAAACCCTACCTACTGATCTATTTTAACAAATAAATAAGTGACTGTCCTTTTTGCAACCATCTCTCTATTATAGTACGAGAAAGGCTTGCAATATTCATACTTTTACCAATCCTACCAAATGAATGTCATCATCAAAATTAATATTGCAGCCAAGTTGCAAAGAATTTACAAAATTTTAAGAGAACTGCACTGCACAGTGCACGTGTCTTAGCTTGGTAAAATATGTATATCAGAAAAGCTGTCTCATAATTACAAGCAAATTTGTTTAATAAATATTAGTTTGTTGAGCACACTACATAAAAACCACCTCTGCTCTATAAATTGCAATTCCAAACACATTATTTGAAGCATGCATAGAATGCCTTAAGAGTAAGGATGTATTCTTTCCTAGAAAACCCTATTATTTCCTATCTGGCAAACAGCCAATGATACTAGAACTCGAAGTTTTGAGTATAGCTAGGTACTATTAAACTAATATGGAGTAGAATCATTTGACAGAGGAGGGCTCGTTTGGGGGCCTCTCCAGGCGACTATTGTCGTAAGGCAAGGCAAACATTTGTTTACCTGAGCCAATTGGTGGGCACCCTGAACTACCTCGCCTCTCACAGTATAGGATACTTTACCAAATAAGGTATCAATAGCGATTAGATTATATGTAGTCTAATTGACTTTCAATAAGTGATATCTTGTATCCTATATTGAATAAAGAATTTGACTTTGACTTTAAATATAGGAGTTATTCCGGACTGATCCCTTAATCTGATCCCCGACCAATTATTATTATTATTATTATCCGGACTGATCCCTTATAATTTTGCTAGACCGAATGGATCCCTTTTTTTCACTAAAGGTAAAGTACAGTCACAGTTAAAACAAATGGACATAAAAATAATTTAATCAATAAGTGGAAAATTATAAGTATTAAGCATTTAAAACAGTTATTCTCATAATAATGTACTGTTTAATAATGTTAGATGTTTAAATACTTATAATGCAACCACAAAAAATAAAAATAGGTAGCAGAAATCAGATATGGATAATAAAACAATGTAATAATTTTAACACAAATTACAGACGACATTAAGACTTCTAGAAAATGATAAATGTGCTCAAATATAACTAAACTACATAGACCCAGCTAAGAGGAAGGAAATGTCACCATCTTACTCATTGTTTTTTTTAACACAATAGAAATTCCACCCAACCTAAACCAAATTTTCTAAAAAAAATTGATTTAAACGATTTAAGATTGTGTAAAGATCATTGGCTGGACCCAAATGCTAAAACAACAATAATTTAATTTCAACGCATAGAGTCCATATTAGAAATTAGTTAATTTTTAATATTACAATAAAATTTCTATTTAAAAATACATACCTACATAATCTCACGCCTTTTATTCCCCGAAGAGTTAGGCAGAGGCACCAGCTCAAGAGCCGGACCCACTTTTAGCCCAATTTATGTTTTATTACCAACGTGACAAGGGGCCAGCTTGCCGCCGCGGTTATAACGACCACTACTGCGGCTGGGACCATCTTACTTTTCGGACAATCAGGTGATTCAAGCCTGCAATCACCTATCCAACGGAAAACAACCACAACGTGATTTTTGTGAGAAATCAATATTTGTGGTGTTTTCCGCGGGGATCGAACCCACAACCCTCTGTGCCCTAATCAAAGGCGCAACGCGCTACGCTACTGTGCTACGGAGGCGGTTAATAATAAGTAATAATATTTATTTATGTATTTGTAAGCCAAATTATTACAAAATGTATCTTAAATAAATATTAAAATGTAGCACATCACACATGTAATAGAAGTTTAAATCTAGGAAGAAATTATGATCGCGGATACTCGAACTGGGCGCGGAGCCTGTATTTCGAATTTATGTATAAATGAATGAACACTTTATGGCACTCAAATACAGAGTTTTATAACTGTAAGGTGGCAAAGGGCGAAATTATCACTAAACGCGTTTTCCTCCAGGCAACCTATTTCAATTTAAATTATATTTTAAAACAAAAAATACATAGTTATGGCCATGGCAAAAAGTAAGTTCTTAAAATAGGTAAGTACATCAAATTATGTAGCTGACTGTACAAAATATTGTAAGTTAACAATTAGGGATCAGACCAGAACAAAATATTAATGATTTAATCTGATCCCTTAAAAGAGGGATCAGTCCAGAACAAAAACTTATTGAAATAAAAACTGATCCCTAAAGGGATCACTTTTAAGGGATCAGTCCGGAATAACTCAAATATAGCTAAAGGAATAATAAAAAAAAATAAAAATAAGAAATGCTTGTGATCATGATTTCCATTTCCCATTTGGCATGCAAATTTAGTCATTGCGCTCAACAGGGCATTGTAGTGGATACTGATTTTGTACCCAAATTCCATACATTACATAAAATTGCTGAGCGGAGTGATTAATGAAGAATTAAAGAAAAAGGAACAATGTCACAGAACTTTTCATGATGAAAGTTCAAGAGTTAATTTACTACTTTTACACGATAGTATTTGACATTATGCTTACTGATACTAAGCTGATCATATTTACATAGATAGTACTGTACATAATTTCTAAGAATTATCTTAATCACTCATTCATTAAGATTGATGCAATTCATATAATATCCTATGCTTGCTCGCAGTTAATTAACAGAATGTTATCAGATACTTTTAATACTTGCCAAGAAAGCATCTTATCACTACATCATCAATACATAGTATAAAATAAATTCACTTCCCGCGTCTGACCCTATGTACCTACCTATGCTTAGATCTTTAAAACTATGCCACGGATTTTGATGCAGTTTTTTTTTATAGATAGAGTGATACAAGAGGAATGTTTTTAAATATAATAAATGCACGAAATAGTAATGGGATAGGCGGTACGAAGTTCGCCGTGTCAACTAATCTAAAATAATATGAAACACAAAGGTTGTTTTAGCAGACCAAAACGAATCTACCTGCAAACAATTTACATGCTTTAATGATAGGTACCTAAGTAAACTGATCAGGACACTAGATTCATTGGACATGGACATTATAGTGACCGGTAAATATCGGCGGTGGTAATAACATGACCTTCATACAACAAATTGAAGTCATCTGTTTGAACACAAACAAGCTCACCGATCGCCGCCGATGTAGCCGGCGTCATGTCATAACAATGATTACCAGCCGGTTAACTGCGTAAATCTACGCACTGATCTTGATTCTATCAATGGTTTATCAGGGCAATTAGATAGCGTAGGAAATAGAAGAAAGAAACAACCAAACACTGGCACTCTTTCCAAATGGCAATTCACGTAAACAAACACACGTACTGAAAACCACACTAGAAGTATATCATTGCATTTACCGTCGGAGTTTGAACGATAAAACATCTTCGACTTTTATTGCGAATCCAAAATCCCGATTTCGCCCTTGATTAGCGGGCGCAAATAGTCACCACTTACCGGCCATGACAAAGCCCAGCACAAAAACTTTAGCAAGTTCTACAGTTTAATAACACAAACACTTCAAAGTTTCACAAAAACATCACAATGATTTGCCGATTAAAACGGATTTAAAATCATTTCCAATTTTACATCAAGAAAAAAGCAATGGCGCCTACTGATGAAAACAAAATTTACTGCAGAATTCAGTGTTGCCACTTTTTACTTTGAATATTCAACTATTTATTTTTTAATACTTAGGTGTACAATATGTATAGGTACTTAGGTTCCTTTCTTACTTTACTTCGTTATTAAGTTTGTAGGTAACTGGGAACGATTATTTATATTATACACATTTACAGTAAAAACTAAACAAAAAAAATATTTTAAAAAGTTATAACATTAAAATATCCTTTTTAAATATTTAAAAAAAAGTACTTTAAAAAAAGTAGTATTCTACTAAGAAAAATAACCTACTACTTAAAAAGGATCAAAATTTGATCATCAAATATTACTAATTCAGTAGTTTTGTTTTTATGCTAGCAACATTAATCGAGAGACGTCAAAATGAAAATTCGCAAAGCGGGCGGCGCGGCTTGACGGTTGAATTAGCGCCATCTAGCGTAGTGTTGGTGTAAGGAAGTACGAAAATCTGCTTTACCGACCGAGTAGCAGATGTTTTAAACAGTGTTGCCAATGGCTATTTACCAGATTCCCCAAGATCACTGGTCAAATTCCCCAAATTTGGGGAGAAAAATATCCTGATTCCCCACAAAATCCCCACACAATGAGATAGTGAACTATTTACGAAATAACTTTAAAAATCAACCATTTACTAATGACAAACATAAAAAATAAATGCAATATCACTTTAAAAAAATTATCCGGTATATTATAATCTTCCTCCGGGTTTTTCTTATGTTCAGGCTTAAAAGTAAATACTAGCCTAAATAGGTACATGTAAAAACTGATGAAGTGTAAATTTAACTTACTCGAACACAAACCAAAAAAAAACAATGTTTTCTATAATTTATACTTAAAAGAAACAAATATTATACATTAGCAAAGACTAAGGATATCCAACTGACTGATTTTAGGATGGGGTGATACATTTTCAATATTTAATTTCGCTATTATTCAGTAATTCAAACGAATAAGGTAAATAATCTCTTCCATAAAGATAAGTTTGAGCCTTTTTTTTAATTAAATTAATTAAAGGCAGTAATTTATATTCGATCAATGGATGTTTTGGTTATAAGTTTTTTTGAATTTGTAAAATGCTGAATTCCCCGCATATTCCCCACACAGTGCCATTCCCCACAAATTCCCCAATCGCTTTGGGATTCCCCGCAGTTTGGGGAATTCCCCACACATTGGCAACGCTGGTTTTAAAACTTTTTTGTCTGTTATTTTTAAAAGTTTTATCACTCGAAGTTTATATTGTATCACTTTGTAGGGCAGTAATTTGCACTATGTATGTTCACATCACAGAACAAGGAAGATGCTCTCTCTCTCGTTCACATAATCAACCTGAACTGTATCAGCTTGCGTTTTAACAATTTTAAAAATTGTTTTCAGTGTAATTATGAAACATAGTTAGGTAACTCCGCCCTTTCCAAAAAAACAAGTCCGACTGGCCGCCGCCGCCGCCGCCGCCACATAAACATAACATACGCACTAGGGCATACGCACTCTACATACCCTTCCCAAGACCACCTGCGATAATAATTTCTTTTTAAGAAAAAAGGACCCGCCTTCAATAAACTTATATATACGTCAACTGAGCACTTCCTCTTTTTCGAAGTCGGTTAAAATAGGTAAGTACCTACTAACTAAAACCTTATCCTGAATGTAACAAATACTTAACTGAAAACCGCATCAAAATTGGTTCAGCCAAACGCTAGACAATCGCGGACAAACATACTTACATAGATACATACAGGTCAAACTAATAACCTCCTTTTTTGAAGTCGGTTAAAAAAAACATGGATCAGCAGGAAGCAGAGGGGAGTAGGGAAGGGGGGATATAATATGGATCTCTCAGAGATATGGATCTCACCGAAAAATAATAAGATAAGAAAGTTTATTTATAAACTAGGAAATTTATAAACTTTCGTAGGATTCTAAACGAGTGATAAATTTAATTATTTTACGACCACTTTTTTGCAAATTTATAAATTTCCGACGCGTCGTGGTAAATTTAAAAACTAACGATATCAATTCGTAAGATTCTAAACGGATCGACCAATCACAGAAGAGCGTTTAATTTTACGCTTTTTTAAATACGGAAAATAACACACTGTTCTCAGATTGGTCGATGTTGACAGTGAAAATGCTTGCGTCCATAGACTTACGTACAATTAGCGTACAATTATACTTGCCAAACAATTCGATTACACTAACAGTATTTTTACTGGTACCAAAAACTAGGTAGGTAGTAAAAGTGCACTAACTGGCTGAATCCGTTAGAGTTCGAAATAAAATATTGTTCTCACTAAACATTACCTAGGGAATCTGCAAAATCCCTAGGTAATTTGCATAGTAACGACCAAGCATACAGTAAAGTTCGAAAAACTGTTGCCTTAGATTTCAGTTTAACACAGGTAACCCAAGCTCCGCTCGCTTCAGTGTGCACATTGCCCGGTAAAGTGCACATTAACGAATTTCGCACTATAACGGTGACATACCATATAATATGCTTTTATGGGATAATAGCATATTATTTCAAAAAGTAACCATGTATTATAGGTACCTACCTACCTACCTAGTAGGGGGTTCCCTATTTCACTTTACCAAAACCAAACATTTTGGTCATGGCTACCATAAAACTTTCGTAGCTCTGTGGTAAATTTCAATCTGTATATATAAAACTCTTCCGTTACTGACTGACTGACTGACTGACTGACTGACTGACTGACTGACTGACTGACTGACTGACTGACTGACTGACTGACTGACTGACTGACTGACTGACTGACTGACTGACAGACAACGTAGAGCCGAAACTACTGGGCGTAGAAAGCTGAAATTTGGCACGTGGGTTCCTTGGGGAGTGTAGGTGAGCACTAAGAAGGGATTTCCCGAAATTCCCACGGGAACGGGAATAACCAGGATTTTTGTGTTTATGAAAAATCTTCGCGGGTGAGACCGCGGGGCAGCCTCTAGTTCATTATACATGCGTTTCGTTATTGGTTACTTATTATTTTACGCGTAAGTTTTGTAAGTTTATCAATTTACGAAAATGTTGGCGTAAAATAATACAATTTATCTCTCGTTTAGAATCCTAATAAATTTATAAATTTCCTAGAAAATTTATAAATTTACGGTTCTTGTTATTTTCCGGTGACATGGATATGAAGATGATAGGGATTAGAGAGTAAAATTTTTCTATGATGGGGATACTCTGTGAACTTTGCCGTATTCAAAACGTATAATCTTTCGCCTTTCAAAAAAAATAAGTCAGCTGTCAAAATACAAAAATAAATAAAGCGTCGACAACAGGAACAGGAACGAAACGAAAAGCTTATTTTTTATTACAAGTATATTTTCAACATGACCGAACAGGCAGGTGAACAGGGAATCGAACAAGGCGTCGAGTTTTACAATGAAGTAAGATACCTACCTTAAGGCCCCGAATGCACAGGCGCGCGATTTTCCGCGCGGATTTTATGTAACATATTGAATCATATGGAAGTGTCCGCACCAGCGGATAAAAAACAGCGCGGTTAAAAATCCGCTGTTGCGGTTTTATTTCCGCGCAGATAAAAATTCGCTTGGGCTTTGTGGGCATATGAATAAGGCTGAAAATGAGACAACAACATTTTAAACCGCTCGGAAATAAAACCGCAACAGCGGATTTTTATCCGCGCGGATAAAAATCCGGCTTGCGTTTGAAGCCTAATAATTTATCTGTACACCAACCTTTAAGGTAAAACGACAATATTCGCCCCGCCCCGGAATCGAAACCACCGACCACCGACCCGTTTTAGGTAGTTACCATTGTGCCTGTACATGGGAAGAAATTTTAAAACGAGTTACCGAATAATTTAACACGCCTCTATCGCATTTCCTGTCACTCGGGGCGGAGCGACGACGACGGGGGTGTGAGGGGCTCGTGGTCAGTGGGTGGGTCGTTTTGCGCACCGACTAAAACCCACCGATGGCCGTGCGGTATTGCCCTATAGTTCTAGGTTAAAAAGGGCTTCAGTTGGTGCGACTATGACAACGCATAAGGGCGGGCGACCGACACACTCATCAAACAGCCTCGAGATGGGCGGCGGCGGCACAGCTTGTTGCACTATGACGCCGCAGCTACAAAGGCGAGCCGGGGAGGGAACAACATGTCCTCCCCGAGCACGAGCTGATATCAGCTGAGCGTGGGAAGGACCTCGGACGCTATAACATGTGGTTCCCGGGGTTCTTCCCAAAAGCGCCAAGACGGCCGCCGGGGGTTTAAGTGGGTGCGATGCGAGCCCTACATACCCCCGCCCAAATTTGAAATTTAATAGGCATTTCCCCCCGTTACAAAAAAAAATGTAGTCGTAGTAAGTAAGTACTTACTAAGTAAATTTAGTTAGATACTTGCTATTTTTATGTCCATGATCAAAGATGATGCTGAGTTTCTGTAGACTGTTCTGTCGGGCCTCGGCGAATAGACGTCGCTTGCTTTTAGGCGATGCGACTGCAAGCGGGGACATCACCATGGTCGTCATCGCCATTGCAACACCTTTAACTCTGTTAGAGAAAAAAACTTAGTTTATGTACTTGCTATAGCTTGGTTTATACAAAAGATCATCGTAAATAATAAAAATCCGTAATTGGCCTCAGTATTGTATAACTCTACTATTAAAATAAAATGTAATGTGATGTGGATTTATTGTGAATAAAAATAAAATAAAATAAAATACTTATTTATTGTAAACTAGCTGTCCCGGCGACCTTCGTATAGCGCTCGCCGTACCATTTCTTATGGAAAAATGAAATTGTAGTTTTTACTAACTTCCCCTCCATTTTTCCATATTTTCTCACCTTTTAAACCTTACTTGGACTACTACGAACATTTCAAGACCAAAAACAGCTAATTCGGCCCGGCCGTTCTCGAGTTTTAGCGACACTAAAGAACCACGCTTCATTTTTATATTTGACTAGTCGACCCGGCGAACTTCGTACCGCCTAACCTATTACTATATTGTTTTCCCGGTAATTATTCGAATTTTACTCGACGTAAAAACCATCCTTAGACTTCAAATAACATTTAAAAAAGGAATAGGTTAAATTGGTCCGGGCGTTGTTGAGTTATGCGCTTACCAACACATTTGGCGATTCATTTTTATATTATAGACTAGTCGACCCGGCGAACTTCGTACCGCCTAACCTTTAAGTATTTTGTCCATGTGTTATACTTATAAACCTTCCTCTTGAATCACTTTATCTATTACAAAAACCCGCATCAAAATCCGTTGCGTAGTTATAAAGATTTAAGCATACATAGGGACAGACGCCAAAAGCGACTTTATTTTATACTATGTATTGAAGTAGATAGATTACTTACAGTTAGCCATAATAGTTGGCCATAAGTGCTCAAATAACTTTAAAGTTGTACAACACCTAACATTTTGTTACAAACCCTAGCCCTAGAAGGTTGTATAAGTTAATTTGCGTAAGTACGTTTACCGGACTGGGGTCGGTCAAGACCGGTCGGTATGGCGATCTGTGGGGAGGCCTATGTGCCATGGACGTCTTTCGTCTGCGATGGTTGATGGTTAGGTTTTTTTTGCAGAGTCGTAACAGTTAAATAACTTCCTTTTTTGGGCAGTGTTTCTATGTAGAGATACCGAATTACTAAATTTTCTAGAATCTTCAGAATTTTGATAAATTAAGGAGCTGTAAAGAACCTTTAATATAACTGCGAATTGAAACAATAGTTTATTAAAATTTTATCCAATTAATTTTGCAATAAGTAATGTAGGTAAGTACCTAGTTAGGTGTGTTGTGTACAGTAAGTAATAAGTAATTGCATTCATGTTGAAACTCGATTAAATCCACAAATAACTAGGAACAACATTTTATTGTCTTATTTATGCGTTCATTGGCGTTGTTACGCTCTTATTGTTCTTCTCGTAACTTCACACTCTTGGTGAAGTGACAACCGAATTTAATAAAGTAGCGCCACCCGAGAAAAAAAAAATATCTTCTAAACTAAGGCAAATATCAAAAATGTGAAACAGTATTCCCCTAGATAATGCAGCCAAGTATTTTTAGGGCACTGTTGTATAGCTTTTAGATTAAAGACTAAAGAAAGCTACTGATTGTTGACAAAAGTGGCCGTTTTTAGCAACAATCAATAGCTTTCTCTGGTCTTTAACCTAAAAGCTATACAACAGTACTCAAAAAATACTAGGCTGCATTATCTAGTGGAAAGCTGTTTCACATTTTTGATATTTGCCTTAGTTTAGAAGATATTAAATTTTTTCGGAGGTGGCGCTACTGTGAGCTGTGCTCTTAAAATGCTGGTCTTATTGCTACAAAGACATTAGTATTTATGTAAGATGAGAAGTATGGATTGGCGCCCAAGACCGGTCATTTGTGGCGATATGTGCGGGCAGTCTATGTTCAGGCAGTAAACTTCTCTCGTCTTAGATCAATTTTTCGAGATTTTAATTCTTTTGATGTTTATAGATTTGCTTGTATATTTATATCGACTGCTCCGTGGCTTAGTTGGCAGTGATGTGGACTGAGTAAGCTTGTGCACCAGGGTTCGATTCCGGGGCGGGGCGAATATTGATTTATGATGAATATCGACTTTTGTTTCCGGTCTGGGTGTAATGTTCGTTTCTCTATCTTTGCGTGTTTTGGGTACCCTAGATACAGGTTATTCCTAGTTATGGGCTCTGAGTGTGATGTGTTATCTATTATTTATTAGGTAGATGACACACCACTTTAGTATAGATTTCTCGGGTGTGTTTCTGTAAAAAACTTACGGAGAGTCTGAATGCGTAATGAAATTCCCAATCAAAACCGAATTCAACCGATTTACTCTCGGCTTCGAGCAGATTCCGTCAGAATGAATTAAACTCAGTTCCTCTAATTGTTCTAACCATGGGACTAAATATACGACACGATATCATTTGGAGTTGCAATTACTCTATATAGGTACTGACTTATTTTTGCAGGATTCACCAGACCAGCTTATTAGAGAAAGAGCTGTTTGTATGGCAAGTGAGTATAACTTTTTATATGAATTTACGTCAAAATCTAAAATAAGTATACCTACTGAAACTTGAATGTAAGTAATTAAAACTGTATAGCTTAATTTAAGCTGATTATGTTGATCCATTGACGAATTCAAAGTCTATGGTTGATTCAAGAAGTAATACCTACTTAAACTATATACTAAGTTACTTTAAGTATCGTTTTTTTTTAATATCACAAATCTTAAATACCTTGACTAATATGCCAGTAAGAAACACCAAAACCTAAACTGTTCTAGAATATAATATATTCTAGAACAGGTTAGGTTTTATTACGTACGTATTAAGAATATTATTCTTAATATAAAAGAATATTATTCGTACGTTATAGTAACTGTACGTAATTAGAATTTTTAAGGATCTGTTGTATAGCTTTTAGGTTCAATATCAAAGAAAAAAACCGTTATGAAACTTAAGTGGCGACTTTAGGCAACAAATGGTTTTTTCTTTGATTTTGAACCTGAAAGCTACACAACAGGGCCTTAAAAATTCTAAGCAAGATAATCTAGGGAGTCAAAGGCGGATATTTTTTATTTTGGCCATGGTTTAGAAGATATTAATTATTTATCGGAAGTGGCGCTAGTTTCGCACCGTGTAAGCCCATAATAGGTAAGTAATGTAGCTATTTATTTAAAATCCCCATGTGTTCTTCCACAGGGGATTGCAAAGTGAGGAAAATATACAAAGTGTTGCAGGAATGCGAGAAGAGGATCGCATCCAAGAGTTATACGGCGGAGACTTGCCACCAGGAGACGGTGGACTGGGTGGAGGCTTTGGACCATTGCATCCATGATAAGGCGTTCTCGAAGCTTGCTTGATTTTTTTGATTGAGATGATAAATGATGATGAAAGGATGATGATTAAAATAAAATAGATGAAAAAATATGATTTGTTTTGTTACATTAAGAAAATGTTTATATAGATCTGGTTGTCATGTGCTGGTTCAGTGGTTGGAAAAAATTATTATCTTTCAAACTAGGCAAATATCAAAAATGTGGCACAGTATTACACTAGATAATGTAGCCTAGTATTTTTAGGGAACTGGTTGTTATGCTTTTAAGTTAAAGAACAAAGAAAGCTACAAAGAGTTACTAAACGTGGCCACTTTTAGCAAAAATCTGTAGATTATTTTGTTATTTTTAGTTAGGACTATTTTACTGTATTAAAAAAATACAAAGAAAGATTATCTAGTGTCATACTGTGCCACATTTTTGATAATTGTAGCATTGCTGTAAACTGGCTCTTATAAATTTTTTAAGGTTCTCTCCAAGTAATTAAAGACGTATAAGTAGGTACTATACTACTATACATAGGGCGATTGACTGGATAGGCAGCACGTTATACCCATCCAGTCAAACCAAACCATGCAACTTAAGGTGGTAACTCACGCTATGGCGCGAAATTCAAAATTTTTCGCGTTTTTTATTTATTATGGCGAAAGTATTCATTTTTAATAAAGTTTTAATGAATTCGCGTATGTAAAAAACCATTTCCCACATTGTTATACAACGTTTTTTTAAGACAGACCTACTGATTTTGTGTCTTAGGACATAAAGGCCTAAAATCAAGTTATGTCCTTAGACACAAAATCAGTAGGTCTGTCTTAAAAAAACGTTGTATAACAATGTGGGAAATGGTTTTTTACATACGCGAATTCATTAAAACTTTATTAAAAATGAATACTTTCGCCGTAATAAATAAAAAACGCGAAAAAATTTGAATTTCGCGCCATAGCGTGAGTTACCGCCTTAAATAGCAGCTATTTAAGTTGCATGGTTTGTATTGTTACGTTTCATTTAATATGTCTGCAACACGGAAGTGATACTGAGTAACGCGGTGGGAGGCAATTTCTAGAGAAGAACTCATGATCTCGGTAATCATTGACGTTAATTGATAATTGTAAGTAATTGCTAACTAACGACCTCTTCACCTTCCGACCATGCGACTTTCAACTAAAATATAAAAACATAGTATAAAATAAAGTGTCTTCCCGCGTCTGTCCCTATGTATGCTAAAATCTTTAAAATTATGCAACGGATTTTGATGCGTTTTTTTTAATAGATATTCAAGAGGAACGTTTATAGGTATAATACGTGCACAAGATAGTTATAGGTTAGGCAGTACGAAGTTCGCTGGGTAAACTAGTTGTTAAATAAATAGCCTGTTGATGGGAATTAGCCATGCGTACCTACCATCATACTTAAATGATGCATGATTCTAGTTATTCTTAACACTTGAAATTCTAAGAAAAGTCTTTATATATGATAATGCAGAGGCTTTCCGAGATGAACGATTCTTTTGACGTGAAGTTTTTGTAATGTTGAGACATATGACGGAACAAAAAACTTAAATATTTTATATAAGTACCTTAAGTTTGGGTTTTCATTGTGCTTAGATAAATTATTCAAAGTATATTCAAAGGGAAAAAAGAGTCTTATTTAAACTGACAAAAAGATTGGGCAGAGTTCAATAATCTTAATTATAACTATAGTCGACCCGGCGGACTTCGTACTGCCTAACCTCTATGTTGCTAATGTATTATACTTATAAACCTTCCTCTGGAATCACCCTATATATTGAAAAAATCAAAATCAGTTGCATAGTTTTAAAGATTTAAGCATACATACATAGGGACAGACGCGGGAAGCGACTTTGTTTTATACTGTGTATTGAAGTTTTGCGCTGACACCGATATACCTATACCTTACGTTAACGAAGTATGTTTTTTTTTTTGTAAATTTTCAAAGGTCGTTGACTTAAAATATATAAAAATTAAAAAGCTGCTTGTTGCTGAATGCAATGAATTCGCTTTATTGTTTTTTTTTTTACACTGGATGTTATTTTCAGCTTTTCAGGATATTTCGTTACCTTTCAGTTGATCAGGCTATTTGAAATTGATCTAGTTTGGATGCAAGTCGGGCACGGCGGTTTCCAACCTCTCTGGTTGGGTGGGTATGAGATTCTCAAAATAACCAATCACAAGATTATCTCGATCACAATTCACGTATGATTACAATTCTCAACATAAAACTATTAATTAGTTACATAAATTTACTAAAGAAAATTAAAAAAAAAAAAAAAAAACTTGTCAACGCATGGTAATAAGCTTTGGTTTCTTTTGATAAAATTAAATTTATTTATTTTAATAAAATAAACCGGTCTCACAGCGGCCGTGGCTACGTGTAGATCATATTCGTAACTTACGATTACTAAGAAATCTGACTCTACAAGGCGCCTAGCACGTAGCACATATCATCACTAAGATTCGTGATCGATCAAGGGTTTCCGATTAAAAAAATACAGCTTTGTCCGCAAGCTAACTACATATTTCAATAAGGAAGAGTTTCCGCGCTAAAGAAAGTAAATTGGAATTTTATATTTTCATACATGAAATTCATTAGCTATTTTTAACCCCCGACAAAAAACACGAGGGGTGTTATAAGTTTAACGTGTGTATCTGTCGGTCTGTCTGTCTGTGATATAGAGCCTAAACGGATGAACCGATTTTCGTTAAGTTTTTTTCATCATAGATAATTTTAGCCCGAGTGTTCTTGAGTATATCTCATGAAGATCTGATCAGCCGTTTTGAAGATCACGGCTCGCTTTTCTAGGGGATCTAACTAGCTTCTTTATGTCCGATCGATTCGAAATTTGATACCGTGTTACTTCTATGATATTTAAAGTATATGGTAACGTGTACCATGATCTTTTAAAGATGATCAGCTCTAGTTCTAGTTTAGTTAATGAGAAGCCTGACTTGTTCGGGGGTTTATATATTTTTTTTTATTTGAGTTAAGTATTTCCTACATTTCCAGACTTTCCATATCTTGTATGTATCCTCCTCCGTGCAGCATGGGGCTGTCAGAAGACGTCTCCAAATCTCTGTCGGTCTTGAGTTTTGCTTGAGCCAGGTCCGTCGTTAGCTCGAGCAGCCTATCTGTTCCCATTGACTCGTGTATGTTATTGTAATAAAGATATTATTTATTTTGTAGGTATGTGTGGAATTATACCTAAAATTATTTTTTTCCTCGCGTGACGTGTCGAGATCAGCTGTCGACCAGCCGACCTCTCATTGTCAAGGTAAACATGACTTTGTATAAGTTGTATCATTGTATCTTTTACTAAAGTAGGTAAGGTAGGTAGGTACGTAGTTTACGTTACTTACCGGTTTTTATTAACAGATTTTTATGGTGCCGCAACATACCTACCTAGTTTTGTTGCAAAAAAAAGTGGGTATTGTGGCCTAAAATTTACTAAGCATGATTAAATCTAGTATCATTCAGGATTAGATTTTTAAATATTTTCCAATTTCGCCATGGTTTATAAGTTTTTTTTCGCTTTTGGCGCTAGTTCTTATAAGCTGTTATGTACGGATCTTATTTTCCATGTACAGTGGCGGACACGATCGGCGTAACACTTACGGTTTTTCTGTGTTGCAAAATAGCTCTTTTTCTCTCGTAATACAGTCTAGGGCTGACGAATCCATAGACAAATCTGTTACGGCCTCCTAGTCCGTGACTGCACCTTATCAAACTTAAGTGTGTTGTAACAATGGATCTTTGAACTTTTCATGTAGGCAGTGCAAGTATCGATTACAATCACCTTGCTCTACAAAATAAAAGTAGAGCACTTTTTGGTTCATATTAAAAACAGTTTTATTTTAAATCTATTATAAATTAAAATCTTAATCGTTTTCTTTGCATTTTAAATTATTAATGCATACGTGACTTCAAGCAGTGAACCAATGCATTTTGTGGGTATAATAGATTTTTAATTATTTAATTAGGTAGACAGCAGTTCTGTGAGAAGATGAGACATCCTATTTAATATTTTGTTCGTAAGTAGCAAGTAAGCAGTTATTTCGGAGTTTTAATACTTATCAGTACGTAATCATCAAGGTATAACTCTGTCCATCTGTCAGTCTAGCTTTCACTCCAAACAACTAAATCGATATTAAATGAAATTTGGTACAGAAATAGTCTAATACAAAGCTAGAGAAGGGACATCGGCTACTTTTTATCCCGAAAATAGCCCGGGAACGGATAATTAGGAATTCGCAATTTTTTTTTAATATTTGTAGGTACATTTTCTGAAAAAAATAACTAATGATTTAAGATTTATTACTTTAATTTAGGTAGGCACTTTATAGTCGATCTAATATTTCCGGCAACAATCTTGTTTTGCAAAGTCTGTCTAGGTCACAGCAACGGCCTTAATAAGTTTACTACAATAAGCGAGTAAGTAGCTATCCTTATAGATGCTACTTTAATTTATACCCATACAAAATACCGCTGCTAGGTATAAGGTTGTATATTGTAATACCAGAAAAGTAGGCAACTAGGCATTTAGTGACAGAAGCGTACCTACGTAACGTCATCACCATAAATTATCATCACGTGTGTGACTCACGTTACTTACGTTACGGTATAATTTAAAATAATAGAGTTTTTTTTATGTTAGTTCCTTTTAGAGCCTCAAATCCTACCTACCTCACACATAAATATTACTTACAATTTTTTTCTACCTTTACATACTGTCTTTGACCATAAAACAATACCAGCACTAATCGGTCACAGGTACTGGGGTCTGATAATTTAGTGAGCTTCATTGATGTGCTATAGCTCTCAGGCAGGTGACTGACGAAGCCAATTTTTGCAGCGCATTGGTGCAATCAAATTGGCCTGTAAATTATAAGGTGGTCGGGGTCTTGCTTGATGTCATCTCGTTTTTTATCGAGTTCGGCTCTTCATCTCCTCGCAAACTCAAAAACCTTAGTTCTCAAACCGTGAGAAGGTTTTTGAGTTTACAGGCCACTGTAAACAGCGGATGGGCCACATCCGCTGGCAGTGTGTCTTCCTATTATGACGGGTCTAGCTCACAATGCTTGATGACCATTCAGCTACACGGGTGGTCAATCCAGTTTAAGATATAACTCACATGCCGGCCGACCATACTTATAGTATCCTACTTCTTCGTCGTATCCTATAGTTATCCCCAATATCCCCGTCCTAGAACTAAAGTGCAAATTTTTGTTTGTTTTTTCTTACTTAATTTTTAAAATATCCATGTCCATGTGCTGCTGCTCCTTCTGTTTTCAAGACTATGTCTTTGATACAATATAGTTAATTGATTTCATGGTCTTGGGGATAGAGAGAGGAGTTAGTAACAATTTTATGTACTTAAGTATTTTAAGTAATAATTTCCAAGTAATAAGTTCCACTAGCGCCACTAACTTGGTTTTTACTATGTTCATGTTGTATCTCGGCAGGCATGACACAGGCATTAGCCTACTATGCCAGCCATTGTTATCCAAGTGTGTGCTTTAAAACGTGTTTTGTTCAATAAATGTTTTTTTTTTTTTTTTTAATTTATTTATTTACTTTTAGCTGGGACATAGAGCTTCAAGAATAATCCTTAGTTCCTCCGCGTTAGGCGGTCTTGAGCAACAGTAGTTACCTCGTCCCAGTTCAGTCCCACCCCACACTACCTATGCTTCTTGAACGTAAACCGTCGCCAGGTAGTCTTCGGGCAACGTCTTCTAAAGTCGTCTGCGTCTTTAGTAGGGTGCCACAATAGAGCTTGCATGGTCATCCAGTTTCGACTGAGAGAATCCAACGCCAATTTTAACCTCGGATTTCCTATTCATCGTACTACATATACATATAGATCCATATAGCAAGTCATACATTGTATTTTATTCAAGTGTATGATGCATATGGCAGCCTTTCGAGGTAAAGACAACGTCACGTGTATTGCAATGCACTTTACCAACTACTCGTGAGTTGTGGCTAATGACCGTAGTAACTGAACGCTAATTAACTTTACTGAAATGTACATACACGTGTTATACCCATGTTACGTGGGCTAGGTACTTAAAGTACTCTAAAAGTGATAATGCGCATAGAAATCTTCGTCACTGTTCGACTACGGTCGTATTCCTGAGCGTCGGCAGACGATATGTAGATACACATAGGTGGTTAAGTGAATTTTCTTCATGCGTAATTTAGTAGAATTATGTTTTTTGATGGGTGTTCCCGTGAAAACGACAAAATAAGCGAAGATCTGCATGCGCATTAATAAGTTTGGAGTACTGTACATAACGAAAGACCTTTAATTTATAGGAGATACAAAGTTGCCAGAGAGTAGACCTAAATAGCCACAATGACCGGTCTTGAGCGACCCTCATTCAGTATACCATTCGCAGCCTTCACCAGGTCTTCTGACCACCTTGTGGGGGTTCTGTCTACTCTGCTATGTGTTTTTAAAACTGGCGGGTTGCTTGAAGTGTAATAAAGTAAGATATAGTTACGCGATTGTCAAAAGAGCTTCCATTTATTACGACGAGCCTTGAACAAAATGAAACAAAGCAAGGCGACCCGCCGTTTGACCTCATCCGATACTAAATTATTAATAACTGGTCAAGTTTATATCAGGGACATGGTGTTTATAATAAACTAGTCGACCCGGCGAACTTCGTACCGCCTAAACTATCACTTTCATGCATGTGGATGTATTATACTTATAAACCTTCCTCTTGGATCACTCTATCTATTAAAAAGGACCGCATCTAAATCCGTTGCATAATTTTAAAGATATAAGCATACATAGGGACAGACGCGGGAAGCGACTTTGTTTTATACTATGTATTGATGATATAGCTCAACAGCTCAAACTCAACAAAGTACCATCGCCAGTATCTACAGATCATCTAACTATAGTAATATAGAGGAATGATTTGATTATAATAATAATAACGCATTACACTCAGAGCCCCTAACTAGGAAGGACCTGCATCTAGGGTGCCCGAAACATATACAGAGATGAACATTACACCCAGACCGGAAACAAACATCGATATTCATCATAACAATGTTCGCCCCGCCAGGAAATCGAACCCAGGTGCACACGCTTTTCTCAGTCCACAACACTGAAAAGTGACAACTGAGCTACGGTACAGTTGATTGTTTGGTAGAATCGATTATGCAACAAAACTATAATGGATCGATTTTAAATTTTCTTTCACCATTACGATTCTTTACTAACCCATCCCTATTGAACATTATTATATTAACAGAAATTCAAAAAGTACATAGGCTGTAATCAATTTCACCAATCAATACATAGTAGTAAGTATAAAATAAAGTTGCTTCCCGCGTCTGTCCCTATGTATGCTTAAATCTATAAATCTATGCAAAAGATTTCGGTGCGGTTTTTTTTTAATAGATAGAGTGAATTAGGAGGAAGGTTTATTAGTAGAATACATACACAAGATAGTAATAGGTAAGGCGGTACGAAGTTCGCCGGGTCGACTAGTTAATGAACGAAGTTCGCCGGTACAGCTACATTTGCAATGTGTGTAAATTTTATTGTAGGAACAGTAGCGGACTAGGAGGCCGTAACAGATTAGTCTATGGTTTCGTCAGCCTTATACTGTATTACCAAAGAACAAGAGCTATTTTCCAATACAGAAAAAACCGGAAGTGTTTCACCGACTCTGTCCGCCAATGTACGAAGTTCGGGTCAGTAGGTTAGTAAGGACTTAATATGTACATGACATAATAATATTAATAATAACTATACATAATATAAACTTCCTAGGTGTAACTGGATAGCCGCCAAGAGCCAGACATTGACCTAGAATCTATCTAGACGTGCGTGACTCCTAAACTCTTACCTATAAATAAAACGTAATATAATAAATACACGTAATTACTTAGGTTTATAAATGATAGTGTGGCACCATCTTCGCCTGTTTATAATTTTTCGGAAAACCTTTTATTACTTAATTTTTGTGTGATTGAGCAACAAACGTGTTATTTAAGTTGAGTCAATGCTGATGTTCGTCATGTTCGTGTTCGTATGTTCATTACCTTTTTTATTTCTCACTCATAATCATAAATAAGTTAGTATATAGGTATTGTCGTATTGTACAGTGGCGGTCTAGGAGGCCGTAACAGATTTCGTCAGCCTTGGACTGTATTGCAAAAGAACAACAGCTATTTTGCAATACAGAAAAACCGGAAGTGTTACGGCGACCTAGACCGCCACTGAACCTGTTCATTAATTCTGTACATTCCCTAAAAACCTTATTATATAAACCTTAAACCCACTTTATATACTTTTATGTTACCGTGTGTAAAGTTTTATCGAATTCTAATCAGTAGTTTTCCGTGAAAGTTAAATAACCCTCCCAAACATCTTAACATCCTCACAAACTTTCACATTTTATAATTTTTATTTGGAAGGACGTAAGTTTATGGTCATTATCATTTCATCAATACATAGTACAGTCAAGGACTAGGAGGCCGTAACAGATTTGTCTATGGTTTCGTCAGGCCTAGACTGTATTACCAAAGAACAAGAGCTATTTTTCAATACAGAAAAACCGGAAGTGTTACGCCGACCGTGTCCGCCACTGTACAAAACCAACTCGCTTCCCGCGTCGGTCCGTATGGTATGCTTATATCTTTAAAACTATGCAACGGATTTTGACGCTCATTAACACTACCGGCACTGACTGCAAATCAGCACTTTGGATTTACTTCACACCCATAGCAAGTGCTGAGGCAGTGCCCTTTGCAACAATGGCATAACACTACGTGTGATTTTTGTTCATTTTTTGTTTAAAAGTGTTAATGTTTGGCATAAACGTTTTTTTTCTTTTATTCTTTAAGAAGTAGAGTAGTTATCACTAGCTACAAGTAAAACAGACAACAGCTGTTCTTGGTGAGGCAAGGCAATTTAATTTTTCCAGTTTTATTTTTGCAAGGTGCATCCTCAGGTTTTCTATCCTACTTTAGTTTGCTTTACTGAAAAGAGATGAAGGTAATTTTACCGTAGTACAAGAGCAGGTGTAATTTTTATTTTTATTTGTTTTGCCCGTGACGGACGCCAACGACAACGCTGACCCTTTATTCTCAAAACAGTCTTTGTTTGCCTGGCTGGATCATCCTACCTACACGTAGGTATATTTTGTATCGAAATCAGACGTCTACCTACAATATTTTCCGACACGTCTGTAAAACTAAAAAAAAAATGTAGTGAAGTGTACAGTACAAACTCAAAAACTTTCTTATAGGAACATGGGGGTCAAATAAAAAAATAGGTAGGTATCATATACCCAGAGATATGGTATAATACATATACCTAGCAGGTATCTCAGATAGTTAAGTATGTACAATGACGGTCTAGGAGGCCGTAACAGATTGGTCTATGGGTTTCGTCAGCCTTAGACTGTATTGCCAAAGAACAAGAGCTTTTTTGCAATACAGAAAAACCGGAAGTGTAACGGCGAGCTAGACCTCCGCTGTACCTATATTATCAACACATTAGTTTTATCAGCCTGGGGTTTGGGTCATTCGTTGTTTGTACAAAGACAAATGAAACTTGTTTTTGAGGTTCGACCCATGTTTTTAGTAAAAAGCTTGGTAAATGTTATCACTCTTACTTTACCGGTTTGTCTTAAGCACCAGAATAAAAAGGAACAGCATACATTCTTAAAATATTATGCTACCTTTTTATTTAAAGTGATTATTATTTAAACTGAAAATAATAACTCACCAAAATAACTACCCCAGCCCCCACTCAAACCATGATAATGTAGGGCTCTGAGAAGGCCACAATTGGAAAAAATACTTTTTATACTAGCTCTACATCTAGGAGCATAATCAGTACAACAAACGCTTGATGAAAGAAAGAAGTTACTTTTTATGCGGCCTTATTACGGGACCTGCTCCTGCATCAACATAGATGGGTACCTGCTTGCTTATTTTAATAAAAGATATGTAAGGTTAGCAACAAAACTACTAATTAAAAATGCTGTTTAGCAGGATCTTCCAGTTTTAGCTAAATTGAATAAATCTTAAAGTAGGTAGGTAATCAAGTAGGTATTAAATACTTAATACATTTTAATTGATTAATAACTTTAATATGTCCATGACTGATTCAAATTTTATTTTACGGTAACTTAAGTAGCACCTACCTACTACTTTACACTATCTATGCAAATTCAATTTTTTTAACTATTCAAAATCAGAAAACACCTAAAATTTAACTCTTAGTAAGGAATGTTGGACGGGCAGCGAAAAGAAAAAGTGCGGGCACAAACTCAGAGTGGGTACTTAGGTACCTACCTACACAAGTGCTAAGTAGTGGTTATGTATGATACTACTCTCTCTTTACAAATACACAAATAAACCTAACTGTATACCGATTTATTCTCAAACAGCGTTTTAACACGAGTTATGTAAAATCTGCAAGTTAGTTCTGCATTAAACGTCTTAATCAATGACAGGCCAGTAATAAATAAAAGAAGTGCTTCAGCTCATCATATCGTACAAATTTTTTAAGGCAACATGGCCCTGAAATGTCAAAAAAATACCTATCAGCCAGCTGTCTCATCATGTCACACCTGGGTTCGATTCCCGGCGGGGCAAACATTGTTAGGATGAATATCGATGTTTGTTTCCGGGCTGGGCATAATGTTTGTGGTAATATGTTTCGGGCACCCTAGATACAGGTTCTTCCTAGTTAGGGGCTCTAAAATGTGATGCGTTACTTATTATGTATATTATTATAAGTAGGTATATTAACGCAGTCAGTTAATCCAATCGACGTATAGAACAGCTGTTTTTTTTACGTTTAGAATGGTGAGCTGCATCACCCTTATAAATAGTACCGTAGAGTGATATGGAGACTGAGGGTGGAGGTTGCCCAAGAAAGGAGCAAGTGGCGAGCTTTATTGCGACCCCTATGTATATACATATACCCGATTGGGATAAGAGGACATCTTCATCATGTAATATATCAGTGACTGAGAGTTGTTTAAAAAAAGTTACTAAGTACTTACCGATATTCAAATCCAATATAATTTTTTGGGTAAAATCACAGTCCACACACTTGGTTACTCACAAAAAACATCCACAAGGCAAGGTTAAAGACACAGCATAAAAATCAAGTCACACAAGTTTCAATAAGTAAAAAAAAAGTTTTTGCAGCAGTGAGGTTGAAAAGTTAAATTATTTTTGTCCGGTTGGCGCGTGCTACCGCTTCCAACATTAATGATTAAATGCGATATCGTATATTTTGTAGAGCTATCAAAGCTTGATCGCTGCATTTCGTTTTTGAGATAACGATATTATAAAGCTGAGTCGAGTTAAATTATTAATTTTAATGTCTTAGTGACCTAAGTAAAGTTGGATTAAAATGGATAAAGTCCAGCCTTAAAAAAAAAAAAATTTAACAAAAATATTATTTGATTTTACCTGTAGTTTTATTTAAAAAAATAAAAAAAACTCACATTTGCCAGGTTAACCCTTTCTTAAATTTATAATTTGTATTAGTTTTCTTAATTGGCCATACATTTTTTTACAAATTCCTCCTTCCCGATAAAAAGCCTATCGTTTTTAAACAAAATTATCCTTTATTCAAAAAATTCAATCCATAGAAACAATTTCACAGTACCACTTCTTTCTTAAGACTACTACTTATTATGTAATTAATTTTAAAGATTATGAAGATCAACACTTTAAAAATTACTTGCTATAGTAGCATAGTTAAAAAAAATACTTCTTAAGATAACAGTAAGTTTACTTTAATTTCATTGTTAAAGTGCCATGAAAGGCTGCATAAAAAATATTGTTTTTAGACTATCTGCTGTCAAAAACGAAGAACCTTCTTGAAGATGTTCCTCGATCGTACCTTTTTGGTAGCTTGTCATAAAAAGATGATTTAAAATTGGTATGAAAATAAAAATTATAATAAACTTGCTACTGCGACAAATGTTTTTAAAATAATGAAGCATACTGTAGTTTAAAAAATAACAAAAGAGCCTCTAAATTAAGAAGTGTGCTTACATCTATTATACTAAAATATCGTTTCTTACACTAAAATCACATTCATAGTCACATAAACATTTTATATAAAGATAAATGCTTTCGTTTCAATACGTTTTAAAAAAAATAGATCAGTCGAAACTTTGGCCATACAATTTAACTTTGGCAATAAGTAGTTTTAAATTCTTTTCATATCAAAACAAACAAGAAATAAGACCGCGAAAAGCGTCACTTTTCGTTCTCATAGCGTTTCTTGTGAACCTTTTTTGTCTGTAGATGACCGAAAGGATTTCTACTTTGCACGGCCTAATTACGGCCCCTATAAAAGCATATTAATCACTTTTAGTTAAAAATTAACAAAGAACAGATTTTGCAAAAATAATTAATAAAATTGAACAAACAAAAAAAAATCTCGCGCGACATTCAGAACATCAAACGAAAGAAAAATAGAAACTTACAAACTAGAATTAACATCGATTATAATTATTAATAGACATTCATAGACAGACCGACAACAATATAAATTTAAAACACAAATAACAAGAGATTCACGTATACACAATAGTTCTTCAAAATCGCCTTAATTTTCAGGCCTTTATTTTTTTTATTACAAGAATGCTAACAGTCTTTATTACATTACTAAAGAATAATACAAGCCAATAACAATCTTTCACAGCTATAAAAAAGGTAATAATTCGATTGACTGCTCCGTGGCTCAGTGTGGACTGAGACGCGGGTGCACCGGGTTCGATGCCCGGATTTTCGAACAACTTTCCCAAAGCAAAACGGGTCAAAATCTCAAAATCAAAATCAGCTGTCCCGTACATTTACCCCGTCAGCTGATCGAACCAATGTATTGAATTCTGATTTTGACCAATGTTGCTATGGGAAAGTTAGGTATGGTGAGTACAATTTACCCTTTGATTCATTACCGCCTTGTCACAAACGCCCAGTATATAAAAATGAATGAAAAAATATATAGCGGCCAGTATACGTCACATGCCGCTTAGAACATATCAAGACTAAATATGGCGGTAAAATAGAGATCAAGGTATCAAATTTAGATAATTCAGTAAAACACCCAAGAAAAAGTTTTTAAAAACGATTAACTCTTTAGTCTTTACCCAGAGCGGTGGGACACAATCTTAACTACTTACCTATTTAAAAAAGTTATATCTCGCAGCTTGCAAAGTGCCTGTTGAAACAATGTTTTTAACACGATATGTCATACATATGTTATACGTAGCATGCTTACTCCGCAAGAACAAATTCTTCTGAAATGCCATTAATTCCTAACAAACTATTTAATGAACTTGACTCCACTTCAGTGGAGCATTTTGCCAATTTCAAGTTCACAAATAGGCAACTTGTATCTGCATTCACTTCTACACTGAACTTAAACAACAACAGTTTACTTTAGACACAAGGATAGGCGATAAACTAGGCGGTCAGGTTTCTGAAATAAATTCGATCGAGTCGTAATTGTCATATACTGGGTGTTTCTGACAAGGCGGTAATAAATCAAAGCAGGGCTTCTGCTCACCATAACTAACAACTTTCCCAAAGCAACATAGGTCGAAATTTCAAAAAAAAAATAAACAGCTGGTATACATTGGTTCGATCAGCTGGCGGGCTCAATGTACGGGACAGCTGATTTATGTTTTGGTATTTCGACCCAGGTTGCTTTGGGAAAGTAGTTAGGTATGGTGAGCGGAATCCTTCCTTTGATTTATTACCGCCTTGTTAGACACCCGGTATATGTATAGTTGTCAAAGCGGCGATGGTTATCTAAGTCGATAACAAAACAATTACGAATTAATCGCTTTTAGTTAAGAAACTTGAGCCCTTGTTAGACAAGAAACTTACCCCCTATGAAATCTGTGAGGTAAATATTTAGCTTTTGGATTATTATTGAATCAGAGAACGACGTGGATTGATGTACTAAGTGATAAAGATTTTAATGTGTGTAGGTACGGCGATCTAGGAGGGCATAACAGATTTGTCTATGGTCTCATAAGCCCTAGACTGTATTACGTATTACCAAAGAACAAAATCTATTTTGTAATACAGAAACACCGGAAGTGTTACGCCGTGCTAGACCCGCTCTAACTAACCAAACCACAGAAGTACAGGTGGTGGTACAGTGTGCAGGCAGTTCTAGCTATGATTTTGTATGGATGGGCTAGCTAGTTAGTATCATTGTTCTACAGTGACGTACATAGGTATAATTTAAAAGAAATCTATGTTCCCCATAAGCATTCTCATTAACACTGCTAGTTGCATTCGCTCCCTGAAGTGTTCTCTTACGGCTGGCAGGAGTTCTTCCAGGCACCATGAGGCGGTCATCTTGAAACAAAATAAGAAAAGGTTAAACTTTTTTTTCCGCATAAGTTTTTCTGAACTGACTCGCTCCCTTATTTGATCAAAGTATAGCCTCCCCTTGGTCGTCTACGCCACACCTCGGAATATCGCGCTTAAGGCGGTAACTCACGGTATGGCGCGAAATTCAATTTTTTTCAGGTTTTTTAATTATTTTGGCGAAAGTATTCATTTTTAATAAAGTTTAAATGAATTCGCGTACGTGAAAACCTATTTCCCACATTGTGATATATCGTTTTTGAAAGACAGAGTTACCGATTTTGTGTATATTCAAGGAACTTGTTTTTTAGCCTTTTACCCCTTAGACACAAAATCTGTAGGTCTGTCTTCCAAAACAGTTGTATAACAATATGGGAGATGGTTTTTTACATACGCGAATTCATTTAAACTTTATTAAAAATGTATACTTTCACCAGAATAAATAAAAAACACGAAAAAATTTGAACTTCGCGCCATACCGAGAGTTACCACCTTAAAATGTCGTACCAAATAAACGAGTTGCATCGCGCACAGAAGAAGCTCGTGTACGTGCACGCGCGCCATGCTTGTGTGAGTGAGATGAGTCGCGGTACTTGTACTTAGAGGTGAGAATGACTGCTATTTTTCAATCGCATGCGATCGCTGTTATGCTATTTTCGAACAACTGCGATTTTAAACTGCGATCGCATTTTCGTTGTCGATCGCATGATATGCGATCCGGCAACGAAAATGCGATCGGCAACAAAAATGCGATCGAAGACGAAAACGCGATCCGTTGCCGGCGGCAACGAGAACGCGATCGTTGCCGACGGCAACGAAAACGCGATTGCAGTATACATTCGTTGAGAATAGCAATGCTATTCGTTGCCATGAAATAATGAGTGTTTTTAAATGCGATTGTAAATAACGACCACCTCTACTTGTACTAGCGGGAACTGAGAGGTGACCGAGCGCGGGGCCGCACTTGCTGCGGGAGGCAGGGAGTGTCCATAGTCCATACTGTACGTTGTACACTTTATTATCTAAAAATTATGCAATGGATTTTGATGCGTTTTTTTAATAGAGTGATTCAAAATGAAGGTTTATATTTTTATGTATAATACATGTACAACGTAATAGATAAGGCGGTACGAAGTTGGTCGGGTCGATTAGTCTTCTATAAAATTGGTAGTCAGTGCGTCGTTTCGTAGTCTTCAGTCATAAAAGACAGTGCAGAGACGTATCAGGTGGTCAAGCGGCGGGGAACAGGGGTGAATGGAGGCGGCTCCACCGACAAGAGCACAGCTCTTAAGAGAGCAGAAGAAGGAGGAAATAGATTCAATCAATCAGGATACAAATTACATTATGTTGGACAAAAGCGCAGATCACCAATAATTTTATAGGGAAAATTGCGAGGACATCCGGGTTTCAAGTGTCGTTCAACGCTTCAAGATCAAAACAAGGCTCACGGCAGTGCACGCGTCGTCGCCCGCCAGATATGAAACAAATCTCAAAAATCGCCTGTGCCAACGCGTCTCCGTAAACGGTCCCATACATTGCTATACGAATACGTTTGATTTAATCGCAACACGCCCCACACGACGCCCCGCGCAACGCCCCGCTTGCGCCTAAATGAGGCCTAAAAGTGGCCACTTTAGGCATCAAACCGTATATTTCTTAGATATTTAAACTGAAAGCTAAGCAGCAGTGCCTTCAAATATTAATAAGCAAGATTATCTAGTGCGTCATTGGCTCAAATTTTTGATTTCGGCCATGGTTTAGAAGTTTTTTTTTCGTGATTGGTGAAATAAGATACTATGTACAGTCACGGACTAGGAGGCCGTAACAGATTTGTCTATGGTTTCGTCAGCCCTAGACTGTATTACCAAAGAACAAGAGCTATTTTGCAATACAGAAAAACCGGAAGTGTTACGCCGATCGTGTCCGCCACTGTACTGTGCCTAAATGCCAAAAAAAAATTAAGTGAGGTCTAAAAGCAATGAGGTTTACCTTTTGTGTATGAAAAATCTTACCTTTCAACATCCTTTGGTAGTACATGAAATGTTAGGTTTGGATCACTTGGTTTGTTTAAAAAATAAAGCTATGAATTATATACAGGGTGTTTCTGACAAGGCGGTAATAAATCAAAGGAGGGATTCTGCTCACCATACCTAACAACTTTCCCAAAGCAACATGTGTCGAAATCTCAAAACAAAAATCAGCCGTCTCGTACATTGACCCCGTCAGCTGATCGAACCAATGTATGGAACAGCTGTTACTTTTTTTGAGATATTGACCCATGTTGCTTTGGGAAAGTTGTTAGTTATGGTGAGCAGAATCCCTCCTTTGATTTATTACCGCCTAGTCAGAAACACCCAGTATATATGTTATACTTGTGTTTTTACTATATTTATTTGGGCTGCCTACTACATTGATATCAAAATGCATTTATCAATATTTATATTTATATTTACCGGAAAAAAAAGTAATTTTTAACCGACTTATGTATGTAACCGTATGTTTGTCCGCGATTATCCATCCGCATCAATATCGATTCAGCCAAACGTGAGATAATCGCGGACAAACATACCTACATACACGTCAAACTGATAACCTCCTTTTTTGAAGTCGGTTAAAATTACTTTTTTTCCGGTCACCACATATCAGGAGAAGGGCTTTAATTCTTTCATTTTTTGTTAGATTCCTTATACTTTGTAGGTTTAACTTACGGAAAGAAAAATGAAGAAAGTTAAACAGAATAGACAGTAATAAATTAAAATGGCTTGCCTAATTCGGTCTTGCATTTGGTCACTCAATGGCGGTCGACGAAACGAAGTTCTGCTAGTACCTGATATAAATATTATTATATTCCATATTGTTCTGTATAGCCTTAAATTTTTATATGGTAAAATGAAAATGTTGTTTTTACTAACTTCCCCTCCATTTTTCCACACTTTCTCAACTTTTAATAATAAATATAATAATAATTTATTTATATAAAGATAACAGAGATCCACGTGTTAGTATAACTTTAAACCTTCGCTGGACTACTAAGAATATTTTAAATCCAAAATCAGCTAAATCGGCCCGGTCGTTCTCGAGTTTTAGCGAGACTGACGAACCACAATTAATTTTCTATGTATAGTAGATAGTAGGAGGTCAGGTACCTTGTCGCGCGCGTGCGCGGCGCCGGCCAGGTGGCGGCGCAGCGCGCCCCAGCCCGCCTCCAGCTGGTTGCAGAACCCGCAGTGGAAGACGCCGGGCCGCACCTGCCAACATCATCATTATGTCAGACGAAACACCTTCGCTGCACGAGGGAGGTTTTGGGGGGAAATAAAAAGAAGATGTCGGGCTTTTGTTTCTTAGTTTTCTAAATTAGTTTTTCGTGGCTATTATTGTGCTAGTGAGGTGGAATTAGTGTTATAATGTGCCCTTTATGGAAAATTGTGTAGCAAAATGAGAAATAAAGGAAGGCGCTCCCGAATAATTCTGATCGATGTCCCTCGAAAACTTCCGTGTGAACATTGGAGTGCGAGACCACCCTCGCAATTCAATGGGTTAGGTTAGGAACCTAGGTTAAGGAAAACAAAGAATAAACTACAGAAGACTTGATTATTAAGAAATAAACTACTGAAGACTTGGCTGTATGGACTAAGTTCCTTTGCCTGCCCAGAATGGGCGAATTTAATCAACAACAAAAAACTTCGCTGCACGACAATGGCTAATGCTGACATTCACTGCCAGTGTTTGGAGGCTACTCGCTCGCTTAGTAATACATTTGACTAAACTATTATTATTTATAGGGGGCAAATCGGTCAAAAGCAGAATCCGTCATATGTAGAATCTGTCTAACATAGAATAATGGGACGACATACCCTTGACGTAGAACTAGTACACTCCTTAACTCACCTCCCGGACGAACTCGTCGTCCAGGCCCAGCACGACGGGCGCGCTCTCCATGGCGCGCGCGTGCTTGCGGCTCTGGCCGTGCTCCTCCACCTCGCCCGCAGACAGACTGACAACATTCGCATATTATAATAATAACAATCACACTCAAAGCCCCTAACTAGGAAGATCTTGTACTAGGACGCCCGAAACACATATACAGACGAACAATACACCCAGATATGGAAACAAACATCAATCGATATTCATCATCACTATGTTCGCCCCGCCGGGAATCTAACCCAGTGCACACGCGTCTCAGTCCACATCACTGCACATAATCTCACGCCTATATTCCCCGGAGGGTTAAGGCAGGCGTAGCTACCAAGGGGCTAACTGGGGCACTGCTCCGGGGCCCAAAAGCTCAAGGGGCCCCTCAGACTATGACTTACTAACTATTAATTAAACTAGTTAAAATTTCTTCCGAATATAAATAAACAATATTGCTGGTAACGTCTTTAATAATGGCAACATTTGAAGAAATACAGGACAATTCCTAACAACTGGCGCGCAGATAAAATAGCGGTCTGGAGGTTTAAGTTTGGAAAGAAATAATACAGGGGAATACCCAAAAAATTAAAGAAAGAAAAAACGTTTATTATTGCCACATCGACACACGACATAAATGTAAAAGAAAAAAAAAGATATATAAAAGCATGCTTGCACATAAACACTAGAAATAAAGCAAGATTCTAAAGTACGACAAACAATTTTAAACAAATAAAATGAGTTCACTATTCTAAACAGGTGAATAATGTGTGTCCCTGCAGCAATTAATAGGCACTGGCTCAGCATATTGCTGAGAGCTTGCGCCCACAGCGCTGATTTTCAGCCAGCACCATACCCAGGTGGGCACGGAACATCATCGGGCGGCTATCATTACAGTCTTTTTACCTATCTTTTTGTACATGCTAATCGGT
The DNA here is from genome assembly GCA_951802225.1 of Euspilapteryx auroguttella. Classification (NCBI taxonomy): domain Eukaryota; kingdom Metazoa; phylum Arthropoda; class Insecta; order Lepidoptera; family Gracillariidae; genus Euspilapteryx; species Euspilapteryx auroguttella. The sequence continues at coordinate 5,365,054 of OX637663.1, read as the reverse complement.
GGTTTAGTAAAAATAATAAAATGAATGCAAAAAAAAAACTGATAAGATAGCGGTCTGGAGGTTAGTAATAAATTTCAAAATAACAAACTCACCCCTTCTCACAAACATGGCACCGGAATCTGTTCACATCATTCCTTGTCACCATTAAAAGAGACAAAAGGCTTATGGCAAACTTTTCATTGACTACGGCTGTCTCCTTCCAGTTAGAACGGTGTACCACCACAGTGTCAGCAAAGTCTTCCATCCTCTGCGTCCTATACTGTGGAGACGCTGGCCTCATGTCAGCTACACTTGGCTGGTTGTTTGAGCACTTAGACTTGTGCAAGTTCCCGTTTACGTGCTCCTTCATGCTTTTCAATGAAGCCGGGACTTTAGTATCGCAGATTCTACAGAAAGCCTTGTTGAAATCCTTGTTGTATGTCAGGTTGTTTTCCAAAGCGTAATTTGCTGGATCTTCTATTTCTTCATCGCATTTCTGTTCTTTTTGTTTCTTTGGGGCTTTCTCAGGTTTTTTTGTTTCAACTATAGCTGTTGCTGTTTCGGTTATGTCTTCGTCAACTGATGGTGTTTCTTCAATCTCTTCTGGGGCTACCTCTTCTGGGGCTACCTCATCTAGGGCTAAATCTTCTGAGGCTACCTCTTTTGGGGCTACTACTTCTTCTGGGGCTACCTCTTCTGGGGCTACCTCTTCTGGGGCTTCCTCCTCTGGGGCTACCTCATCTAGGGCTAAATCTTCTGGGGCTACCTCTTCTGGGGCTACCTCTTCTGCGACTTTTTCTTCAACTTTCTTACAGACAGATTCAGACCAAGCCTTCATGAGAGTATCGTCTATGTATTTCGGGTATTTCTCAGCAACATCTTTTTTCTCATTGTGTTCTTTGATATGAGTTTCAATATCTTCAAAAACATAGTTGATAGTTAGAGAGCATTTCTTGCAAAAAGCCTTATCCGAGATAAGATCTATGAGAACTTGATTCTTTAGGAATGACTTGATCGAGTCTAGGATCTTAGTTTTGTTAGCTTCTGCATCAAAAACCTTAGCTTTCTCGTTTCCAGTAGATTTGGGTTCAGTTTTTTTGGCCTCTTTTTTAGTAGTTTCAGGCACTGATTGATCAGTACGTTTTTTATCTGATTTATCAGTAGCTTTCTCAACTGTTTTATCAGTAGGTTTCTCAACTGTTTTATCAGAAGCTTTCTCAACTGTTTTATCAGCAGCTTTCTCAACTGTTTTATCAGTAGCTTTCTCAACTGTTTTATCAGTAGCTTTCTCAACTGTTTTATCAGTAGGTTTCTCAACTGTTTTATCAGTAGGTTTCTCAACTGTTTTATCAGTAGGTTTCTCGACTGATTTATCAGTACATTTCTCAACAGATTTAGCAGCAGGTTTATCAGTAGCTTTTGCTTCTGAATTTGCACCTTTCTTGTTTTCTTTATATTCAAATTCCTTTTTCATCGCCTTGTTCCTATTTCGATGCATCCTTTCCAAGGTCAAATGGTGCTCATGATTCACATGTGTGGCAGCCGACTCTCCAGATATTTTCCATTCACATAAAAAGCAGAATGCACTTTCACCTTCTACTTTTATAAAATGTTTAGTGCCCAGAACTTTGTCTATATTGGCTGTGAACTCCTTTGGGATTTCTTTTTTCTTTTTCTTTTGAGATTCATTTTCTTTACTTGTTTGAGGTTTTTTGTTATCATCTTTTGTAGATGCTTCTTGAGGCTTTGATTCCGTTTTAGAAACTTTTGCTATAGCTCCAGTCTTGACCTCTTTAGTCTCAGGGTTGGCATTTTTAGTGCTTGATTTGGAAGGTTGACATTGGTTCTTTACCTGTGACATATTCGGGTCGACATTTTCGTCTGAAGTTTGCTTGAAAGCTCGCCTCAATTTGCGACATTCTAGATATTTTTTCTTGTGCTCTTGAGTGTCGAAATGCGTGGGAAGGGCACTGGCCAGGACAATAGAGTTGCAAGTCAGGCATTGGTAGGTAGAGTCGTCGATCTGTAGCATAAAAAATAATCAGTATCGATTGCGTTTATACTCACAATCTTCTTTAGAGACCAACAATAACAGGTCGTAGCTGAGACAAAAAAAAAATGAAAAAAGTTGGTAACGACACTTGACCAGAACTAGATTTCCATACAAAATACATGGTAGTAGAAGTCAACAATGAGCCGATATGGCCTCTTACTCAAATCAAAAAGTTGTCTCATTTGTGGTCTCTTTTCTAACTCGTGGGGATAAATGTAGACTTAAAGTCTAATTCCCACACTTCGTTTGTCTTGTGCATACAAAGTCTATGATTACAGTAATTACACCCAAATTAATAATTGCAAATTAATAAACGCATGCAGATCTTCGCTAATTGTCGTTTTCACGGAAACACTAATTAAAAAACCTATTTTCTAATTTCACTAAATAACGCATGAAGAATAAGCACTTAACCATCTTTCTTCCGACGCTCGGGAATACGAACTTTGTTGAACAGAAACGACGATTTCTATGCGCATTATCACTTTTGGAGTACTTATTTTAGTAAATCAATTATTGCTGTTTATTTACACAACTCCTAATTACCTTCCTAGACAAGCTGTTGTCTCCTCCAATCTGCACTTTGCTCTGTATAATCTTGAGTATATGCTGTGTCCCGCTCTTGTGTATACTTTTGTCATCATACTCCATGTCGCAGACCACGCACGTGTCTTCCACGAATCCATTCCAAGTTCCCTCATCTATTAGCAGATCGTCGAAGGCTATAACAGCGTTACGAACCCATTTTAGGAAGCTGTGGATAGAGATTGTTTGGTTTTATCTAAAGCCTTTCATCGGACGATTTCGAGTGTGTTCAATTTAATTATCAGGTCAGTGAGTCTCCTGAGATAAATACAAAAACTTGTTTTAAAGTTTATTCTAGTTCTGTATACCTAATTAGAAAGATTCTGATAATATACAGAGTTTACCATAATCATCATCATCTCTTCGACCGAAGCCTCTGATATTGACCAGATTTAGTTTTCCATCTGTCTCCATATGTCTTTGAACTAGCGTCCTTTATTAAATTCAAGCTTACTGATTATTTTTTTTGGATTAACATAATATTCGAATACTTGGAAATTCAGTATTCGAATATGTACTTCATTCCAATTCAGTATTCGAATAATTCAAATATTAGTTTGCAATCCCTAGTCCTTTTATTTATTTACAAGCTATCCCGGCTTACTTCGTTACGCCATAGAATATAGATACTTCTGCAGACTTGGCTCTATAGACTATGTTCTTTTGCCTGCCCAGAATAGGCAAATAAAAAACATACAACAACAACAAACTCCTGTCAAAATAATTATGTAAACAACGGAAAAAATATTGCACCTTGGGTTACATTATTTGAGTTTAAGTAAGGATCCCTACTTTTTTGTTAATTTAATATAGCCTATGACACTCGGGGATAGTGGAGCTTCCTACCAGTGAAAAAATTTTTTAAATCGGTTCATTATTTACGGAGCCTATTCGTTACAAACAAACAAACAAATCTTTCCTCTTTATAATATTGGTATAGATTTAAGGCTGGGAAACTCCTAACGAGTTCCCTGCAGCCCCGAGGGGAGCCGCCATGTCTAGTCCTTTTTTTATTTTTATTTAAGGCTGGTAAACTCCTAACGAGTACCCTGCAGCCCCGGGGGGAGCCGTTATGTGGGGTTCGCACCCACTAAAACCCCGCCGGTGTCCTTCTCGGCTGTTAGCACAATTAGCAATCCCTAGTCCTGCCCTAACTCAAACTATGTGTTTTCTAGAGTTTAAGGTTTGCATACCTTGGTTTGCTAGTCCTTTCGGAACCATCGCTCTTATTAAAAATGTGCTCATCATCTGCCCGGTGTAGAGTGACCTTGGTCATGGTCGTCAGGTACACGTTGCAGTGCTCGCAGTAGTATCCTTTGTTGACCTAAAAAAAAAACAGTTATTAAAACTTAAGAGGCATAGCACAGCTAAAGTAGCGCCACCCGCAAAAAAATAAAAGAAAATCTTCTTAACAAAGGCAAAATATCAAAAATGATATACTGATTGTTGCCAAAAGTGGCCGTTTTTAGCAACACTCAGTAGCTAAAAGCGATATTGATGGAATAGAATGAGCATGCGTTCAGTTGATGTAAATGCCTTGTTACTGAAATATTATGGATGAAAATTCGTAGGTCTTAAAAGATGAATACCATTTTATTTGTATTTTGTTGGTGCATCTTATAGAGGTAGAGGCTCTTGAGTGTGTGATACGTTTCAATCAATACATAGTATAAAACAAAGTCGCTTCCCGCATCTGTTCTTTATATGCATAAATCTTTAAAACTATGCATCGGATTATAATGCGGTTTTTTAATATTTATAAGAGTGGTTCAAATAGAAGGTTCATATGTAAAATACATACAGAACATAGTGAAAGGTAATGCGGTACGAAGTTCGCCGGGCCGACTTGTTTACTAAATAAATGTATTTATAACTCCGAAGCGCAGTAGCAAGGACAAGGACAGGACAAACAGGTTTAAAAAATATGAATCGCAAGATTAAAGAGTCACATAGTGCACTTTAAAATAAACTCAATTTGTTTAACTGTTTTTTAAGAATATTAGCCTTAGAGCATTTATCCAATGTTGGTTTATTTCTCTGAGTCTATTATAGCCTACGTCACTTATGATAGTGTAGCTTAGCTTCCCAGCAGAGAAATATTTTTTCAAAACGGGTTAGAAGTAACGGAGCCTATTCAATGCAAACGAACACACAAACAATAAAATCTTACCAGTTTATAATATTGGTACTTAAATGTATGTATGTATGTAAAAATGCAGACACGCCATTTATTATCAGCTCGCCACAGCCAGACTTCCTATTATAATAATAATTTAACATAACTATAAATAAGTATAATAAATAATATTGCAAGTCAAAACAATGAGTTCAGTTCAGAGCTTTTCGCTCCATTGTGTTTTGGTAAGATTAATGAAACAAACTCTATACTAGTCGACCAGACGAACTTCGTACAGTAGCAGTCTAGGTCGGCGTAACACTTCCAGTTTTTCTGTATTCCTAAATAGCTCTTGTTCTTATACTAGTCGACCAGACGAACTTCTCACAGTGGCGGTCTAGGTCGGCGTAACACTTCCCGTTTTTCTGTATTCCAAATCTTGTTCTTTGGTAATATAGTCTAGGGCGCATGAGACCATAGACAAATCGGTTACACCTCCTAGACCGCCACTGTACCACCTTACAACTTGCAATAGAAATTAACACAATATAAAATTATAGGATAATGTGATCTTATTATAATCTCTAATCTGCCATAATCAAATCATCATCAAAACGCCCACTGCTGGACACAGGCCTCCCCAGAAATCGCCGCAACATCCTCACAAATTTATGCATTAATTAAACACTAGTCGACCCGGCGAACTTTGTACCGCCTATCCTATTACTATATTTTGCATGTATTAAACTTTAAACCTTCCTCTTGAATAGCTCTATCTATTAAAAAAAACTGCATCAAAATCCGTTGCATAGTTTTAAAGATATAAGCATACATAATTTTATCCTTAAATATGACAAACAGGAAGTTTCTGATAAGGCAGATATAAATTAATGGAGCCAGAAACACCCTAAAGACAAATACTAAAGACAAAACTAAATCAGTTGATTTATTGTAGCTTAATCTCCAGAAGTGTAAAAAATTACACTGTTCCATTAAAACCTGTTTTAGTTCCATTGTAGAGGATTTTGAAATTATACACAACTTACCAAATAAAATGGGTGCAAAACTTGGCTAAGCATTGGACACTTCTAAATACCCAGATAAATGCATGAAAAAGGCAGGACAATGAAGGGTAAATCTTACTCTAATTTATTTTATGTAAAGCTTTTATTTTTTTTAAGTGAATTAAGTTTTTTAAATGTTTCTTTGGACTTGAAAGGAGTCCTTAATTGCTATACCCCTGCCAGGTTGCTAAGTCTTTGTTCTCTGTACTTAATTTAGGACCTCTTTTTACACACTTACCATATAATTCATAAAGATACAGTAGGTTTGAAGAAGCTTTACTGGAGGTCAACTTTCTGGTTTGTTGTATGGTAAAACCGTGACATCCAGTCTAAATTGATGTATGTCAAATAACTCATTAACTTTTTATGAATAACAGGGTTAGTTTGCAATAAACATCATGTATCTTACAAATGGCCAAGTTTTATATAGATAAACACAAGACACATCTTTATTTGTGCACTCAACACATACAATAACAACTTACAGATAAGGCATTTATAGCAAAAAATAATAAAATTTACAAACTTGTACTTAACAAGTGTGTTGTGGCCTTGTGGCTGAAAATGGCTTGACTTACAATTAAGTAACTAAAATGATTCTGAGAAATAGGTACTTTACCTTTCTTATATGGTCTTCAGGGCAGGATGCCACATACGGAGCCTTCTCAATATTCTTCTTGTGTATCGGCTTAACAATATGTGCATTAGCATCATCTTCAGACCTCAACAAAAACTCGCAGGCCAGGCAGTAAAAGTCTACTGTACCCTGGAGGATGCTGTTCTTGCATAACTTGGACCACATTCTGTAGTTGGCAGTGCCACTGCTCCTTGCTTAGGAAGTAAAGAAAATGACAAAAAGGATCCTAATTCTGTGTTTATATTGGTATTGATATGGGCCCAGACAAGATAATTTAAGTGACTAGAGGTACTAAGAATCAATTATAGAGTATTTGAACAGGGATTAAAATAGTTCTCAATGTCATTAAAAAGATCAATGATTCTCTTTTTTATCTTGATGGAGGGTAGCTCAGTGGCCGAATGTCTGAGTTTGTTCAGGGGATTTGGTCGGTGGGTCGTTATATTTACCCGTTCATAACTGAATACCTAGTTATTTATTTTATTAAAAAAACTTACCGGTCACCTTTGCCCGATCCTTCTTCTGTTTTGTAGTTATTTATTCACCTCAATAAAACAATAAACTTATAGTGATCGATTAGTTACGTTACCTATCAGCTGACACAAAGAAAGTAAAACAATACCATTTAGGAAATGGCTGGCTTACTGGGATGTACTAAATTGAATATTATTGTATTTCTGAGCTTGCAAAAATCTCCGCAGCCGCAATAAAATGTATAGGTAGATAGGTAGGTATTAAAAAATCCCCGCGGGGGCGCGGGCGGCCGGATGTCGGGATCTCGGATTTAACCAACCATAGACAGTGTTGCCGTTTAACTTAATAACATTTTTTGTCACGTCATTTAACTAAATGGGGTTGTACAGTGGCGGACATGGTCGGCGTAACACTTCCGGTTTTTCTGTATTGCAAAATAGCTCTTGTTCTTTGGGAATACAGTCTAGGGCTGACGAAACCATAGACAAATCTGTTACGGCCTCCTAGTCCGTGATTGACAGTCACGGACTAGGAGGCCGTAACAGATTTGTCTATGGTTTTGTCAGCCCAAAGAACAAGAGCTATTTTGCAATACAGAAAAACCGGAAGTGTTACGCCGATCATGTCCGCCACTGTACACGGAAAACTGAAAACTTTTTGTAGATGACGCTCTGTATGTTTGACCCTTAACAAACAAGTGAAATACAATAACTAGGCATTTTTTGTGTTTGTCGACGTTATTATATTGTACTAGAGGCTGCTACGCGGTTTCACTCGCGCAGATTTCTCATAAACACAAAAATTAAGTTTTTTCCGTTCCCATGGGAATTTCAAAAAATCCTTTCTTAGTGCTCACCTACACTCCCTAAGGAACCTACGTGCAAAATTTCAGCCCGCTACGCCCAGTAGTTTTGGCTCTGCGTTGTCTGTCAGTCAGTCAGTCAGTCTCAGTCAGTCAGTCAGTCAGTAACGGAAGAGTTTTATATATATTGATTATATTGTATCATATGAAACGAATAAGAAAACATAGTTACAAGAAGAAATTAATGAATGAATGAATGAAATTTTTACGTGACAAAAACGCGAACTTTGTGAGCAAGTAAACAATGGGTAAACTTTAGTTAATGTAAGCTAGGAGTATTTTCTTGTCATTATCTCAAGTTCACATTTAATTACAAAGGTGTATGGACACAAATTCATACGAATGAACCATTTTAAATATAAAAATGAATTGCAAAATGTGTTGGTAAGCGCATATCAAAACAACGCCTGGACCTATTTTAGTAATTTTTTTTTTTTAAATGTTCGTTGAAGTCCAAGGATGGTTTTTCGTCGAGAAAAGTTCGAACAATTACCGGGAAACCAACATAGGTATATGTTAGGCGGTACGAAGTTCGTCGGGTCGACTAGTTTTAAATAACTTTGCAAGTAAAACAAAATATTAACCTAAAAACAATATAATGGTCATCTCAAGATGGGTCAGAAAACCTTGTGCGAGGACTGCAGACCTCCTAAACAGCGATAAGATATATATTAAGAACAAACCTGTAGTAGAACTAAGACTTCGGTATTTTAGTTGGCGGATTGTGGTGGTGGTATGGTAGGTAACCCTGTAATTATTGTAACTCTATTATTTCACAAACTTAGGGGATTTAAGGGGATGATCCAAAATTTAAAAAATATGACTATTAAAACTTGTAAAATATTCACTACCGTAATATAAACTAAACTATAATGAAAGAAATAAGTACCTGTTTATTCAAATTAATAATAGTATAAATAAATAATTATATTAAAAATCTTTGTCCCAATTTTCTTCGTCCTGCAGGCCTGAAGCAATCGAAGATCCCCCTTTTTGTAATTGTAAGCAGGGCCAGGTACAAATTGCTAATTTTTGTGCTGCAATAGAACAAACAATATCCATAAGAGACATGAATCATCAACATGAGACATTGATTTCGATCCAAATCATTTGCTATATCTAACAAGCTTACCTCTTTTCTTTTCACTTCCGTAAATATTTTCTGTAAGATCCATATTATGTTGCCCATCGCCAGTCTGTCCCTCAAATCCCCACAAGTATTTATTCAGAGGTATCGTGTTAATGCCACAATCTTTTTTGGTCTGCAAACATTTGTCTCGGGGTTGCACCGTTTGGCAGTGGATCTCAGATCTTAGGTGACTGTAGTCAGTTTGTGTAGAATGCGTGCGACAGTTTACAATAGTTGCCTGAAAACGTTTAAAACAAGCATAAGAAATATATATATTTTACATAATAACAGGATTTATATCTCGCTACGACATCTTACCCATTGGCAAGCGCGTTTTTTCAATTCCCACATATTCCAAGTGTAGTTTTTCTCAATGTGCTCCTCAATTGGATGCACTTCTGTCTGTATGTCTTTATTTGACACCTTCACTGTAATCATTTAATATTGTTTGTGTAAGTTTTGCTATTACCCTTTTAGTTGTACAGTGGCGGACTAGGAGGCCGTAACAGATTTGTCTATGGTTTCGTCAGCCCTTTTTTTTTTTTTTAGGCGGGGAAACTCGTAACGAGTACCCTGCGACCCCGGGGGGAGTCGCAGGGTTATGTGGGGTTCGCACCCACTAAAACCCCGCCGGTGTCCATCTCGGCTGTTGGCAAGGGGGTCACGGGTGATCTTTCGATCGTTATGTTCAACTCCGCGACCCCCTCCAGCACTGGCTGTTTAGCCTCTTCACGGGGGGACAAGTGATGGTAGTCCCCCCTGAGCGCGGAAGGCTCTTCCTACACTCGACGACGGAATCGGGACACCGCGTTCCGCCGTCCTTCTCGGGGCCGTTATATGACTACACGAGGCCCCCGCCTCGTGCACCCAACGACCCCGGGGTCCCCTCTTAGTCGCCTCTTACGACAGGCAGGGGATACCTCAGTCCTATTCTTCGGCCCGGTACTGCAGGGCGTAGTCGACTGCAGGGCCCTAGTCTGTATTACCAAAGAACAAGAGCTATTTTGCTATACAAAAAAAACGGAAGTGTTACGCCGACCGTGTCCGCCACTGTACTTGCTGTATTGGTTCTAAGCACATTAAAATATTGGGTAAGTAAGTATAGTCATTTAAAAAGAGATTGTAGCTATTTATTGCTTTTTGAGTGCTAATAAAATAAAAAATAGCATATTAAAAATGCTGAAGCACTTACATTTTTTTTCATATTTTATGACAAGGGTCTCTATGTTTTTGGCATTGTAAACATCAATATTAAGAAGGTTGATCAAGTGGGGATTGTTTCTAGCGTAGTCCAGTACCTCGTTAGTGTATCTAAGATAAAAAAGCAATTAATATATTTTTTGTTGTTATCTATGTTTTTTAATGTTATTTACATTATTGATTTTTTAATTACTTATTTACCTTTGAGGATCTTTGCTGAATTTGGCAGCCATTCTAACATTACAGAAACCAAACCTTTGATCCTTAGACTTAATCATTCCCATTTTTATATTACTTGGTACGAGAGCGCCCACACACAGACACAATGCGCAGAAGCCGAGATACTGTAGAAGCAACACCAATTATGTTATTGAAACCACACTTTTTTTTACTATATTTAAAACAGGCAGCCTTATAGGTATTCCATATATCCAGCAATTCATATTCCAGTAATTCATCATATTGCAATGATAAATGCGTTTCTCTCTTTGTCATATCCAACAATGGTGAATCCTATTAATGTATTTAGCCTACCTATCTGATGGATGAATAGAACTTTAGGTACGAATAATAAAAAAAAAAGAATTAGATGCAAACCTGCACATGAGCGCCTTTTATCGATATGAAACTGTCATTATAAGCAACATAGTTCTTCAACGAGCTAAGAGATAGTCTTTCTTCAAGACTGACCTGACTCTTCATTCTCTCTTGGTCAGTCAGTACTACTTTGTCTTTCAACATCTTATCCACGATGTTCGGCTGTATCTTTATTTGATCTTGGATATTCGATAGGATTCCCATTAGCCTGTTTACTGTTGATACGAGATACATCTCGTTTTGCATCGCACGCCATATATTCCATAATTTGGTGAAAAGAGGCTATAGAAAAATAGTAATAATGTGGGTTTATGTTAGTTTAAGATTTAAGTATCAATAAAAAAATAAAACTTACAAAAACCGTATCAACTGGCACAGCTGCTTTATATTTAACAGCTAAATGCAGTTCTTCAAGAGCTTGCTTAAATTTATCAACATACAACTGTCCATTGTGCGCCATAGTTTCAACATCAGATAGCAATTTCCGTATAAAGACTTCATATTGTCGGTAAAATGCTAGCAACTCAAATACTTTTTTGTAATCTTCACTGAAAAAGTATAGATTTCATAATTTAGCTAAAGCAAAAATACTATGTACAGTCTAGATTGTTAAACAGTTAACTACATTTATTTCATAAGTTATTAAATCAGGTGTTTCACGTCCGCTAAAGACTACTCTAAACTATTTTATGATCTCTACGTATCTATCGTTATTATTTTTATTCATAATGTTATTATGTTGCGTTACTAATTAAAATACAATATTAGCTTACGCATTCAAGTCCGTTCCCATTTTCAAATTAACATTAATATTTCCAGTCTCTTCCTGAATTTTAACTTTATCTTCTATAGCTGATGTAAGAGTGTTAACACGCTGCATTATTGCCATTAGAGAATTTGACAGCAAAGCTAGACAAGCTTTCCCAGCATCTACTAAGTTGAAAGGCACTGAAAAGAAATTTTATCAATGTTGTAATTAATATATACTATTTATAAAGAAAAAAATATTGTAAAAACTACATCCTAGAGTTTAAAATAGTTTTGTTCTTCTTCTACATATTACTAAAAATCATCATCATAATCTTAGCCGAAAGACGAATGTAAGGTGATGCTTAGGCAAAATGCTCGTTCATTAATAATATCTTCACTTACAATCAGGAATACCATCGCCACCTTTCTTGCAGTCCCTGTTAAACAATCTCACTCCTGAAACGATGCTGGTAAGTTCCGACAGTTGTATGAGTTTATCCGGTCTTGGCATTGACACAAAAACTTTTAAATCATCCATTGAGAAAACACTTTCGAGTGCAGCCATACCCTCTTTTAAAGTCTGGTGGGATAATCAAATTATATCATTAAGTTTATCAGAGCAATTAAAAAAATTTTATCTTTTGCAACCGATATAAAGCTTACCATGATGATCCCTGGATTTCCTAGACCACTGGATAAAATTATAAAAATTGAGATCTTTCTAAAAAGTTTTTTGAATACAGCCTCATCGTCTACATCAGGGTCAGCCTCCAAGATCTCAGTTACCAATGGTCGTAGGCAGTTTTCAATTGAATCCAGGTGTTTGTCGATCAGTCTTTGAAGTTTGTCGTAATTTGTCTGCATAGTGTGTTGCATTTTAAGAGTGCTTAAAGAAGTCTCTGCGCCTATAGTAATAAAACGTTTTAGTATAGGACGGAAAATGGGATTTAACACGTACAATCGTACATACATACATGCAAGGCGAATGCTATATCATGCTTGATGTGTAGATCACGTCATGATTCACGTAAGTACTTTTTCAGGTAACTTCTTAAGTTCTAATTCATCTATTTCTGATTATTATATAGTTATATCCAAACCTCAAGCACTTTCGTATTATAACTTAGGTAAATAGTAAAAAGTCGGAAAGGATGTATGTCAAATTTGTAATGTTAAATCTAAATCTTACCATACTGGGTATTTCTGACAAAGGCAGCTATAAATCAAAGGAGACATTCAGCTCACCATACGTAATAACTTTTGCTACAATTACAATCTCAATTTTTTTTTTGTTCGATCAGCTGACGGGCTTATTGTACGGGACTGGACAGCTGATGTATAACCACCTTGAAAGAAACACTTTAATATACTTACGGGTCAGCATAGAAACGCATTCTTTAACGAAATACTCCAAATTATTCCGATTTAAAGTTTTATTAAATAGTTTCCCATACTTTGGATTTAGAAGTAGCAATTCGATAAGATAAGCAACGAAGTCAGTATCAACGATGCAATTTTGTGCCTGGCATTCTCTTGTTACTTCACTGGCTATATTTTTTATAACGTTCTCGTTGCACGCCATTTAATGTAAAATCTTATGAAATAAATGGTAAAACTATGAAAATAAAACAAGTTTTGCGGACCCCTTATAAAATATTATTTGGAAAGTTTGAAGTTTGATCGAATAACCAGAGAGAAGGTAAATCACTACTTTTTACGGTTTCCGGTCAATAGACAATTTAGAGTAGCCGACAAAGTCGGCTTTTCGTCCCCCACTCAACCCAACTTATCGCAATGTGTTTGGGCCTCGTTTTGGGCTTTTGATTGATAGGGGGATTTTAAGAGATTGACAGTTTTACTTTGGCAGATCGGTCAATCTGTCTGTTAATTTCAGTTACTCAGTTATTCCGCGAAGAGCCTGTGTTGTGGTGGTCGCTTGGCTTCGTTTCGAATTATAATCTATAGTTGAAAACAAAATGTAAAGTATATTTCTTGCCTGAGAAACTATGTCACAAAGACTCCGTGTTTCTGTGAAAATGCTTTTGTGTCCCAGTGCCTATGTTCTGTGCTTGTGTTCTGTGTTTATCTTGATCTTTACAAAGGACTGCGTCGATGCTCAGCTTACAAGTAAGTGGCACTGCATCTTTTTCTCTAATATTTGTTTGGGTCTGAACTGCTTTGATATTCCTGCCATGATACCTTATTTAGCTCTCTATAATGCTCAAACATTTATTTTCTTAAAATCGTCCCACTGACCCTAAAACGACCCACCGACCCAAAACTATTTTCATTACTTCACTATCTATACTTTTGGTTTCAAAACAAAACCCCTGAATTTGTATTGTATTTTTTCCTAGTGGGCACGCTGCGGCTTTGCCAGCACCGTGTCACTTAAAACATCGAATTTTCAATTTTCCCGTAGGAATTTCGGGATCAAAAGTAGCCTATGTCCTTTTAAGGCTCTAGACTATCCGCATACAAAATTTTGTTTAAAATATGTTCTGTAGTTTTGTTGTGAAAGGGAGACAGACAGACAAGAGTTACTTTCGCAGTATAATATTAGAATGGACATTGGAAATCCTTATCTTACATTAAAAATCATTGACAGCTTACTTAAAAATCTTAGTTTGCCACTATTTAAGCCTCTCAGTGATATAAGTTGTATTTATTTAAGAGCAGAATGCTTAGTATTCTTTTGTTATCTGCTAAATGATGTAAGTACTATCGGTATTTGAAACACCTTTACACCCTAAGGGCCATATTACTTTAATACTGGTCAACCACCCACCAATTTTATTCTACCAAAACTACCAATAACGTGAAAGCTCTAGATGTGTCCCATTGTTAAGTTTTACAGCAACCAGATGTTCGTAAGTGCCACATTCTCAATTCAATTTTTTTGTCCATTTTGGGATAACATTTTGGTTCAAACGAATTTGTTTGAAAGTGTAAATAGGCCGCGATTGTCAATAGTACCTCTTAGCATACTGCAAGACTTTGTGCAGAATATTGACTAATATTCACATATTTCAGTTTCAATATCAAGTCTGTAGATTTCTCTGATTAATAGATTAATTATTCATTGAAGATTACAAATATTTTATGGGACCATACTCAACCTGAAATTATTTTTTAGGGTCTACCAACAGCGGTCATTCGTTACAATTATGTGCAAGCAGTTCTGAATTATAGCAATTGCATTGCGCTATGTAAATTGGCTATACATATATACAAAGCTTTCTTTTTTATTATCAGATTATATTGCATACTTACTGCAAAAAAAGCTTTTGTTGTTCTATATTTTTTGTGTTAATGTTTGTTTTAAAATCAAAATTAGAATCAATTCATAGAAATGCTGTGTTCGTTATTTTGTCAGGCTTCATAAAAGCTTAGCATTAAAAATGCATATGTTACGGTAAATGTGAATAATGCGGTAATTATGCATAATAACCGGTTATTATTAATAATTCCCGGCACTTTCGGTAAATGTAATAAAAACCACTGAATTAATCACATTTACCGGTAATTATTAATAATTCCCAGTCCCCATTAGTAAATGTAATAAAATACGTTTATAGTTATCAGTTTTGAGTGTTTATTTTAAGCTAAGAAAAGAAAATTGTTTAGAAATTTTTTGTAAAAATGTTAATGAACAAAATTTTTAGACAACAAAATGAAATAAAAAAACGCTGCAACTCGTCGTATTTCACTCTTCTCAACTCTATTGTGTTTATTGAATAAAAATAAAATCATTTTTAAACTCTTATTATTATAATAATAACTCTTAAGAATAGAATTAACGAATAATCAGTCAAAAATTGGTAGAACTAAAATAATGAAAATCAGTAAAACAATAATATAAGCGCTCAAACAGACGACGCCGCCGCACCGCCGCCGCCGCGCATTTAATGCAAATTTTATCGTTCCACTGTACTCTTGTTAGTAACACCATGGACCTAATTATCACGAGAGGACTGTGTTCATTGCCAAAAAAATCGGATAATTCTCAAGAAAAAACGAATGCGCAAAAAGAGCGAAAACATTTAGCAAAATGGTTTCCCACCTCCACAACCTGCGGCGCCACTTTCTATGCGACAAAAAACAAATGCTCCATCTAGTTGATTGTCTATTTGCAAAATGTTTTTCCTGTTGGCGACTGGATGGCGCATTTGTTTTTTTTTCGCATATAAAGTGGCGCCGCAGGTTGTGGAGGTGGGAAATAGAGCTTTCTTGCGAATAACGCGATTTTGTTTAGCCATGAACAGTTCTGAACATCGCACATGACGTCGTCGCGGCGGTGCGGCGGCGGCGCGGTGGCAGCGCAGGTGTCGGCGTCGTTTGTTTGAGCGCTTTCGTAGAGCGAATAAAAAAAAAAAAAAAATTAAACACTTCAGAAAAGAATTAACGAATAATCAGCCAAAAATTTGTAAAACTTAAACAATTAAAATAAGTAAATTAATTATCTAGGGATTCGGTGCGCGAATATAATAAAAAAAAGAGAATTTAAACTCTTATGATTAGAATTAACGCATTCAGTCAAAAATTAGTAAAACCGTAAAACTAAAACAATGAAAATCAGAATAACAATAATTTTGGGGATTTGGTGAGCAAATGAAATAAAAATAATAATTTAAACTCTTATTAATAGAATTAACGAGTAATCAGTCAAAAATTTTTAAAAATAAAACAATGAAAAACAATAATGTACGATATTCTGTGAGCGAATATAAAAAAAAAAAAATTATCAACTATTTTAGAGCTGATCATCTTCAAACGGCAGATCAGGTCATGGTCACCTTACCATATACTTTCAAAATCATTGAAGTAACACTGTACCAAATTTTAAATCGATAGGACAAATGGAAGGTAGTTAGATCCTCTCACCCATTATACAAGAGCTGATCATATTCAAACGGCCGATCAGGTCATGGTTACCTTACCATTTATTTATTTATTCGTATGGCTGCACTGAATACGCTAGTACTATGCTAGTACTAGCATGTCAAAGGCAAATGTCCAGGTTTCTTAGCCAGTTGGCTGCGTCGGCCGTAAGAGTGACGAAGTCATCAGCGTCGCCGGGGTAAGCTCGCCGGGGGCAGTCGCGCGCGATGTGCTCCACGGTCTGGAACTCCGCGCCACAGTCGCAGCGGGGGGACTCGGTCCAGCCGCACATGTGCTTGTACTGCGCGCTTCGCCCATGGCCCGTACGGATCCTGTTTAGGGTGCACCACTGGCGGCGAGGTAGCTCAGCGCCCGGGAGCGATTCGCCAGACCTTACCATATACTTTCAATATCATTGAAGTAACACTGTACCAAATTTTAAATCGGTAGGACAAATGGAAGGTAGTTAGATCCTCTCATCCATTATTCAAGAGCTGATCATCTTCAAACGGCCGATCAGGTCATGGTTACCTTACCATATACTTTCAATCATGAGATCAGATCAGATCTTCAAGAGACATGGCTAAGAACACTCGGGCTGAAATTATCTATGATACAAAAAAACTAAACGAAAATCGATTCAGCCGTTTGAACTCTACGATGCCACTGATAGCATCCCTCTGATGTTTTCGTCCGGGGCTAAAAATAAAGTAGCATCGAATTATCGGAAAACTGATATTGTAGATAATATCGCAGCTAATATATTAAATCGAAATCAAACACACAGATATTATAGAATACTTATCAAATATTTACCTCCTAAAAATAACTCGTTAAAAATATCGATATTGGAACCACCTTGCATCTCTATGTAGGTGCCTAGCTAGGGAGCTAGGGCCCTACGTAGGGAGCTAGGGCGGTCGGGACCGCCTAGCCGCCTGGCGGTAGGGTCCTTACTCCAAATATGTTATTACACTACCTCGCCACTACCAGTCGGGAGCTAGGCGTCAGCCAATATAATAGGGGCTTTAAGCTTGTGTCAACATTTACCTCGGTTGCATGGAAATTATGCATAATTACCGGTCAATGTGAATAATTTATCACATTGACCACGTGCGTTGGTAATTATTAATAATAACCGGTAATTATGCATAATTCCCGATTATTCACATTTACCTTAACACATACACAGAATGCAATCCTGACATATGTATTTGTTTTTGTCTGTCACATTGCTATTGCTAATGCTACTTCACAGTTACATTGTCCCTTTGTTCTTCACTTGTTAGGATTGCATTCTCTGAACAGGTGGTCTCTAAAAATAAATTTCAGAGAAATGCAAATATTTATTCCGGAACCATTGATTTATTGTTTGACCTTAAGTTTGGTACTATTTGTCTTACTGTGCCTTAAGTCTGGTCAGTTCATGTTTTTAGAGTGCAGAGTTGACCTTGATTTAATTGAGATGATTGTTTTCCTATTTTAATAAATATAAATAACTTTGGTTACTTGATAAAGGCAATACCTACCAAGTTGGTGTGGTGTGGGATCAGGCGACCATTGTCGTAAGGCAAGGCAAGCATTTGTTTGCCTGAGCCAATTGGTGGACACCCTGAACTACCTCGCCTCTAGCAGTATAGGATACTTTACGAAATAAGGTATCAATATTAATAAGATTAGTCTAATTGACTTTCAATAAGCAATATCTTGTATCCTATATTGAATAAATCATTTTTACTTTTACTTACTTTTATCATTCAACCGGGTCATTTTCATTTACAAATGTAAGAGTGTGACTGATTATTTTCTATGATTTTTTATACTGAATTATTTTATTTTATTTACTCACATACTTCTAAAATGTTATATCTACGCGTGCATGCATGTTTGATACAATGTAGGCCCTAAAATAAATTAATTTTAATTTAAAAATACCCTCGAAAATCACGTTACGTGGCTGTGACCAACCCAGTTTTAGAGGTTTGAGCTTCTGTATCATAAATAAAATGGTTTCCTATACAGGTTTAGTTGAAAGGCACACTTTCTTGTATGCATAATTAATATTTTAACGTGATTATTGCGTATTAAATCCATTTCTAATTTAAGATATGGACTGGAGAACTTTGTGATCAGTTTTTGGCGTCACTTACGTGTGCACATTTGTAACGAATAAATAATATAGTAATTTTTGGATTGTGAGTACTGGCAGCACTACATGTTTTTTAAACCGACGCCATTTTCTATCTCAGCTTTTTTTCTGAAGTGAGCATCTAAGCGGTAAGTAAAAAATATTTTTATTTATTTTCTTCTTCAAGTTTGGCGAGCATGATGCATCATTTACGTGCTGAAGGTCATTCACTTACTAAGCGTCGATGGAGCTTGTTATAAATATAAATTTTTGGCGCTTTTGTTAAATATATTGTAAAACAAAGCTGTGCCTGGCAGGTTGAGTTTTTGGTTATGTTTTTGATGACACGTTACTCAAACATCTATTACGTGGACATCCACTACGTGGATTTTTGTGCCCACGTAAATGACAATCAAGACACGTAGGTGATCATTTATCAAAACTGTTTAATTATTTTCAGATAAACCATGAATAAAGTAAAGAAAACTGCCGAAAAACGCAAGAAAAAAAAAGAAAGAAGCTGAAAAATGAAGGCGGGAAAGAATAAAAGCAGATCCAGTTAAATATGAGGTGCATAAAGCCAAAGAAAGAGAGCGTCAAAGAAAAAGGAAACAAGACAAGAAAAGTTTGAGTATTAATGAATTTACATCTCGAGAACAAAGACTCCGACGAAAAAAGAGGCAAGAACGTGCCAAAGTGTACCGAGAGGACAAAAAAAAACGGACTTTTCTTCAACAAAGATTCCGAGAAGAATCTCCACCGACTGCTTTTTTTTCTTGTGTTCTAATCTGCGATCGGTCGTAAGACCATAAGCGGATCTGTTGCATGTTAAATGGCTTATGGAGGGAAGTGTTCAGTGCCACTTCTACCCCTTTAAAGGACACCCTTTCTCTTCAGTCGCCGCTCGGTGCGCGAATTGTGAAGTAGTTGAGTTGCGACAGGATTTGGGTGGTGAGTTAAGCGTTCAGCATATATTTTCTTCATCTGCTCTACTTCAGCTGCGACAGTCGGCATATTGAGATAGCTATGGATTTCATAATACCTTGTAAACCAGGGGCCATTGACAATTGTCCTCAGTATGTTGTTTTTGACCCTCTGGAGGCAGAGGATGTTGTTGTTGCTAGCTGTTCCCCATAGCTGTTCACCATATGTGCATATGGGTTTAAGAATACTTTTATAGATAAGTAATTGGTTACCTCCACCGACTGATGACGAAATTTTAAGAAATGTCGACATACCTGATGATAAAAGACCAGAATCAAGATCTAGTTCACATAGTTCTTCTTCAGTTTTAACGGATGACAGCAGACAAAAAAGACAGGACAGAAGATAGCAAAAAGAAACAGAACTATATAAGATATCATAATCCAAAAACAAAAAAGCCTTAGAAGATATGAAGAAAAAGCTGCATGTAACAAAGGTGCAATTGAAACCCCTAAAACAAACTACAAAAACTACTGAGCAAATCCCATCAAAACTCAACGCGCGGCAGAAAATAATGTTGCAGGAGAACCAAAAAAGCAAAATTAGCATCCAGTATTTTACATTGAAACATTTACTCAATAAATCTTTTAACCATAAAACATTAGTTTCTTCAACATTAGTTAGGAAAACTCACTTACATGCATCAAAATCATTAACGTGTCACATGAAAATCATTTACGTGGTGACCTGTCAATTACGTGGATCAAATACATTTTCAAATCGGTTTTTCTAGCATACCTGAAAGTTTCAAGCTCAGCCACACATACAAGCAGGCTTCTATTTTGACTTTCTATCGAATAAAAAATCTTTTTTTTTTTTTTGAATTATTGAGTACCTGAAACACTTGAAATGAAAATGACCCCATAGTATTATAATGAAATAGAATACCGTATCATATTGTAATTTAGAATGTTATGATATTACATTAAATAATTTTCCTGTAAAAGCGTCATATCACCGACGGACGTCCGCCGGCGGAGTTTGAAACTGACCTCCATAATGCTACTACTCACTCATCTCATTGTTCCAACTGTCCAGCCTTAACTCACTAATTTGAGCCCACCTTTTATTTTATTTTTATTTCTGAAACAGGCTGGCAATTATTCTAGCAAGATAAACTTTTTGTAGTTTTTAAATTATTGAGATTTGCTTGCACAATAATATTTTCGATTTAAAATTTATTAAGAAATTGCTCTAGGTCATATCATAATATTGTTGTTCGTAGGTCATAAAGTCTGAAAGTGGTATTTATTTTGTGAATGGCAAGTACGGACACACCAAACCAACAACTTAACCACCTCTTAGGTCAGGCTTGGGATGTATTTTCAGCCAAATGAAAGGCAGCTTCGGCTTCGGACTTTAATAAAAAAGGGCTCTGCTGACTTGGTCTTCAACAATGCTCCCAACGGTTACCTCATGAGGATTTTTGACATCCAGAATATCTAATCAAAGTTAAATGTCTCTAATCTCTGATCCAACGATTATCTCGCGGTGACGATCAAGATCACTGCGTCAAATGATTGTTTTAGCAAATATTATCACGTAGACCTACTGTAGACCGTTAACGATTCATGATTTGACGTGACGTTTGATATTCAGAACGCGTTTGGCGGATGTAGGTCCATGCGCGAAAGACGTTTCATTCAAATTTGAAGGAATCACTAGCCTATCGGACTCTTTCCGGAGTCATCGGAACTCTGGAATGTATGCCTAAAACATTTGGAGGGCTGCTTTCGTTTTTAGGGTTCCACTATCAAACGAAAGGAACCCTATTAGAAAGTACTTTCTAGTAAGTCTGTGTCGCCGTAATCGATATTGCAGTTTTGATAAAAAAAAGGATAAATTTACCTATTTTAGTTACCTCTGTCACGAAACGTTAAATCACGTTAAAGTAATGAACTATGAATGTTTTTTTTTTCGTTTCTCAAAACTTAAGTATTGTAATTCTGCTAACAATCGATCCTAATCCAGAAAATATGTTATCTGTCAAAAATATTTTAAAATTGTTAAGCATACCGTAAGTTTACATTTGCAGTGCTACACATTCCTTACAGTACTACAGTTTTTGATCACTTGTTAGAAAATTGTGCTAAACTTTTATGTATATTACTAAATCCATATTCATTAAGGAAATGTGTTCGCAATATCTGTGACAGGATATTGAAATGCTCTCCTAATGCAAAGCAAGTATTATTGTTTCCAGGCTGAATCAGACACTGCTTCCGATCGGCTGAGTCACCCACGATCGCTACGACTAGCTAGTTAGAATATCAGTAAAACAGATATAAATAAAAAAAATACATTAAATAATGGAAATCGTAAAAAAAAGTAGTTTCAACTTAGCCTTAGATTTTAGCACTTCCATGTCCATAGAACGGACCCTTTCTTTTTGGTAGATGGCACAAATTAAGTATTTCGGCTGTGACGATAAAAACACATTGCCAAATTACAATTTTAAGTAAGGCGTTTAAAATTAAGTTGACTAGCGCGAAATTATTTTCTAGGTTAATGTTAAAACTGAGTTAATTACGACAAACAGTTAAGTAAGAGCAAGGAAACTCAATAAAATGGAATATTAAGACAATTCGATATTGCAATCAATATTATGTCAGGTGCAATATGGGTGCGATCTACGCATTCATATCATAGCTGTTTTGCATACTGCCTGCAAAAACAACCAACGTGTGAAATTTCATTTCTTATTTTTCTTGACGTCAGAAAGAAACAGTTCTTTCTGACGTCAAGTAGACAACGTGTTTGAAACAATGAAATAGTTAGGATTGATTAGGGCTTTGTGTGACGAAGGTATACTATACGATGTCAATAAAAATAAAATAGTAAGTATCATAGAAAATCTCATTTACTAAGTACGAATTGCTTGGCATCTGTCGGGCCCAATTTGTAATCTGGTGTCAAATTTGCATTGAAATTTTCATCTGGCAAAGTGTGATTAATAAGAAAAAACTTTTTTACCAGAATGCAATTGGTGCTGAACGCAACATAATTCTAGGTAATAACTAAAGCTAGTAAATTTCTAACTAAAGTACTAACATTGTGAGACCAGACCAGCCCAGCCTGTTCCCAAATGCCCATTAGTAAATTGGTGTCGAAGTGCTATTGAACAGCTAACTAATTAGGATTTTGTACTAAATTTCAGCACTCCCCCAATTTGACTGGAGTGTCGAAAGATTATCTTTGTTGCTTCTGCGCACGCAAATGTCAATATCTACTAATTACATGAATAGTCAAACTTTGAATATACCTTGTTAATATTATTATTTTCTTGATTTTTTTTTAAGTTTTTAGCAAGTATTTCTCACAGGAATGTCGTTTTTGAATGGTTTTCGGAATTTTGTACCAAATTTTTCTGTTTGTTGTCTGCTTAGTTCGAAATTTGATCAGTTTTTGACAAAATTTTATTGTTACGTATCATATTTTGTAAATTATTGCCAATAAACTTAATAAAGTCTCTTAAACATAACAAGAAATCAATAAACACCATTCTTGAAAGTCACTTTTCGGTAAAATTTTACAGTTTCAGTATGTAATATAAGTCATTGTATTACTAACGTGTTTAATGACCACTCGGGCATAAAATAGTCGTCAACGAATTGGCCAACTGCCAATATTCGCTATTTCAAATGCCGAATAAAAAAGGTAACAATGCGGTCCCAAAATAATTAAGTTCATTGAACTGGGAATTATTTTATGAAAACTGTGAAAAATATATTTTACTAGCTGACACGGCAAACATCGCACCGCCTTGCGTTCTGAATTTCTGAAAAAAAATTATAGCCTATGTCACCAGGGGATCGTGTAGCTTCCCAACAGTGTTTTTTTTTAAATCAGTTTTGTACTTTTTCATGCAAACAAGCACGCAACTCTTTACAGGTAATACAGGTTAGATAGCTATTAGCTTATTCCATTTTTATTGGTTGTTTAGTTAAAAGATCTCAATTAAGTATTTTTTGTGGCTTTAGGCATCGGTTTGATGTTAAGTTATCAATCAACAACTTAAAAAACACATTTTTAATTACTAAAAGATTCGTCTCCAATGAAATTTAATTGCTATTCTCTACAAACAAACAATTACCAAAAGGCAAATAAATCTGTAAGTAGAACCCTCTTAATATTATAATCGGAAATGACGTCACGAGTGAAGACGTGCTGTGGTTGTGATGTGGGGAAGTTATTATTCCCATAGCAAGCAACCGAGCTAAGAATAACCCAGCCATTTATGATTGATCCTTGATAAATTATAAGGGCAATAGTAGCGTTTGCCAATTCAATGGCGGGCGGGTTGGCGATCGCAGTATTGGCTCTTCAAGTATTCCAACGAAAGACCGGCTGCTGCTGCTCGTGATTCGGGTGTTCCATTAGTCGCCCTTTACGACACCCATAGAGAAGTGGTGGTTGTATTCTATTCCGCCACCCCTTCTCTATGGCTACGGCTAGCTCTGCTCATTTTGTGAGTACTTCTTCTTCTTTCTTATCTTCTAACAAGTTTTGAGTATTGGAGATTAAATTCCCTCTAAAATCTGTTCATACAGCACGATATGCTTAAAGGAGAAAGCTCAACTGTAATTGGTTTTCCAAAACCACTGTGTGACGAAGCGACTGTGGTGTGGCTGGCTCTTACATTTTTTTTCTTGAACGCTTTTAGGCAAGGCAGCTTTGAGTGCTGACACAAAGTAACATGTGAGTATTTAATGTAAAGCAAACTGGCTTAACACGGAAATGTCTGATAACTTGTAAATCTTGCAAAGCGTTAGGTTGTTATTTAATGCCATTTTGGTATCTGTATTTAATTAAATTATCAATCGACATTTTAAACATACATAATTACGGTAAGTAAAACACGTCGTACTTTTAGAAAAATGTACAGTAATTTGTAAAATGATATTGAATTTTGCTATGTTTTGGTAGAACCTAGTAGTATCCTACTACTGCTGCTACTTTCAGACTAGAATTTAAAAAAAAGATATAAACTGAATAAAATGCATAAGAACATTATCAACTCCTAATATACGTCGCACATACCCTCATAAAAGTTACTGGCAGCCTATAGTAATAAACATTTTCAAAAAAAGAATCATTATGCTCACACGCACATGTTTCAAATTTCGATCACGCCCTACGCCCTACCCTAAGCGGATATGCTGCCCTAACCTCTACTTTTTCTAAATAATTTAAGCCCGGACACTTTAAATATTGAGTAATGTTAAACTTGGCCTTTCACTCAGTCCCTAGTTAAAAGAGAGGACTTTAAGCCGACCTTAGATTCAAGTCATTATCCACCCCGTCCCACTGCTGAACACGGGTCTCTGTTTTGAGAACAGGGTCTAAGTGGGGTGGGTAAGAGATGGCATAATGATCAGGTACGCTTGGTGCAAGTTAGAATGTATCCTGATCCATGTTTTCACAATTATTTTCGGTGTTATCGTTTCTCGTTTTAGCAGTTTCTTTTTTTAGTAAAAAATTAACTAGAAGGTGGCTGTGCACAACCGCAGGGTGCAATGTCTGGCTGGCCACAACAAAAAGGTGTGGTAAAAAAAACAAGGGTGTGTAAAAAAACAAAGCACGTGCTAAACCGGCTGTTTAAACATTCAAACGTGGAACAGTTTCTCGTTATGAAAACAAATCTTTTTTCATAACAAACATGGCCGCTTTAAAATGTTATTAGAATCTTATTGTTAGTTTTAACAATTGTTCTATATTTACACTCATTTTGTTAAATTATTCAGACTTGTTTCAATATGTCATATAGAGTATAATTATACATTTTTAAATAAGTATAGGTTCCAATTAATAGTAAACTAGAAGCTAATAGGTAGGTATGGTACTAAGGTAGCTCCCGACATGACAAAATGTTACTAGCTCTAATAACAAGCCTTCCTCAGCAACTCGTAAATGTCACTTTTTTATGACACTGCCGCCATTGCGCCGCCCCGGTCTAGCCGTCGCCTGTCGTTATACGAACTCGGCATTTTTATTGGCAATTGCTCCTACCGTCGTCGTCGTGATCACAGAACTAATAATTCTTATGATTAGAGTAAGTGTAACTAAAGTAGAGCAAGTCAATAGTAAAGCTATTTTAATGCTTGTATTTTAACTCAGTCGACTTCACAATGTGATGTGTGTGACTACAAGACTCAGTTTCTTACTCTTACTCAAAAAATTAATATAATACGTGTTTTTAAATAACTCAAACGCTCAGACATCCACTCTTCTATCAGTATCAATCAGTTTCTCAAGTAGAAAAAAATATTCCAATTAAAACATAATCAATATTTTAGAAGATATTCGTTAGATTTCAGCCATTGAAGTTTTTTCAGTAGACTTTTTTTGGTATAATGTATTTAGGTAAAGGCTCTGATATATAATAAGGACAAAAAAGAAACGGCTCTACGGCCTCCCGAACGAAGTTTTCTCTCATTTTGCGTACGTATAAAAAACAAGTAAACATTTTGACCATGAAAAATAAAACAATGAAGGAAATTACCTAAATTAGCAACAATTTAGACGTTCTAACCTCCGACACAGTCTGGCCTGGAAGGAGTTTAGTGAACCTACTTAGGTCATACTTGCGTCATTTAGCACTTTGCCTTGTTGTGAGGCTAGACTGGGAGGACTTTACCCTTCTGTTTACCCGAGACAATGATGACGCTATCGAACAGTAAAGATGGAATTACTAACATTATTTTACCCTTTAAAAAGTTTGCCACAATGTGTCAAGTGCCGTAAAAATAGAACAACGAAAGAAAAATGCGACACAAAAATCTAGAAATTTAAAAGTGGCAACGATGTATGGAAATTTGTCGAATTTTCGAAATTAGCCATACAGTGTTGCCAATTTTTAATTTATAGATTTTTGTGTCGCACTGTATGTTTGTAAAATTTTACCTCCCGTGTAAGTAAAACCTTTTACGGATTTACCACAAAACAGTTAGACCATGGTCCCAAATCATAAGGCTAGGATTAACTTACGAATTTGTTTTTTTTTTTAATTACGAATTTGTTTTTGTAGTTGTGACTAAAGTTTGTATGTCAATTACTAGATGAATATCACGAAATGCAGACTTAGCGTCTGGATGTGAACACAATAATTATGACAGGTTGTTGACAATAATGATATAATTGCAAATGGCGGTTGTGGAAGATTATTATCTTAGGCGAGAGGAATATCGCAGTTAGCGTTGCTGGGTTATAATTTTCTCGAATATCATGTGCATGTAGCGCAAAATCACGGCTATTTCTTGGAGTTTTTGGGATATTTTTTTTTTAAATATCTACTTAGTTCTCCTCGTTTTATCTAAAACTTCAGGGATAGTACATTTCGCTTTAGGGAGTGAATGGGAGATATGGCGAATATTCAAATTAAACACAATCGCAATTATATTTTTTAGTGCAAAAACCTCCCTCTATTTTTTTAAGATTATTTCTTTCAAGAAGTACCTGTGAGCAAATCAATAAGTTGTAGGTACTGACACTGTAGTGGTCTCGTGGCTATCTCTTCCTGTTTCTGCAGTTATTGACCAAACATTTCGTTATCATCCTCTGGGTCTGGGATTAATGTTATATTATGATAGTAAACCTACAACTAAACTATGAAACAGGTAGTGTGGTTCGTGAAAGCCCACACCTACGCAACGTCTGTCGTATTCGATGCGTGACGCGAACTATTGTCAGGGCAACACAATTTGAGAATTAATCATGCTGCTGCTATGCTGACTCGGTTTTTATAGTATTTTTATGTCCTACAGGTCATTCCTCTGTTCACATTGTTATTGTTGCTTTGTCTCTACAAGGTTTTTTTTAAATTACCAGCAATAGTTAACGCCGCTGTCGATTTAAAAAACATACGTTTTGTTTTTGATCCCTGTATTGTTTTTTCTATTTATTATTAAAACACCGTAAAGGTCCAAAGCAAATCTGGTGATGCGTGTCGAAAAAAAAAATTAGTGATTAGACTGCGGCTTAATCTGGTAACAAGATCTATAATATTCAAAATAGTAAGTATTTATTTTATTTATTAAACATAGGTTTGCTAGATATGACGTCGAGACGTCGTCTAGAGTCTCGACATTATCACTGTACATTACTTTATAACTATAATGTACCTGAATAATCCTTTTTTTTAACATCTTTTTGAATTATATATTTGTATATTCTAAAATATTACTGTTTTTTTTGAGGAATGAAATCAAAATTTAACCTCTGCCTTGAAATATGTAACCAAACGAATACAGGAAGTCGCTTTAAGGTCAATAGTTAAACTTACGTTTTTCCTCCAAGTTTGCCTTACTAACATGGATAATGAACTCTAATTAGTTGCGTTCAATGGAAACTTGAGTTTGAAAAGCAAAAGTGACGGAGGCGTAAATTTATTAGGCAGTTTGTTTAGCGTTGCATTCCTAACCCACTTGAATGGAAGTGGAAAAGATAAAAAGAAATATGTTTGCTTAAATTATAATTCTAAGAAAGATTGATTTTGAAACGATAAGGACAGTTGCTAATCAATATCAATACATAGTATAAAATAAAGTCGCTTCCCGCGGCGTCTGTCCCTATGTCCCTGTGTGCTTAAATCTTTAAAACTACGCAACGGATTTTGATGCGTTTTTTTATAGATAGATAGTGATTCAAGAGGAAGGTTTATAAATAATACATGCACAAAATACTAAGTTATTCGGCATAGCTATTAGAATTTGTAACATCAATTTGCATAGTTCCAGTTATGGAAACTAGTTATTTCCTCTAGTCTAGATTAAAGCAATGTTGTGTTATAAATTAAAAAAGATTAAAGCAATGTTGTGTTATTAATTAAAAAAACGTTGAATTTTAAAATTATTCAATAAGCCATAATATCGAATAGATAAACGTCTGATGATGTGATGTTATGCATGAAAACTTTATGATGTATTCAAGTATTTGTATAATGTTGTTGTTGGTATGATAATGTTTCTCTTTCCTGAATATCCTTACTTATACCATTTATCTAGCTTTGTGTATTTTATATCGAGTTCCTTGTACAGTTATTCTCTATTTGAAAGGAAGGTGAAATAAAATATTTTGGGATTTTAGTTATTTGGATGATGTCACTATACTATACTCAAAGAAGAGAGTGACCGTAAAGACGTCTGTAGATTTTTAATGTAGATATTTTATAGAAAACGAACGGAGATAGGAAGGAGCTAGGCAAAGCGAGACGGTATGAAGTAATTTTAGGAATACTATATTTTAGTATTTTTAATTTATTGAAGTTAATTAAGAGCATTGAGTGTTCAAACCATTTTTATTTCGATGTCAAAACTAGCCCTACATTTATTGATTAATATTGATGGAATATAAACTAGAAATGACCGATTGACAGCTAAAAGTACTGAATGTAGATCCCGTTAGCAGTTAGCAGTTCATTCGGTCCGCGAGCACGAAATTGTGCCAACGACCTTTGCGCCATTTTTCT
The DNA here is from genome assembly GCA_951802225.1 of Euspilapteryx auroguttella. Taxonomy (NCBI): domain Eukaryota; kingdom Metazoa; phylum Arthropoda; class Insecta; order Lepidoptera; family Gracillariidae; genus Euspilapteryx; species Euspilapteryx auroguttella. The sequence continues at coordinate 5,336,149 of OX637663.1, read as the reverse complement.
TGAGCGGTCATTTGCATCAAGACAGCTTGCATTTTATTTCTTGACTTGTAGTTAGGTCTCAGTACTGAAACTACTTTAGAAACTATATTGGTTTCCTTTCAATTTAAAACGGAACTTAATGGGTGTGCTGTGCAGTGTGAGTTTAATTTGTAGAGACGATTACTTTCTTCGATTTTATAGATCATTTCAATTAAAATGTTCTATAATTTACACTTTAATTTTATATATTTATTTACTCCATATTTTTTACATAATTTTATAATAACAATAAAAACTATTATGAAATCCTTTTTAACTTTAGCGAGAGAGATGGACCCACATATGATTAGCCAAAAAAAAACAAATGGATGACGACATCAAATCGAAGGCTATTTGTGAGAATTATAAAGATGACGTAGAAGATTATTCTATCAACATAATTTTACCTAGCTTAGTTTTTAATCCTTTGACAATGTTATTTTAAGCCCTGCTCGCAAAACGGACGCCATGTAAGGCTATTGCTCTAACTCTATATTTAAGTGAACGGCCGGACCAATGACTGAGTTGATTGTATCTCTGTGTCTGATTCTAATGGCTGACCTTGCAATGTGCCAATAAAATGACTAAGGAACCAAATGGTTTATTATTGTGACTTTAATTAAGTTTCAATGTCGCGTACGAATCCAAAATTTATTCAATTCGTCTTTGCAATGTATAATAGATACTACATGGTTTTGGTGACATGACAATATGCCGCATGCAATATTAAGCATAGCAATTGTTAAACCAATTTTACGTTAAACTTGCTGGCATACAATATGTTTGCGCTTGAGTCTGATGCTATCTAATGGATACCGCTATCTAAGGAAGAACTGTGCCATAAAGTATCACATCTGCTTATTCACCTATAATTAAACACAAGCAAGCGCTATCACACAAAAAAAAAGTTAGACCAGGATTCTACGTGTTAAGGCCGTAGACTTAAATGCTGCCAAAATTGATAGAAAAACCAGAGACAACATCCCTAAAACTGTCACTCCTGTCCCTCAAATAGGTCAACGGAACGAAGCGGGATCCAGCCGATAATCTATATCGGTAACCGTCAAGTCGACAGACTGCGTTCTAAATTTGAATTTGTGCGTGCGCCCTGAGCACCTTGTTGCTAAGATGCATTTGTTTTTAATTCTCCTTTGTATGTTAATGTGTGATTTTATGCTGCCAGTACCATGTTTTGTTCATCGGAGTATTGTATATTGTAATGCAGGCATGCCTTGGGTTAACTATTAGTTAGACGTTAGTTTTTTTTGGTACTACTCTCGGAATTCGCAGTCACAGTCAGTGTTTTGGAGGCTACTCGCTTGAGTTGCAACTCGGACAAATATTTCTGGCTCTCAACGTCTCATACTGCGTCGAGCGTATATTCACTGTCTTCAAGACGGAACTCGATTTTCTGTATCAATTAGGAGCGGAGAACAAGTTGAGCTGCGAGTGCGACTCGACTGTGAAATTCAGCCTCAGTGCTCTGGTATCTCACACTTAACAACTGTTTTGAATTCTTTTGATAATAATTTCTGTTAAATTTTCTACTAAGTACATCTTTGTTATCAGCAAAAGGGATACGCAAGAAAGATGTTAGCATTAATAAGCCAGCTGTTTCGTGTGCAAGCATTAGGTGGGTGGTTAAGCTAATATTTGTAAGGTTTCGTATTATCATAAGAAGCTTAGCAGTGAAGGCAGATATTGTTGCCTTTTCACCGCAAAGCTGCTGGATAGTATCTTTTCGTCTTATGTATTGGTTTTCAAATTAAACAAAGAAGCCAAATACTTTGTTAAAATATTGTAAGATTCTACATCACATTTCTTCCAACATCATTACAAACTCGCTACAAAAAACTTAAAAAATATCAATTGAAAATTTATTTCACAAATATCTACCCTAAGTTAGTTTTTTTTTTTATAATTATTCATTTGAATCACAGCAGACATACATACTATAAAGATTACAGTACAGCAATGTTTTGCCTTTTACCGCCCTTCTGTTTTGTTCGTAATTAAGAAAACAAAACAGAAACGTCAGATCATACAAAAAGAGGATTCGTCTTTTATACGACACTTTGTTAAATTAAATCGGATAAGTCTTTTTACAAAACTTATTCACAGGTTTAATGCGCGTTACCTTAATCTTGGCTTCCAAAAACAAGAGCCAGATATTTCATAAAGCGTAAAGAAGTGAAAGTTTCGTCTATTACTAAAATGCAAGAGAAATTACTTGCGTACGGTGTTTTAATAGTTTTACTTGGAAGTCAATGTTACGGCCTATAACGAGGAACAGAGTAGTGAAATTTATACATAATTATATCTATGCTTAAATGTTATTTTCTAGTTTTTTTTTATTATTTATTAAATTCTAGAAATTGTAATGATATTGGAACCTTCCCAAAGCCCATAAAACCGTCCCAAAGTTCTTATATTTTTTTTAATGTAGAGATGCATCAACTATGCGGAACTTTTTCGTACCACCTAAACTATAGACTTTTGCCAAAAACCGTTCCAATGAATAGAAATTTGCAATTTTTGTATTGCAAATTATTTTACGTACTAAACTAAAATTATGTGCACGTGTAAAGCTGGTTCATAAAATAAATAAAAACAATAAATCTGTAACTAACATTTTATATTATTTCAAAGCGTTTAAATGTAATCAGGTGTGTAGTTAATTTAAAATGAATTTGATACACATAGCATGATTGCACATAATTCTTAATCTGATTTTAGTTTTTGTACAAATAGTTTTCTTACGTTTCTCAATGTAATTTTATAAAAAGTAAGTACAAACAAAACCTTATACAATGCAAGATGAAATTTTGTTTAACCTATTCTATTAAAGATCTATTCTGGATACTTACTCATCAGTTTATAATGACACATCAATTGTCTCGACCTACCGCCTGGCCGGATGCAATTAAACAATAAAGCCTTGCCTTTATGAAATCTATGAGCCCATAAAACATTTGCATAATACTCTACTAAACTGCCATTGCTATGTAACACGTGCCGGTATTGATTGTACAGATGTCGACACGGTAAGGCGTCAATCAATCATAAGAAACAACTGTGAATCACAAGGTTCGAAAGTCAATAAACTAAGATTCGAGCGAAAGCTGTAGTATTATACAATACATAGTGTATTCGTTTAGGCTACATTTATTGTTAATAATGCATAGTACAAAGTACAAAGTCGCTTTTCGCGTCCCTCTGTCGCTTTGCTTAATTATTTAAAACTATGCGGATTTTGATGTGGTTTTTTTAATAGGAAGAGTAATTCAACAGGAATAAACCTTCCTGTTGAATTACTGTGTTTAATACATCGACAAAATAGTAAAAGGATAGCCGAAACGAAGTTCGCCTGGTCGGCTAGTTATTGGATAATCTTTAATCTCGGTTCCTTATGTCGCGTGTACGTGATATTATCACGACAAACTCGTGGTCCCCCCCAGACTTGCACTTGACCGTCGGATGCATTTAAGAAAAAAGTACCAGGCTAACATGAATTAGTAGAAGTTTATGAAGCTCAACAAAAATACCTATATCTCGTTATATACTTAAGGACCCACAAAGCGCACATAAATGATCAAATATGTGACAATAGTATCGAATCCCTGTGCGAGCCATACATTGTGTGAACCTATTATTTATTACCATTAATACAGTTTTCATTTAAAATTGTGTAACAATCAGAAATGCAATAATTAAATAAGTATGACACACTTCCTTTATCAATATCAGTAGGTTTCAGTTGTAAAAGAGTGTTACATTTGTTCAGTGGCGCCGGGCGATAAAGAGGTTGATGCTCTCTGTTCTCTGTTGCAATTTTATAATAAGTTTAATACCTTCCGTCAACTGCTGACTACTAGTTTACACTTGTATAGATTTATATCCGGGCTTTATTAATAAAATCTTAATAAAACTACTTCTACTATGTACAGTGGCGGACACAGTCGGCGTAACACTTCCGGTTTTTCTGTATTGCAAAATAGCTCTTGTTCTTTGGTAATACAGTCTAGGGCTGACGAAACCATAGACAAATCTGTTACGGCCTCCTGGACCGCCACTGTACTATATATATTACAAGCTTTCCCGGCTTACTTCGTTACGCCATAGAATATAAGATACTATAAAAGACTTGGCTCTTAGACTATGTTCTTTTGACTGCCCAGAATGGCCGAATAAAAAACAAACAACAACAACAAACCACCTGTCAAAATATGTAAACAAAGGAAAAATATTGCACCTTGGGTTACATTATTTGAGTTTAGGTAAGGATCCCTAATTTTTTTGAAAATCTAATGTAGCCTATGACACTCGGGGTTAATGTAGCTTCTTACCAGTGAAAGAATTTTTCAAATCGTTCAGTATTTCCGGAGCCTATTCGTTACAAACAAACAAATCTTTCCTCTTTATAATATTGGTATAGATATATCTACTATCTACTTCTACTATCGAGAAATATATAAACTCGAGAGCGGCCGGGCCGTTATAGCAGATTTTGGTTTTGAAATGTTCGTAGTAGTCCAGGGAAGGTTTAAAAGGTGAGAAAATATGGAAAAATGTAGGGGAAGTTAAAATTGTAAAGCGCGATACGAAGTTTGCCGGGACAGCAAGTAATAAAAAAAAGAGTAAGTTTTGAGATTTCAGGAAGGTATTAGTTTTTTTTTTAAAATTTTTCGATTTTTAATTATATTATTTCGACATTTTGCTGATTCGAAGTTTAAAAAAAAAAGAAGCCTAAGTCCTGGACTATAGAAGACAGCTTTAACCTTTTTGTTATTCTGTCTCCATGTTAAAACGAACCAGCTTAATCTATTTTATGTTTTAAACAAGTCTCTATTCCGAGACGAATAAAAAAGCCACCAAACCATCCATCTTTAACGACAACGGACGGACTAGTTTTTAATCACCTTTTATTTGTTTTCTCATCACTAAGTAAAAGACGTTTGACCACATTTTGTCTGCTATTTGTATAATATTCTTGATTGTAAAGCATATTAGCTTGTTGCGCTGTTTTTTTTATTGTTTTTGATGTTTGCTACAATTTTTGCTGAATCAGATAAGTGGACTTCAAGTCAATATTCGTCACTGATGAGAACTATCTCATCACGTTGAACCATCAGAAATGTGATTTGAATCAAATTCACATTGTATTAAGAATTAAACTGTTTACATTAATTGTAATAATTGCTCTTAGTTTGTTAGTGCATGCCAAGCTATTAAGTTTTATGCAACTAATGCGGTGTTCGTTTGACTGATAACCGGGGCAGGCGTGTCAGTGTAAACGGCTGTTGCTTGACTTGATAGAACATGCGATCAATGCAGTTTTTGAGGATATCTAAGAATCTTTAGTTTACTTCCTTTTTTTATTTATTTTTAAGTTTTTTTTTTTATAATTACTTTTATTACTGTTTATTTTTGTAAGGAAATAATTGAATGAAACTTTATTATACCCGCTAATACAGCATTTACAAGTTTATTAAATAGTGAAAAACGACCTTGATGTTAAAAGCAAATTATACTTCGCGCTTCGTCCTCGAGATTAGTACATACATAAATATAATAAGAAGGTTAACACATGTAGTACCGCCTTAGGTCTCGCCACTTCTGCACTATATTTGAGAATTTTTTTTTTTTTGAAGGTAGGTTATAACTCTCCCGTTCCCCGGCGACCACGTCCCGCGCAGAGCCTCAGTCGCATTTTAGTGCTCGAGCCACTCGGTTCACTCTTTTATTTTCACAAAATTAAATTAAATTATATTTTCGGAAAAATTCTAAACGACGTTCTAAAGATTTCAGTGAATCAGTAACGTGCAAAACGTGTAAGTTTAAAATAAAGTTAAAACATAGTGATAAACTTTTGAAGAAACTCCAGCTTTTGCTATAGGCCAGCTCTGCGGATCCAAGGTAATCCTTCCTGCATATACCTATTTAAAAACTATGTTTTTGAAATTATCATTTTGTACGCTCAGGACAGTCGTTCGGGCTTATCCGCTGTACCTACTAAAGTAATTGTACGTCCGTCCTGACGTAGAGTTATCCGCAGTACCAAAAATAAATTGTACGCCCAGGACGGTTTTTGGGACTTATCCGCTAGCTCAGGAAAGTCGTTGGGACCTATCCGCTGTACTTAAATTATTTTTACGCTCAGGAAAGTCGTTGGGACTTATCCGCTGTATATAAATTATTTTTACGCTCAGGAAAGTCGTTGGGACTTATCCGCTGTATATAAATTATTTTTACGCTCAGGAAAGTCTATGGACCTATCCGCAAAATAACTTCACCTAACGTGAATACATAGTGTTATAAGTTTTGTAACCGGAATGGTGGTTAAGATTTTTCGACACAAACCTTCTTACCCGAATGACTTGCTCCTTACCGATGAACGGGTTCATCCGTGTGTGATTCATGTATCAGAAATGTCGTTAGGACATCTTCGCCACATGCCGTTATTAATAATAATAAAATATGAAATCTTTACATACCAATCTTTAACGATAGCATTTGGATCAGTGCCGTAAATAAGATTAGAATTAGATACAGCCTAAACCTCCGCCCAGTTTTACAATTGGGTCTCAGCACCGAAGAAGTATCGGGATCGGTACTGGCTCGGCTTTTCCGCCCGAATCCCCAGACAGGGATCCAACTAACGCCGCCCCCGCGGCCACCTTGCCTCCGCTGCAGCCTCGGCTCCAGCTTCGAACTACGAAATTGTTGTGAAACAATTAAGACACGCCCGAGGGCTTTCAGGATAAGCACAGCGGTTCCTAAGGTAAGAAAACACTGTACCTATATATTAGACGCAGAACTCTAATACGACCGGAGCAAGGTCTGTAATAAGTTTTATTACGTCATCACAAAATTCAGCAAAATATCAAAGTAATTTAGTAAAAAAAAAAAAAAAAAAAACTACCCGCAGTTTTAATTGCCAACAAAAAATGGAGCTCCACGTGTATCCGTATACAGCTTCCTCTTTATTTTGAAGACATCCGGGTATTATAATTCTCATATTGACAGAGGCATCGAAGCCAAGCTATAACAAATCGACAGTGCCTTATCATGCAAAGCATGACAAAAAGCGATGGAAATTTACGTTTTTGCTTTTAAATAAGCCAAAAAATTATAAGTACCTGCCAAGCAAGGTAAAGGACCTTCATAGTCGATGAAGCTATACACAAGACGCTAGTCTGTGCAAATTCGGTGGTAAAACTGACACTAAAGTAATAGCACCTCAAAAGAAACCTAGTTCGTTTTTAACGTCACAGATAATTTAGTAGTTACTACGCCGCCGGCGGGCTCTCCAGCCCGCAGGCCGCCGGCGCCGCGGCTGCATGCAGCGCGCGCCGGACGCGCGAGCGCAGCCTAGCGAGCTTGCGCCAGCGAGCGGGCGGGATCATGAGCCGGCGCGCGCGCCCCGGACCGGCCGCCGCCCCGCCGCCGCGCCGCAGCGCGCGCACTAAGTGACCATCAGGCCATCCGCCGCCGCCGCATTACTGCAGCCGGCGCTGTTACTAGGAACATAGTACATAGGTCGTATGGTTTATTTTATTTCACAAGTCACGATTTATCATATCAGCTCGGAGGCGTCCACTGCTGGACGGGGCCTCCCCCAACGGTCGCCACGGTGACCGGTCTTGTTCGACCATCATTCGGTGCACTCCTGCGGTATTTATTAGGTCGTCTGACCACATGGTCGCGATTAATATACTAAAGAATACACTCAAAAAACAATTTTAAAATACAAAGAAATTAATAAATTTAAATAAAGTCACATAAATTAATGCTATTTCTTTATTACAACCATGCCATTGTCAATTTTACCTACGTAGGTATATATTATACGTACGTAATCTAAAACTGAAACCAAACAAAAATAAAAAGATTTATTATCACTTAAAAATAAATAAATATATATATTCATATAGTATAAGATATATTCATAAATATTTATGCCTTCCAGCTTATAGACCTCCGCATAACTTTAAATTTAGATCCAAAGTACTATTATTTAGAATGTACTATGTTGCATTAGATTTTGGAAACGCACATATTCCTTACCAACGCTGTAAGATCTAGAAAATAATTACAAAACTGATGAAGCTTTAAGAAATATCTAATCAAATTGCAACACAGATTTTTTATCTCCTCCCGTATATATATGACTTACTTGGTGAGACGTTCAGTTTTTTACCAGAATAATCAAATTACAAAATATTGCTAATATACCTGAACGGGGAAAAAAGCTTGCTTTATACTTTCATGCCTTATTATTCCTTGGGCGTTATCATAGATTACAATCATCTCGTTGTAATATTTCCCAGAGATAATAAAATATTTCAAATCAAATTGAAATAAATAAATAAATATAGTAAAAAAAAAAAAAAAAAGCGAGTACTTACTTATATTTTAAACAAATAGAGAATCTACGTGAAAATTCGACCCGGTTTATTGTGCTAGTGCATTGTTTATTGTCCCTAAACCTAAAAGATGGCACATTAATTTGTAAAAATTCTTGACTTTTTATTATGCTCTGATTAAATTGGTAGCTTAGCAAAATAATTGCTAATTGAGTGCCGTTCTAGAAACGATAACTGTTCAGGGCAGCAATATGTTCCCTGAAAGCTCTCAACTACGGGGAAGAAGCACCACGTGATGGCGAGACAGCCAGTGGTTGGTGCTCAAATAAAACCACATCACATTTGCCCAGAGCTCTGCTCCTTACTTAAAGGTATAACTTTAAAGTTAGTCGATTGCCAAATAATAATGCACATCGATAACTTGATTGCTATCTCTTATATGAATCGTATGAAGGCAATACAATTCCCTCACCTGACAACATGCTAGTGCTATTGACTTGAGATGTTGTTTCCTTGTAATGTTCAGAACAAGAACGTGATATTTTAATTTTCATTTATTATAATATAAATTGAAATGTATGTACATCCTACGATTATACTATTGCAGATATGCCGAAGAAAACTTCTAGACATCGAATAATTTGGAACTAAACGGCTATTGTAGGCATTAATCTTTATAACAAACGCGTTTGGTCATCCTTGATATAGACTTTTCAAGTCACATTGTGCATATAGAAAATCTTAAGTCGCCTGACAAAAGAGTCTGAAGCGTGTTCTATTAAAGAGATACCCTATAACTATGGTGTAGAGTGAAAAACAGAATCAGATTAAGCTACAGGTATTTTAGTAGTACATGATTGGTCTAGACAATCATGGAATCTCATCTTTATTTAACTTTTCGTATCGAAGGTTTTTAATTTTATTACAAAAAAAAAAAAAAAAAAAAACTTATTCCAGTAATCATCGAATACCTAGCTAGAGCCTTCGATTACATTGCTGGCGGGCATCTTATCAGGGAAGCGTTGACGATACGGGGGGAATGCCTCCGTCATTAGAATAACGATTTCGTTGCTATAACAAAATTAGTTAAACTCTTATGATGGCACTACGTTGAAAGGGTATTTCGCCTGCGTATATAAAGAGATATAGTGTTATTTATTAATATTAAATCAAATTACTAATAGCAAAACTAATTAATTAACTAATTATTAATACTTATAGCAAAACTAAGAGGGTTTAGCCTTATATTAAACCAGTTAAAAATAAAGACCTCTCATTAGAAAAACTTACCCTTTTATAATTATTTTCAGCATGCAATTTACACACTGCAAATGTTTTTCGTTTATTCTAATACAAATAATATTTGTTTTATGGACATAGACTTACAAAAACTCAGGACTTTGTTAAACTTACTTTTTCGTAAAAAAAAAAAAAAAAATCACGGCATTTGCCGAGCTATAGCTTTGGTTGCTTTATAGAATTAAAGATTTTCGCAAGGGCAAAAATTAATTTCAATTCGATGAAATTTCGGCAGCCGTTGGGGAAATACTTATGGTGACAGTGTACGATACTAGTCTATTTTCCACTGCGCGCACGCTGGTTCGTCGTTAGTGTGAAAAATGTAAGAACACGGCAAGCTGGAGAGGTAGCGGTAAACTTTCGCTACTTGATGCCTTGCCTAAGCCATTTAATAAAGGGCAACAGCTGTAACTAATTAAAAAAAAAAAAAAAAAAACTGGTATTTTAGTTAAATACGGATAAAATAAAGATTTTTTGATTTGGCTCGTAAAATAAACTTTATCTTTACGAATATTATTATTTTGGAATTGTGAAAATGATATGAAGATTTCTTGTTAAAAATACAATCGACCATATTTTCCTTTACTCTCAAGGTCTACATGTGTTAACCTTCTTATTATATTTATGTATGTACTAATCTCGAGGACGAAGCGCGAAGTATAATTTATGATTAAACGAACTTACCTGTACGTGAAGTTCTATCATAATTATACGAAGCGCTTCGTCCGAAGAGATTAGTACTAAATCTCCCGCCCGTCCCAAACCTTCAGTCCCCATTTACAAGGAAAATATGTCATATCATTTTGAGGACTTGACTCTAAACTAACTGAGGCTCTGCGCGGGACGTGGTCGCCGGGGAACGGGAGAGTTATAACCTACCTTCAAAAAAAAAAAAAATTCTCAAATATAGTGCAGAAGTGGCGAGACCTAAGGCGGTACTACATGTGTTAACCTTCTTATTATATTTATGTATGTACTAATCTCTTCGGACGAAGCGCTTCGTATAATTATGATAGAACTTCACGTACAGGTAAGTTCGTTTAATCATAAAATATTTTTTACCAGGAAACCAGAAATCTTACGCCTGTATATATATCTAAATAGCCAAATGAATTTATATGTAGTTGAGCTACTGTACTAAACATAATTAAATTACATACTTCATATCGTTTCTTACTTACTTTCAAGAACTGTAATTTGAAACGGCAAATTTTGTTCATTATACTGAAATTAAAATCATATATATTAGTTTCAATGTTGATTAGACGGGTTTTATGAACTCAAGGTTCGATTTGCGTTATATTATAATAGTATTCGTTTAGTAAAAAATAGGTTGAATTCAATATTCTTAAAGTTCTATGCCATTGGTAGAGTATCTTTATATGAGTCAACACGATCTTTGACCAGGACTCCATAACTATTAACAAGTAACCCCACACTATCAACGAATCAAAGTCAATATTCTCGATTTTAATTCCGCGAAACACGATCATCTTTCCACGAAAAATTTATCATTTCACCACAATAAGCGATACATATTATGTCAACTTATACTGCTGATATCATGGTGCATCAAGAAAAACACCTCGATAGTCGGAAAAACTATTGAGTCACTAGCGTGATGAGTCACTCAGCTTCCGAAACAAATGAGCGACTCAAATTACTGCACGTGCCAGTTAGCTGGTTAAATGTCAGTTTAAAGGTAATATTGTCCTTCCTCATTAGCATTGACATTGTGGGATGAGAGTATTAACTCTGAAACTGGCGACAGTCTGGAATTATTATGGATTCCGTAGTCAAATACAGCTTCGCTTTCGCTATGTTTTGTAGAATATAACGTTTTTTGTTCTTCTCCTTTATTAATAAAAAGCTATACCTATCTTTCCTCTATACCCCTCGTTCGTTTTAAGATAACCTTAGATTATCTATTGATACCTACCTGTGGGCACCTGGTCTCTATCTGTCTGTCTGGCTTTGGTCTGACTCTGTAGCGATCGTAGGGTGAATCAAAGTCCACTGCAGATTTCAGTAAAGGAAATTAGAGTTTACAATACAAATAAGGCAATGGTTTAGATGTCTTCGCCGACCATCTTCTAAAATCTTCTCTACAAAGATTTTTGCCCTTTTTCTAAAAAAAAAACTGTTACAATAAGACCTTATTGTACGAGTTGCACGTATCGTTCGTGAAATGAAATCACGACATTGACATGGTCAAATTTGCATATAAAATACATTGCATTTAAATTAAATTGCAATTTCTGTACATTTGCTTTAACTCTGTATTTTTGTGAAAATTATTTCCTATTGAGACGCTGTGTTAAGAAATCGGAGTAAAATTTAATAATATCGTTATATTAAGCTGTATCATCATCGGGATTTTAAATTTATTCAAATTTTCAAGTGAAATCATTCATATCAAAACCATTGGATTACATAAACTCAAGAAAAACTATTATTATATTATAATAGATTCGGCGACATTATAATAGATTGCTAACATAATTAAAATTCAAATTGATTTTTTTAAACAGCCAAAAGTAGAGTAAAGTTAATTTATTAAAGGTTAATTTTTTTTTACAAATAAATGCAATAATATTTACAAATACTATAAATATTAATATATGTTGTCTAGATTATTTCTGCAATCAGCTGTCAGCTTTGATAATATGGAAAGTGGGTTACTTGCGTTATCTCGAAAGATAGAGCCTTTTGTTGCATGTTTGCAAGATTAATACATATCTTCATTGTAGATGAGATAATACATATTCTTGTCGTTGTTTATAATGTTAATAATAATGCATAGTCATATTTTCAGTTAATAAGCTTAATAAATAAAATAATAAATACGGAAACATTTAAAGAGATCAGATGAAGCTGCGAGAAAACTAGTCCAACTATAGGTATTACAGATTCCCTATTAGATCCTCTAGTCTTCATTACATTCTATTTCAAGGAAACAAGGACATCGTGCTCGTATACATTATCATATCAGGCTCATTATCCCTGTCTTCTTCCTTCACATATGAATCGTGAAGCACATAATTGCTTTGTAGTTATTTTTAGAACTCAACTTCTACCCTTGTTTTATATTGTCACGATAAAGGCATATGCTAGCATGCACTCATGTGAATTAGTGTCATGAAACCATGCCAGATACGGTTGGATAAAAAAGTTATGTTATTTTATGGAGCTAGTCTATGAAATCTGTGTTTTTTACTGATTCGATAAATTATTTAAAAAATCGGCGCGCTATGAAAATCTTTAATCGCATAGAGCCAATTTAGTACATTTGAAACAACTTCTATATGACTTTTAGGCTAATATCTTAGTTTATTATTGTATGGTCTATGTTAGGTTAAAACATATTTTTCTTCAGTTTGGTTCTTTCTCTTTAAACGTGACGTAAATGCAGCAAAAATGGTTTTGTTTTTTAGTTTGTGACCTGTTGGGTAGGTAATGCAAGATGTGGCATCATTCTGGATTACTTGTACAGATAACTTTATATAAATATATTAAGCCAGTCCTTCCTTTTACAGTTGCTTTATGTTAAATCTTGCGAATAGTATCAGAGAAAGTGGCCGGCCTTGCTGCGCCAAAGTTGTGTATTTAAAGATTTTATAAAGCGCAGTGTCGTAACATGCTGCTGTTTTTGCAAACAATGAATATGAAAAATGCTTGGCTGGGCTGTTTACTAAGATATATTAGGTTTATCAAAAAGCTTAAACCTACATACTACATACATTTGAATTTTAATAAAATCAAAACTTTGTACCAAAATATTAAATAACATGAAACTGATTATGTAAGTGAACAAAACAAGATGAACTCAGCCCAAAATCATAAAAAAACGCTCTAAATAAAGTTCAAAGTACCAGGCCAACATAAACTTGAAGCGTTCACTCGAAACGATATTATTAATTTCTCACAATGGGAGGAAGTTCACAGACAGTGCGTCATCCAGCCAGTGTGAAAAATAAATGAAAAAATAAAAAGTCGAGTGTAAACGCCACTCGTGTTTATATTTACTTTTTCTGGAGATTGAAAAAAAAATATCACGTCCGTTCGAATGGGACGGCTGGAAAAGAAAGAGAGAAATGAAAGGAAGTCAGAATCTGATGATTACGAATATAAATAAACTTGGGAATCAACAGCGATAACTAGTAGTCGCGTTGCTTCTATCGCCCAAATTTCAAAATTGTAATATACTAGTCGACCCGGCGAACTTCGTACCGCCCTATTACTATGTTGCTCATGTTTTATACTTATAAATCTTCCTCTTGGTTCACTCTATCGATTACAAAATACCGCATCAAAATCCGTTGGATAGTTTTAAAGATATAAGCATACATAGGGACAGACCGGGGAAGCGACTTTGTTTTATACTATGTATTGATTAGCTTGAAACCAATAACCTATGTATACTTAGCTATCTTCTTAGTTTTTGTATCCACAGTAATATTCGTTCTTATTTAATTTACCAGTAACCTAAGAGCTACCACATAACAGTGCCCTAAAAATACCATGTCCCAGATTATCTAGTGACATACAGGGTCACAAGTTTGATATTTGCCATGGCTTAGAAGATATTTATTCGATTCATAGGGCTCATAAACATAAAATTCAAATTTTACAAAGCAACAATTTCAGACAAAAATCAAAAACCTCTAACCATTGTAATTTTGTATCCTTTGTATCACCAACGCACGCATGCATACAAATGCATTGGCCCTGACTGTAGCTGCTGTTCATTCTATTTTTATCACTTTTTATATCCCGTTATAGTTGTTAATTGCTTGGCAAGATAAGTCAGGGTTGGCTGCTTCTAAAAAGCCGTAGGACAATGGTGTAGCCGTTGTCAAGACATCAAGGGTCATGCGTGAGCGCCTAAGAGCTTCGTACTAACTCAAAATTAAGCTAAGCATAGCACTAAAATAACTATAGGTAATTAAATTAAAACAGCCTAACCTAACAGCCTACTTGGTCTTAATCGTTCGTCTAGATTTAAATCATCAGGGATTATTCTTAAATAAAATATTATAGGTTCGGGAGCTTATCATAAAAAACTTACGTGAATAACAAGCTGACCTGGCGACCTTTGTATGGCCCAAAACGAACTTGTGTTAGGCAGTCAAAATTCGGCCGGACTGCTATTAAATTTTAATCCTCACTCGAGAGGATAACACCTCGCTCGCGATCTGCGCCGCGCCTCGCCAGATGTGAGCAGGGCCTAAAGGAGTTGGCTCGGTTTCGAAATGTTCTAAATGTTTAATGCCTATGTTTCTTTGTTCCCCTGTTCAGAAGGAATTGTTCTAATGAATCATACTCTTGGTAATGCACTTTGTCCAGTAAACTACACTCTAAATAATCTAAGATTCAGGAAGTAAAGCTTTTATTAATAAACTAAGTAAGTACATCTTATTTAAATTTGTCCTCGTTAACATTGGTTGTAAAGTAACTGACATCAAGTTTAAATATTTTTTTGTTTAATTTATGAATATAAAAATAATGACGGCACAACATATTCTAGTAGAATCTGAACTACTTGTATGTACACAATTCTTATAAAGTTTAATAATTAGGTATGTTTCTTTCCATTACAGTAATTATAAGTTAAATAACTTAATCAATGTCTTTCCGGTTTAATTATAAACGAATCTTAATGACCCTTTTTTGTCTTTGTCGTGCACTGGAACAAGATGTATTTTATTGATATCAATATTCGTTTTTCAATTGTTTAAATTCTTTACCCCTTTTTTTAATTATTAAAAATAGTTTTATCAACATAACAACCGGTAGACGTTCACTGCTGGAAATAGGTCTCCCCCACTGATTGTCACAAGGACAAACATTGTGGAGGGAATTTGCCGTAATCTCCACGCTTGTCTGGCTTGGCAGGCGGGTTGGCGATCGCAATGAAAATAATTTAATTGCACGAAAAATTGTTAAACGTGCTCTCGATTGAGTAACTTATTAAGTTATTAAAGCCAGTTCTGCTCTGTAAACTTAATGAAAGCAAAGCTATCAGTTTTAAATCATCGGAAAACTGGATCAAAAGCTGATCTAGGCTACTTGAATGAAACTCTCTTTGGAAAGTAGGATTAAAGCAATTTGATAAATATGAAGTCTTACAATGTATACTGTAGTTTAATTTTAATCCTTTTAGCAACTGCGCCGCGCCTAAATTGTGCCATATGTGAGCTGGGCCTTACAAAAAAAGATTTACAAACTCTCCAACAACGCTTTTTCTACAAATTGTATGTTTTATTTCAGTCTGTACTCTTTTGACAACATTTTTATTGGAAGTTATACTAGTATATTACTTATTTATTGCATTTATTTATGAGAAATACTTTTAAAACTTTCTACATTATGTTTGTCCGATTAGAAAATCCGAAACACTAAACAGGATGATCCCTTTCCCGCCACAAATCATGTCATATCTCCCTTATCGTTATGGGACGAAGCAAGCGAACGACCTACAGCGGTTCAACCAAATATGAGAGAACATGAATTTATAGTATGTGCGTTCTGTTAAGTTATTTACATTCGTTTTAAATGTTCAACTACGAAACTTCGGGAAAAAGCTACCTAGTATTATAACACATTGTACACATTCCTCAATAGAATCTAAATTTGGTTAAAAATCCGTGCATTGGTAAAACAAATGACCCAATTTCCAAAAATATACACATACTTAGGTATCCCGTTTGAATTAGCAGAGGACATATTGTGATTATACAAGGTTTTAACCACTTGACTTTGTTTCAGTAAGTATAATTTAGTGCAAAAGGTAAATGATATTTTATTCTTATAACGGCACCGGCAGACATAAACGCGTTTCAAGCCACGCTTAAAAGAGGGATTCTTATTATCTACTAGAGGCTGCCCCGCGGTTTCACCCGCCCAGATTTCTCATATAAGCACAAAAATCCAGTTTTTTCCCGTTCCGATGGGAATTTACGGAAATTATTCCTTAGTGCTCCCCTACACTCTCCAAGGTACCCACGTGCAAAATTTCAGCCCGCTACGCCCAGTAGTTTCGGCTCTGGTTGTCTGTCTGGTTTTATATTGATTGGCCAACTTTTATCTAAGAACAGAGTATAGAGCACTCTCAAATAAGAGAGTGCAAGATAAATTAACCTTTGTTTTAGTTAACAAGTTTAAATTTGCAAAGAGTATTAAATTTCAAGCCAGCTGCCAGCCAACATAATGTGATATAATAATAAGACAAAAGATATCAAGCTAACTTTTTTAAGTAGCCGTTGAGTTGAACGTACCTACATGATACGGTTTTTTTATTTAAGTTAAGTGTGTCTCTATGTTTAAACAAAGTAAGCATAAGGTATGAATCTGTTTTCAGCAGAAGTAGCTAAATAATTATTATATTATTTTTCTTGTCTCATTTTAATCCAGTTTTATAGTCAAAGGCGTATATAGGGTGTATTGTATGCTTTTCCTGAAGAACTAATCACAATGAAAGCTACACCATCCAAATGATTTTATTTATGAGTAACAAATTTAATTTAATCAGATAAATATAATATACCTATCGTGAAATATCAGTTGATATAAATTATTATAATAAGTAATTAGGTCTCATGAATAAAATATAGGATGCGTATGCGTATTACGTAAATAGTATTATCGGTCGCACGCAACAGTTGCCGAGATCGTCGATCTGTTACTGCATCTCTTGTCTCTATTTATAAAATTTAAATGTCTATCTGAACATAATATGTGTATAAAATGTTCCAAAGCGTGAATTTAAAATTTGAAAGTACAGTAGAGTTAAGGATAACTATCGAAAAATAGTAACTGAAATTCAATTTTCGAGTAAAATTCGTAGCGTGCATTTATATCCATATTGGCAAATAGGTTCCTAGTACTACATACATATTATGCAGAGACCAGGCCAGACCAATAAGTACCGTATTGCCAATAGACCCGTGCGTCTCTCAGTTTAGATTGAGGAAATCTCTAAAAGATTGACTGATTTATATAGGTCGCTTGTTAACATTTCAACCTATGTAGGGTCCGCTCTTTATGTGATTGAGAGGTGCCATTTATTTCACGGAAGTCTACAATTTCTGTGACGACAGTCCCACATATAGGGTAAAACGTCCTATTACGGTGGTAGTCAAACTGACGTCCTAACACGGAATCGTTTTTTGTTTTGTTATTTATAATCATTTGTGTTTCACTTAACTCTGAATATATTAACGTATCTATTATTGCTTGGACATTATGGAGTAATGTTAAACACAAACAGACACAAATTATAATAAATTACATAAGAAAAAATGACCCCGTATTAAGAGTTAGGACGCGATTCTCTACGTAGGCACTTTGAATACAATACATGGAGCGTCTAAATTTAGAGTCAATTTTTTTTAGTTTGTATGATTTAACGCTATAGTTCTCCTTATTTAGTGTAGTTGACGAAAAACAGGGCTAGTTAAGAGATTTTGTGACAAACTTTTTGAGTGAAATAATAAATTGTACGTTTTAAGTTATGAATGTTTCGAGTGTTGTAAAAATTCTCACCTGATATTGTGGCAATTATTATGCAAATTTTAATGCTATTTCACAGACAGCTTAATCTTGCACATTTGTGATTCATTGCGCTCTAATAGCTGAATCGTATGTCATTATTATCCGACAGTAAATACGCAATGAACACAGCATGGTAAAGTTGCCTTGTTTGGATAATGCATTGTAGTAGGTATTTGTAGTAAATGGTGGTATAAGTCAGACAAATAAACGCTGTTATTTTCGCAAGGAATTATGGTTGTCTTGTGAAAATGTACTGTGATTCATCTTATTGTGTTGTGTGTTGAGGTTTTTAAGTATTTTCCCGTATCTTTATGATCATGCTTATTTTTTTAGCTAGTTGCTAACTGTTCCGCAATCGTCTTCATCATCGTCTTTATTCGATTTTGTAAAGCGAATTGCTCTAAATATTGGTTCTATACAACCATTATACGAAAAGTTTTTTTTTTGGTATTCCATCCATGTTCTAGACTAGAGGATTTTTATGGGTAGGGTGCTCAGGTAGAGTGATAGGATCTAATGACTATTTCTGTACGAGTTGAGGTTTTAGCACATAATATCTAATCCTAATACTGGTTTCAGTTTATCATTAATTAATATTAAAATGTGTATTGTTTCAGAAACTCCGTCCAAAGACTTCAGTAGGCATAGCGTAGCGACACCCACAATACACCATGCTAGGACGAAAAGGGAGCTGGCGGATACTAGGAATACAGAGGTAAGAAAAGGGAAAAGGGATTCTTAAGTCTAGAATCTTAACGCCTAACCGCGAGCTTTAAACCCTAACATGTCATCACCCAAGATAAAGATTGTTTGGCCGAGAAGTACGGGACATCTCGTGCTCAATTATCTTAAGTGCTCGCTCCGCCATGACCCTGGTGCCAGGGTAAATTAGACTCAACTGCAGATTTTATTTTTATGTATATAAAAGTTTTAAACTGTAACAAATGAGGCAATGTTTATTTCCAGAAATTTTTACAAAATACTTTTAACAAGGGGCATATTTTTAAGTAGAAACTATCTATATTAAATGAAGAGTACTCTTCCACTATGGCAATGGTTTTTGACTGACATCTAGACCAAAGTCATAGCGGAGCGATCGCTTAAGAAAATTCTTAAGCGATCGCTTTTCATTCGTTTTTTTCCACTGCAAGGACTTATTCACTCATTCCAATTAGTTTTTATGTTTTTTATTTTATTTAATAGAGCAGGTTTAAGCTTTAAGCTCTTAAAATCTCTTCCAATCATGAAGAAAATAATGAAGATAACCAGCTCTTAAATAGTGGATGAGGGGATCTAACTATCTTCCATATGTCCTATCGATTTGAAATTTACCACTTGTTTCTTAAGCAAGGCCAATAAAGCACATTATTTTCAGAATGGTCTTCACCATCCCGAGCTGACATTGACACTTGACATAGAAGGACAGCCGCATGTCCTAGATCTAAGACTGAAGGAGGACCTGGTGTCTGGAGACCACGTCATCAGGTACCAGAAGAACGGAAAGACCGTCCTGCATAGACCTAAGATTGAGGTAAGTTTTTAATTATATACTTACATGAATTCTGCGTCTAGCAAGAAAATAAAACCTTGTGTTTTACTCGAAATCGACAACTATCGACATCTTCATCGTCGTGAATTATAGTGGGAAAGCAGTTGCGTTGACAACAAACCCACACTCTAGTCCCTTATGCTCGAGTGGGAAATTGATGCATGTCTCGTCGGAAATTGGTCTTGGACTACAAAATGACAATATTAAACTTATGCTTGTTCTCTTCTCCAAATAAATAAACACAGTTGAGTTCCGACTTAATCACAGACAGGAATATTAATTTAAATTTAAAAAAAGTATTAGGACGTTATTTTGACTACCGCCGTAATAGGTAGTTTTACCCTATAAATAAACGTTAAAATAATGCAACTGTATGCCATTCACATAATTTTTTTTAGGAGTTAGACATATGCCAGTATTCTGGCAGTATACGCGGCAAGCAGGGCTCCTGGGCGGCCGTATCTACCTGCCATGGACTTAGAGGCATCATCCATGATGGAAAGACCATGATCTACGTTGAACCTGCTGATGGTAAGTCTCAAGATTAGTTAGATACAAGCCTTAAATATGAATGTATAACTTAAAGTATTTTTAACAAAAAAAATACAGCTTAAAGCATATCTCGGACACTTCTTAGAAAAAAGCGCGTTGCTTCGAGCACAGCCGAAACTCGTGTACGTACACGCGTATCATGCTTGTGTGAGTGACATAAGACGTGCGACGCTGCTTTATTTGTACTGAGCGGTAACTGAAAGGTAACCGAGAGCTAGGGAGCTGCACTTGCTTAGGGAGGCAGGGAGTGCCCATACTGTATTAGTACTATTTATTATACTGTCATTGTGGCTTAAAGTACGGTCTACAAGTATCTTGTTGTGCATCTAATTATGATGTTGTTTATACAGGTAATGGTTTACAATCAAAACACTACATCTACGACCATGCGGACTTGGTGTCTCACCACAAGTGCGGCTACAGCGGCGGGGTGACCAACAACACGCAGTACGATCCTTGGCTTATGGCCAAGTATAGGAGCAAACAGGAGGCAGCACGGAGCAGGATATCAAGGGTAATGTATCTATAAGATGATATAAGAGAATACTTTATTTCGCAATTCGCTATACATCAAATGGTAAAAGTATGTATTTTTTTTAAATAAATCATAAATTGTATTGTAACAAAAAAACCACAGAGCTTATGAACTTAGTTGCCCTCATAGGGCGCAGCAAAATAGTCACACAGCAATTTTTTATGTAGACACTGTGACTTAACATATAGAACAGAGAAGTACGTAAGTGTACTGTCTAAAACTATAAAACTTAATATTTCAGTTAGTCAAACTATTCAATAAAATTTTAATTACATTTTATCTAAGTTTTAGTTTTTAAAGTTTGTGTAATGTGTTGTTATGTGAAATTGTTGTTTAACAGCATTTTAATTAAAATTTAATCCAATAGTAACGTATAATGTTTTGATTCACCATCAATTGTCCGATAAATTGGTTTTTAATTCCCTCGATGCTTTTGATCTTCGTTAAAAAATTCCAAACACGTCTACAGAAATGTAATTCAATAGAAATGCTTTCTTTTGACAGCATACAATAGGTGATTGGCCCTTTTTAGGGTTGCGTAGATACGCAGTATTAAATTATTATTTTTAATACGTATTAATAATAACGCATCACACTCAGAGCCCCTAATTAGGAAGGTCCTGTATCTAGGATGCCCGAAACATATACAGAGACGAACATTACACCCAGACTGGAAAAAAACATCGATATTCATCATAACAATGTTCGTCCCGCCTGGGAGTCGAACCCAGGTGCCAACTGAGCTACGGAGCAGTTCAGTCATTTTTCGTTCAGCTATCAGTACTATATAGCTGAATGAAAAATGTCTGTCAATTTGTTAAGCTAGCTTCCCTAATCACAAGTCTTTATTTTGTTCACTAAAAGGAAAGACGTATTCTTATTATATTATCACGAGCTTTCCCGGCTTACTTCGTTACGCCATATAATATAAGATACTACAAAAGACTTGGCTCTATAGACTTTGTTCTTTTGACTGCCCAGAATGGCCGAATAAAAAACCAATAACAACAACAAACCCCCTGTCAAAATATGTAAACAACGGAAAAAATATTGCACCTTGGGTTACATTATTTGAGTTTAGGTAAGGATCCCTAATTTTTTTGAAAATCTAATATAGCCTATGACACTCGGGGTTAATGTAGCTTCCTACCAGTGAAAGAATTTTTCAAATCGGTTCAGTATTTCCGGAGCCTATTCGTTACAAACAAACAAACAAACAAACAAATCTTTCCTCTTTATAATATTGGTATAGATGTACTGTACCTATCTCGTTATAGGACCCCAAAATTCAGAACCAAAAAATTACAAATAAATGTAAAGTAAAGTAAAAAAAGTAGGTTAAACCATTTAAAAATTGTAACTTTTAGTAAAGAAACAGATCATGAATTTGTTAATTCTGGATTTTGACTAACTTAAATGGTGTTTTATTCAGGTAGAAATAAAAAAAAAAATCTTTAGTCCACATACAAAGTGGCGTTCCCATTATTTTCTAGTTATCTGTGCCAAGCTGTAGTTGAGAGTATATCGAACTTGACCGGCCGTGTTACTATATTCGGTAATGTTTGTTATCATAGGGC
Source organism: Euspilapteryx auroguttella (assembly GCA_951802225.1). NCBI lineage: Eukaryota > Metazoa > Arthropoda > Insecta > Lepidoptera > Gracillariidae > Euspilapteryx > Euspilapteryx auroguttella. Next base: position 5,313,700 of record OX637663.1, on the reverse strand, counting down.
CATCACATCACTGACTGTAACTGCTTTGTTAACAAAATAGGATGACTGACGTTCTTATTATAAACGTTTGATTCGAGTTTTTTTTTATTGTTATTCGATTTGAGTTGTGTTGTGTTACTTTTATACGTGTTTTGGGGTTTTATTGACAAACTCCGTACTTAAGATAGGTTGATAGACAAGACACCTCGTTACCACAAAAAAGTTAGAGCAGTCCCTAAACTAAATTGCCAATTTCAACGACGAATTTGTGATTTAAACCTAGTCTAGTGATTTAGGCGAGTTTTAACTCTTTTTGTGCTAGAGCCGTTTATTGCAATCAATCAACTCTTGAAACATAATATTATAAAACTAGAGGCTGCCCCGCGGTTTCACTCGCGCAGATTTCTCATAAAAACAAAAATCCAGTGTTTTCCCGTTCCCATGGGAATTTCGGGAAATCCTTTCTTAGTGCTCACCTACATTCTCTAAGGAACCTACGTGCAAAATTTCAGCCCGCTACGGCCAGTAGTTTCGGCTCTGCGTTGTCTGTCAGTCAGTCAGTCCGTGAGTAACGGAAGAGTTTTATATATTTTAACTAGAGGCTGCCCCGCGGTATTTCCCGCGCAGATTTTTCATAAACACAAAAATCCCGGTTTTTCCCGTTCCCGTGGGAATTTCGGAAAATCCTTTCTTAGTGCTAACCTACACTCCCTAAGGAACCTACATGCCAAATTTCAGCTTTGTACGCCCAGTAGTTTCGGCTCTGCGTTGTCTGTCAGTCAGTCAGACAGTCAGTCAGTCAGTAACGGAAGAGTTTTATATATATTGATTACAATTTTATTTATTAAACACATTTAGTCTTATCGCTTAAAGCTATTTCAACCAGTTAACCCGTTGTTAGGAAAAATTAAACTTTTAAACAATTAGATTTTACCACAAAAAAGTTAGTCCGGTCCGGTCTAAAATCGCCAATTTGTATGAAGAACTAGTGATTTAAACCTGTCTAGTGATTTAGACCCATTTTAACTCTTTTTGTGGTAGAGCTGTAAAGGAGAGATATGTTGGCGAAGAAGACGATTAAACATAATTACCAATTAAAATCATTTATAATATTATCTTTTTTCCAGTATAAAAGATCGACAGACGACACCCAAGTCCGTGCTCCATACAACGCGAACAAACGCACGAGATACGTGGAACTAGTACTGGTGGCCGACAACCGCGAGTTCAGAGCCAACGATGAGAATATCGACACGGTTCACCGGCAGATGAAGGATGTGGCCAATATTATTAACTCTGTAAGTAGAGTTACCTTTATTTTTGCATATTGATTCAGTCACATATGTCATATGACTACTCCAGCGCCCTTTCAATTGCGCTTTCATATTCATCTAAGTTTCAACTTGCATGCGCTGTGTTTTTTCAGACATACGATGCGTTCGCTAACCCGCCTGTCAGGCGTAGCGAATATGCAAACCCCCCGATCTGAGGGGTAGGCCTGTGTCCAATGCTGCGTCTCTCGTCATTATCATCATCCTAATGACAATGATTACGTGTAGAAGCGCTTTAAAGACTAAAATAAACATTTTAGTTACTTTTTTAAAAGTTTTTATAGTAATTTGTGTTTGAATATTAAATAGTGTTTAAACATTTGTAGAAAATGCATTTTATCATTGTTTAAACTCTGGTTTCGAAACTACGTGTTTTAGCGGCCGTTTTTAGCAACAATCAGTTTCTTTCTGTGGTCTTTAACCTAAAAGCTATACAACAATGCCCTAAAAATACTAGGCTGAATTATCTAGGGGAATGCTGTTTCACATTTTTGATATTTGCCTTAGTTTAGAAGATATATTTTTTTTCTCGGGTGGCGCTACTTTAGCTGTGCTATGGCTCTCAAAATAAATTATTAATTTGCCAAAATTTCGGTTCTCCAGGTCTACGCACCGCTGAACATCTTCATCGCCCTGGTGGGCGTGGTGGTGTGGACCGAGCGCGACGAGATCCAGCTGCAGCCCAACGGAGACAACACTCTCACCAACTTCCTGCAGTACCGGAAGCAGCTGATCAATGATATACCTAATGATAATGCCCAGCTTTTGACGTAAGTACCTATTTCTTCATTGCAACCGATAGAGGTCCACTGCAGTGCTGGACTTAGGTCTCCTCCAAAATACCACAAAGACAAACATTGTGAATGGAGATTGCTATAATGACCACGCTTGGCAGGCTGGCTTGCGATCGCAATGTGGATCTTCGAATATTTCCACGAAGCTCGCTGCTGTCCGCCCTTAGGGTGTTTCCTTAGACGCCTTTAGACAGATAGATAGATTGAGTTTATTTCTGGAAATTAACATATTATGGTACCCGCCCCCCACAAAGAAAAATAACCCGACATTCCCACGAGTACTTATAAATAAAATATTAGTACACCATCTATTGGTGATTAAATCACGCCATCAATTCATGAGTAGCAGAGTAGCAAATATTTCTACAATTTTTTTGTTTTTGCGTACAGTCGCCAGAAGTTCAACGACGGCGTAGTAGGCAAAGCCCTGAAGGGCCCAATTTGCACCTACAACTTCTCTGGCGGCGTGTCGACGAACCACTCCGAGGTGATCGGCCTGGTGGCGACCACCATCGCCCACGAGATGGGACACAACTTCGGCATGGAGCATGACACTGAGGAGGACTGCACCTGCCCTGATGACAAGGTATGTTGGTTAAGTAATATAACATATCCCACTCAGAGCCCCGAACTAGGAAACTGCATCTAGGGTCTTCTTCTTCTCTCTTAAGAGCCATAGCACAGTTAATGTAGCGCCACCCGCGAAAAAGATTATTATCTTCTAAACTAAAGCAAATATCAAAAATGTGAAACAGTATTCCATTAGATAATATAGCCTTGTATTTTGATAGCACTGTTGTATAGCTTTTAGGTTAAGAGACCAAATAAAGCTACAAAGTGTTGCTAAAAACGGCCACTTTTGGCAACAATCAGTAGCTTTCTTCCGTATTTAACCTATGAGCTAGACAACAGTGCATTAAAAATACTAGGCAGTATTATCTAGTGGAATACTGTTTCAGATTTTTGATATTTGCCTTAGTTTAAAAGATATTATTTTTTTCTCGGGTGGCGCTACTTTAGCTGTGCTTATGCCTCTTAGGAGCTGTGCTCTTGTCGGTGGAGCCTCCTCCATTCACCTGTCTGGGGTGCCTGAAACATATACAGAGACGAAGATTACACCCAGACCGGAATCAAACTTCGATATTCATCATAACAATGTTCGCCCCGCCGGGAATCGAACCCAGGTGCACTCGCGTCTCAATCCAAATCCTAAACTTCGTACCGTCCTGTGTTCTAAATTTTTGAGCTCTATAGCCCATCTGGGGATAGCTTCTCAACAGTGGAAAGTTTTTTCAAATCGGTTCAGTACTTTCGGAGCCTATTCAATGGAATCAAACAAACACACAACCAAATCATTCCTCTTTTTATATTAAATTGGTATAGAGAAGGCAAAATAAAATTAATTTACTTTAATTATTACACGAAGTGTCTGATGAGTCCCTCGTCGACGTCGGTGATGCCTACAAAGTGGTCGTCCTGCAGTTTGAAGTCGCTCGCGCTTGCCTTCGAGCGCGGCATGGACTATTGTCTGCGGTAACTATTTTTTATTGGATTTCTTTACTTTTACAGTATTTTAGGAAAAGTATTTTGTCAGATAAACTGATGTAATGGTTATTTTTTATTTAGATGATCCTGTTATTGAGCCTGGTGGCAAAGTATTTGATTTTGATGTTAAAGCATATTGCCTAATTTAAAACAATTTTTTTTACCAATCTATGTAGGAAAAACGAGCATCAGTACATGTGTGTTAAGTGGCCACTTTAAGTACAAATAGTAATACATAAAGCATTCTTAACCTAGATATTATTATAAATACTTAAAAAATACTAGGGACCAAAATCTAATGCTAGTGCATTAGAGGTACCCTTTTTTGATAAAAAGCCGTACTTTATTAGATATGATTTTTCTTCTAGAGTGTCGCCACTGTTCGTGTAAAAGGACTCTTAAATCAGTATATCTATCTTCAGTTTCTCACCAGGGGCGAAATGTTTAAATTCTTGGTCTCGACCTACAGTTTCGAGGTCCAACCCAATATTTCACAGCTCATACAATACTTCCTCCTTCTGCTCATCTGAACACCAAAATCAAATTATTTTATACGTTACAGCAACAAGCCCGTGAAGCTGTTCGACTCGCCAACTTGCGGCAACGGCTTCGTGGAGCCAGGCGAGCAGTGCGACTGCGGCGCGGCGCCGGGGGGCGCGGGGGGCGCGGGCGGCGCGGGGGGCGCGGCCTGGCCCGGCGCGTACCCCTGCAGCGCCTGCTGCGAGCCGGGGACCTGCATGCTGCGGCCAAACGCCACCTGTGCTGCTGGCGAGTGCTGCGACTTTGAGGTTGGTTTATATATTAGGCGGTTTAGGTGTAAAACTTTAAGTACCCGCTATTAGGGACTCCATGTTTGTAGAAGCGTGTTGCGTTTTCAAAATACGTCGGGGTCACCATTGTGAAGCTTAAAAAACTTTTTTAAACATAAATATTTTATATGTACTTATACAAATTACATACTATTATTGTCATAATAGTATGTAATTTCTACATGTATATAGAGGAAAGATTTGTTTGTTTGTTTGTAACGAATAGGCTCCGGAAATACTGAACCGATTTGAAAAATTCTTTCACTGGTAGGAAGCTACACTATCCCCGAGTGTCATAGGCTATATTAGATTTTCAAAAAAATTAGGGATCCTTACTTAAACTCAAATAATGTTACCCAAGGTGCAATATATTGTCCGTTGTTTACTTATTTTGACAGGGTGGTTTGTTGTTGTTGTTTGTTTTTTTATTCGCCCATTCTGGGCTGTCAAAAGAACATAGTCTATAGAGCCAAGTCTTTAGTAGTATCTTATATTCTATGGCGTAACGAAGTAAGCCGGGACAGCTCGTGTAAAATACTTATGTATTCTTCCATGTTTTAATTACAATATCCGTGCGCTTCCCCAAACTAACTCGAACACAAACATGCTTATTACCATATATTAGGCGATTTGAGCTCTGGGACAGGGTGAACTGTGTAGTGCGTATTCAAACATTCCATAAGACACACTATTTTGTAATGGTCTTAAACTTTGTTAGATACCTGTTTCCCAATGTTGTCAACTTAGAATACACTAGAAAAGTACATTTTTAGGCAACTGTACGTGAAAAGAAAGGTTCTTTGGTTACTTGGCGTTTCATTAGAGAGTCTGTTATAGATCTTCTTTATTACTTTTTTCTTTCTTTCTTTCTTTCTTTCTTTCTTTCTTTCTTTCTTTCTTTCTTTCTTTCTTTCTTTCTTTCTTTCTTTCTTTCTTTCTTTCTTTCTTTCTTTCTTTCTGTCTGTCTGTCTTTCTTTCTTTCTTTCTTTCTTTCTTCTAGATTTGCAGGGGTGGCCTAAAGTACCTAGATCTAGGTAAGAATATCTAGATGTGGCAACGCTTCTGTTGCCCTACAAAAGTCGTAACTTTATGGAGTTTGTTTTTATTCCAGACATGTCGCCCCAAGTCGGCGGGCACGGTGTGTCGCGCGGCGGCGAGCGGCTGCGACCTGCCCGAGTACTGCGGCGGCCACTCCGAGCACTGTCCCACAGACGTCTACCTCATGGACACCACGCCCTGCGGGAATGATGATGCCGTCAGTATTATATTACTATCAGGCCTGGCCCACTCCGCACTTTAGGTATAACCTGCAAGTACGTGCAGCGGCCGCCGGCGGGACCATCAGGCGCGGGCCGCGCCGCACGCGTCTCATCATTGTCGCGCCAAGTTCTCGCAACCCTAATAATTGCTCGATGCCGTTAGTGTTCCTAAAACAGGTGCTCTCGCAAAGTAGCACGGGTCACTATCGCATGAGTATAAATTGCGGCTTTGGATATAAGAGTAGGAGAGAGATATTAACTCAAGGTTATATGTAACAGGAGCGAGCTAGATTGTGCTTTATGTGTACGCAGCTAGATTTAATTTAATTTAAACGACTCTGCTGAGTGAGCCTTCTGTACCTGGTAGTATTAGGTATTTTGTGTTACTATCTTAAGGCACAGCATAATAAAGAATACTACGTAATCAAGGATTTTAACCTCATCCAAGGCAGAATTACTTTACCTCGAAGTTGTATATACTGCTTTTTATTCCATCCGATGAGAAAATTTACATAATATAAAAAAAACACCTATTACCTACCTAATTTTGCTGACCTAATCAGCTAGCTTGTTTTCAATCCCACTTCACTTCAATTTATTTTTTTTTGTAACTATAATACACTAAGTACATCATAATTGCCCAGAGGTCAATAATGAATGTATGGAAATTCATTATTGACCGGCTAAAAACCGCATGTGAACAATGAGGAACTTTACGACCTGAGAACAGTAATAAAAAAGTCTACTTTTCGAGTGGATGGTATAAAAACTAGTATTCTCTCGTCAGGCGTACTGCGTGCGCGGCGCGTGCCGCTCGCACACGGCGCAGTGCCGCCTGCTGTGGGGCAGCACGGGCGAGATGTCGCACGCGCACTGCTACACCAGCGTCAACGTCAAGGGCGGCACGTGAGTACACCCCGAGATACGGAACTTAAACCAAAATCGGCTGCCAGAGTACTCGTCGTCCCGCTCGCTCGCATGACCAAAAAGACCAATTTTTGTTGGTTTTGTGTTTTTACTGAATCGTGACTGCGAGCTGTTTTCGATGGTTTTTCCGCGCTGTTGAAAATATATTATAAAAATGGCATAAAATTCCGATGAACTTGATTTTATCACCGAAATAAGGTTTTTTTCGTCTGTAGTAAATGTGTGCGAATATGACGAAAGAGGTTTTAAAAAAAAAATTGTCTCGCCTATTCAATATTTACTGTGTGCGTCTCGGCAGTAACGGCAACTGCGGCTACGACCGCGCGCGACTGCAGTTCACGCCGTGTGCGCCGCGCGACGCGCTGTGCGGGCTGCTGCACTGCCGCCACCTCAATGAGCAGCTGCAGTTCGGCATGGAGTCCGTGTCCACGCTGGCTCACACCTTCATCAATGATAATGGTAACTATACGCGTCTCTCTCCCTCTCCTCCTCCTCCGTGGAGCCTGGGGCCGTCAGAAGACGTCTCCGTCGCTGTCGCTCTTGGGCCAGGTCCGGCAGTTCCTCCCATGAGCAGCCCATCTGTCGAGCTTCGGCTGTGACGTCCGCTTCCAGGTATGTCTTGGTCGGCCTGGCCTCTTAGAGCCACCTGCAGGGTGCCAATTTAGGGCTTCTCTGGGGATGTTGCCCTTCGGAACGTGTGTCCGATCCATAGACATTTTCTAGCAATGATTTCCTAAGCAATAGGTCTTTGTTTTGTCACCCTCCCTCCACTCACGACTGCAGTCAACTAGCAACTGCAGTTCGGCATGGAGTCTGCAATAGGCTATACATTGTTTTGTATTTAATTTTATAAAAAAGTTTACTTTTTTTTGAGTTTATACATTTTAAGATAAGAAGTTTCAAGTAAAACACACAGACAATATCAGTTTTGTGTTATACACATGCATTATACATAACAAAATTCATGAAATCTTTAATTTTTACCTCATTTTCTCCTCGTTATTAGGAGCTATAAACTCTATATGTAGAGGCTCGGTCTGTAGTCTGTGGTCAACGCAGATTTCTAAATATAAGTGAAAACTTATTATTATTTTTATTTTAGGTACCATTGCCCCGTGCCGCACCGCCATCATAGATCTTGGCTTGGATCAAGTGGATCCGGGTTTAGTGCCTGATGGGGCAAAATGCGGTGTCGATATGGTAAGGACAATAAATCAATTTAATTAAATTTAATAGGTCATCATCATCATTTCAGCCGTAGGACGTCCACTGCTGGACATAGGCCTCCCTCAAGGCTCTCCATCTGTACCGATCGCAGGTGGCCTGCATCCAGCGTGGACCCGCAGCCTTGCGCAGATCATCCGTCCATCTGGTCGGTGGACGTCCTACGCTGCGCTTGCCGATCCGTGGTCTCCACTCGAGAACTTTTCGGCCCCAGCGGCCATCTGTTCTGCGGGCTATATTTCCTGCCCATTGCCACTTCAACGAGCTTATCCGCTTGGCTATGTCGGTGACCCTGGTTTCTCTGCGTATGTCCTCATTTCTGATTCGATCCCGCAGAGAAATCCCGAGCATAGCCCGCTCCATGGCGAAATTTAATACGTAATCTCAATCTTTTATAAAAAATATCATAAAAGGTGTCCAATGAGTAAACTCCATACTTGTATTGTATAACAGCCTGTGGCGCTGCTTGCAGTGATGTCGAAAGTGACTTCAAAGGTCCTAGTTTAATCCATTCCGGGTTTTAGTTTAAAAGAAAGAAAGAAATCACACAAACAAACATAACACAACATAAGACATAGATGCGAACATATTAACACAATAAAGGTGTACAATATTTATCCATTGCACCAAATTCTCGGGCACTCTAGATTTAAATAATTATACTTACACTTAAAACTTATATTTATCCCATCCACTCGAAAAGTAGACTTTTTATTACTGTTCTCAGGTCGTAAAGTTCCTCATTATTCACATGCTGTTTTTTGCCGGTTAATAATTAATTTTCATACATTCATTATTGCCCTCTGGGCAATTATGATGTACTTATTGTATTATAGTTACGAAAATAAATGACTGAAGTGGGATTGAAAACAAGCTAGCTGATTAGGTCAGCAAAATTAGGTAGGTACATAGATGCTTCTTTTATATATGTAAATTTTCTCGTCAGATGGAATAAAAAGCAGTATATACAACTTGGGGGTAAAGCTATTCTGCCTCGGGTGAGGTTAAAATCCTCGCTTGTTAAAGTTTCAAGGGTTTATTCCTTGAAACTCTCTCTGCGTTAAACCCTCGTACATAATACATCACTTCACACCAATCAATACATAGTATAAAATAAAGTCGTTTCCCGCGTCTGTCCCTATGTATGCTTAAATATTTAAAACTACGCTACGATTTTAATGCAGATTTTTTTAATAGATCGAGTGATTCAAGAGGAAGGTTTATGAGCGTAAAACATTTACGATATAGTAATAGGTTAGGCGGTACGAAGTTCGCCGGTTCGACTAGTGTTGAATAAACTACTATTTAATTCGGCTGGTAATAAGAAGAAGATAGACCAAAGTGCACCTGATTGTTTGTCTTCAGATGTGCCTGTCGCAGAAGTGCGTGTCAGTGTCGTCGGTCCGCGCGCAGATCGCGGCGCGGCGCGGCGCCGTGTGCCCCTCCGACTGCTCCGGACACGGCGTCTGCAACTCGGAAGGTAATGTCCACAAACACCTGCATGTCGTCTGTCCTTTTGTCTCGTTTTTAGTTTCCGGGAACGGGTGCAGCTAAATGGTTGGCTTATCCAGCGAGCGAGCTGTTTTAGTGGTGTCATGTTCCAGTAGACGGAGAGTGAAGATAGGACACTGTGGCGTCCCGACTCACGACTCTCGGGGCGTTACGGTCGCTGTGCGGCTGTGGGAGTGCTGTAAGTAACCTCTACAGTGTCTCCCGGTTAAGGGTTCGTATGACCGCAAGGTTGGTCGAATCTGGGATGGCGGTGGGCTAGTGTACTCAGAAGTGCGCGTCAGTGTCCTGGATTGCTTCGTGTCCGGGCGCTGTCTGTCCCTTCGATTGCTAGGGACACGGAGTTTGTAACTCTGAAGGTTGCACCTTACATAAGTAAAGCCACATTATTCTTGGCATCACATTTAATGATTGGTATTGTCCATTTAAAGACCGTCATTTAGTGCAGTACTGCTCCTCGCTACTCGCTGAGGACGAAAAGTTCTTATAGGGCGATTCAAGAACTTTTCACCCGCTGCGACCATTTCTTCTTCGATTGCTCTAACAGTTTGCCGAGTGTAAACGTAGTCTTTATTCTGACCATGATAAGGTGTTTTAACCGACTTCAAAAAGGGAGGTTATCAGTTTGACCCGTATGTATGTTTGTATGTAAGTTTGTCCGCGATTTTCTCGCGTTTGGCTGAACCGATTTTGATGCGGTTTTTAGATAAGTATTTGTTACATTCAGGAGAAGGTTTTAGTACCTATTTTAACCGAATAAGAAAAAATGGAAGTGCTCAGTTGATGTATGTGTCAGTTTATTGAAGGCGGGTAACCTTTTTTGTAAAAAATAAATAATTAATGAATTAGCTAAATAGTTTCCGGTACAATGTGTGTGTGTCGCAGGGCACTGCCACTGCGCGGCCGGGTTCGCGCCGCCGCGCTGCGCGCTGCCCGGCGCCGGCGGCTCGGAGGACTCCGGGCCCGCCACCGACCCCTCCAGTTAGTATCACTACACTGTGACACCAAAGAGTACAAATTAAGGTGGTAATCTCGCTATGGCGCGAAATTCAAATTTTGTGTCTAAGGACATAACATGATTTTTAGCCTTTTTGTCCTTAGACACAAAATCAGTAGGGTCTGCCTTCCAAAAACGTGGTATTACAATGTAGGAAATGGTTTTTTACATACGCGAATTCATTAAAACTATTTAAAATGAATCCTTTCGCCAGAATTAAAAAAACGCAAAAATAATTAATTTCGCGCCATACCGAGAGTTACCGCCCTAAAAAGTGGAAACATTGTGTGGCAATTTAAGAAAATCCGTAATGTTTACCAGATCGTCTGACCACCTGGTCTTTTAGTATCGCGGAAAACTTAATCAATATACGCTCAATGTACAGGGATGCTATTGACAAGGCTGAAATGAATAAAAGAAGAGAAGATTTTATACCTCATATTGCACAGGGAAGATCGTCAGGTTTAGATAGATAGATAGATAGACTCTTTAATACAATCAATGAACTTAAAATATTACAATATTCTTAAACTAGAGGCTGCCCCGCGGTTTTTCCCGCGCAGCTTTCTCATAAACACAAAATTCCCGTTTTTTCCCGTTCCCGTGGGAATTTCAGGAAATCCCTTCTTAGTGCTCACCTACACTCCCTAAGGAACCTACATGCAAAATTTCAGCCCGCTATGCCCAGTAGTTTCGGCTCTGCGTTGTCTGTCAGTCAGTCAGTCAGTCAGTCAGTCAGTCAGTCAGTAACGGAAGAGTTTTATATATATTGATTAAAATATTGATTGCAATGGGCGGCCTTATCGCTTAAAGCGATTAAAGCGAAGCGCAGGTTTAGTGTGCAGAATAAATTCATTATGGACTTGACGAGAACATTCTCTGATATAAAACTGCTATGTCAATTTGGCCATTGAATTGTTTTTCAGTCAGTGGAAAGACAATACAATGACCAAATTGCTTGAGCTTTGGAATTTTATAAATCCCTAGAGAGTTACAAGGTCGGAAATTTCTAAATTCAATAGAACAAAAAAGCTCAATTTAAGCTTCAGGCACAGGCTCTTATAATTTTTGTTCAATATTTTGACGATCACATTATACTTTGACATTTTATAATACAACTTTGTATGTAATATGAATATGACAGTGTGAAATAAATGAATCTAATCTAATCTATTAAACTAAACCTCTTCCTTTTCCCAACAGTTCAAAAGAAGTTCATGGTGGCGATGTACGTGATATTCCTGGGCCTGCTGCCGGCCGCGCTGCTGGCGCTGCTGCTCGCCTACTACGGCCGCCACCACGCCCTCGTCAACACTCGGAAAACTAACAAAACGTACGTCGCACCACATCTCTGCTTTAACTATTTTAGTCGCTACAGTAGTAGAATAAATTTTAGGTCAGTTAAGAATTTGTTTAATTTTAATTCTACTAATAATACTGAAGTTTATAATGATAATGGTTTAAAGCTTTCTGTGGCTGGGGGTGGGAATGATAAAGATTCCGAGAAAGCACCGCTCAGTTCCGAAGTTGATTTAGATGCACCAGTCTACGCTAATGTATCAGCTGTTATTAAGACTAAGAATAAATTTAAAAGAAACAAATTTGTAGATAAGAAACCGAAACATTATAATGTTTTGCATTTGACTGAGAAGAATTATAGTGGTGTCAAAAATGAAGTTGAAAGGGACTTAGTAGCAAAACCTAAGAAAAATATAGAAATTGTTAACAAAGGTTTAACGTCTACCACAAATGTTTTTATGGATAGGAAATCTAGTGTTATAAAAGAAGAAAATAAGCCTCAAACTGAAATTCATAGTAAAGTTTTAACATCTACAAGCGATAATGTTCTATTAAACAAATCAAATACGCAAGTTAAAGAAAGTTGTTCTAAACCTAAGACAAAGACAGAAATCGTAAAACAAGGTCTTATGTCGACTACTAATTACTCAATCAATGATAAATCTAATAATGTGATTGTTCAAAAATATCTAGAAACAAAAAATGAAACGCCTAAACCTAAGATAGAAATAGTTCAAGGTCTCACGTCTACGACTAATGAACTTATAGGTAATAAGGCAAATGAAAACAAATCTAGGGTATATAGTATTAGAAATAGTGGTTTGTATGTTTCCGGGGAGAATGTGAAGGTGCATGGGTTTAATGGTGGTGGTAAATAGAGATAGAGATATAGAAAAGTACTAATTGTAGCGCCAATTGGAAAAAAATACTACTATACCATGGCATAATATATCAAAAATTTGATACTTATGACAAAATATAATCTTGCTGAGTATTTTTAGGGCACTGTTGTGTATCTTTAAAGCTAAAATTAGCTAATCTTTAGTTGGACCTAAAAAAGCTACATTGTAGCTTTCTTTGGTCCATGATTTAGTTTTTTTTCGCGACTGGGCCAAGTATCGGTGTAATATTATTATGACTAAAATATTTTTGACAAAAGGATGATTTAATCTATTCACCATTGGTATTCCTGTTCAAGTAGTAGTATTTTTTATTTACTTGCTATGGTTGGTTGGTACTATATCACCGCAGTATGTGTTGAAGTAGGTAGTTTATAAAGTTCTTGATTTATTTTGTAATTTTTATTTTCTCCTTGTGTTTCTTTCATGTTTTTGGCAAACAATTTTAACATAAATGATACTAATTTTATTAAAAGTTGTTTCTTATATGTACTTACTAGATTATTTTTCGTAAAGCTTCCCATTTTTTATGTTTTAATTATTTGCCAGAACTATGTTTATATGTTAGTTTGTATGTTTGCATTGAATTTATAACCTAAACAAATTGAGGTGTGGGTTTTTTCTTTTCTTACCTCTTTCTCTTATTCCATGTTTCCTAGTAACACTGTCTTCGCACTTGTAGAGCATTGTAGTTACTTGCAATTCGGTTGTGTATGGTGAGTCTTTTTAAACAGTTTTTGTACTAACAAATACTAGCATAAAATGAAGGAACGAACCAATGAAGCACTAATATTGTCGATCCTCATGCTAGTCTTCAAACTTGTTTGCAGCATGTGCATGTTACTAATCTAAGCTTTATTTGCATGCTCAGTACTAAGGAATGTTTTTATGTTTTTTTTTTAACCTTGGTGTAGCACTTAAAATATATTTTGTTTTAGCTAGCCTTCTGTATCTGTATTGACTGCTTTGTGTATTAATTCGTAATTATGATTTATGGCCTTGCAAACTTTTTATTCTACTTATTTTTTTTTTGTGATAAAAACAGTTAAAACAATGATTGATAAAAAAAAACTTGGGCTTTGACACATAGCCTTGTTTATGTGCCCCCTATTTTTTTGCATTAATTATACTTAGGAACTAAAGCTAATAGTCCTGTAAAGGTGTTAGCAAAATAGAAAACTTTACTACTATAATATTAATATTATGTTTAGTAACAGTAATCTTAACTAGCCTTTATCTCCCACAGACAACAATCACCAAAGAAGTCGAGTCTTCAACAACGTATCTCTCGCAGTGCAAGCAAGTTCGCCTCCAACTTCCACAGTGCAGGTCGCGGGCCGCCCGCCGCGGCTCCCGTACACACGGTGTCCTCCCCAGACGACATGAGCTCCAGTCTCCTCAGAAACGACTCTGACAGAAGCCCCAACGGACAGATCAACCCATCCGTCAACTTCTTCGGCAACTTCAAAGGCTTCTCCTTAGCCCCTATCGACAAAAACCAGCCAAAGGAACAACCGAAGCAGGAAAACAAAAGCGCAAAGATAACCCCTGTACACAGAAGCAGCTCGAACAGTCAGAATTTGGGCGCTTTAAAACCCGTTTTGCGCTCGGCACCTCCTTTGCCCGTTGTACCTAAAGTCAGCCCCAAAAATAGCCCTTCGATCAAAAGAGCCAACAGCTCTGTGCAGAAGATCAAAGCTTTGGTTAACAATGACAAAAGTGACGACGTAGTACCGGTAGCACAAGTCTCTAGGCCGACTATATCGAGCCCTATTCTAGAAGCGTCCACTTGCACGGCTAAGGAGCTGATCTCTCCTCTTCAAGGTTCAAAGACCTTGAAACCTATCAGGACTGCTCCAACTTTACCAACGACATCTGATATACCAAAAAGGCCGCTCAGCATGCATTTCTCTAATGTACCAATGAAACCGTTGCCAGAAGAGCCGAAAAAAGTCAAAGAAGGCATATCTCTTAATCGCATAGCGTCCTTCCTAAAACACGATAAGCCTAAAGAAAGGCACCCGGTTGAGAGAAGTAATTCGCTGCCAAAAAATCCGAACCATCAAGTCAAAGTTCCTAAGATAATAGATAAAGTTGCGTTAAGAAACCTTCAGATATCGAATCCTATTCTTCAGAAGGAGATTGATCTACCAGTGAGCACGGTTCCGGTGGTTTCGGATGAGGAAGATGATCACAGATCGTTTGTGAACAGGAGTCAGAGTATGCGTAGTGCGGTGCCAGCGCCAAGACCGCAGTTACAGAGCTTTGGCTCCATGAGACAATCAGCGAGCTCGCGACCAACTGCACCGCCGCCCCCACTCCCCACACACGAGCACTCGCTCTACCAACATCCGAAACCTATCGCCATCAAGGCAACAGACTACGTCGATTGCATAGAGGAAAAACAAGCGCCTCTTGCACACATCGACGAAGAGTCAACTGATAATATCTATGCTATCATAGAGGAAAGTCCCGAAAAACACTCCAAACCTTTACCAGGCGTTCCTCAACCTGTTAGGACAGCCCCACAGGAACCACCTGAAGGCTACAATACGCCGAGGCCTATAACGAGCCTCAATTCTGGTAGTACGGAAAGTATGGGTTTGCTCGGTGAAATAGTTAATGAAATTCAGAATAGGAACATAGATTCGATATACTCGGCTGCTACGATTTTAAGAAGGAAGAAGGAAAGAGAGAAGGAGCAAGAAAGAGATAGTACGTACACGAATGAGTATAAAACGCCGGAGAGTGTATATAGTAACTCTGGAGCTAAATCTAGCGCTTCTACGACGAGTAGCGGCTATTTGCATCCCTCGGCGGTTAATGTGGCGACTCATAACAAGGAAGCGGAAAAGGATAAAGTGGAAGAAAAAGCTCCTCCATCGCCTACTTTGAAGGTTACTAAAATACCCACGTTTGCGCGGCAGGTCACGCCGCCGTCCCTCAAAAATACAACGTCTTTCAGACAAGCGCCGCAATCACCTAAAAACACGCCCAAGAGCATCACCAGGCCGATCTCATCCAACAGTCCAGACTTGGTGTCCAGTTGCGCGTCAGCTGAAGCAAAAACCGCGAAACCACCCGACGTAATCAACAATAACAAGCCAATAGAACCACCTAAATTTACTAACAAACCATCGACTAAGTTAGACAACCGACCACCGCTTAGACCCGCTCCGACCATAGACAAGAAACCGTTAAAAACTACACACCCTCTAAAACCTCTTTCTTCAGCGACCAATCTAAACAAGAATCCGATTAATAGAGTTAATTCTAAAGTGGACTTGAACGTGAAAGCGATAGCGGATAGCCTAAATAAGAATAAACCTAAAATCGTGCCTAAACCATCGATAGTTACCAAGACGGAACCAGCCAAGCCTGTGGCGACAAAGCTGTCAGCTAAGCCGTCAAACGTGGCGAGCTTGCAGCAGAAATTTGAGAACAGAAAGTCTATAGGTCGCGAGCCCGTACTGAAGAAGTGATATTAGCTTGCTCGGATTGGAAATAAACAAGTTTTAGTTTTAGACGGCTACTAGAGTTTATGTCACGGATGCGATGTAAAATAGTAACAAAAGATGTTCTAGTCCACGTAATAGATGATTCATTAACAAATATAGAGAAATAATTATTCTTTTTCATATTGAGAGAAATTGAGATTAAACAATGGTGTTCATATTTTCATAATTTTCGATTTTAACGTGATTATTTTATAAGTTTTAATTTTTGTAAAGATATTATTTTACGTTAGTTTATGGAGTTTGATTTTGGTTTCTGTGCGATGAGGTTCTCGTTTCGTCTCGTTTTTTGTTGTTTTGTTTCAATAAATTAAAAATGCAAAACAATTACAAATGAATTGAAGGTAGGCTAAGATAGCTTTGTACTTTTTCGTTCGATAGATAATTATATCTTGTAAATAAATTCTTCTTAAAGTTTGTGATTCAGTAAAACGAAAAAAGTGTCTTAATATTACAGTAAAAGATAGGGTAAATTTTAATTTCAATGAAAATATATTTACATACACTCACATCAGACAAATTACTTCAAGTTAAAAACTATGGCCGGTGCTGAATTCAATTTAATTAATATTTTTGTACATTTTAAACTAGAATGCAATATTTTGTTATAATGAATTAAACAAATTTATTGATGTCATATAATATTAGTTCTTTACTATAAAATATATTAAGTTAATAAAGCCTTAATGTTCCTTCCATCAGTACTTTCAGAGAAGCAGGCTATATTTCCGTTCACCTACAATGAGTTTTAGGAAAATCTTTCCAATGTACAGTCAGCGCGTTTATACAGTTTCATTATGGTATAGATAAGAAGATATTAATACAGTACAAGTCCATACCATGGTAGTTACTGTTTTCGGTAATCTTAATTTTTACAATTATACGATTGTAAATTACAAATTTTTATAGTATTTCCCTAAAATTTTACTGACACAGTTAGATCTAGTTGCGATCCACTGCCATCTCGGTACAATGTGTGGTGCTAATGTTGTCACGATAAGTCGCTAGATTTCAATGTATTTAATAAATGTAGAGATAGTTAGGGAGAGTTTTTCCGAAAATTTGCTCCTAAAAAGATAGGTAAGGAATTTGTCTGAAAAGCATATTAGAGCATTGTTTGACGATTATTTTCTGTTTCTGTTTCATGACTTTGCCTCTCTGTATGATATCATTTTTGAAAGGTAAGATGTGTGTTAGAAGTCGAAATTGACAGTAGTAGGTGATTAGTATTGCAAAAGTCGTACAAAAGTTTTAGGCAACGAAAGGAAAATAAAAAATTGTGATAAAAAAAAACTATTGACTCAAAATGTTGGTAATAAGTATTAACGTTTATTTAAAAAAAAAAATTCGAAGACTGAATTTAGTTTGTGCATTCTATTCATTCTATTCTATGGAATGATGTTTTTTTTTATTAGTGCAATGATTTGATATGTATTAATCAACTTTTTGCATTTATGATATTTTAGCTTGTTTTTTTCAAAATGTTTATCACATTCTACTTAATTATTGAAGTGCAAAAGCGAAAAAAAATTGTTATAGTCTTTAAGATGTAATAGAATAGCTATGAAACAGATTGTAAGTAACCAAAGAGTTATTTTTATTAATGGATAACAGTGAACTAAATAAAATATTATAATTCTTTAACACATCAAACACAGTCTCATTCTCTCCAAACTGGTAAAAAAAACTGTGAAACGTTTTGAACAATAGGTACCTAATTACCTATCTCTTTAAAGATATACCTACCTTGATACATTAGATAAGTTTTCTTTAAGTTATATTAAACACACAATTTTTCCTTTAGAATTATGAATGATCTGAAAATTTAAGTGTAGATAAGTACTAAATATGTAAATTGTCCTCAAATA
Organism: Euspilapteryx auroguttella; assembly: GCA_951802225.1. NCBI lineage: Eukaryota > Metazoa > Arthropoda > Insecta > Lepidoptera > Gracillariidae > Euspilapteryx > Euspilapteryx auroguttella. The sequence continues at coordinate 5,295,745 of OX637663.1, read as the reverse complement.
TTATTTTAAGTTCGATTTTACAATTAGAAGCGTCGAGACAAGATGTGCATAGTGATTATTTAATTCAATAAATTATACCAAATTTGATAAGTTTTTTACTGTTTACATGGTTGGGAATATAAAGTATAAATATACATGTTTAATTTGTTAGCGCTCGAACAGACGACGCCGCCGCCGACGCACCGCAACACTGTTCAAACACGCCGCCACCGAGCCGCCGCCGCGCTGACGTCATGTCCGATGTTCAGAACTAGCGATGTATTACCTTTACCATGGACCTAATTATCACGAGAGGAATGTTCATGGCCAAACAAAATCGCGTTATTCGCAAGAAAGCTCTGTTTCTCGGATTTTAGTCTCATAGAAAGTGGCCCCGCAGGTGGGAAACTAACTATTTTACAAAATGTTTTTGCTCTTAGTAACTAGATGGTGCATTTGTTTTATCTTGCGAATTAGGTACGCAATTTTGTTTGGCCATGAACAGTCCACTCGTTATAATTGTGTCCATGGTGTTAAGATGGTGTTACATTGATTGCGCCCGCGGCGGCGTGTGTAAAAAGTGTTACGGCGCGGCGGCGGTGACGTCTGTTAAAGCGCTTATAGTGTGCCCGCGGTTTTGCCAGGGAAATGTTCCTTCTTACTGCAAAATAATTTATTTTTTCCGTTTACGTGGGTTTTTTGGGATGATAGTCAATTTCCTTTTTCAGGCTATGAGATAAAATATATTTATTACTTTTTAAAGAAAGGCTCCGTCTGGTCTAGACTACACTTACATAATTTCCTAAAATTCGATAACACGGACAGTACCATAATAAACCCTACCTAGATAAGTTTAAAGATATACACTTTCAAATTCCACACAAGTATAAGTTTATTCCTAAAAATACCTAATTAAATTTCTTGGACATGTAAATTACATAAGTTTGTCCATTACATGATGTAATGGACAAACTTATCGCTAGAAGCGATTACTTTCTGGCAACCCAGTATTACTTATGGGTCTGCAAACCAGTATTACTTACCTACATCTACATACATATATCGTTTAAGTACGTATTATTAGTATTAACGAAGTATACCTATTTTAAGTACATACCTAAACTGTAGTCTTCAGTCGGATCTTTCTGTAACTAAGTATTCTTTTTTGAACCGACTTCAATAAAAATGGTTATCACTTTGACTTGTATGTATGTTTGTCCACGATTATCTCGCGTTTGGCTAATGCGGTTTTGATAAGTATTTGTTACATTCAGGAAAGGTTTTAGTACTTAACTATTTTACCCGACTTCGAAAAAGAGGAAGTGCTCAGTTGATGATTATGCCAGTTTATTGAAGGCGGGTTCCTTTTTTGTAAAAAAGAAATTATTTGCTTCTTCCTATACATAACTATTTAACCTTTTGGCATGGAATTCTCTCTGTACCAGAATCTGTACTACGTAAGTAAGTACTTACTTATTAATTCCATGCTCAGATTCCATGCCTTTTGGTTTATCAGTGACAGTGAGTGAGTGATAGATTTTTCCGTTTATAAATATTTTTAACCGACTTCAAAAAAGGAGGTTATCGGTTGACCTGTATGTATGAATGTTTGTATGTATGTAAGTACGTATGTATGTTTGTCCGCGATTATCTCGCGTTTGGCTGAACTGATTTTAATGCGGTTTTCAGTTAAGTACTATTTCTTACATACAGTGGCGGACTAGGAGGCCGTAACAGATTTGTCTATGGTTTCGTCAGCCCTAGACTGTATTACCAAAGAACAAGAGCTATTTTGCAATACAGAAAAACCGGAAGTGTTACGCCGACCGTGTCCGCCACTGTACATCCAGAGAAGGTTTTAGTACAGTCACGGACTACGAGGCCGTAACAGATTTGTCTATGGTTTCGTCAGCCCTAGACTGTATTACCAAAGAACAAGAGCTATTTTGCAATACAGAAAAACCGGAAGTGTTACGCCGATCGTGTCCGCCACTGTACCTATTTGAACCGACTTGGAAAATAAGGAAGTGCTCAGTTAATGTATGTGTTCCTTTTTTTGGTGGTAACTCTCGCTATGGCGCGAAATTCAAATTTTTTCGTGTTTTTTATTTATTCTGGCGAAAGTATACATTTTTAATAAAGTTTAAATGAATTCGCGTATGTAAAAAACCATCTCCCACATTGCAATATTACAACGTTTTTGGAAGACAGGCCTACAGATTTGGTGTCTAAGGGGTAAAAGGCCAAAAAACACGTTCCTTGAATATACACAAAATCGGTAACTCTGTCTTTCAAAAACGATATATTACAATGTGGGAAATAGGTTTTTACGTACAGTCACGGACTAGGAGGCCGTAACAGAATTGTCTATGGTTTCGTCAGCCCTAGACTGTATTACCAAAGAACAAGAGCTATTTTGCAATACAGAAAAACCGGAAGTGTTACGCCGATCGTGTCCGCCACTGTACAACGCGAATTCATTTAAACTTTATTAAAAATGAATACTTTCGCCAAAATAATTAAAAAAACGTGAAAAAATTTGAATTTCGCGCCATACCGTGAGTTACCGCCTTATAGCAGATGCGCTATCATCCATAGACAAGCAACTTAGTAGAACAGACAAATTTGGTCTGCTGTTCTGCTGTGCTAGCTATGACAATATAATCTGTGCAGTGCAATAAAAAAAAACGACAATCAATCCTCTAGTTGGTCTGTGAATCAATATCTCTAGTTGGTCTGTGGAATCAATCAACGACGCCGTTGTTTTCGCCGCATTTTCGAGAATTTATCTTGTATTTTGCTCAGTAACCCTCTAAAATGTAAGTAAATCCTACAAATACTAATAAATTTAAACGTCATAAACATAAAGCTGTACTTTTACAACGTGCTTTTGCATGTTTTAGGGCTGCACCAACCAAACCACGCTCCGAGATGACCCTCGAGGAATTGGCTAAAATTGAAGAAGAAGAATTCAGTACAGGCCCTCTCTCAGTCCTCACGCAGTCGGTCAAGAACAACACGCAGGTTCTGATCAACTGCAGGAACAACAAGAAGCTTCTAGGACGAGTGAAAGCCTTCGACCGGCATTGTAACATGGTTCTTGAGAATGTCAAAGAAATGTGGACTGAGGTCCCCAGATTAGGCAAAGGAAAGAAGGTTGGTAATTTAGTTGCAAAGTAATAGTATCTTTAGCTATCAGAATCTTTCTATGAAGTTAATTTTTATGATAATGTTGAGGTTATGTTGACCACAATTCAGCATTTAACTTGGGCAAGCACCATGTTTCTAATACATAATCAAACATTAGCAATACCCTAAACAACCCACTGACCACATAGATTGGGTTTTTTGAGTAACCATTTTAAAATGATTATACTGAAATAGTAATAATATTGAGTTAAATATTCTTCTTGTAATCAAAGTCTTCTTTTTTCCAAGAAGACTTGATTGTGCCTAATCAGCTAGCGCATGTATCATTAGATAAATTATGTTATATCAAGCAAGACCCAAATACAAACTGTTTTTTTTTCTCAACAGGGAAAAGCTGTAAACAAAGACAGATTCATCTCAAAGATGTTCCTTCGAGGGGACTCGGTCATCCTCGTGCTGCGGAATCCACTCGCAACTGCCGCAGGAAAGTGAACCTTAGTCTTAACACTTAACCAATGATAAGAGTCTAGTGATAAGCTTCACACCATGTGTTTACATTTTATTACAATTACTTGGTCTGTGAAATAAATGTCTGTTTTAAATTTATATGGCATTTCATTTGATACATCAAATGGACATTTATTATTTTATGGGGTCACTGATTATTTCATCAATCAATATATTTTATATATAAAACTTCCGTTACTGACTGACTGACAGACAACGCAGAGCCGAAACTACTGGGCGTAGAAAGCTAAAAATTGGCACGTGGGTTCCTTGGGGAGTGTAAGTGAGCACTAAGAAGGGATTTACCGAAATTCCCACGGGAACGGGAAAAACGGGATTTTTGTGTTTATGAGAAATCTGCGCGGGAAAAACCGCGGGGCAGCCTCTAGTATCAATTTAAATTGAAAAGCAGCTTCATCACTTTTTTCCAATTTATTAATGAAATTGTAAACTATTTTGAGCACACTCAACATAATTTTTCTTTAACTTTATCCATAAATTATTTATTTGTTACTAAAGAATCTAGACAAACTAACAGAACTGGCTAGTGTTTATTATAACACAAACTCATAATTTATATACTTAATTGAAATGAAAAAATTAAACCCTTGCCACATCCCATTGGACATCAACAGCAGCACTTCGGAGGGAATGGAACAGTCAAATCTGAAAAGATTGCATTGTTGTAATTTATGTCACCACCTATGGATTTAGCGATAAGGCCGGCCATTGCATGCAAATTCAATTTGTCTGTACTTACTCTTGTATATTACTAGTATGCAATAAAGTGTTTTCTATTCTATTCTATGGATTGATAGTATTTGATAGTTTAATTAAATAGGGCAAAAAAAAATAAGACCCCCAAGTAATGCATTATTTGCCGAGAATTTTTTTCTGCACCTACCTGAAATTTATATTAATTACTTATTAAAATTACCTGAAATATAGACGTGATAACTTTATAATAAAACTCATTTCGTACAAAATAGTACATTAAGGTATATTATTTCGTTTTTCACTTCTTAAATCTATACAGGATACGAAGGTATATGAAGGTACCCTTCACAGTGTGAACTCACGAGAGTATTTTTTGAGTACCAACAAAAATAACATAAGGTACTTACTAATAAATATAAAACATGAAAATTCCAATCATTCAGTCCACACAATGGCCAGCCACTCTGAAAATGCTACAAAAATATACAAACCAATCGTGAGATCACATTATATTTTGTTAACAATGCTTTCACTCTGATTTTCATACAAAACTATGTTATTGAGCTGCCAAACAATAAGTTACTACATTATGTTTTTGGCGTGCGTCTTTGTTTTTGTGGTCTCTTATTATTAAACGATAAACGAACAATCAATACGAGGTTCTAAAGTCTGCATAAGTAAGGACCACTTACCGCAAACTAATCCCAGACTTATTAGATTTGATACAGGAAATATCACCGAATTTATAACTAGGCAATAATTACCGGGTCTATCTATCTATGCTACATCACAAACTATGAACATTATAAGTTAATCGATACAATTTTCGATGTTAATTAGAATAAGCATTTTCTAAAACATGTTCATATTTTTTTGTCTTATATGCTACCTATTACTTAAATACCATTTGTCTTTCATTAACAAAAGAAAAACATTTAAAAAAAGTACAGCTGTGAAATCGAATTTATACAATCCTAGAAAACATTTCTTATGTCTTGAAGTCATTTCGGAGAAGTCCTTTATATATACAAAAATCATTAATACATAAGTACCCTAACAAATTTTAAACATATAAAAGAAAAACACACACACAACAAAGAAAAGTTCTTCGACAACAACTCTTGATCTTTAAAAAAAACGAATTTAAACCTATTTAGAAAATATTGTTTACCTAAGAGCAGTTGGATTAACTTTTGTCTATTAATTTAGTTAAAATACAATGCTTAAAATGGCATTAGTGGTAGATTTTACTATTATTTTTATATTATCGGTTTAGTTAGCACTTTGGAAAGCAGTTTGTTATTATTTTTAATTAAGTATTGTATTTATTTATTAACTAAACATAAGCACACATATAATGTAAAAGGTCCATAGATATTCACGTTGGAGCTAATATTAGCACTGTGTTTGTACACAAGATAAAACAAAATGCGTGGACAAAATCAATATAGTTTGTACAAACATACTAAATTATCAATGTTAGCCTTCAATGTACAGTCCGGAATACCGTCGAGCGTTCACAATTCACATGCACTGCTGCATGATTTGCTAAGAAAATATTCTAAGAATTGTACTACATACAATAAAAAGATTTATTGACGGGTTGCCGTATGACTATTTTAGCTTACGCAGGGCTATTCGTCCATGCAGATTTCAAGAACGTGGTTAAATACATTCTCATGTATGAGTCTATCATAGTTAATTACGACCTATTACGATTACGTATTAAAATTATTTTTCTATGGGGCTAGTACATAATTGTAGATGTAAAGTTATGTATTATGAGGGTTCTGTTACCACCCGAAGCGCAATAGCTTTACGCCTGCGTTTTATACTATTACTTTTCACTACGCCCATGATTCTATACGTACTAACCCCAATCACATTGGTTTTTACTATACAAGTTTACTCTCAATAATAGTGCTATATGCCTTTAGCAGTAGTCATGTAGCTAAGGCTGACATTCACAGTCAAAGTTTGGAGTCTACTTGCACGAGTTGTATCTCGGACAAGTCGATCTCGAGTACACCCCGTCCTGGCTCCAGCTCTTGAAGTCGGAACTCGACTGTGTGTATGCCAATTTGAAGCAGAGAAGTATCATAAGATAAATTTTGACATTTTGGAGTGCTACTAAGTACTTCAAATGTACTTGTACTGGTATACGGTTTCTTCGTACATCAGGCACTGGGGGCGTGGCCGGAATTCACACCTCTATACAGGGTGTCTCTAACAAGTCGGTAATAAATTAAAAGGTGATTTAGCTCACCATATATATCTTAAAACTTTTCCAAAGTAACTTGGGTTGAATCTCACAAAACAAATTAATCCGTTCCATACATAAATTCGATCAGATGAGGGGGTCAATTTACGGGACAGCTGATTTTGTTTTGAGATTTCAACTTACGTTACTTAGAGAAGGTTGTTAGGTATGGTAAATTGAATCACTCGCCTGAACTACCTCGCCTCTATCAGTATAGGATACTTTACGAAATAAGGTATCAATATTAATTAGATTAGTCTAATTGACTTTCAATAAGCGATATCTTGTATCCTGTATTGAATAAATCATTTTTTACTTTTTACTTTACTCTCTTATTTAGTGCAGACTTTTTAGAAACATCACACAGATAAACGCAGTATACTAGCCCCAATATTTTTTTTACTAAAGTAAAATTTTGTATACTAAAACAAGAGGAATAATAAGTATGCCATCAGCAATCGTCAAGTAGAGGCGTTTTCATATTGAACTTGTATATAATGTCTATGAGGTCGGCGGCGGGCGGCGCGGCGAGCAGCACGCGGCGCTCGCGGCCTGCACTTTCTATTTCAATAACGCCCCAATGCTTTAAAAGTCGCAAACAGTTCCTTATTGCGTCCGTGGATACTGCCTCACCTGTAAGTGTGTAAATTAAATTGGTTAATTCATTAATTTGAGCTCATGTTTTTGATTCTAAACGGGTAACGCTCACCATATAAAACAGCTTTTCTATAGAAACATGGGTCGATGCCATGTCGATATATTGTTGATTCGATCACCTGACGGGGTCAATGTACGGGACAGCTGATTATAGTTTTGAGATATAGTTTTGTCGGTCGACCCATTTTGCTTAGGGAAACTTGTTTTGTATGATGAGCTAAAACCATCCTTTAATTTTGACCGCCTTTAAATAAGCATCCTGTATGGATGGAGGTAAACTTAATATCAATAGGATATCATTGGTATTGTTTTTATTTTAATTGCTTTAAAATGTCCAAAAATCCTTAAAATTTAGTAGTAATATTTATTTGTAAAGAATCCAAATGGACCATGCCAATACTAGGAAGTGGGGCCAAGAATTGGGCGGCTTACTCTACTGTTTTTAATGCTTTACATAAAAATAATAAGAATTTTTAACCGACTAATTTAAAAAAAGGAGGTTATCAGTTTGACCTGTATGTTGTATGTATGTATGTTTGTCCGCGATTATCTCGCGTTTGGCTGGACCGATTTTAAAGCGGTTTTCAGAAAATTATTTGTTATATTCAGCCTCTAAATGGACCGTGCCAATAATAAGAAGGTGGAGCCAAAAATTGGGCAGCTTATCCTACATCTATCTGTGAAGGTTCACTCACCATAAGGCATCTTGTTGGCAGCGAACTGGTCGGACAGGTCGGCGAGCGCGGCGGCCTCCAGCGCGCGCGGCGCCGCGCCCCCCTCCGCCCGCAGCCCCCGCTCCCCCCGCAGTCGCCCGCACAGCGCGCTGTAGGATTCTAGTAGAGGCCTGATTGTCAGCAGTAGTCGCCGTCTGGGGGTTCACAACGGACAGGATTGAATATCGATCGTAGCAAGTGGAAATCAATTGTCTCTGCCTACCGATGGGATTTAGGCGTGACGTTATGTATGTATGTAGGATTGAAAAACGACGAACGTAAGGAAAAATCTACCGATCGGTGACATAGTATTCTGTCTAAAAACTGAACAGTTTGAGAATTATGAAAAAAGTTGCTCAGACGTAGAAAAAAATGATATCAGAAAATATTTGTATCGTCCGTTCGTAATCATACAACTACACCGCATAGCACTTGGAAATATGTATAACAAAGTGAGCCTTCATAAATTTCAGCCGAAAGTAGGGCTTGGACACCGGTTTTCGGTAGTACCGAAAAACCGGGATACCGGACCAATATTACCGTATTTTAAAACCGGTTTTCGATGGTCAAAATACCGGTTTTTCGGTAAATTTTCTTTATTTTTTATTTTATTATTTTATTGCTTAAGTTAGCACTGAGACTGTTATCAAAAGTGTTTTTGCTCTTTTTAACATAAGCACATTTATAAAATGTATTAAACCTTTTTTTGAGTGACTTTGAGCTTTGCATAAGGTCCATAGATAGTTACAATGTCTCAGTCCGGTAAGTTGCCTCTGGCAACAGACATGGCTTGTTGACTTTCGTCGTCAACTTGGACGAGAAGATGAAGTGAAGCTTCCCGAACGCTGGAAATCCAATTTTGACTTGACGATCGACCTCTTTTTCGAAGATTGACCGACCTAGGTGCAGTATGTCCCAGGTATATGTTTTCGTCAACAATACATAGGTACAACAACCGATCGAAAAGTAGCCGATCTTGACTGAAATCGGTTTAGCATATTAGCATGGGCGTTCAACATGATTTTCGTTTGGTCCATCACATAGGAAGGTCTACGTATTAACAGCGCCAAAACAAAGGAGATGCGTCTCAACACAGCAGTTACCACTCCAATTTGTGTCAACGGCAATGTCGTTGAGCGCATGGATAAATTCGCGTACCTGGGCAATGTCGTGAATCCGGGCGGAGGAGCGGAAGCCGACATAGAAGCTCGCATAAATAAGGCACGATCAGATTTTGCCCAACTCAAGCCAGTGTGGAGGTCCTCAGTCATCACGCGCCAAACAAAACTCAGAATCTTCGAGTCCAATGTGAAGTCGGTTCTCCTTTACGGCTGTTAAACCTGGTTTGTCAGAAAGGATCTGTCTGCTAGGTTGCAGGTTTTTATTAACAAATGCCTACGACAGATCCTTAGAGTATTTTGGCCCAAGACAACCAGGAACTCTGAGCTATGGAGAATCACGCACCAGAAACCAGTTGACTTGGAGATCAAGATAAGGAAATGGCGTCGGATAGGCCACACACTGAGGAGGCCAGACGACCATCCGTCGAAGATAGCCCTTAATTGGTGCCCACATGGACGTCGCAGAGTCGGCCGCCCGAAGCAGACCTGGCGCCGTACGGTGGAACAAGAGGCTCCCACACTCGGAGCACCGTGGGGCGAGATTCAGGAGGTTGCCCAAGACAGGAGCAAGTGGCGAGCTTTACTGAGAGCCCTATGTCCCTGATGAGGGATAAAAGGACATCATCATCATCATCATCATCATCCATCACATGTTCATTATATTTATCGAGCATTGCACTGAAATCCTTAGCAGTCTGTGCCATTAACTACAATGTTGAGTGATATACTCGCCGTTTATGCCTTGGCCAAGTTCTTTACAGTCCAGAGACTTGGAGACATTCTCGGTAAACAGTTTTAAGCATATGACATCCCTATATAACTTCCTGCTACCAGTCGAATAACCTTCGATTTCTGATCTATTGATTCGACTTCAGAGTCCAACAAACATATTCGTGGTGATTCATTGGTAGTCCACTTGGCACCGCTCTGGAGAGATTTTAGCACTGCCCAGGTCTCAACTCAATCGAAACCAAGGTTTTATTATAGTCCATAAATAATCGTCAAAGTGTATACTCTTCAGTCTCCGCAGAAGAACTTAAGTCACCGACATAGCCCAAATAATTGTGCATTGGGCAAGGCACATAGTTCGAAAGTTCTCGATTGGCGAGCAGAGTAGGCAGATCCCCAACAGGGTGGTCATACGACTTGGTAAATTTTGCGTGCGGAAGTACACTGGATAAGATTTCTTATCTTAGATTAGCTGAACACCGGTCGGTCGGCAAGGCAAACTTGACCAACCAAACTAAGTTTATTATTTTTTTTTTTTATATATTTGAGTTAAAACAAGTTATTTTTAAAGTTAAATATAACAGAAAGATAACTTACTAAGTTAAGTGTGTGTGTTATAAGTGTTTTTATTTGAACTTTTCTTCAAAAACAAACATTTTTTCATAGAAAAAGTAAAATACCGAAAAATTACCGAAATACCGGTTTCCCGGTTTTAAAATTTTCACTACCGAAAAAAAACCGGTTTTCAAAAATATATCGGTAGTCCAAGCCCTAGCCGAAAGACTGCTTTGCTGGATTACTCTAAAATGTTAGTTTTTGGATTTATACCTGGCATTTCAACTAAATTTGTACTAAATATTATGGCGTTTGTTACTAGTGCTTTAAATGAGATGGATTACAGTTGTATCCTAAACAATATATATATTTTATTTTTTATTAAAGTATCAAACAGCTCTTTATAGATATATGTATAACTTTATATGTCATATGAATTGGTTATTCAGAATGTGTTAATCTCATTGTTTGTGTTAACTAATAAAGTCGATAAATATCAGTTTTTAATTGATTATAGATATCAACAAATATAAGCAATTGTGCATTCTCTTTGGCCCTTTGTTCCATTTACCTTTCAGCTAAAGCTTCAGGTGTGTTGTTGACTCTGTACTTCAAGTCTTGAGCCTCGCGCCGGCCCTCCCCCTCCTCTTCCTCCAGCGCGGCGGCGAAGCGGCGCGACCAGCGCTCCTCTTCGAGGCCCATTGAACTCTGCGAAGAGGAAATCCTGTTAAAACTGTTGTTTATGCCGTTTGAGCCGCGTTAAACACTTAGATATTGAAACGCTTGTTTGGCACTCAAATTTGAGGTAGATTGAATGAGAATTAGGAATATACTTTTACTTATAGGTGCAGTGGCGGACATAAAGCGGACAAACAGCTTAACCGACTTCCGGTTTTTCTGTATTGCATAATACGCCGGTCTTGCGTGATCGCTAGCGAGGGAATAATCCATTGAAACTCGAACAAGCGAGCGTTGTAACAGCACCCGAAACGAATAAGCTTTATACCCATGTTGTATGATCTAGCACCGCGTCAGGCTAGCGCTCTAGCACCGTCTGTTTGACAAATCCTGTACCTGTAGCCAATGTATGAAGACCCAGAGAGGAAAAAGAATACCTGCAAACCTGCAGCCAGATAGACCGACGATATAGAGACCTTTGCTGGGAAAACAGCCGTCAGAGAAAACTGTAAAATAATTGCAGAGGCATTCGCCCAGCAGTGTGCTGATATGTGCTGTGGAAGAAGAAGTACCTGTAGCGGAGTGATGACGTCAGCATCCCGCAAGGTCCGCAACGTCTCCTGCAGGAGCTCCTCAGTGCGCTGGCAGGGCGGACTCAAGATGTACTCCTGGCTGAGCACGCTGCACAGCTGAAGGGATTCTTGGATCAGCTCGCTGTGGGATACGGTGTGAGGGTCCGCGTTCGGAGAACGGAGGATGCTTTCTAGCGCCGTCGCTAGAAAAGAAAAGAGAGAAGTTAGATTTAAATCATCAGACTTTTCCAGTGCTTGGCGGTATTCTCGGTCTGGTGATTTTGGTTTTAGGGGGCGGTTATAGTGAGTCGAACCGCAAGAGTATCGGCCGGTTTGATTACCGGTGGGATAAAATACCATGGATATCGATGTCTGTTCACTGGGTCTAGGTGTATGGTGTATGTCTTGACCAAGCGAACTTCGTACTGCGTAACATAAAATGATGTTATTTATTTATTTAAACACGTTTATACATGAATATAAAACATAGTCAAACATACAAAGTCAAACGAAATTCATTATTTAGTTGTAAAGATCTTAGCAAACTTACATCGTCGCTTCCCGCGTCCTCTATGCATGCTTATATCTTTAGAAATTATGCAACGGATATTGATGAGGTTTTTTTTTAAAAGATAGAGGAAAGTTTATAATACTTAATACAAATACAGTGGCGGACTAGGAGGCCGTAACAGATTGTCTATGGTTTCGTCAGCCCTAGACTGTATTACCAAAGAACAAGATCTAATTTGATATACAGAAAAAAAGGAAGTGTTACGCGAAAAGTGTCCGCCACTGTACAACATAGTAATAGGTAAGGCGTTACGAAGTTCGCCGGGTCGACTAGTTGTTTTATAAAATGTAGTATGACGAATATCAAATAAGATACATACATGTATGTATTTCTATAGCACTATATACTCACCAACAATAGCGGGCGCGGCGTAGTGAGCGCCCACGGCGCTGGCGTAGTAGGACAGCTCTAGCGCAGCCGGCACGGACAGCACGGGCCGCACCGAGCCGCCCGCGCGCCGCACTAGGCCGCGGCCCAGCATGTCCAGCTGAAGACATATTGAAGGTTATAGTGGAATAGAAAGTGGCAGTGCTTGTTGAACCGGCCCTTAAAGCTTTGTCAAACAGTCGGCGCTAATAGCGTAGCGGAGGTATCGAGCGTTGCACTTCTTTACGAAACGTAAAGGAGCGTGTGTGACATCAAAGAGCGCGACGCTATACGCCGTCTACGTCTGCTTGACAAAGCATATAAGTTTAAAGTTAATGAGAAACTAATTTTAACTCAAAAAATTGTTTAGGTGAAACTAATTTTAACTCAAAAAATTGTTTAGGTGAAAGTAATTTTAACTCAAAAAATTGTTTAGGTGAAACTAATTTTAACTCAAAAAATTGTTTAGGTGAAACTAATTTTAACTCAAAAAATTGTTTAGGTGAAACTAATTTTAACTCAAAAAATTGTTTAGGTGAAACTAATTTTAACTCAAAAAATTGTTTAGGTGAAACTAATTTTAACTCAAAAAATTGTTTAGGTGAAACTAATATTAACTCAAAAAATTGTTTAGGTGAAACTAATTTTAACTCAAAAAATTGTTTAGGTGAAAAATTTTAACTCAAAAAAACGCGAGACCTTTATGCCAATACCCAGCGCATTGTTGCAGTATTGCACAGGGTCGGCAGTACTTACCACATGTGTAGTACAGGAGAAAGAAAAGGAGAAAAAACACCATACAGCTCAAGAAAACGAATGTTTGCCTAGCCTTACGACAATTAAACGTCCCCAAATAAGCACACCTCTGTCAAATGATTTCTTCATTTCGCAATGATTTTACAGTGTAGAGAAGAAACATACATATGTAACAAACTCTACTTTACAATTTTTTTCTGTTTCTTTTTAATTTTTTGAGAAATGTGTAGGGGCGCGTCATGTTATCGTAGTTTATGATAGCTCACCGCATGGTGCGTCATGGCGGCAGCGTCGGCGGCGCGCGCCAGCTGCCTCCGCTGCGCCACTAGCGCCGCGGCCCGCGCCCCCACGGCGGCCACCAGCTGCTGCAGCGAGCAGCCGGCGCGCCGCTCCGCGAGCAGCACGTAGGCGACCACGTTGGTGGACATCAGCGCTGTGGCTTGCGCTGCGTCTGTGCCGGACAAGTACAATCAACTATCAAGAGATCAACGCCGCAAGAGCAGTAGTTAGGAGAGGTGCCGTGCGGTGACGGCATAGGATTCTACCACCCTATTTCCTCTTAAAGGTATCGCAAATGGTGACTAAGGGAATTTCTAAAGGACGGGCAGCAGCGTCCTTAGTAGAAATACTTGACGAGCCACACTTCGATCGCTAACTCACATGCCAACCATAATAATTACGAGATGTTCAGTCAATTTCATTTAATTAAATAACTAATGAATTCGCTAATTTTAATAAATGTATTTTTTTCCAAACAGACTCGCCTTCAACAAATTAACAATAACATAAACTGAGAACTTACTCTTTTCTGAAGTCAGTTAAAATATGTAATAAAACATTCTTCTGAATAAAACAAATAACATTCTGAAAACCGCATGACAATCGGTTCAATCAAACGCGAAATAATCGCGGATAAACATGCATTCAGTAACGGTCTAGGAGACCGTAACAGATTTGTCTACGGTTTCGTCAGCCCTAGACTGTATTACCAAAGCACAAGAGCTATTTTGCAATACAGAAAAACCGGAAAAGTGTTACGCCGTCCGTGTCCGCCACTGTACATAGGATAAACTGGAGCAGCAGACACAAGACTGGTCGAGCTCGAAAGCTTTAATTCGAGCCTCTTTTTTAATGTCAGTTAATAAATATAACAATCAATATATATAAAACTCTTCCGTTACTGACTGACTGACTGACTGACTGACAGACAACGCAGAGCCGAAACTACTGGACGTAGCGGGCTGAAATTTTGCACGTGGGTTCCTTAGGGAGTGCAAGTGAGCACTAAGAAGGGATTTCCCGAAATTCCCACGGGAACGGGAAAAAACGTGATTTTTGTGTTTATGAGAAATCTGCGCGGGAAAAACCGCGGGGCAGCCTCTAGTAGACTATATAATCTTACCATAAACCAAATGTCTGCCAATAGCCTCAACGGTCATCTTGTGCTCGGTGGTGACGTCGTCGCCGTACAGACTCGAGTGGCTGTGGTTGTACAGGATCTGTCTGTCGAGGTTCACTGCCAACTGGTTGTTGTTTAGGGGCGAGAGGACGCTCTCCTCCGGCGCTTTCAGGTACTTGTAGTTTTGGAATGACGTCACTAATTCCTGTAACAATGCTTTTTGAGTTTAATATTTGTGTGAAATAGTTTGGCAGAACTTGGGATCCTGAGGTTGGTAGCACAGCACACCTCCGCTAGCATCCAAAGGGCGAAATCGCTGTCCGAGAAAGATACAATATCATCCTCGGTTTCGTACGTAAGAGGTAGTTATTTTGCTCCTATTTATTCTCTTGCTCTTTGTTTCGGCCGTCGCTCACGCACGAATGCCCCGTACACGAGACCCGAGTACTTCACTGTGTTATTTGCGTCTGAAATAGACTTTGCACCCGCTTACTCTTCTTTTGTTTTAGAGGAAGAGGAGTGCCTGCACCATAGCTCGTGTTTTTGGAGTGCATTAGCAATCTGCAGGATGAGGTTTGGATGCTCCAACAGCTCAGCAAGGTGGTCACCTTTAGATTAAGTAGTACACTACCTTCAGCGAAAGAGCTGGTTAAAGAAGGAAATCACTCAAACTGTTTAGGCCGGCCGAAAAAAATTAAGCAAACTACAGTATGAGACCTGGATGTTCCAACTGCTCAGCTGTGAAGGGTGGTAACCTTCAGAGCTATGTAGCATCTACCTTGAGCGAGAGGAGATAGTTGAAGATTGAGACCTTCTTTAGGTGCTGGGGCCGGCAGAAGAAGTTGGATATTTTGTCGTAACTAGAAAGTAAGTAACTTCAGCTGAAACACTCATCAGATAAAAAGTACTTAGAGTGAGAGTGGCTAGTTGAAGACGGTCTGAATTTCTTGGGCCGACCGAAGAAATTGTCTTTGGATTCGTGGTAGTCACTAGAAAGTGTCGTAGGAGCCGAGGTCTAAAAACACGCTAGAAAGAGAAAGAGTCCTGTACCTTGAGGCTGAGCGGCTGGTTGAAGTCGACGCGTATGGCGCCGTGGTCGGTGTTGAGCGTGGCCCAGATGCCG
The DNA here is from genome assembly GCA_951802225.1 of Euspilapteryx auroguttella. Taxonomy (NCBI): domain Eukaryota; kingdom Metazoa; phylum Arthropoda; class Insecta; order Lepidoptera; family Gracillariidae; genus Euspilapteryx; species Euspilapteryx auroguttella. The sequence continues at coordinate 5,279,892 of OX637663.1, read as the reverse complement.
CGCAGCGCGGACCAGAACGTCTCCGGCTGCTTGCGGCGCCCGAGCTGCTCGCGGACGAAGTCTCCGTCCACGAGCCGCTCGTAGTTCACCGTGGCCGGCACCAGCAGCGCGTCGTCGATCGCGCCCGCTAGGTACGCGTCCACTATCACTGAGAGGATGCCCGCTGCGGGGGAGGGGGTGTGTTAGCTTTCACTAGTGAAAGAACCGCCGATACTATCGACAATCGCGAAAAAACTATGAAACTATTACTAATTTCTTTTTTTTTTTTTTACAAAAAAAGACCCGCCTTCAACAAACTTACACAATCTAAGGACTACCTCTTTTTTTTAAAGTCGGTTAAAATCGGTACTAAAACCTTCTCGTGAATGGAACAAATACATTTCTGAAAACCGCATCAAAATCGGTTCAGCCAAACGCAAGAAAATTGCGGGCAAACATACATACAGGTCAAACTGATAAACTACTTTTTTAAAGCCAGTTAAAAATCAAAGCCTGTATGAAACTAAATTATCTTATGACACTAAATAAACTTATTATTATTTAATTTTATTTTATATTTTCCGTGGGGAAAAGCACATTTAAAATAGCGCCACCCGCGAAAAAAAAACCTAAACTAAGACAAATATCAAAAATGTAAAATCAGTATTCCACTAGATAATCAATTTAGCCTTGTATTTTTATGGCACTGTTTTTAACTTTTAGATTAAAGATCAAAGTAAGCTAAGATTGTTGCCAAAAGCGGCCGTTTTGTAGTTTCCTCGGGGCTCTCACTTAAAAGCTTCACAACAGTGACCTAAAAATACTAGGCTTCCTTCATTATCTAGGGGAATACTATTCAACATTTATGATATTTGCCTTAGTTTAGAAGATATATTTTTTTCCCTGGTGGCGCTACTTTAGCCTCTTAAACAAAAAACTTAATTCTGATTTAAATGAAGCTGTTTGATAACTTAGAGATCAGAATGAGATTGTTTAAATTTAGATTTATATACGGTACGAAGTTCGCCGGGCCAGCTACAAGCTACAATTGTATAATTTCTCTAAGTGTATACATACCAACTAGTAATTCTGATCCCGAGAATGCATAACAACAAAGTATAAAAGTTTATATTACATTTTCTTACAATACACTATTCTAAACTGTCACTACACTGAATAAACTAAATGAAATCTATCTAAAATATTAAAATACTGCTAAGATCTTCAAATGGTTATTTATTTATTCGTATGGCTGCACTGAATACGCTAGTACTATGCTAGTACTAGCATGTCAAAGGCAAATGTCCAGGTTTCTTAGCCAGTTGGCTAAAACCTGGCTAAGTCCAAACTAATAGTAATTTAACTGATATCTATGTAAGTAAATAAATATATTACAAAAAGCAACAGAGGTCGGTACAGGTCCCACCATGTAACTTTGTCTTTGACCTTGAATGCGCAGAAATCAAAAATCAGGTGTCATAGGAAATTACAGGGGGGTGGGGCGGGCGGTGCGTCGCGCGCTAGCGCTCTATTGGCTATTTTAATCGTGCTGCGTCCACGCAATGATACTATTCGTCCCCTTATTTTACAGTCGTTATGTTAGTTCGTTCATTTTGTACACATGCGCGTCTTTATTTTGCTCAGAGCTAAAGTTACGTGGCAGGACCTGTACAATAAGTTAAATTGTACACTGGTACAATAAAAACTACACATGACCATTCCCATACTAGTATGAGCCTATTTCTATGAGGTAATAGTGCTCTTTCTTGCTTAATTTATTAAATTACCTTTGGGCGGCTGCGGCTTGCCCGTGCGCGTCCGGCCGCCTTCTATGAAGAACTCCAGATTGTTTTTACCAGCTAAACTATGCAGTATATATGACCTGAAATGAACATATATTTTTGAACATAACTTTGTATCTTCTGCTTGCATTTTTTAGGCGATTCCTGCACCAAATACCAGGTTTAGTCACTCCGTCAATGACTGCTCCGTGGCTCAGTTGGCAGTGATGTGGACTGAGTAAGCGTGTGCACCAGGGTTCGATTCCCGGGCGGGGCGAATATCGAATTAATATCGATGTTTGTTTCCGGTCTGGGTGTGATGTTCGTCTCTGTGTGTGTTTCGGGCACCCTAGATACAGGTCCTTCCTAGTTAGGGGCTCTGAGTGTGATGTGTTACTGTTATGTTATTATCTATCTACTATGTAGGTTATCATTTAGTATAGTTTACTTAACAGTTTCACAGTAGAAAAGATATCCACTTTATGCAGCCAGCACAATTTTCTTTCAAATTTCTAAATCCCAATTTATATCCGTTCCCATGTGATTTTTAGAATAAAAATTAGCCTATGTCCTTTCTCAGGCTCTAGCTCTAGACTATCTCTGTAGCAAATTTTATTTTAATCGGTTCAGTCGTTTAGGCGGGATCGCGCAACAAACAGACTGACAATGTAAGACAATTGTATTGTGTACTAACCTAAGGGCAGTTTTGTAGACGGGGTCCCCGTGGTAGTCGGAGCCGTCGACTTTTCGTCGGATGTAGAAGGCGCCGCAGCCGCGGAGGAACCAACTGTAACAAGTCACACCTATTAAATAAAGTCAACATTTTATTCCATTCCCAGCTTAATTGACATAATTTTTTGTTAAAGCCCTGACACCTACGAACAATAATACTCAGGAAACGTAACTCTCCTACAAAACCGCTTCGATTTTGGTTCCACTTACGCACATAAATTAAGGTGACTATAAGACCCAATGACCTTGAGTGAAAAGGCGGAGCTTCTAGGCTTCCCCCCGCGCAGTAGGTAGCACCCGCCGCGATGCAGCCGCCGCTAAAGCGGGAATTTTCCTTAGCCTAATATTAGGTAGGTAGGTATTATGGTAAAAAATAAAGTAGCGTAAAGCTACGAGTTACAGTACAGGTTGCTAGTAAGTATATAATAACCACTGTGTTTAATATGTTATTATATAATTGATTGTTACTATAGGTACTATTGCTAGAATTGAAATAAAAATAATTTTACTAAATATTTTCTTTTATTATTACTTACTTAATAAAAAAAATAGACATTTAAACACAAAAAAAAACAATAAAATAAAAAATCACGTGTAAGTTGAAGTAGAGTGGGGAAATTCCATTTAAGCTTTCACATTACACAAACAAAAAAAATACTACTACTTTCTGAACTTGTGAAATATGTGAGTAGTAGGGTAGATCGGGGAAATAATAATCAACGGGCAATATTGATCCTAATATACAAGTTAACACATAACACACAAGCTGAAAAACAAAGCTTTTTATTCCTAATTCATAATTATTATGAAAATAATGCAAATTTTTAACTGACTTCAAAAAAGGAGGTTATCAGTTTGACCTGTATGTATGTATGTATGTTTGTCCGCGATTATCTCGAGTTTGGCTAAACCGATTTTGATTCGGTTTTCACAAAAGTATTTGTTACATTCAGGAGAAGGTTTTAGTACCTATTTTAACCGACATCAGAAAATAGGAAGTTCTCAGTTTTATGTATGTGTCAATTTATTGAAGGCGGGTTTCTTTTTAAAAAAAGAAATTATTATCCGATTTGAAAAAAGGAGTTTATCAGTTTGACTATGTATGTATGTATGTATGTTTGTCCGCGATTATCTAGAGTTTGGCTGAACTGCTTTAAATGCGAATTTCTCAAAAGTGTTTGTTACATCTAGGAGAAGGTTTTTGTACCTTTTTTAAACGACTTTAGAAAAGAGGAAGTTCTCGGTTTATGTATGCGTTAATTTATTGAAGGCGCGTCTCTTGTGATTAAAAAATTAATAAAGAAATCATAGATCTCTTTATAAATCTTAAAATAACAATTCCATATCAAATGAAATAGGCATTAATGCGACTTAGATGGAAGATTTTGAAGCTCCCGCAGCGTAGAAGGAGATGGAAGATTTTGTTTTGCCACCTTACATAACTTATTATCTTTATTCAAGTCCTTTTTCTTTTGTTTTTCAGCAACCGCTTGTTTTATATATTCTGGATCGCGTATAGGCATATACCTTGTATTTCTTGGGTCTACTAGTTCAGGAAGAAGGCAATCTAAGTAAAAATCTTTCAACCTGGGCAGCATTTTTTCCCAGCATCCGTCATCTCTCTCGATAATTTCTACAACCATTGCATTTTTTTCTCCGTGCCATAAACCAAATATACATTTTTTTGCTTTTGTAATATGCAATTGCCCCTGGATTTGATAATACCAATCGTGATTTACATTGATTTTAAGAGTGCCATCCTTATTTTTTTTGTAAAATGGAATCTTGTTTTTATTTACAGCTTCGGCAAACCCTAACTTAAACGCTGTTATTGGGCACTTTATTTCAACGATGGTGTCGTTATCGACAATGCCGTCAGGAGAAGCACCCAGGAAAGGAATCTCGTTATAAATGAATAGCCCACAAGGTTTTATGTCTATATTCTCTTGCTTTGCCAACTGCTGAATGGCCACTTTTTTGTTATCGCGACCGTGTTTTAAAGAACTTACATTATCTAAGCATTTTTTATACAACATATTTTTTACAATATTGGCGCAGCTTACATCTTTGCGCCTTTTAAAAACTTTCCCGAAATTGGAAGCAGTAAGTAAATTTCTTCGTAATTCTAGCCACTCGCTTGAGCCACTCTGCAAAACAGTCGCCTTCTCTATTTTGGCTCTTTCATCTTCAGTTTTTTTAAAATTTTCGAGAAAAGAGGTTTTCGCTTTTTCAAACATATCAGGATTCATATCTGGCTTTTTGCATTGCACCCCATAGTCAGCGTCCTGGCCCGTAGTGTTGAATATCAATCTTCTCTTTTTTCTTTGATACTTATGTGACAACTGCATTTTTTTCACTCTCCTTTTTTCCAAAATGGCCATTCTGCCACGTGGACTTTTTCCAACCGCTGCTTTATAAACAGACGACAGGGCATTGTGGCTATTAAAAGATACAACTGCAACGTTGCACCTCGCTTGGTATGATCCCTTAAGGCTATAGTTAATTCTTTTACCACCTACTAGTTTGGCCACGATGCTGTTGTACCTTTCTACAGCATTGCTGTCCACATCGTGAATAAGGCTTGGTGAATGCGAGGCCACGTTAGACATTATCATAGAAATTCTGCTCCAGATAGAGCTTGTGAAAAAGTCTTTATCCAAATCTTCATTGGGTTCTCTGTTACAGAAATACGATTTGCATCGGCTATGGTCATCAAAGGCATGCAGGTGGGCCAACATTAGGTCACTATAAAGTAGTTCGACACTTGAATCCAATTTGTGTTTTTGTATTGCAGTGCGGATGGTCTTACGAAGCACCATAATTTTTTTCTGGGTGATATATTTTCTTTGGCGCAAAGGATACTTGGTATCTGTTCTCAGGTTTTCAAGTTTGTTACATAAATTTCTAAGAATGTGATTTCGACATTCAATTTTTTGAATAGTCAGATGGGGGTAGGGCCTACATTGAAGTAGTTTATTATATGTAGAAGCGTCGCCGTCTGACACCATTCGGCCATAAATTAAATTATGCATTTCGATGGAGGATTTAAATCCTTCTATAAGTATTGCCGACTCCATACCAGTTGAAGAACCTGAATAATTTTTAAAACATGTGTGTTCTTTGGGCTCAGCGCCCTTTTTTTCGGCTTGAGCGCAAACACAGCAATACTTATTTTTGACCCCCAAATAAAGAACCTGACCTGTTCTCTTGCCTATTATTGCAGCTGCGCCCGAAAGAGCTGAATAATTTTTTTTATAGGTTCGCTTGCTCCAGCAACCATCTAATATAACGTCAATTATAGGTACGCCATTTTTATCAACACGTCCCTCTGCTATGGCGTAATTCCTTTCTTGATCAGCAGTTTTATTCATGGTTTCAACTGCAATTTTCTCCCAACAGGTCGATAATTGAGCATGGCACTTTTGATAGGTAAGTGGTGATACCATTGGCAAGTCCATGGCTGACAATATTTCCTCTAATTGTGATTGGCCACATCCAATTGCAATTGTCCCTGCGACAGTTCTTCTGTTGATATCTAAATCATCCGGAGGTTCATTCTCTATGACAAATGTACGGTTGCAAAGTGCACACTCAACAGTGAATTTAGAGCGTAACCCAATTTTTTTTTCACTGACAATTTCCAGGCAATTAATATCGCACCCCAACGGTCCATGGTTCGAAATTTCTTTGAGTTTTTTAAAAAAGTATGCAACATCAATTATGCGCCTACCAATCATTGGTTGTATTTTATTTGGAGCATGCTCGTTCTGAAACAAATCAATCAATTTAAATAAAGAGTAAAATATAATACTAACTAATATAGTCGATAGCTAGGTTTTTATCTATTTAAAAAACGATTCTTAATGATGGCAACCAATATCGCCAGTGGGTTCGGCAAACGCCGATGTGCATTATTTTCGACCCCGTAGGTTACCTACCTCTATTTCTAATACCATTTCTTCGGTTTGGTTACTGTGAGTTACCATATTTTGGTCCTGTGTCTCACGATTAGCCAGGTCCTCTGGTATCTGTAAAATATGTAAGTATGCAATATTTCAAAACTCATAAAACACGAACTAGTGTTGTTGCTAAAGCCTATCTGTAGAATAGTTTACATCACATCGATTTAATAAAAGCTCTATCGATACCATAGATAGAGCTATCCATCCTCTAAAGAGAGGTATCGATAATTGACTATTGTGCGGAAGCACTAATCATGGCTGATTATAAAAAACTTGTAAAATATTAGAACAGAATTAAATTGCTAGCTCATCGCCTTATAAAACCTAGACTCTAAATAAATTTTAGTCGCTTTGTAAGACATGTTCCGGAAGAAAAGTAAAATAATTTCTTTTTTGCAAAAAGAGACCCACCTTCAACAAACTGACACATACATAATCTGAGAACTTCCATTTTTTCGAAGTCGGTTAAAATAGGTACTAAAACCTTCTCCTGAATGTAACAAATACATTTCTGAAAACCGCATCAAAATCGGTTTAGCCAAACGCGAGATAATCGCGGACAAACATACATACATACATACATACATACAGGTCAAACTGATAACCTCCTTTTTTGTAGTCCGTTAAAAAATCACAAATAATATATTTACGAAAATAAGTTTATGAAGTTACGGTTTCAATTTTCCCCACTTTACCTTTCTAGGTAAATTTACTACCTACTAATAGTTTACCTTTTCCGTTATCGCTGCAACATCAGCAATATTTTCGTTTTCCTCTGGGAGCAATTTCAGAGACCTTCTAGCTGATCTAAAATAAAAATAATCTGTCAATATTTATCAAAATAATTTAGGTCAGGTCTACGAAAGTATCTTATGTATTGATGTATGTAGGTATGTATCTGAATCTCATCTGTATCTCAGCGTGTTCAGTACGAGTATGCGTAGAAGTACAGTATAAAAAAACAGGTTACCTGGAAGAAATCGCTTAAAGCGATAAGGTCGCCTTTTGTCAACTTACTGTACTATTAATGTTCTTGTTTTTATGTTTTTTGTGCAATAAAGATATCATTCATTCATTCATTCATTCATACAGTAGGCCGCACATCAAGCTGTCGTTCAATTCTATGCTTTAATAATAATAATAATAACACATCACACTCAGAGCCCCTAACTAGGAAGAACCTGTATCTACGGTGCCCGAAACACACACTGAGAGACGAACATCATACCCAGACCGGAAACAAATATTGATATTCATCATATCAATATTCGCTCCGCCCGGGAATCGAACCCGGGTGCACACGCTTACTCAGTCCACATCACTGCCAACTGAGCCACGGAGCAGTCAAAATGTATTCTCATTTTGCGTTACTTTATTTCAAATATATAATACTTACACCTTCTACTGTACTTTGTACTTTTGGGCAAAATTGTTATTACTTGTAAACATTATAATAAAAACTTACAAGACGGAATGCATTTTTCTTGCGTTGTTCATTCTCAATTTCTTTTTTTTATTTATCTTCGGCATTTTGAAATGTTTTCATCCACTTCAACAATATGTAAAAGTATAATCACTGAGGTCTTCGAAAGAAAAGATTGCGCGTGATCTCACAGAGCAGAGGCGAAAATTAGTACACGTCCGACCCACAAGACTGCCGCAGCGGTACTGACGGCCCGCGGGCCCGCCCACTTTTAACTCGCGCGCACTTTTATTTTTAGGAAAAATGAAAAATGCAATTATTTAATGATTTTTTAATTAAAAAAATCAAATTCATTTGTCCAGATTATGCATTAGCTTACTGGCAATATTCTAGTGCATATTTCACAGAAATATGTATTTTAGTTTAAGAGCCTATGCAACATTTATGTTCAAAGAGGCCTTAGGCTGCATTTTTTCCTGCTTAGTATATAAAAGATTTATAAAATTCAAATGTGTAATTTGTAGAGAAAACGTTAATCTGTAATATATATTTTTTTTGGGGATTCACTATTAACCTGAAATGAGCAGTTTGAATTTGCAATACCCGGTTTGGCCCTTATAAGCGCCTTAACTGCTATTGCAACGTAGCACTCTCACATTCTCACAGACGGCGCTTGCTCGCTATTGGCCGCTTCGCTCGCGTCTGTCGACAAAGCGGCGAGCTGCTCCCTCGCTCTTGGCTGGTACATATTATCGCTTCTAGATGACGGTTAAGCCTTATTTTACAAAATATTTATTACTTACTTAATAAAGGTGATAGTAGTATTTTTTTTTTGCTTTTATGGGTTCTAGAACACTATAATGCACGAAGGCATATTTGTAAAAAAAAACACGGTCAGAAATACCCAAAAACACAGTAATATGCTCCCGACGCTGCAGCCAAACGACTCAAGGTGCCACTAGGAACTGACGCGGCATGGTGTCCGTAACCTAGGCTCCGCACACCGGAGCTTCTTTTCCGTGTGAGCATTTTATTGGACTAGTTATGCTTCTATAGTATTGTTGTTCGTAGCCTGACACGGACAACATTTTCGTTGTCACTTTTTTATGATGAATAAAAAATAAGATTTACGTTAAAACTAGCAAGTGATAGCTTGTATGTGATAGCCGATAGACCCTGCGAACTTGTTACGCCTAACGTAATAATGTATTATACATATAAACCTCCTCTTAAGTCAATCTATCTATTAATCAAAATTTGAAAGCTTTTGCTTTAGACCTCTAGAATAATAATTATTATTACACACACTTGTGATTGTGAATTAGATAGCAATAGCAAGCGTAACTCACCCAAAGAACGGTATCCTCATGTTGTCCCCAGCAGCCACGAGCGGCGGCCTCAGCCCAGTGAGGTACAGCGTGAAGGTGACCAGGATGTAGTCGAAGTGGCTCCGGTGCAGCGGCACGAACACCAGAGGCAAGCCGGCCGCGCGCGCGCGCTGCAGCCGCGCGATGCTGGCCGCGCGCGTGCCGCAGCCGCCGCGCGCCACGCGCCGCACCGCCTTGTGGCACAGCCACGCCACCAGTCTACACGCAGACATAAGGAATAATAGTAACAAAGTCTACTTGTCAAAAACATCAAAATAAAAACAACATGGAAATTTCTATGCTAAGTTCTAACGACACCGTCTTTTATTAGAAAACCGCAGAAGTCTGCAAATGGATTTTTGTTTGTTTTTTATTTATGTGCCTGTGTCTGTATTGAATTGGAAAGTCAGTTAAGTCGACAAAATGGATCCTATTAACCTGATAGCCAATTACAAAACAAATAGATCCTCTTTGCTATGGGGCTGGGCTTATGTAACTTTTTTTTTCTAATTCCCAAAACTATGATTGCAAACATGTTTTTCATTTGACTCAAAACCTACTAGTACTACAGACACCTACAATGGGAGCGATGCTGGCAGATTCAAAATGACGCTTTACACGCGACGAAATAGTGATATCTTGTATAATCGTTTGAAAAAAGTGTATTTGTACGTGAACTTACCCTAGTACCCTATTAGACATGGCAGAGCTAATATCTCGGAGCACTTTCCGTGCCTTCTCTTCAACGCGGCGACGGATGGTCGCATACAGCGCTTCGTCCCCGACGCCACCAGAGTTTTTTAGTTCCTGCTTAGTCGTGTCTTCTAGTACTTGTTGGAAGTGCTCGTCTTTTAACACCTGCGGGCAAAGATATCAATGTTCAGGTGCAACGTTTTGGTTTGGCGCTTAATTTAGTATTTTTTTGTTCTTTTACTAAGTTTGTAAACTATAATTAGTTTGACTCATTCATTTGATGGGATTTTCAGATTTTTTTTACTTGAAAGAAAGAAAAGGCGTTTATTGCTAAACATTGACACACAATTAACAACAACACAGACAAACAAAATACAAAAAACAAAAAAAACCACGTAATTTTATGCCACTGTTGCAAAGGGCACTGCCTCAGCATTTGCTATGGGTGTGACTTCCTTCAACCATCTCTTTTGCAAGCAATGTGCAGAGCATATTGCCTCTAAAGTCTAGACACGACGCCGGTAGCGCTTCAAAGCCAAGGTTAAGATAACAGAACTGGCGAGCAGCTCTGTGTTTAATATTACACGAACCATGTTTTTGGTGGGATTATATAATCTATATTCTGTCTGTGCTCTGTCATTGATAAGTGGTGATGAAAGATTAAAGAAACTACAGTCAAACAATTAATCAAGATCTTTCGAGGCGAAGTAATAGCATTCATACTCGAACCGCTTTCTTCCGATAGGGAAATTAAAAACAAATGCAATAATTTCTTTTTTTAAAACAGACCCGCCTTCAATAATTGACACATACTTAAACTAAGAAATTCCTCTTTTCTGAAGTCGGTTAAAATAGGAACTAAAACCTTCTCCTGAATGTTACAAATACTTCTGTGAAAACTGTATCAAAATCAGTTCAGCAAAACTCGAGATAATCGCGGACAAACATAAATACAGATCAAACTGATTACCTCCTTTATTGAAGTCGGTGAATAACATGACTTAACTGTGACTTTAACTGTGGTTGAAAAGCAGCCCCCGTATAGCGACCGTATACAGGGGAACTGTTTTCGTTCATCTAAAGTTTTTTTAACCGACTTCAAAAAAGGGAGGTTATCAGTGTGACTTGTATGTTTGTATGTATGTATGTTTGTCCGCGATTATCTCGCGTTTGGCTGAACCGATCTTGATGCTGTTTTCAGATAAGTATTTGTTACATTCAGGCGGTTTAAACTCTTCGTTCATAAACTGACTGACTGACTGTCTGTCAGTTTATCAGTCAGTCAGTCAGTCAGTAATGGAAGAGTTTTATATACCGGGTGTTTCTGACAAGGGGGTAATAAATGAAAGGAGGGCTTCTGCTCACCATAACTAACAACTTTCCCAAAGCAACATGGGTCGAAATCTCAAAAAAAATAACAGCTGTTCCATACATTGGTTCGATCAGCTGACGGGGTCAATGTACGGGACAGCTGATTTTTGTTTTGAGATTTCGACCCATGTTGCTTTGGGAAAGTTGTTAGGTATGGTGAGCTGAATCCCTCCTTTGATTTATTACCGCCTTGACAGAAACACCCGGTATATTGATTATTAGTTAATTACTTCAGGAACAACATCCTTATAATCATATTTGGTGAGGTTGCAGCACTGCGCAAGGTCGCACAGGTACCGCGAGACCACGCCCCCATTGGCGTAGGTCTGCCGCCCTATGTCCAGTATGTTTATCACTTCCCCGTTGTCTGTGACGCCCTTCGGATCCTTCCACGACTCCTGAAACAAGACAGAGAAAAATTGCAACTGATAACTGAAATAAAGACACTTATTTTAAAACTTGTAATACGAAATTTCATTAGAAAATTATTTTAAAATTTTGTTTTTTTAAAAACCAGAATCTAAAATATAGACCACTGTTTCTGTTTTTAGCTCTTTAATTTTAAAGTTTTTTATTCCGCGTGTTCTGATGCACTTTTTAATAAAAGCTAATGAGGTTGGTAGTGGCGCATTTGTGTTCCTCCTTTTTCCTATAAAAATATTACCATACTCCCTACTAAACATACAAAATTATTTTTTCAATTTACACGAAAAAACTACTGATCGGCATTTGATGGAACAACACAGTATGATAGCTTATACACAGGAACAACTATGCCATGCCACTACCAACCATGCCCTAGTGACTAGGGCCTAGTCAAATAGGAAAAATTTCAACTATTTTCAGGCATTGTTTATTCTGTAAATTAGTATGATTCTGAGCTAGCACCTAACTCAAGTGCGCGATATCGATTATGTAAGGATTAACATTCCGAGTGTGCAGGCCGCGATGACGGCACGCTTTTAGACTACTTTTGGACTAATGGCTCTTAAATATCTATTGTTAATTATGTTTAGTTTTAACAAAGGATAATGCGGAACTAACTAAGGTACAATTGCAAGCTTTAAAATGTACCGATTATGTAACAAATACATTAAAGACAAAACAGAAAATATGTTTCCGATGGTTATATTGTATACTAGCTGTCCCGGCGAACTTCATATAGCGGCCTTACAATTTTATATGAAAAAAAATTGTTGTTGTTTTTACTAACTTTTCATATTTTTTCACATTTTAAACCTTCCCTGGACTACTACGAACATTTTGAAACCAAAATCAGATAAAGCGGTCCGGCCGTTCTCGAGTTTTAGCGAGACAAATGAACCACGATTTAATTTTATATATATATGTATGTAGTAGAATAGATTGTGAAAAAGATCTCGAATCCCTTCCCTATTCCTAATCTCCACATTAGTTACGGAACTTTCCCATCAAGACTCGTCCAAGTCGCACAAAGCAATTATTAACAAACACAAACAATGTGGTGATAAAAATAAATCTAGAAGAATGAAAATGTACATTGTCCGTCCCAGTGCCATAGTTACGATTGATGACAAATTGCCAAATGTGCCACACTTTGTAGACACGTTATATTTAGCACAGAAACGTGTTCCTCTACTTAATAAATGATAATTCGTATGTATTATATGATAATGCACGTGTTACAGTAAACCTGTACAGTACAGTAAAAAAATATCAGAAAGGAATAGCTAAGTACAATAAATCTGATTAAAGAGCCCTTTCACTAGGTTTGATTGCTTGTTTAGATATTTTTGAAGTGATGCACGCTGTGTGGTCCTTCGAGCCAGATTAAAAAGAGCCAAATTCGAGCTTTTTTTAATTTATTATTCCATACTTTTATTACTATAGGTATGTAGCACAATAAAGTGTGAATGAATAACAGTTTTTACCTTCATAAAAAACCTTGCAACTTCTGGAAGAAGAAAGAAATAAACTCGCTTCTTTAATTACCATTTTTTTTTTGGAAGAAGCCAATTAATACGTAAACTGACATCTATAATAGTATCTTCACGAAATATATTTCCTGATATCCTTATGTTTACACCTTGACCGCTCGATATTCATCGTTTAATTGAAGGGCATTAAAGCGAAGTTGTTCATACTTACTTTACATAAGTACGAATTGGGTAACAATAAACGCTCGCCTAAATAGACCTCAAACATAGGATGGCTTTTAAGAAAAAAAAATATCAAAACGTTTTGTCATTTAAGGAAGAATTCAGAAGATATTCTTAGTTCTAACGTCGAGGAAATCCTTATTACACTCTATGCAAAGCATTCCCTAGACATTATAAAGATCTCGGAACTCAGAAAATTTGAGAATTAATTAAAACATCTTAAATATCGGTAGATTACGAGTTTAATATGGGCATAACACTCAATTAATGACAGAACATGCAGATAACAGCGGGATGAACACTTTGCCCGCGAGCATTCAACCTATTTTTTTTTTTACCAATGAGACAGGGCCGCCGGATGGCAATTTCCCTTTTTGCAACGCGCTTCGCCACGCGGCTGCAAGCTCCTCTGTAACTAGTAATTTTCTCCGATGCAAATTGCAAAGAAGAAAACTAATTTTATATCGATACGACTCCACTGGTAGTGGTTAGTAGTCTTCGTTTTTTTCTTCTAGCGTTTTGTGTACTGACCGCTAGGTTGGAATTGAGATCTATCTAAGTACCCTTATATCATTAAGGGGAAATATTTTATTGTTTGAATCGAATAGGGTTCCGAAAATACTGGACCGATTTGATAAATTGTTTCATCATTAGTAGGATCTTGCATTATCCCTTATGAATAAAAGGCTATGTAGGCTAGAACGAAGGAATTTTCCACATAAAAAAATACACAGGATAATATAGTAAATAATGCGAAAAGAAAGAAAAAATCAATCAAGAATTCAATATGGATTGATTCATCAACACAATAGGAACTGGTGAGTCGGCAAGAGAATGTGCGCACTACACTATTGCCACTTGTCAAAGGTCGTCGCCCGAGCCGGCCGGGCGCCGGCATTGGCCAGCGGCATGTCACGCCACCCGCACGATTCAAGAGGTTTAAATTTGGAACACTATTCAGCTGTATAAATAGTGTCGTTACTTCGACTACTTCTTTGAAGATAAGACTCTTCATTTGGTAGTGTCGTTCCATTGACGCCCAGCTGTACTGTATTGAGTGAAAAAGCTTTATTTATTTAAACTTGGAACGTATTTTTTTAACAGTTGTAAAAAGCACGTGCAAACCATGTGCAAACAGCTTGATTTGTTCCAATTTTAAGCAGAGATATAAAAAGCAGGTGCATGCAAAATGAAATCTGATTTAACTTTCCATGAGTTTTCACAAACACTTTCGCTTTTCAAAATTTTCCTTGAGCAAGCATGGGACTTGTGTTAGAAGGGACCACTTTCTTTTGCTATGATTTTTGCCGTCTTAACTAAGATAATATTTATCATTTCTTTTTTCATTAGCCAAGTTCCCAAAGCCATGTACTAACTGCAGTATTGTTTTACCATCTTGGCAAATTTATCCCTCCCTACAATGATACATTACTACATGTAGAGTGGACGTCCTTGTGATATCCGGTCGCGAAGTCTAGCTACCAAACATCTAAATTACTGTTCAGATCACCTGTAAATGCTCATATCATATCGTATATAGTTTATTTAAGGTTATCTACTTAATTAAAAAGAAAACATCGCGAACATTCTTTTGGTGGATGAGAGAAAGGTCAGAGCTTATCACTTTCGAAAAGGCTATAAGTTTTCATTCTACCACGAGTTGGATCGGTTTCATGAACATCAATGAGTCGGAGACAAACCCGTTTGAGCTAATCTTTTAATCAGCTCTTATCTTATTATTATTAGAAAAAATGCCAACGCCCTTGACCTCTCCTTGTCTATTCGCCAAGGAGTGACAGAGATAAGAGAAACGTCGTGTGATGTTCATGATAATTAGCAACACGTGATAACTATGTAAAGAGCAAATAAGTGAATGCTCCCGCAGTAAATAAAAACGTACTATACCAAGTTGCATTTTCCGTAAGTGACCAGCAAATATTTAAAAACAGAGGGAGGCAAGAAGTTTACTTTGAAAACTTGTGACTGGGCTTCCTACCTACTTCTAGTACAAATAACTTAGAATCTCTTATTTTGAGCAAAAGTTATAACATTTTGGCTTTGGTTAAATTAGGTATTAGTAACTAGTCGACCCGGCGAACTTCGTACCACCTAACCTTTAATTTATTTATCAATACATAATTGATAAAAGCTAAAGTCTTAACATAATTTACATCATGCAAAGCATTAATGTCATTTAATGTTTAACAATTAACTGTCAATTAATTTAATGTATTCTCGTAAACAGATACAGCACTGTGAGTGATCGACAAGGACCTCTGATCTATCAATGGTACGGCTGATAAGATATTATAAGACATTCTTTATTTTACACAATGGGATACATTGAGTTGTAATTGCCTTCGCATATTTGACCATCTTCTCATCATTTTAGCGGAGATACAGCGACAGCCACTGTTGGATATAGGTCTACCCCACAGATCGCCAGAATCACAAGGATAAACATTGTCGGCCTTACCTCAAAAAAGTTAGACCGGTCTAAACGCGAATTTGTATGACGGACGATTTCGTGAATTTCAGGTTTAACTGATTTTTTGGTAGAGCCACTAAGGGCTCATATTAGACGATTTTTATAAAAAATAAATAGAGCTAAACTGAAAGTGTATAAAAAATTCAGCTCAATATGTTCAATAAATATGCTTCCAAATTAGGTTGCAGAATTTCACCCGAAACTCAGTATAAGAAAGAGTTGCCGAACTAACAACGTACATTTCAAGTTAAATAAAGGCTTTTAACTTTTAATTAAGTAAATAAAAAAAAACATTACTGAAAATCAGGTTTGGGTAGACGACTAATATTCAATAGGTAGACGTGGACGTAATAAATTCCAGTTTCTACATTCGGCATTGCTGATTAGCAACCGTTAAGCCTACACACAAGGCACGGTGCGACGACCTGGAGACTGCAGACTACTGAGTGAAGGTGTGAGAGCTTGCTGCAGACTTCATTACTCACTACACTACAATGTCTGAGCTTTTATTGTGCGGTTTAGCTTTTTTGTAAAGACTTCGACTTTCGTCTTTTGAGTTCTGGAAACTTTTACAGTTATTTAAAATCCCTATTTAGCTATATTAGTTAGTGTATTACTAAGCAGGCAAATGATGTAGTGTTTCGGGCGAAACAAATCGGGTGAATGCAAACTAACCCTTGTTTTACAGTGTTATAATTATATCGAGTTATGCATGCTATACATGTGTATAGCTGTCACTTTCATACTATTTAATAAACAAACTATTGACAATGCCATCCATGCCCAAACATGCCCACAAATCACAAGATAACAAGCATTCAAAATCCAAATGAATTAAAATCCATTGTCCTCATTGCTTGTCCATGTCCCTATCCATATCCAGGTTGCTGAGAAGGTTAAATAACTGAAAATATTATCTATTAGAAAATTTAGTTTTCGAATAAACATGTTCGTAAACTGGAGGAATTTAATGACTTCGGAGGTTCGCCTTCGGGTCGATTTCCGACGTTGGGAACTTTGTTGTGATGGATATCGATTTTAGATACATATTTGTTTCTTATGAATTTAGCCTATTTATGTCATTGTTTAAGTATGTTTCTGGCACTAGATACAGGGTTTTAAATCCAGTACAGTCGTACATGGCAAGAATTTTTCTCACATGATTGTGCTTAACCTACTGGCCACGGCCACGTGGTCACCAATAAACCGACACCTGCCTACCACTATCACTCATTCGCTTTCTAATGGCGGCCGATCTAAGTGAAAACTGTCGTCGTAGGGTTCTCAGAATGTAATTTATGAGTATTTGTCCAACCCAACAGAAACCGACTTAAAATGCCCTTTTCAATTATATATTATAACAAGTCTTCTACGTTTTGGTAGGTTTGGTTTGATCTTCTAGTAACTAGAAGATCAAACCGAACCTACTAGAATCTAGTTCGTTGTGGATTTTACATATTTAGTGCTAGGATTGAATTCTTAGACCAATGTCTGCCAAATCTCAGCGTTATTTTGTACTAAGCAATCTTAAGGGTATATGTCGTTTGGTTACACAAATATAGTAAGGCATCTTTTAAACTTAATTCAGATTTATTATCAATGTATCTAGCAAGGCACACAAAAAAACACAATTCTAAACGAGAAACTATTTTGGGTTAATAAAACAAATTAATGAACTTTTGTGAATGCGAACTGACTGCAAATTAAAATTAATTACATCAGAAATTTCAGTCTACGACAATCTCTAGCTTCACCTAGGGTCGCGTATAAATAGATACGTGTGCAGTGCGGCCGCCGCACAGTAACCTTTACACGAACGTGCTGCGGAGTGAGGAAAACAACCAGAGGAATACCGAATAGGAATAGACGACCCTATTCGGTTCCAGAGGAGATTCATCAATAATGAATACAATCCTTCACTCATTTACACTAATATTATGAAGAGGGAAAACTTGATATCTTATTATTTGTTTGAATCGAATAAAATTAACCGAAACTACTAACTAGCTAGACGGTTTTATAAAATAACCTACCTATTTAGGAGCTTTAATTGTGATGCTTTATTCTTATAGCCCCGATTATCTATTCAATACATAGTATAAAATGAAGTCGTTTCCCGCGTCTGTCCCTATGTATGCTTATATCTTTAAATCTATCCAACGGATTTTAATGCGGTTTTTTGTATTCCTTAAAGTGATCCAAGAGGAAGGTTTATAAGTATAATATATGAGCAACATAGCAATAGGTTTGGCGGTACGAAGTTCGCCGGGTCGACTAGTTCTTGATAAGAGGTAAAAAAAAATAAAGCATTTGGACGGGGATTACCCTAGTTGTACCTGTTTTACATTTGGGGAAAAAGATTGATGCTTTATTTTTATGGCCCTGATTATCTATTTCTAGAAGAGGTGGAAAAAATATAACAATCAGAGCCCCTAATAAGGTATTTCCTATATCAAGGGTGCCCGAAACATATACAGAGACGAACATTACACCCAGACCGGAAACAAACATCGATATTCATCATACCAATGTTCGCCCCGCCGGGAATCGAGCACAGGTACACGCACACGCATACTTAGTCCACATCACTGCCAACTGAGCTACGGAGCAGTCGCAGCTTATATATATTTACTTCTGCTGTTTTCTGCAGCTGTAAATATATATAAGCATTTCGACGGGGATTCCCAGTTATATTTGATTTATATTTAGGGAAAAAGAACTTGTGGTAAAACCAGATTAAATTTATAATAATAATACCGTGATGCATAAGTTTCTTATCGATCGATTGCATATTGCACTTATTATCATGGTATTGATAATATATGTAGCTGATTAATAAAGAAAAGAAAATAAAGAATGCACGTGCGAACTTATCACTAATTGTTTTAGTTAAATAAATGGTATATGGAGAGAGTGTTTTATATCAATTTATGTTAAATACTTACCGTCTTATTCATAAAGATACAGTAGATTTTAAGTAGCGTTACTGGAGGTCTACTTCTCTGGTTTGTTGTATGGTAAATACGTGACATCCAGTATAAATTGACATATGTGAAAAAACTAAAATGCTCTTTAACTTTTTATGAATAAGATGGTTAAATTAATAATAAAGCAGTTTCGCAATGTTAAATTCCGGCCCAGTATGAATAATGGGTCCGTTCATCATCTTTTAGCAAGTTCTGAAGCCGACTGACAAATTCAGCACTTGAATCATTTTCCGTTGACATTAACAATTAGAATACTTATTCTAAAAATATGTAAGTACTATAGTCTACCGCAATATTCAATAATTTATATTTGTAGCAAACTAAAATTTCAAAAATTATGCTCTGGAATAGTAAACCTTACCATGATAGACATAAAATCTAATCTAAACCAGACAACTTTGACGTGAAACTCACCCTGGATTGCGGAGCGCAGCGCGGGCAAGCGAGCCCGGCGTCGTCGGCGCGGTGCGGCGGCTGCGGCGCCGGCACTGTGGCTGTTTCCTTCACTCTGTACAGGCTGTTTGTACGCACCTGTGAACGGATTGATATCATAAGTACGTTAAAATATTGAGAAGTTACATGCCGTATCGTGGCGGCATCCAACCCATCTTCTTCAATGGGTGTCGATACTGCAATTGGCAAGCGTTGGCGATTATGACATAATCCCCTGACAATGTTTGTCTTTGTGGCAATCTGTGGGTATCCAACAGTGGACGTCTCACGGCTGACAGACATTACTGATAATAGGGTTTCATTTTTACGCCTCGTGTACAGAAAGTAAACTTTAAAAACCTTCTCCTGAATGTCAAAAAAACTTTTCTGAAAACCACCGGTTCACCCAAACTCGAAATAATCGCGGACAAACATACATACATACATACCAAACATACAGGTAAAACTGATAACCTCCTTTTTGAAGTCGGTTAAAGAAACCAAGTCTTAAAAACATGTCCTTCATAATCATTGAGAACATTGGCCCCCTCATGTGGTCGGTCTAGTTACATTCAATTAAAGTGCGGCCCACACGTTGTGAAATAAATAAGCCAGGGTTCACACAAAAGGGACGAGGCGCGGACGTATGACGGTGGCGAATAGTTAAAGCACACAATAATAACTTTTAATATTAAGTAGCATATGGTCGTTTTTATCTTAGCGGAGAATTCCGCTCGCGTTTCGCCCGTGTATGGCGCGTATGTTACATACTATTAAAGGTTATTATTGAGTACTTTGAATATTCGCCACAGCCACAAGTTCGCGCCACGTCTCTTCTGTATAAACCTTGGATAAGACAACGAGAGACCGCTTCGGGAACATTAGATCCTAGGGCGTTACGAAATTATCCATTTTAACTGGAAACAATTTTACTGGCCCTGAGATGTTGTGTGACAACTTGATTGACATTTTTGCTCTTAAAATAGTTTTGTGTTTTATGTTAACGTTGACTTCTGACTTGATTTAAAAATTCTCATCATCATCATCATTTCAGCCGTAGGACGTCCACTGCTGGACATAGGCCTCCCTCAAGGCTCTCCATCTGTACCGATCGCAGGTGGCCTGCGTCCAGCGTGGACCCGCAGCCTTGCGCAGATCATCCGTCCATCTGGTCGGTGGACGTCCTACGCTGAGCTTACGCTTGCTTGGCTTTAAAAATTCTATTCTAATAATATATTTGGAAGGAAGGTTAGATAAGTAAAAATTACAAAATAGCAATCTAAAGGCACTAGACAAGAAGGCCCTTCACCTTCAAAGTGCATAAACAGGAAAGGTGAATGAAGCTTTTATGTGCCCTGAATCTTTAGTGGTCAAGCAAGAAGTGTAAAGGGCCAAGGATAGGACCTTGGCGAAACCCATGATCTACGTGATAGTTAAGATTTTTCCTTTATTGTAATTAGTAGATGCGATCTTTTTAGAAGATTCAACTTAAAGTTTCGATTAGCTTTTTTTCTTTTCTTGAAAGTAAATTAAATTAAAAATAAAGTTTATTAAAATGCTCATGATCCACCGTTGCATAATATTATTATTATTAGGCTTTCATTACTTGTAGCATTTTTTTTATAAATAAGAGACAACATCCTAGACATCAATCTGGTATTGCTTTCGATCTCCAGCAGAAGTTTTGATATTTCTTTTCGTACTGCTGTAGAATATATTTCTTTGAATATGTATGACTTTCGGCTGAGATGACAATGATGATAATGAAACCAGTCATATTTAATCTGAATATAAATTATGAGGACGGGGACGGTGTGAGGACGGAGGTAGATTCATTGCTGTCTAAATTCCCGTAAATTCTGTGGATTACTTACAGTCTTCTCAGCATCAAGCCTCGAGTAGACATCCTGCTGATGCCTCCGCTTGGTCCTGACGGCCTGTCGGAGGGTGGTGCCAGTCGAGTCGCGGCCGCACCAGCCCCCGACACGCTCGCCGACCAGCTCCAGCATGTCGGCTACACGGCTGTTGACAATGGAGAAAATATCTTAAAACCTGCATTAAAGAACTTAAGTCCAAAAGAATTGAGCAAAGATTTCAGTTCGGCTTCTGAAATTACTAGTGGTGTGAAGACAACATGTTAGCTACAATGGAGACAATGGAGACAAAATTTTAAAATTTGATTTAAAGAACAGTCCTAAAGCCTTTAATAAAGATTTGACTACGGCTACTGAAAGAACAAGCGGTGTAAAGATAACATGTCGGCTACACGACTGATAACAGACAATGGCGACACTCAAAATAAAGAAAAATAAAGATCTATGTACGGCTACTGAAATCACAAATGAAGAAACAATTTAGAAATCTGCACCAAAGATTAGTCTAAAGCCGCAATAAAGATTTGAGATAGCTACTGAAATAATGAGAATGACATGCTTAGTAGATGATAACAAGCTGTTGCTTATTTTAAGAATAATACTCAAGATGATGGATTATTCATAAATTTAGCTCTCAGATAAGCTATAAACGAGAGTTGGCAACTTAATCTTATACAATTTTAAATAATGTAATGTTCAGTTATAACAATTGTTTACAAACAGCATAGCAACGTGATAACGATTAAAGGTACAGTATTATAGGTCACTTAACTTATGTAATAATATAAGTAATCATTATTTAATAACAATGCTAATGGAATTATAGCAGTGAAAGAATTATACCTACAATTCGATAACATTGTTAAAATTTCTACTTGAAAAAACTACTGTATGGTTTTTAAAAGAAATGTTTGATGCCTGATAATTGATTTATAATCATGAAGAAAAACGATTTTTATTCTTAAGTCAAGACGCCTAAACCGAGCAAAACAAGTCGGTCCTCCATAATGTTTGATGTTCACATTAGTTAGAAAAACATAGTTTGAACAGGAAATTCAACATTTACACGGCAAACAATGAATCTGCCATCGCATCTGATTTATTTCAATCCATAGATAATATTGGCGTATATTCAATTCAATTCTCTTTTATACAGTGTGTCCGGGGAAGTTATAACATAATTTTAAGGGTGTATTCTATGATCAATTTAGGTTGTGTTAGAAGAAAAGAATGCATATCTATCAGACCCCCCATATGGGGTGTTTTCATCGATTAAATTGATCATAGAATACACCCTTAAAATTATGTTATAACTTCCCCGGACACACTGTATAATGATAGATATGCATTCTTTTCTTCTATGTATCTTGGCTTTCCAAACTAAATATAGTATAATGAAAAAAAGTTGGTAAGTAACATCAAAAAAATTCGCAAGAAATATTTCAGAAACATCATTATCTCATTATCCTATTGATGAACCAATCTCATATTTCTTTGGATAGTCAATATGGTGCGACACTCAAATATGGTGCGACACAAATATTTAGAAATTAGGAAGTGTTGTCGCATCATAATTATCAACATCACGTCTAACGCTAGTCTAACATCTTTTCAATGGTTTTCTTTTAAATAACAATTTGCTTCCAATATGATATCGCTTTTTTCATTGTTACTAATATATTTAAATATGTAAGTAAAGCTACCAGTGTAAGAATTAAAGCAGTGGCCGTTCAGGGTGTGATGACCTAGTCGTTCCTTATCAAGTGACATCTTTATACATAGGTATTGTTTTGAAAAGCCTTTGTTATTAATTTTCTCCTGATAACGTACGGAAATAGTACTTTATAAAACATAAAATAAATAGGCACAATAACATTAAAGCGATTCATTATTATAAACTATTCATATTTTTAAGAGTTTCCCAAACTTTCCAAGGGTAAAACAAAAAATAACAGATAAGTCCTATGAAGATTTCCTGTAGTATAAAATTTTGCAGTCATTTGATTAATGTACAAATTAGTAGTTATTTTGATAAAGATTTTATTAAAGGTTAAGATCAAGCGATAAAAAAAAAATTCGACTGACGTCCGCTAAAAATTAAAAAACAAAAAAAAAAAAACATTGCTACGCCACTGCCACGAACCGGTGCCCGATGTAATAGGTACTTTTTGGCAATTATTATTTCTATTGCAGGATTTATAAATAACAGTAAACATAGATGTCAGCAATTAAGAGAGACAGATTTTCTTAGAGCTTCTTCACGTGATATTTCCGCAGCATGCATCAAAACGAGCAACAAAAATTCGACTAGAAATATCATAGAACAATCCAAATAGAACAACCAAAAATATCAATTTAAACCATTATCATCTCATAAACCTTCTATATTTATTCACAAACTAACCTTGAGGTAAAGAACCAGTAGAGCAGCGCAGTGAAGATGGCCAGCTCGGCGGCCCCGCTGGCCACGCGCACGTGCTCCACCACGGCCCACACGTTGATCATCGTGTCCATCGTGCCAACACTCACATCACACGTCCAATTTAGTGGAAACCGTTCGACGGACGAGAAAATTTTTCAGAAGAACCACTGCCGATCACTGAAGATTAAGATTGATACGTTTATCGAGGTGCCTTTAAGTTGTCTCCTGATCGATTCCACCACGTCTTTCCCCAGCGAGTGCTAGCGCAACACTGATGTCTCATCGCTCCTCTATCATGGAGCTGGACATATTGACCTGGACCATCCTCTGCCCTCATGCACCACATGTGTCCGCAAAACGTTACGCACGACAACGGCGTGATATCGGACGATAAGAAGCTAACAACAACGCAGTAAGCTTAGGATAGAAAACATACGCGAAGTTAGAAACGACCTAGTTGACAGCGATAACGCAGTAGCAAAGTTCGCCACGGACGCAAATGGAAAATTTTGCAAATGTGTTGATGCATTTCATCTTCATAGATGTTCTATCTAAAGCAATACTTGAACTGCTTAGTATAAGTTTTAAAAGTAGTTACTGATAATGTGACCTTTGGATTGACCTTTAGATAGAGAAAAAAGTATTGCAAATGATACAATTATTCAGTAGGTATGAGTGGTTGAATGTGCGATAAACACTCAAACAAAGAAATCACGAGATATGAGACTGTTGCAAAATTTGTCTAAGGAGAATAGAGTTCAAAGTATTTTCGTAAACAATTGTAATAAAATAATTAGTTAAAAATAAAACTAGATCACAGAAATCGAATACCTACTTGGTCTAGTTACAACAATATCAAATTAAAGGTATGTTAGTTTGTGTCTGTAGGAATAAATTAGTAAATTTCTCAAGAACGGAATGAATCAAGTCATTGTACGCTAATGAGGCAAAGACGACATACCATTTTGTGCGTCGGGGACTAGATAACTTATTTAGAATATCGGATATCGGGCTAGTTGTGCGGTATTTCATTTTGTGATTTACTTTAATTATTGAAGTCTTTATCATAGTAATTTAATAGTGATTTAGGTTATAAGAATACGATAACTTTATAAAGTTTGAAACCGTTATCACATTCTAAATACCTATGTTCTATAATTAGTAGTTTACTTTTACGTATATTATCTGTATAATTTTGTTTTACTAACTTTACAGAACTCTGTGTAAAAAAAATATATATTTAAAAATTATTTATCATGACTTTTATATGGCTATACTTTCATCGTGCTGCGCCATCTACAAGTCATCTCAGCCTACGCAGCATGACGGACCATTTGTCGAGTCGTTCTGTCACTTTTGATCGCTTTTGACATTTAAATGCCGGAAAATGTATGGAGACGATCGACAAAAGTGACAGATAGATACGACAAAGTCGACAAAATTTTCGTCATGTTACCACTGCAGCAGTGGTAGCATGACGACAATTTATCGACTTTGTCGTATCTATCTGTCACTTTTGTCGATCGTCTCCATACATTATCCCGCATTGAAATGTCAAAAGCGATCAAAAGTGACAGAACGACTCGACAAATAGTCCGTCATGCTACGGAGGCTGGTGAGAATGATCGGACGCGACATTTTTGTCACGCTTTATTGGTCATTGGAACGCTGACCTCTCGAACAAGGTAAAGAAGAGAAAGAAAAGAAAAGTAGTAAACAACATACCTTACCTATATATTCCATTTTCTTTGCGCATATTAAATGATTTAAAATAGGATGTAGACAAGCTAGCATTGGATTAAAAATTAAATTGATGACGAGATTAAGAACTGTGTCAGTAACAAATTTTAATTAACTTTTAATCTACCTACCAAGTGAAATTAACAAAAACAATGATAATATGAGCCAATAAGTATTACGTGTCAAATAAATGATAAATTTTTCGCCACGTTGTGTTGTGTCCAATCTGGGGAAAGTAATAGGTACATTAAGTGCACGAGTACTGGACTGGGCCAGATATAACATTTGGTTGATTATAAAAATGGAAACTCGAATCTTCTTTCATTTCAAAAACATTTTTATCGTGAGCAATACTAACTTTAGTTAAACTTAATATTTTCAACATTGCTTTTGTTTTATTTAGACAGTTGGCCCAGTCTACACTTTAGTCTTTGCTATTATTATTAAATAACTTTCAACGTTTCGTTTCATAATTATAAGTGGTAGCAACTAGCACACTGATGCATATAAGAAAGAAAGCTTGTTCGGAAATAAATATATGTTTTGAAACAATGCGATATACTTATTTGTAATGTAGGCGTTTACTTATGAGGCAAATTATATGACCTCGCTTTCAGAGTTGCCTAGATCAAACAATAATTAAAATAAAACTTTTAATACATTAAATTTAACGATAACGTTTCTGTTTGCCCTATATAAGTGTAATAATAAAACAAATACTTTAACTAAATATTACTTCATATATTTGGTTGTATGTGATTAACCACCAAAAGGTGATAGATAAGAGAGAGGGGGACTTTAATTATTCAATGTAATTAATATTATCAAAGCTTATAAGTTGCCTACGTTTATGATTTAAAATAATCAATCTCATACCTGACAGCAAAGGTTAGGGAACATCCAGAATGTCAGAAGATTACATAATGGAAACGTTGCTTTACTTGAATTAAAGATTACAGACAAATATAAGAGGTAAGGAGGTACATAATAAGAGTAAGTTTTGTAATGGAACTCTGTTAAATTCTACTCTACGTACAGTCTACGCTAGAAATATTGCATTCTCCTTATTTTAAATTAGTTATTTAATCAAGTGCGTGTAACATTAAAGAGTTACATCATTCGTTTAGGCAGCCGTAACCTCTACTTGCCCAAGATCTTGCTAAATGTACAATCTTACTTATTTGCGGACTTTGATCTGTTTAATCAAATTCCGATCGCTACTTGTGACCTCTGAAATTAGCATCATCGTATCAACTGTCAATTAATTAGATTTCAATTGTATTGTACAGAAATCACTACTTTAATTTATCACGAACTGGTCGGAAACGAAAACAATCCTATACCTATAACGATCATCCCTAATTTACAATTATAATGTGAAGGTTTAATTTTTAAGTATAGTTGGTAGTTGAGTACACAGAGTGTTAAACAGAACTAAGGCTTCTTTTATAACAGAAATGCTGTTGCAAATAATTGAAATATGTAGTATCGCATTTGCTCTGCTGCTACCATAAGTACACAAGTCTGTGCCGAAACATTCATAGCAAACAAACGCAATTTAATGGAAGACCAAGGTTTGTAAAATGTAGTGTTTTGAGACTAACAGCCAGAACTATGGACTGATGACATCGAAACGGTTGCAGACGAAGATGAGACTGATGACAGCCCACAGACCGAAATGAAAAGATATTGTACAGTGGCGGACACGGTCGGCGTAACACTTCCGGTTTTTCTGTATTGCAAAATAGCTCTTGTTCTTTGGTAATACAGTTTAGGGCTGACGTAACCATAGACAAATCTGTTACGGCCTCCTAGTCCGCCACTGTACGTACATTCAGCAGGGCTGCTATATGCTAATTATAATAAGTAGAAGATTTGACAATAATGTTTAATCAATATATATAAAACTCTTCCGTTACTGACTGACTGACTGACTGACTGACTGACTGACAGACAACGCAGAGCCGAAACTACTGGGCGTAGCGGGCTGAAATTTTGCATGTAGGTTCCTTAGGGAGTGTAGGGTAGCACTAAGAAAGGATTTCCCGAAATTCCCACGGGAACGGGAAAAAACAGCGCGGGTGATACCGCGGGGCAGCCTCTAGTATCCATATAAGTTATATCATATTTTATTTCTTTGAATCTAAAAGAAATTAATTATTAAATAAAATTTTGGACAATTATTAATTTTAAAATCGAAAAAAAAAACAAAGATTTCTAGGATTTATGTTAAAGTTATATGAAAACACTGAAATAAAATTGAGAACTACCTAAATTGTCTTAAAGTTTTCAAAATATTAATTTACGATCCTCGGCAAGTATGAACAAAGTACATATTATACAACGGTACACACAGTGTTCATTAAAGATGAGCGAAATTAACAGAGCGTACCATTAAAAACACTAGCGGAAAGGAATCTCGAAAATAACTTCATAATTTCATGAAATTCGAAAATGAACCGTTTTTCAAACGAAATCTACACCAGAGACCTCTTCATGCGTCAACTCAGTAATTATCAATTCAAAGCCACACTTTGATTCATCACGTGCACATCCGTTAGAATAAGATGTACCTATTTACATAAATCCCAGTCAGTTTACACAGTAAGAAAAACAGCAGGCAAGACTGAATAGTTCCGAGGACAAGGGCGAATCGTGTGATCATGATATGTGACGGCATCAGCTGATCTTAGCATAAGCTTCGAATGCAGAAAGCGTCCGGCGCGCACAAGTGCCACTCACGAGGGGTAGAATCGGGTAGATAGACACCCACCAAAGTATGTCGCAACACTATTTACCCTGTTAGAATTACACGCTAAACCGACAGGAATAATACTATCACATTGCCAAATAGGCAGCGCCAGCGCATCGCCACTGAAAGTGAAATCGATCAGGAAACAAAACAGCAGGCGGCACATTCAAGAAATCACACTTTTTGAGATTAAAAATACAAATCCCAACCTTGAATAAATATGATCCAAAACACCTAAGATTCACAGTTCGTAGGAATGTTAGAGTGAGATAATATAAATGCTCTTTTTATAGAGATGTTCGAAGGCGTCCGGTATGCGGTCGATGAGTTGCTTGTAAAGCGCGACACGACCGCGCCCGGTGGCGGCTGAATCGAAACTAGACGGTATTGCGTGATACGCATGCTTTGAATGCACCGGTATTTTCGTTGCCATTGCAAGCAGTACTAAACTTTTACAACAAAGCACATCGTCTCTTTTGTTAGTGCAATAGTCTGACTTATCAAACAAAGTGGTAATGGACTGTCAACTCTTTTTGTTGGTGCTTCATTTACACAATAAAAGGAGCACGCGATACGCCACGCGTCCGAAACAAGCATTCGACTGACAATAATGTTTGGCTTTCGCTGATGACTTTATATCTGATTACTAATTGTTACTTGGAGACAGAAAAGGGAGGTAAACAAACGGATGGATTGTGGGCAAAGCAGTGAAAGAAGAATAACGGAGAAACGCAAAGCGCCTCTATACCAGAGATAGACTAAGTGGCTGGTTGAGAAAGAAGTGAAGATGTGATTAACAATCTATATTTAGAGGTACACCCTAAATAAAAGTAGGTTATGATGTTAAAAACAGAAAAGAAACTGAAGAATCAAACCGAAAAGACAAAGGATAAGTTAAAATGCTGACGAGAACTTCTAATCCATTGTATTGTATTGCTCATGTCATGAAGGTTTCATAACAAAAAGGGATCAAAGGTTTGATACAGATAAAGTAAAACTATGAATCAAAGTCTCTTTCCAGTTAGAGCGTATGTATTGAATATAATTAATGAAATATTATAACACCCCTCTCTGAATTTTTCGTTCGGGGGTTAAAAAGGACGTCCGACATGGCAAATTCGACTGGATTCAGGTGGCACAGGTACGGGACACGTGGATACAAAGAGGGAGGGGGAGGTCGTCCAGTAGTGGGAAACAAATAAGGCTATTTAAAAAAACACGAAATCAAAATTTCAATAAGAGGATTGATTAAGATAAATAAAGGAAGCCGAGTTCTATTCATGGCCATATTTCTTCAGTGGTCGTGTTATGCAGCAAATTAATTACCTACTCGTATTTAACACTTATATATTTTAAAACTAATTTTCTGCCATGAATATTTTATTAGACACGTCAAGGCAGACCGTACATTACCACTTCCAAACTAGGTTCAAACATTGCGAAATTAAAGTTTAGCTTAGTCCAAACTTGAAGTTAATCAAGGAGCTAGGTATCTCAGGCAACATTTTATAAATTTGCGATAGAAATAACCTTAGTCAAAATGTGATTGGCGCTGACTAGGCTGAAAAAGAGGCAGTGTTTTTGGAATGTATCGACAAAATAAAAAAAAAATTATGCAGAAACGTGGTGTTAGTTAAACAAAATGTACAAACGGACTATTAAAGCCAAGAAAAAATGTGACAACAAGCAATCTTATATACTCAAATGGACCCATGCCAGAAAGTGAATTGTGCATGACGATTGACAGAGAATCAATAAATAGCAAAGTATAAATTCGTACTGCTTGTTGAACCAAAGGATCTACTAAAACAGACCAAATTCTACACCAGAACGATAGTCTAAGTTACATTAATTCAATTAAAATAAACCGGTGTCCTATCCCATAGTCATTTTCCAAAATGAGCAAAATAACAAAAAAATCCTTTCCTGGAAAAACCAGCCAAATGCTTTGAGGTTTTACCAGTCACTATAATTGAAGGTGTTAGCTGTTTCGAAATATTTATAAAACTTGTTTTAAGGATAAGGTTGACTGGTGCAATTATGTTTTAAGCATTAGTCGGTCCGAGATCGTGATTTAAAATTGCAAGTAAGTCTATTTGAATATTTCTGACAGGTAAATAACAGAAAAACTACAGCCACATTAAATCAGATTTAATAAAGTTCAGCTCAGCTGCACGTCAAAAAGTGCTGAATATTGAATTGAAAGATAAACCATCCCAGCTTTTGTATAGAATTCTGATTCCACATCCTCGTGTTAAAGCAAAGTCAACCCACATCATTAATTTAAACTGTGGAACAATAAAAAAATATATATTGATAATCACCTAATTATTCCGGAATACAGGCTAGTGATAATTTAGATCTGAGTTCAGAAGATCTGAGTTCAGAACCTCGTCATGTTACAAGTCTAGGGAGTCTGGGGATACGTGGAAATGGAAATTACTCGTAAATTGGTATACAATCGGCCACACGTAACGAGCTCAAATTGACCGGAGGCATCACAAAGATACATGAATGAAACATGCAGGCAGTTATTGGTTGGCCTATCTTACAAATTGCTGAAGACAGCCATTCAGGCAGCAAGTCAAAGGAATTTAATCCATAACAAATATTATAAATTTATGTGAAAGTAACTCTGATTGTCTGTCCGGCTTTCACAAGAAAACTACTGAACCGATTTGAATGAAATTTGTTATATGGAAAGTTTAGAGCCTGAGAAAGGACATAGGCTTCTTTTTATCCCGAAAATCCGGCGCAAAAATTGGGAATTTGATGTTTTAAGGGAAAATGCGCTGGCGAAGCCGCGGGCGCGGGGCGTCTGTTTAACATTTGACTTTAAATTTCTCAAGTTATTTTTCTGTCAATCACAATGTCCTAAATGATCGTCATAATGTTAACGTTATATATTAAAACAAATATTGAACGACGCACTCAACAACAGTATTTTATGGATAACGCTACTAACTAATTTAAAAGTTTCTGTACGGAGTTTCGTCTTGCAAGAAAAAAGACACGTAAGTTCGCATGTACTCGTGTATATGTTGTGTAGCTCTGAAGATCTTACGAAACATCTGCCCTTAGCATTGACATATGACATTAAATAGGATCCAGTGCCCTATAAATGGAGTCGACGTATCATGCACTTACATACAATTAATTGCAATAGACTCTAAGCGTGTTTCCTCATGCAGCGATTCGATACAGAATTGCGTCGATAGGCGATATCGGTGCGATATCGAAAACGTCGCGAGTCCTAACAAATAATATGGAGAATCGCGTGTGTGTCCTCATGAGCGAACGATATCGATCACACGACCGCTCGATATCGAATCGCACGTACATTCACATGACGCGCGATACAGATTGAATAGTATGAAGGCAGGTCGAGCGCTCGACATCGTTTCGACCTGCAAGCGACGTCAAATACGCAAAAATCGATAAGCAATTCAGTTGCCTGCTCCTGCTCGAACTTTGTGTACTTACCGGGTAAACAAATATGTTTATTTTGGATGTAGTTTTGGATTGACGGAGGAGCAGATTACAATTTTAAAATTTGTTCAAGATGTTTAAAGACATCTGCGCCTTTATAATCAAAACCTACCTTATTTTACCATATCCTATCTTACATTATTTTACATATTCTTACATATCGTATTAGTACATTCGATAACTAAGATCAATACTTTTCGCTTTTTTTTAGTTTAAGGGCTTACACGGTGCGAAACTAGCGCCACTTCCAAAAAATGTATATTTTCTAAACCATGGCAAAAGTCAAAATATGGGTCTTTGACTCCTAAGGCCTCCTTGGCTAAGAGGTTTTTAAGGTCCTGTTGTGTGTAGCTTTCAGTTTCATAATCTAAGGAATAAACCGTTTATTGCCTAAAGTGGCTACTTTAGTTTCATTATTTTATAAAACTAAAGTAGCCACTTTAGGCAAATAAAATAATATTTATAAGATCATTACCAAGATTATCTAGGGAGTCAAAGACGCATATTTTTTATTTCGGCAATGGTTTATAAGATATTAATTATTTATCAAAGCGGCGCTAGTATAGCACATTTAAAAAAAAAGGAATATGTAGCTTCCCAACAGTCAAATAATTTTTCAAATCGGTTCAGTAGTTTTGGAGCCTATTCGATGCAAAGGTAAAAATATACTTTTTTCTATTTATAGGTTGTGTCTAGGTTTTTTTTTTCTATGGATGTAGGTACCCAAAAGTGTTTTTGTTGACGTTTTCGTCTGACAAACAGCGCGCTCGATACAGCCCCGGATCTCCAATTTTTTTTAGGCGGGGCAAAACTGAAAAATGGCGCCCCCCCTGCCCAGTTATATTAAATTTTACCTTTTTTATGTGTATAATTTCACCTATCAGCAGCCGTAGCATGACCGACCATTTGTCGATTTTTTCTGTCACTTTTGACCTCTTTTGACATCATCTCAATACATTTTTCCGCATTTATATGTCAAAACAGTCATGTCAGACCATCCATTAGTGCCAAGAAACGGGCCAGGATAATATATTATTTGACTCGATGGATTTGTCTAAAAATTCACTCAAATGCTTTGTCACCCAGGATTGTCAAAATGACGGCACTATAGCGTCGCGCTGGAGCGCTAACCTTACGCTGCGCTAGAGCGCTCGTTGATTTTACACATCAAACACATGATTTGATTCGTCTGTAGTGTGAATTTGGCGCCCCCCTGATCTTGGCGCCCGGGGCACGGGCCTGCCCAGCCCTCCTAGATACGGGACTGGGCTCGATATCGCGACGATACAGAATTGCATCATTCGGATGTACGAGCAATTCATATTGGCTATCGAACTTTTATCGAGCGAGCGATATCGCTTCTTGAGGAAACACGCTAACGGTCTTATTCATAAAGATACAGTAGATTTTAAGTAGCGTTACTGGAGGTCTACATCTCTGGTTTGTTGTATGGTAAATACTCAGAATAAAGACAAGCAAGTCTTGCTTGTCTTTATTCTGAGGGTAAATACGTGACATCCAGTCTAAATTGACATACGTCAAACTACTAAAATGCTCTTTAACTTTTTATGAATTAGAGGGTTAAAATATGTTTTTAAATATTTTTTTTATAAGTTCTACTGATGGACAAAGTATTCTAGAGGAGATAAATCAATGAATATAGTTATCGATGCCTAATTAATTTCACCTTCTGTATTGATCGTTAAAGTATTGATAAATTATAGTTAGATAAATTTACCTAAAACCAACTATGTAGAATATATATGAAACTACTGGCTATGTAGTTTCTGGGAGAGCTCTAGTACTATCACTTACGCTAGGCACAGGTTTATCCTTCCTACTTGGGCTACCTATCAGATAACAGAACCAATTCAAAAAACTTTATGCTAACAAAGAAACAAATTTGTAACTCTTCAAGATTTTACTTTACGTTTTTTTGGCAATAAAGATTTATATAATTATATGACCTTTAAAGGTATTTTTTTTCTTTTCAAAATCAAGTAAGTAAACTGAAGATGTCGTTGTAATAATAATATATTTGACGAAAACAGTATACATATGTGAATTTTTACCAATTATCACCTTTAATAATAATGGTGTTGCTAATTTACGGATGTAAGATTATTGAAGTAGGTAAAATAATATTTATTGAACAGAAACAATTCACAAGGGCTCAATTTTGTAAGAAAATTTATTTCTTTTTATTTTAAAAGGGACTCGCGTTCAAATAAACTAACAAATACATAAACTGAGAACTTTTTTTTTTGATGTCTGTTAAAACACAAAAACCAACCCCGCATGTAACAAAAGCATTCCTGAAAACTGCATCGAAGTAGGTTCAGTTAATCGCGCGAGATAATCGGTTAATAAAGCCTAGTCAAGGCAAAATCTAGTCGTATATAAAATTATCTGACTCGGCGAATTTCGTATATAAAAAATGCCCTGAGCAGCCACTGCATATTATTTCAGGCAAATAGAAATAAGCCGACAGGTTTAACTAGTCCACTAGTAGAGTGTAACGCAGTAGTTAATTTTGCATCGTTAATTTAATTATACATACAACAACGACCTATCATAACTCGAAGGATGTTCTGATGGATGGATTTTAAATGAGTTTTTTATTTTAATACTTTTAGCTGACTCGGCGAACCTCGTGCGACTAGACTCACTAGAAATGTCGTTTTTTGTTTGATCCCTAACTCCATGTTCATCAAGGAATGTAGGATTCTAATAGAAAAAGAATTTTTCAAAGCGGTTCAGTAGTTTCCAAGCACTTTCGAAACCTATTCGATTCAAACAGTCAAATCTTTTGTATCGAAATATGAACTTGTGTAGATAATTTAATTATGTTTTCTCTCGTGATAAAATAGCATGACCTAGCATTGTGTCACGAGGTTACTGTTTCTGCGTGTTTAACATATTTTGATTTTTGTTACAGAGTACAAATTTTCTTATTGCATCATACATAATTTGACGGAGTACCTAGCTTTTTTTTAAAGAGAGTAAGAAGGTCAATACTAACAAGTTTAAAGGTGAATTAAAATAGAAGATATGCGCCACAAATACCTGTTATAAAGTTACAAACCGGCTGGTAAAGCGTATAACGCAGTATAACCGGATAATTTTGATATTAAAAACTTTTTATTTGAAACTTATTAGAAACTAGTAAGAAACCGCAGTCTCACCCAACCATGTTTTAAAAATCATGGGCTAAGAGGTGGTAACGAGGTTTTAGGCCTCCTAATGCATCACTCTTATTCATCTTCGAACTATTTTGAATAACTTATGATTTGACTATGAGACAGGGCACAAATAGGATTTCTCTTATATTTTTTTAAAGACAGAATCTAATTTAATCAGACTACATTTTAGAACGGATAACACTTTATTGCATACGAGCTTTCCCGGCTTACTTCGTTACGCCATAGAATATAAGATACTACAAAAGACTTGGCTCTATAGACTTTGTTCTTTTGACTGCCCAGAATGGCCGAATAAAAAACAAATAACAACAACAAACCACCTGTCAAAATATGTAAACAACGGAAAAAATATTGCACCTTGGGTTACATTATTTGAGTTTAGGTAAGGATCCCTAATTTTTTTGAAAATCTAATATAGCCTATGACACTCGGGGTTAATGTAGCTTCCTACCAATGAAAGAATTTTTCAAATCGGTTCAGTATTTCCAGAGCCTATTCGTTACAAACAAACAAACAAACAAATCTTTCCTCTTTATAATATTGGTATAGACAAAGTAACATACAAGAGTACGTTATTAAATTACAAACTAATTAAATTTGCATGCAATGGGCGGCCTTATCGCTAAATGCGACTTTTTCCAGACAACCTACATTTTAATAATGAAGTGGCTAAAACGAAACAGCAAAGATATTGTGTTTGTAAAACTAATAAGGTAGGTACTAACTAACATAGATATCGCAGCGCATCGCAGCGCCAGTGCACGTGTACTTGAATTGCACTGAAATTTAAAACTCAAGCATTTTGTTGGCATACATACCAAAACTAGACTCGACGCAAAGTAAACAGTGACTCGGGGCGTGTTTTCACTACGTTCGTCGTGGTTAGTTTCACGGTTTAAATTAAATTTTAAATTTAAAGCAAGGGTCTCTTTATGGCAAATATATGTATAACTGTACTGTAATAAAAAAAATTAATGTGTTGAGGTGAGGGTGAGGCTATATGACAGGCTGTCTTTACGTAATAATTTGTTTTCGTCTACAACTTTTCTATCGAACAATGTTACTCCTTATATTGACTGCAACAACCATCTGTTGATGGTGTAGCAAGAACACGCCTTTAATTATATTTTAATGACCATCATAGATTTAGAACTTAACTACTTATTGAGGCAGAGATCGAAAGCTAATGAAATACACTTTGATATTTTTGTGTAAAAAGATATCATTTATTGGGTTTTATTATAAGAAAAATATCATTTCAGTATAAAAATGGTTTTAAGTTTTCTCATTTTTTAATGAGGGGTTTTCAAAGTGACAGAAAAGAAAAAAAAAAGTTTCATAATACGCCGGTAGATGGCGGTGTCTAAAGCAATATAAGAGAAATGGGAGATCGAATATTGACTGAATCTTTGGATTGGATCATTTTCTGCTAAGTATTAATCTTAATTTCACCTACTCCGTCACTGCCTCAGTTAAATTTTAATTTTTATGTTTCATTTTGAGCTATTGAATCATTCATTTCAGCTTGACCTATTGCTCCTGGCAGAGCGCCATCTGGTAGCAGCTTAATAAAACTTGTTTTTTTCTTCTGAGCTGTCAAATTGAAAACCTCTCATTAGACCCCATTTTTTATAAAGAAGAAGTATTAGATTTTATTTTTAATTTTGATAAGGTTTTATTAATTGGTTGTTTACCTGTAATTTGGCATCAGTTTTATTTAAATCGGTGTTATATGACATAATTTACAGACCTAAATCACACAACGAACATGAAAAATAAAATACCCATGAAATATTTAAATTTGACCATTTTTTTTCCCATGTCTAGAATGAGATCTTCTTTTCAGGGTTTTTTTGTGCAGTAACCAAAGATTCACACTGTATCTGTTTAAATTTTTTACAGTTTTTTTTAAAGCAATCTGATAGCAGAGGTATAACGTTTCATAAACATAGATCTACTAAAGACGAGACATTACAAGAGTGCTATTGAAAAGCTTTTCAAGAATGAAGAAAAACCATTACATTGAATACACACACACAACACAACACAAATAATGAAATATTTAAGACAGTGCCAGCCAACCGCAATACTAGTGCCAATCAGGAAAAATATTAATATCTTCTGAAGTTTAAAAGGTCTTGATTTTTTATTTAATAATGTTGGATAGTAAAAATAAATAACAAAAAAAAAAACAGATTCGTGTTAGTATTGCGGTTGGCACACTCTTAAGAGGACCGTATACCCCAACGCGTCCATTTTCCAATCACCATGAAGTTTAAGTAGGTAAGTATGTTACTTAAATTAGTTGCATAAAGTTGTTTGTTTAACGAATCCAATGCATATTTAAAAAAAAGGACAATTTACAAACCTAGATTCTTTATCGCTTAAGCAATGGACATAAAAATCATTGTGATTTGCTAAGATTTAGGAGTGAAAAACGTTTTCCACCAAAACACAAATTTCATCAAAAAATTTGCTCTCTCTCCGGAACATGATTGCGGTTAGGGGGTGACAGCATGACTTTTTCTTAATATTTTTGAGTTGCTATACAGTCCTTCTAATACCGAAAAAAATAACAGATATTTTAATAATATGTATTGAATTATTTAAATATTGATCATGACCAATTCAAATTTAATACATACTAGGTACATAATAATATGTAATTTATAAAAGGTGCCAATTCAAAGGTGACCTAGTTGTGACCAATTGGAACGAACCCCAAAAATTTTAGATTTTTTTTTACTTTCATATAGTGTTGTGAGTGTGACTTTCATCTGGATATGGACAATGCATTGTTTTGTATCAAGATGAATTGATCGCCTTAGCAATTGATGAAGAGTCTTGTAAGAAATGTTATAACAGCAATTAGAGAATGAAAATATTCTTGTTAGGAATAACCTATTGCTTCATCATGACAGACAAAGATAAAACGAAAGATGTACACTGCTGGACATATGCCTCCCCAGCATGTTCAGGATTGGACAGTATACGAGAAAATTTTTGTCCACATCTTCTAAGCTTAAGTTTTAAACCAAATATACTTCAAGATATATGCCCTACGCACTGCCATTGCCAATTTAGTTTTGCAATTCTGTGGGCTTTAGCTATGAATTTGGTGAGGTAAAATATAAGTAGCCAAAGCCAAAAGCAAGGGTTGGGTAACACAAGGTGTAAACAACTAATTTTGTTTGTACTTACCCTTTGATAAGACCACTTGCACAGGAAACTTAGAATCCAAAATTTAAATTCACAGGCAATTAATATCAGGCCTGCAAGCTGCAAGTGTTTGATTAACGGAAAAATACGATCTTCGCGAAACCCAACCAAACAAACGAAACGAAACGAACGACGAAGGGTGCGCGCGCGGTTGGGGCGGGGCGGGGCGCGGAAAGTGGACGAAAGCGGTTTGATTGATTGATGGGATGTGGGCTGACTGACGGAAGGTACTAACCGGTGTTACTATAAAAAAAAACTTGATATTCTCAATTTTGCTCGCGTGGCTTTATTGATACTAAATAACGCTTCGCAAAAGACAACCAGCATTAAAAAACACTGATTTTCATCATAAAATATGAAGTATACTCAATAAATTTCTGCTAATTATAGAAACCATTAAAGACCTAAAATAAAGAAAAAAAATACTTGATGAAAAGAAAATTATAGTATGGAGCAACACCAAATTATTTAGTATTCCTTTTCGTGCAGATTTTTATAAATATTTTAATTTATCTGCGCGTAGGCTCTGCGTGAAATGGAATACATATTTAAATATGTTTCTTTACGCGCAAATTTCTTTGTTCGCACGGCATACTGTTTGTTCGAATTAGTACGTAAATTACGTTTCAATACTAGCAATCAGAGGGATGAGGTCATATAATTTGGTTCCTCTTCCATAAGGATGCCAATGCCATTTGATTCTCAGATCGATATACATATCGACATTTTTATCGATGTTGCAAAATATTGATATTCGATTATATTGGCGAATTTGATATCAATATTTTAGCTTGCATATTATCGATAATTAACGGTTTTCCGATATATTGATGCTATTTTATTCCATGTTGAAAAATTAAACATACGGGTCTTTAATATTTTTAAGCACTTCATTTAAAAAGGCAATTAAAAAATAACACTTTCTTAAATGTCAATATTTTTGCTAAAATTTAATGTGGCTTCGATAATATAGATTTTGTTTTGTTATCGGATTATCGATATACCTATATATTGTTTAGAGTGGTTTTGTTTGCGTCCCTACTCTTCCACTTCCACCACAACAAATTTATTTATATTTCTTTTCTAAAAAAAATCTATATTTGCTGTTTTCAGTACATAATTTTGCGATTTAAATTTCCAGAGACAGAGAAACTGATATAATAATGGGTCTTTTCGGCAAATCTCCTGAAAGGAATCCTAAAGAAATGGTAAAATTACATCTTTGAAAACCTTGAGTAAAACATTGGCTCCAAAACATTTTAAAAACCTTCACAATTCGTCTTCCTTTATTCACTTGAGTATTATTTACAGGTAAATGAATGGTCACACAAGCTTCGAAAAGAAGGTTATAACTTGGAACGACAAATAAGAGGTGGGTGGTAAATCATATCAGATTCCAAGAATCCCTAGTGATCCATTGATCTTAAGTCTATTACTACAGGTGCTTTTTTCGACACATGATGTCCCTTTGGTATTGTTGGTAGGTAAGCTTAATAACGCTGTTGATTTATTACCATTTTGTCTGAAACATCCCATGCAATACAATGGCCATGTCATGTTGTAATTTATTCA
Source organism: Euspilapteryx auroguttella (assembly GCA_951802225.1). NCBI lineage: Eukaryota > Metazoa > Arthropoda > Insecta > Lepidoptera > Gracillariidae > Euspilapteryx > Euspilapteryx auroguttella. The sequence continues at coordinate 5,240,268 of OX637663.1, read as the reverse complement.
AATACTAGAGGCTGCCCCGTGGTTTCACTCGCGCAGATTTCTCGTAAACACAAAAATACAGTTTTTTCCCGTTCCCATGGGAATTTTGGGAAATCCTTTCTTAGTGCTCACCTATACTCCCTAAGGAACCTACATGCAAAATTTCAGCCTGCTACGCCCAGTAGTTTTAGCTCTGCATTGTCTGTCAGTCAGTCAGTAACAGAAGAGTTTTATATATATTGATTAAAGTCAGTGATTCTAATATATTATTATTATTATTACTTTGGAGGTCCCAGTTCAGGGGTACAATCAGTATCAAAGTCAATACAAAAAAAACACAAAGAGGAAGAAAAGCAATGTTGCAAATGTGGCCGTAATAGGCCTTCAGAACATTGTTTTGATAGATATCAATATTTGTCGCAATCTAGATACAGGTTAAACCTAGTAAGGGGCTCTAAGTGTTTTTGCAGAGATGAACCAGCTCAAATAGATCTCCGGTGACCCTCTTGCCAGCCAAGGTAGATACCAGAGGGTTTTAGTGGGTGCAAACCCCACATAACTGGCAGCTTCCCCCGGCCATAGGTTACTTGTTAGGAGTTTCTCTATCTTAAAAAAAGGGCTCTGAGTGTCACACATTTTTAAATCTTTACTTGCCTTAATTTCAGCTATCCAAAGAGAAGAGGAGAAAATAAAGAAATCACTAAAAGACGCAGCGGCAAAAAATGACAAACAAGTCTGCAATATTTTAGCAAAAGAAATTATCAGGTCCAGGAAAGCAGTCAGCAAAATATATACAAGTAAAGCGCACCTAAACTCTGTGCAGATGCAGATGAAAAATCAACTTGGTACTTCTTTTTTCTAGTCTCATCACATTTTACATTGCATAAGTTTATTTCTCTTTTACAGGGAGTTTCTGACAAGGCGGTAATAAATCAAAGGAGGTAATTAGCTCACCATACCTATTGGGTGAGTTTGCAATAACTTTCCCAAAGCAACATTGGTCAAAATCTTAAAAAAAAAATTATCATCATTTTTAATAAAATGATGTATAATTGCCATGAGCTCATAAAAAAAAAAAATGATTTAAAAAATTTCAAATTTTGACCCATGTTGCTTTGGGAAATTTTTAAGGTATGGTGAGCTCAATACCTCCCTTGATGAATTACCACCTTGTTAGAAACTGCCAGTATATATAAAATACTAAAAAATATAAAACTAAGGGTATACCAACCATCCATATCCCTGTGCATTTTCTTTCTTGTGAAATTAATTATTGCTACTGTGCCTTACTTTGCAACTTTGATATATGATCTCAAACTTTCAGATGAATTTGTCTATACAAACAAGAAACAAAAATCTAATAGGTAAAATTGTTTTTTTCAGCCACACTCAGAGTAGCAGGTTCATTACAGAAGTCTACAGAGGTAAGTTCAATCTTCTTACCCTGTTCTATTTTACAAAGTCAGCTAAGTAATAAGCCGTTTTTGAGTTACAGTGAGACAAAGGAACATCAATATTTTTTTATTGGAAAACCATTGCTGCTTTGTTGTGGTCACTAAAAAGTAGCAATGGTTTTTGAATACTCTCATAATCATCGAATTTTCATTGTTAATTTAGTAACTTACCTCCCAGGTAATGCAAGCAATGCAAGCCCTTGTCCGCTTACCAGAGGTAGCAAGGACGATGCAGGAGCTGTCCAAGGAGATGATGCGAGCTGGCATCATCGAGGAGATGCTGGATGAAACCATGTCCAGTGTCGAGGATGAGGAGGAAATGGAGGATGCAGCGCAGACTGAGATTGATAAGGTGATTAATTTTTTTTGTGTGCTTTTATTACATAGGTTTTATTGGAATGGAATTTGTCTGACGCTAGCTGTCGTCTCGCTTAAGAGGATTTGTAAAAAAAAAAAAGATGGCGTCAGACAGACGAACAGACGGCCAGACACAATTAGTGAAACTGTAAGCGTTTTTCCTCAAGAAGCGATATCCATAGCGCTATAGGGGTTCGACAGCCAATATAAATCGCGCGATCGATATAGCTTTTTGAGGAAACACGCTTAGGGTTCCTTGTTTGGATACGAATGGGCACGTTTAACATTACGCAATACGATCGATTTTCCATGTTCACACAGGGTCTAAAATGCCCTGTAAATTATGAAATATTTTGTAAAATTTTATGTGTTTTACAAATAATTTGATCGCGTGCAGCTAAGTAGCTGATTTGAAGTGTTTGTCTTAAAAATATTATGAAAACGTGTTTATGTCATTATCACAGGTACTATGGGAGCTAACCCAAGGCAAGTTGGGCGAGGCTCCAGCGCCGCCGTCCGCGGTGGGAGCCTCCTCCAGTGCGGAGCCCGAGCCCGCCGCGGAGCCCGACGAAGCCGAGCTAGATGAAATGCAGTCCCGGCTGCAGGCTTTACGATCTTAGGTAACATTCTTGGCCTTTTACATCCAGACCATCTTTCAAAGCCTACATTATACTAGACTATTATCGTAGACATAAAAGGCGACTAAAGGAACACCCAAACCAAACCACAGATTCATCTTCTTCTTCTTACTCAGCACATATAAGCCCACTCCTGGGCGAATGCCTCTCCAATTATTTTCCAGTTTGCTCTGTCGGCTGTCAATCAAGCAAGTCAAACATTCAATCAACAATGTCAATCAAGCATTGTCTCATCCAAGTCTCCCAGCAACAGTCTTTATATCGTCGGTAAATCTGGCTGACGGTCTGCCTACACTTCTCTTCCCCTCCCTTGGTCTCCATTCAAGGAACGATCACACCACAATACTAAATAGTTACTACCAAACGACGGGCTTTGATAAATTTGAAGTTACGTTAAGTTCGTTTCGTTCATGCAAAATGTCCTTAATTGTGTTTTTTTTTCTTCAGATAATATAGTGGGAGGACACGAAGATTTAAATATTTAATGAATTCACCAATAGAGATAATTTCACAATAGTTTTAATTAAATTATGGTACTATTTATGTACAAGCCTCGAGAGTATTTTTTTTTGTAAATATAAATAGTTTATGTAATATTTAAGTATATTATAATTAGAATTTGTATGTAAATGGCCTGATTTTTACTTGCGTCAATAAAGAAAAGTTTTGAACAGACCACAATGCTGTGTCAAACCTACCTTAAATTAATATATCTGAGCGAGACAGATATTGTTTGTCATGGTTTATTTTTTTTAGCCTAATCTACTTTTAAAATTGCTGTTCCATAATAATTCGGTAGGAAACAGATAGGTATTTAAAGGTTTCAGCAAAGAAACTATTTATATTTTATTATGATCGGTGGTCGACCTAGGAAGCGGTGGAGCGATGAGCTCTGAACCCATACCAAGACCTGGTGGGAATGTGCCCAGGATCGGGAAAAGTGGAGAAAGGGGAACGAGGCCTTTGCCCAGCAGTGGGACACTACAGGCTGCAAATAATAATAATAATTATGTTCATAATAAAATACAATCTCCGTGGCTCAGTCGTTAGTGATGTTTGACTGTGACCACACAGTTCCCGTTATTCGATTCCCGACCGAAGCCGAACATTGTTATAATGGATTTTGTATCTCGCTGGGTCAGTCAGGGTGTGTTGTCTTTGAATACGTTTCGGGACACCCTTGATACAGGTTCTTCCTAGTTAGGGGATGTGAGTGAGACTTTATTTATTCAAGAAACAAAGAGTTTGTTTTGAAGGAGAATGTAAAAAGGGCTTTAAATGTTTAAATTCATGTCTATATATTAGTTTTTAAGTTTTAGAGATTGTTTCCGATTAAAATAAAAATTGCATAATTTTTTTTAGCTTTATAAATACTTACTAACAGTGTTATTAATAAAGATAGAGTAGATTTTAGGTAGCTTTACTGGAGGTCTACTTCTCTGGTTTGTTGTATGGTAAATACGTGACATCCAGTCTAAATTGACATACGACAAATAACTAAAATTATCTTTAGCTTTTTATGAATAACAGTGTTAGTGTTCAATTTGTAAGTACCTATGTGATATGTTAAAAAAATCTAATTTTTAAAAGTGTGAAATAAGAATTTTGTAATCTACAATTTTTTCAGTCTTTTTTAATAAGGTTAAATTAAAATAGTAACCAATATTGATATATTGTATCCATGCCAATATTAAATGTGGCAAAAAAATAATGATGACTCTGTTCTTTATTTAGGCATTTGATAAAATCATACATGGCCATTTTCATTCAATTTTATTTTCAACTGTTGTAAATATAGAAAATCATTTTATTGTTATTTGTATCCTTTTCTAAGATCGACCTAACACCCGTATTAGGGTAAGGCCGCCAATTTTGCCACTTAGTGACATAAAGTTACATACACACTTTTACGTTACGGTAACGCAAAAGTAACATATTTTTTTGTGAAGCTAAGAACACAACTTAGGTAATATTTTGAGTATATATTTTTTTAAATGTAATGAGTACGAATCTATTTATATTATTTTTCATATTTAATGGTTAAATAGGGTTTTCTTTATTCACATAATAACAGTTGTTTTAGGAATAAAATAAATCTAAAACGACCCACAAACCCAAATTGATTTTAATAGTTGAGCTTGTTCTCTCAACTAAATAAATAGAGTTACTAAAAATATAGCTAAATCGTTAAAGAAAAATAGTTATTTAAATAATTCTAATATAAAAATTTACGAACACAAAATTCGATGAGCACGATGATGATGATGATGGCTTTATATCATTTTATGTAACGTTACATAAAAAAAATGTTAACGGTTACATAAAAGTCACATAAAAGCAACGAAAAAGTCACATAAAAGCAAAAAATTCAACATGTTTTTTGGTCAGCATTTCGAAAGTAAACAGAATAGCAGGCTTAAACCTAGATTTTTGGATAATATAAGCATTGTCGAAACTATGAATACAACATTCATCAAAAACAAGCGTATACAGAGGTTAAAATAAAAAAAAATATGTTTTGCGATTTCGCTGACGAAGCACGTGTGCACCCCATTGACATCAATTCATTCTCAAAATCATAGAGTTTTAATAGGTTTATGAAAAAAAATATCGTTAGTGTTGCCAAAGTAATCATTACAATTAACCCAATTATATTCAAATGCTAAGTAACTCGAGATAATTCGTTACATAAAAAATGTTACATAAAAGTGAAAAACTCGGGACATGGGTTCAAACATTGATAAAAACTAAATAAACAGAGTTATGATAGAATTCTTCCTTTTATTTGATAATAAAAATATCGTACTTGGGCTAGGCATAGAAAGATTTTTACTTACTCCAAAAAAAAATTCATAATTTTGTAAATTTCGTCAGCAAGTGTTTTTGGGACAAAGATGAAAAAATAAAAACTTACTTACAAAAAAATTTATTAAAATAAAACTAAGCTAGCTACAGCCATTTTCTAATCGGCCATTTTTTCCCTAAAGATTGCTTTGCAAGAAAGCATAGCCGAAGTAAATACAATTTGAAAATTTTAAAAGTTATTTAGGAAAACTTAAAAGTGTAGCAAAAAGTGGCATAATTGGCGGCCTCACCCATTAGATATTGGTAACTAATTTAAATTAACCCTGTATTACTTATCCTTCTGTTTAAAATTACGCAACGTTATTAATTTAAATTGCCTACTAATAAAATGCACTAGTGGATGTTTTTATTTTCGGAGTTTTATTGAACTCGGCTTCAAAATGAGTTGTCTTCAAAAAGCACTTAATAACTCTGCCCCACCCCCACCTTCAAAGATTTTTTTACTCTCTAGTCGAGCTCTGTATGCCATTAAAAAATATTTGAAAAACCGTGACAAACAACATGCTGTTCCACATATAAATGAGCAAGGACATGGCATGGCAGCATGGCTGTCATGTCTTTAAAACTTTTGGCCACTGCGATTGGCTAAAGGTACAGTCACGGACTCTTTCAGCGTAACACTTCCGGTTTTTCTGTATAGCAAAAAGCCCTTGTTCTCTAGTAATGACAGTCTAGTGCGCACGAGACCATAGACAAAATTGTTATGCTGAACGAGTTCGTGACTGTACCATCGCCTCCGTTATTCAGTTTGTAATGTCATCTTCGGGGGACCAGCTTCGATTTCGGGCGCGGGCAAACGTTATGGTGATATCGATGGTGTGTAAGTTAGTAGTTTCATGGACCAATGGTAGTATTTAAATGTGTGATTCCATTTTATATACTTGTTTTAAAACAGCGAGAATTTAGTCTCGTTTCGTTAGTCTCGCTAAAACTCGAGAACGGCCGGACCGATTTAGCTGATTTTGGTTTTGAAATGTTCGTAGTGTCCAAGGAAGGTTTAAAAGGTAAGAAAATTTGAAAAAATGAGAGGAAGTTAATAAAAGTAACAATTTATTTTTCCTATACAAAATGTAAGGCGCGATACGAAATTCGCCAGGACAGCTAGTGATTTATAAATAATTTTACGATAGTTTAATAAATATAATTATAACTTTACGAAAAAATAATACTCAACAGTAGGTACAGTTTCCGACATTAATTAAGAAACAAACTCTTTATTTGAGAGACAAAATTCTTTAATTGTTCTTTCTTTCATATTATTTTTACGTGTTGGCTCACAAACGTGATTTCTATGGCAAAATATTTCTTACATAACCTCGATAAACATTAATAAATATAACTTTGCTTATTTAAAAGCCGTTTCCTATATTGACAACTGTTCTTATAGATATTAACAGGTCAGGCAGTAGGATTCGGTCATAAGGGAGCTTTTCGAACAGAGATGCGTAGCGAGAAATGTGTTTTTATGAAACAATAACATCCCTATATTCACTCATCATTATCAGCTGAGACGTCCACTGCGGAAAATAGGCCTCCCCACACATCGCCACACCGACCAGTCTTGACCCTTTATACACAGTACTTCCGCAACCTTGACCAAGACCATCTTGTGGGGTGCCCGCCTACTCTACATCTTCTGATGCGCGGTCACTACACGCGAATCATTTGGCCGCAGTTGCTGATCTACGAGCTTTATGTCCTACTTATTGCCACTTAAGTTTTGCAATTTTTTTATTCCCTTGTTTCAAGGTACATAATTAAAGTGATTTTATTGGTTATTAAAAACACATTTCTCGCTTCGTATCTCTGGTTGAAACGCATTTTTAGACAGTATCTATTTTATCACAGTATTCACAGCATTTTGGAAGCTAGATCCAGCTCTATATGTAAATCTTGAATGGATTCCTTCTTCAATAACGGTTTGCGATCGTTCTCCTTCCATTTCTTCATGTTTTTCTTTTTATTTGTTAATCTGTAAAGAGTTTGAAAATAAATTGGAAGTTATCTCCGTAAACTTGTTACTTATAATAATATACTAATAGACTTAATAGAACGCTACGCTTTTTGTAATCTTAATATTTGTCTATGCTTAGAAATTATATGATATTTGCGGTTTCCTTTCTCTGAGATATTTAGGCACAGTACAGTACAACTGTGTCACTCGCGCACAGCCCAAACCCGTGTACAGTGGCGGACACGGTCGGCGTAACACTTCCGGTTTTTCTGTATTGCAAAATAGCTCTTGTTCTTTTGTAATACAGTCTAAGGCTGACGAAATCATAGACAAATCTGTTACGGCCTCCTAGTCCGCCACTGTACATGCCCAATGCTTGTGTGAGTGAGATGAGTCGCGCTACTTGTACTGAGCGTCACTGAGAGGTGACCGAGCTGGGGAGCCGCACTTGCTGTGGGAGGCAGGGAGTGTCCGTCCCTTTGAGACGTCGCAAGCTATAGCATCGCGCTATAGCGCTGGCTGGTACCAACATTACAAGTCGCCGCCCTAGCGCCGCGTAAGGCTAGCGCTCTAGCGCCGTCTGTTTGACAAACGTTTTGTTTTGTATGTTTTTACAGTATTTAACGATTTTCTTAACCTTAACAATAAAGAAATTGTTATAAAATAATTATGTTATGTTATGTTTATCAAATATTATAAAAAAAAACACACTATTTTTATTTTAATTAAAAAAGGATATTTTGTTTAAAGTAGTACCTGTAAGAGGTAGGTAACTAAGCTAAAATGTAAATTTTGCATGTCAACATATGTGTGACAAATTGTGTTGGTTTCCCTAAATATAAGATACTTTGTTTTTGTTATTAGCACAATTTATGCAAATAAATTATCTTAATCTTTTAAGGCTTTATTCTGATAAAATCATAAACTCGGCTAAATGTGGGTACGGCTCTTGAGCTGGTACCTCTGCCTAACCCTCCGGGGAATAAAAAAAGGCGTAAGATTATGTATGCTTTATTCTGAGCTATGGTACCTGTTGACGACGCCGTCCGGGTGGTCCATGAGGCGCACGATGTCGGCCTGGTCGCTGGCGTCCAGCGGCGCCACGGAGATGTCTCGCACGTTCTGAGCTATGGTACCTGTTGACGACGCCGTCCGGGTGGTCCATGAGGCGCACGATGTCGGCCTGGTCGCTGGCGTCCAGCGGCGCCACGGAGATGTCTCGCACGTTCTGAGCTATGGTACCTGTTGACGACGCCGTCCGGGTGGTCCATGAGGCGCACGATGTCGGCCTGGTCGCTGGCGTCCAGCGGCGCCACGGAGATGTCTCGCACGTTCTGAGCTATGGTACCTGTTGACGACGCCGTCCGGGTGGTCCATGAGGCGCACGATGTCGGCCTGGTCGCTGGCGTCCAGCGGCGCCACGGAGATGTCTCGCACGTTCTGAGCTATGGTACCTGTTGACGACGCCGTCCGGGTGGTCCATGAGGCGCACGATGTCGGCCTGGTCGCTGGCGTCCAGCGGCGCCACGGAGATGTCTCGCACGTTCTGAGCTATGGTACCTGTTGACGACGCCGTCCGGGTGGTCCATGAGGCGCACGATGTCGGCCTGGTCGCTGGCGTCCAGCGGCGCCACGGAGATGTCTCGCACGTTCTGAGCTATGGTACCTGTTGACGACGCCGTCCGGGTGGTCCATGAGGCGCACGATGTCGGCCTGGTCGCTGGCGTCCAGCGGCGCCACGGAGATGTCTCGCACGTTCTGAGCTATGGTACCTGTTGACGACGCCGTCCGGGTGGTCCATGAGGCGCACGATGTCGGCCTGGTCGCTGGCGTCCAGCGGCGCCACGGAGATGTCTCGCACGTTCTGAGCTATGGTACCTGTTGACGACGCCGTCCGGGTGGTCCATGAGGCGCACGATGTCGGCCTGGTCGCTGGCGTCCAGCGGCGCCACGGAGATGTCTCGCACGTTCTGAGCTATGGTACCTGTTGACGACGCCGTCCGGGTGGTCCATGAGGCGCACGATGTCGGCCTGGTCGCTGGCGTCCAGCGGCGCCACGGAGATGTCTCGCACGTTCTGAGCTATGGTACCTGTTGACGACGCCGTCCGGGTGGTCCATGAGGCGCACGATGTCGGCCTGGTCGCTGGCGTCCAGCGGCGCCACGGAGATGTCTCGCACGTTCTGAGCTATGGTACCTGTTGACGACGCCGTCCGGGTGGTCCATGAGGCGCACGATGTCGGCCTGGTCGCTGGCGTCCAGCGGCGCCACGGAGATGTCTCGCACGTTCTGAGCTATGGTACCTGTTGACGACGCCGTCCGGGTGGTCCATGAGGCGCACGATGTCGGCCTGGTCGCTGGCGTCCAGCGGCGCCACGGAGATGTCTCGCACGTTCTGAGCTATGGTACCTGTTGACGACGCCGTCCGGGTGGTCCATGAGGCGCACGATGTCGGCCTGGTCGCTGGCGTCCAGCGGCGCCACGGAGATGTCTCGCACGTTCTGAGCTATGGTACCTGTTGACGACGCCGTCCGGGTGGTCCATGAGGCGCACGATGTCGGCCTGGTCGCTGGCGTCCAGCGGCGCCACGGAGATGTCTCGCACGTTCTGAGCTATGGTACCTGTTGACGACGCCGTCCGGGTGGTCCATGAGGCGCACGATGTCGGCCTGGTCGCTGGCGTCCAGCGGCGCCACGGAGATGTCTCGCACGTTCTGAGCTATGGTACCTGTTGACGACGCCGTCCGGGTGGTCCATGAGGCGCACGATGTCGGCCTGGTCGCTGGCGTCCAGCGGCGCCACGGAGATGTCTCGCACGTTCTGAGCTATGGTACCTGTTGACGACGCCGTCCGGGTGGTCCATGAGGCGCACGATGTCGGCCTGGTCGCTGGCGTCCAGCGGCGCCACGGAGATGTCTCGCACGGCGCGGAACTTGCCGCAGTTGTTCAGGTGCTCGTTCTCGAGGCGGAAGAAGTTCCAGATGAAACGTCTACAGGGGTCAGAATATCAGTAATATTATTTACTAGAGGCTGCCCCGCGGTTTTTCCCGCGCAGTTTTCTCATAAACACCAAAATCCTGTTTTTTCTCGTTCCCGTGGGAATTTCGGGAAATCACTTCTTAGTGCTCACCTACACTCCCCAAGGAACCCACGTGCCAATTTTCAGCTTTCAACGCCCAGTAGTTTCGGCTCTGCGTTGTATGTCAGTCAGTCAGTCAGTAACGGAAGAGTTTTATATATATTGACTAGAGGCTGCCCCGCGGTTTTTCCCGCGCAGATTTCTCATAAACACAAAAATCACGAAATTTCCCGTTCCCGTGGGAATTTCGGGAAATCCCTTCTTAGTGCTCACCTACACTCCCCAAGGAACCCACGTGCCGAATTTCAGCTTTATACGCCCAGTAGTTTCGGCTCTGCGTTGTCTGTCAGTCAGTCAGTCAGTCAGTCAGTAACGGAAGAGTTTTATAATATAGATTGATTGTTACTTAACCTTCTTACCATGATCGATGCAAGATATACAATCATGAAGTGTTTACTTAAAATGCGAGAAGGAAAACTTTTGATGCTGTTTAATAATACAAAAACTAATTGCGTTTTCAAGCCAGTTACATGAAGACATTTGGGCTGTCTAACAGAAGATAACTCCCGGTATAGTTTAACAGGGGTCTATAACCTAGTATATTTTATAAAATAATTAATTTGTCATATACTTTTAAATGTTTTCGAATAAATAGGCTTTTTTATTTTTATTTATTTATTATAGTTCGAAATAGTTTGATACAACCTGTATGTTTCATCAAAGCATATGGTCATAAAATTTAAGCAACCCTAAATAGCTACTATTTAGTTACACGAACGATTGAACAACTTTTATAACAAAAGATGCTAGGTATTTGTTGCCTCAATTAAAGTCGCTCATTATTATTAAAATTATACTGTGTACAATGTATCTAATCTTTTAAATCTTAAATTTAAACAAGTGAGCACCCCGCGGCTTCATTTCAATTGCCCTTGAAACACAAATTCCCAATATTCCCGTGGGATTTTGGGACAAAAAGTAGCCGAAAAAAGTAAAAAGTAGTAGAAAGGACATACTTTCTCAGGAATTAGACTATCCGTGTACCATTTCATTTAAATCGGTTCAGTAGTTTTGTCGTGAAAGCGAGACAGACAGAGTTATTTTCCCATTAATAATATTAGTATGGATTCAATTCATTTTTCTATCTGACCTGAAGACTTCAAGTGGCGCCAGTATCGACACCATGGTCTCGCCGCTGACCACTCCGTTTTCCGTCAGAAGAAATGAAGCAGCCCACACGAACCGGAGTACAAAGTCCTCCACTATTGCGAAGTAATAGAACTGCAAAGATTTATACATAATTTGTACTTATATAACCAAGTGACACGACGAACTTCGCACCGTAGTTCGCACGTCGTTTTTTTTAAAGAATTAAACAAAAAAAACAATCTTTCCTCTTTTTTATTATTAGTGTAGACAACTTTATAACCGAAAATCATATTTTTAAGTTGCATCTTTTTTGGGACCCAGAAAAAACACGGGGCAAGAAAACTCATCCTTTGAATATTCTCAGAAGCCATTCAGCCAGTGCCACCTAGAAGCAAGAAGATCTACATTGTATGTTTAGATCCTACATTCGTAACGATTCCCCACAAAACTGCTGTCAAACAAAACTATCCAATTTTGAAATCAACCTATAATAAAATATATATAAATCGTTGTATGAATAAAATGTAGAAAAATTGGTTCCATTTTCTTAGCAAAGGCTTTTTTTTTTGTGGTGTTCGGACCTACTAAAACTCCGCCGGTTTCCATCTCGGCTGTTAACAAGGGGGTCACGGGAGATCTTTCGATCGTTATGTTCAACTCCGCGACCCCCTCAAGCATTGTCTCTTCGGCCTCTTCTCGGGGGGACATAGTGATGGTCCCCCCAGAGCGTGGGTCTCTTTCCCAACGCTCGGCGACGGAATCGGGACACCGCATTTCGTCGTCCTTCTCGGGGGAGTTATATGACTACAGGAGGCCCCCGCCTCGTTAGAGTAAAGCCGCGCAAAAACAACTCACCCCTTGACTGTAAACGATCTCTTCTCTGAGGAACTTGTTCTCGGCTTCGGGGCCGCAGCTGAAAAGTCCCCAGTCCATCTTGACGTCCCAAGTGTACGTGTACACCGAAGATACGAGCTGGCAACCCAGCCAGAGGTACGTGTACGGATTGCTGTACGAGTCTACGTACGATGCTGGAAACACGATTATTAAATTAGATAATTCAAGTTTTAAGATTCATACTAACATATGTTGCATTTTAAATTCATTTGTTTTTTTTTTTTCTAGGAATATTTTTAAAACTCGAATAAGCTACTGATAAATTAAAATTAAAAAGGATAAGTACTTCATTAATGCGAAAAGACTTCAAATTCATATATGTAAAAGCAGCATGGGTCCACTTCTAATTTTATAATTATCATCATTAGTAATAAAACAAAAGATGCGACAAATGTAAGACTAAATCCTCCAAAGGTCATAAGAAAGAATAATCAAGTCTGCAACACTTCTGATAAGTTTTAATCTTTAAATTATTTAAATAATACAAGAACCAGTCGAAACTTAAAACAAAACCATACAACGACTATTTTCTAAATTTATCAAAAGTGCAACAAGTGTAATTATGAATCAGTAATTTCAGTACCTGCTTTCACGGTGCGTAGGGTCGCAAAAATGACCACAAAGAACGTTGTAGAATACTTTCCAGCGTTGACAAGGTGAGGGAATGCCTCTCTACTGTCCCTGTACCGTCGGAGGCACTGCCAGAATCTAGTCCAAGCTGGCACACAGTTTATTAGGGCCCGGGTTATTATGTAGGTTTTTGTAGTTTCGAATGTATCTGCGGGGAAAGAAATTTGATTTTTGAATTGACGAATAAACAGCATTGGTAATTTACGTCTACTGTAATCGTTTTTTGGAGAGCTTCAAGTATTCATAGAAATATCAAAGAAACTAACTAAGTAGGAACTTTTTTGTAACTTTACGAAAAAATACGCTGCTGATGTACATCACAATAATAAATCAATACAAAGTAAAAAATAAAGTCGCTTTCCGCGTCTGTCCCTATGTATGCCTAAATCTTTAAAACTACGCAACGGATTTTGTAGCAATTTTTTTAAATATATAAAGTGATTCAAGAGGAAGGTTTATAAGTATAATTCATGCACAAAATAGTAATAGGTTAGGCGGTACCAAGTTCGCCGGGCCAACTAGTAATATAATATTATAGATATTAGATGACTGTATTGGACGCGTGTGAGGCAAGATTGCGAGCGGTCAAAATAGAAACCAGCCATTTGTTTTGAATGACAGGTGAAATACGTATACTGTGGAGCCACCAGTTGCATTGTCTTGTACTCTTTAATAAAAAAAACCTCACCACTAGCCTGGAACCAGTCCGATCCGCTACAATAGAAAGCGAACAAGTAGTGGAAGTCCAGGAAGGCGACCACGAAGGAGTTCCACTGGTCCGCGAGCCAGAAGTCCGCGAACAGTACTGGCACGAATGGCGCTGCTAATATTCTACCCTGATGGACAAAAAAAAAGGTTATGGTTTTTTTATGTCCTTAGGGGGAGCAAGAGCAATTATGAAGATAAATTATATAGACACTGGAGGCTGCCCCGCGGTATTTCCCGCTCAGATTTCTCATAAACACAAAAATTCCGGTTTTTGCCCGTTCCCGTGGGAATTTCGGGAAATACTTTTTTAGTGCTCACCTACACTCCCCAAGGAACCCACGTGCAAATTTTCAGCTTTCTACGCCCAGTAGTTTCGGCTCTGCGTTGTCTGTCAGTGAGTCAGTCAGTCAGTCAGTAACGAAAGAGTTTTATATATATTGATTTTAAAAACATTTTAACAAAATATTTTACTGCCGAAAAAAATACAAGCTAAAAACAATTAGTAAACTTTTTCTTTTTCAAAGTTAAATTACATAAGTACTAAGATCCTAATCTAATGTAAGAATATCAAGTAATTTTAAGTCGGTGCCAAACAAGCAAATTTAATATTTACTTTACGTAAAGCGTTATGCGCGGCGGCGCACGCTTTTTGGTTAATTCTTTAAATTTAATGTAATTTAGTGATCTTTGTTCGTTGATTCTGTATCGCCGACTCAAACTTACTTGGTCACCTTATAAATTTAGCATTAAAAGGCATTAACAAAATCGAAAATAAAAATGTATATACTCACACAAATCCTCAAGAACCAGAAGCGGGCTTCATGACGAAAAACTTTCAGCGGATTCATTAGAAAAACCAACATTATGACCACAAGCGCTAGCGGGTTTACAAACGGCGGTATACTGAGCGACGCACTATATATAAAACTCAATATACTGAGCGCCCAAACGACGCCAAATATCGCTGCCAGTTCCATCAAATGCTGTTCAGAAAGATGGTTCCGAGGATCCAGCTCGAAGATCAATACGTGGTTGACTCCAGAAGATCGCCATCCGTAAACATTTATTCCTATTAGAAATATAAATTCGACCAGTAAAAACGGGCCTCTGTATAATCTGAAAGCCGTTTTGATGTTATCTGTACCACCCTCGTGAAATAGTGCTGAAACAAATGAAAGTGACTATTAATACATTGAAATCGGAATCAGATTCTTTTTACAAAACAATAGGTTAGGGTATAAACCCAGAATCGATAAAAAATTGCACGTTCCGTTCGGCCAGGAAAATGCTGAGACTTTACTTCAGGCCGCGACGAGCGATGTTAACCGCACGACAGGCCCATTTTCAAGGCGCTTGTAACAAAAGAAAAATCGCTTATAGGCTGACCCGCGTGGCCCTGTAGTTGTTCCTAGCACCCTTGGTTTTTGGAAAAAAACTTGTAATTTAGCAAAAAAAAGTGGTATTTTTAAAAGCTCTCTCACTGAAAAAATATAGCTTTAAAACTGTCCGTAATCTTATAACAAAGATAAACTTGTAAATATTTTGTTTGACTCGGCCATAATCTCTGTTTAACATAGCCACCATGCATAATTCCTAAATAAATATTAAGTAATTTACGAACTGATAAACCCAACATTGGTTTAGCTTTAACAAATTGGTATATTGGATTATAACTTGCGTAATAGGTACTATCCACGGAGATTACTGGTTACTTTTTTTATTACCGATAAAGATTATGAACACCTTTTTTCACTTAATGAAGTAGGTAACTTCTTCTCATAAAAGTTACCTAAGTCTTTAAGCTAAGTACGATCAGTGTATGTTCCCATGTTCCCAGTAATAACTTACAGGACCCTAACAACGGGCCATATCAATCAGAAATTTTAAGATCCACAGAAGAACCAAAGCCAAAGCCACACATTTCAATACGTAATATGATGCATTTCAGGATGTAGGAGACAGATTACTTACCAGACAGCACCACAGTGATTAGCAGTACCACAAAAGACCCAGAGAAGAGTCCCACTTTGAAGGTAGTCCACGGGCTCTGCTGTTCACCCAACGGTGGTACTCTTAGCTTCTTCATGGCCTTCTGCCTGTCACCGCCTTCCAGTTCATTTGTGACGGTAGCTTCTGTATCACTTATTAGTCTATCTATATCTTTGTTAGTGTAAAAGTGTGATGTTTCCACGTGCTCCGCCCGCCATTGCGCGCCGTTGCTCACGTTTAAAAGCTGTTGGTTGGAAAATATTTGACGATAAGCTGGTAGGCTGAACCCTCACAAGACAAGGTGGTTAGACGACCTGGTAAAGGCTGCAGGATTACCCTGGATAAGGGACCGGTCTGTGTGTCGGTGTGTGGGGGAGGCCTATACCCAACAGTGGACGTCTTTTGTCGGAGATGATGTTGATTGCTCATCACCACGATTTAAACTTTTTAGTTAGCTAGTAGTTTAATTATCTTAGGGAACAGAATTTATTTTTATTTTAAGCATTTACATTTACGATTTAAGTCATTCATTGTTAGGTAAGGCAATGGTTTCGACTGTGTCGCCGTAGTTCCGGCTTCTAATCCAGGACGGGAGCAAACATTGGTATGATGAATATCGATTTTTGATTTCCGGTCTGGGTGCGTTTGTTTGTAGGTCATTTGTGTGTGTGTGTCTCTGACTGCGTTTTCTTGTTGATTTAACAAATCACTTACCTTATCATGTTTCTTTAATATCTTCCTAAAACCAGTGTAGTTTAAATTCTGATAATTCTGTAGTAAAATCAAGCTCAAATAGAATTCGCTGAACGCAAGCTTGAGCTCCTGAACTTTTCTACGAGGCATTGCTTTTCTGTCTCCGCCGCCTTTTGGCTTTATTGTGTCGAAGTGTGATTTCAGTTCACTTTCTAGCGTTGTGAATTTGCGCGTTGCTTCAGCTAGTTTTTCTATTATATCATGAGAAATATTATTAGTAATACAGGTATTATAATCAGGTTTTATAGCAATTGTACACTGATGTCTGTAAGCGTGTTTCCTCAAGAAGCGATATCGATCGCGCGATAGGGGTTCGATAGCCAATATAAATCGCTCGTACATTAAGTAAGTAAGTAATATTGATATAATATCAATCAATTAATTGTATATCAATATTACTGACATCTTACATCTGGCAGGCTTCGTGGATTGTACGAGCGATTAAAATTGGCTGTCGAACCCCTATCGCGCAATCGATATCGCTTCTTGAGGAAACACGTTTAGATCGAACATACTATAGATTAATGGCAACATTCTTTTTATTGTGTTTTCTATCTTCTATCTTATCTATGTCTAGTCAGTCATATAACTTCAATACATACAGCCCAATTTTCATTATGGTTCTTCGAGCCGGATCTGAACCAGCGATCTTTTGGAAATCAACTAATTGTTGATTGTAAGTTGTATTGAATTTGACATTATCAGACATTTTCTCTTATGTCTTCAGGCTTGTTTTTACTATTAGAATCCCACCAACCCATCAACTACCATGGGTGTCGTAATACGCGGCAAAGGAAGCACCTGAAAGTCGGGCAGTAGCGTCCTTCTTTGAAAAACTTGAAGAACCATACTGCAAGCCCCAACCCACCCCCCAAAAAATATTTGTCGTTGTGACGATCTGTGAGGGAGGCCTGTGTCTAACAATAGACTACTTTCTCTGAGATGTTAAGTCTTACAAAATCTATATTAAAATTATACATTAAGGTATAAGCCGCGCAGATAAAGAAAATAATAAAAAAACCATGACAAACATCATGCTGTCTTGCTCACACATATCCATTCTGAGTGAGGACTCATCAATGATGATGAATCATCATAATGTCATGGTTTTATATTATTTTTCTTTAAATACGCACGAGTTATGCCTACTATTGAAAGGATTAAATTTAGAACATAACATTCAAATGTAATACCTGAATAAAAAGTAGTGATTTTCTTCAGCTCCTGGTCGCAGTAATGGAAGAATGTCTCGTCAAAGTTCGCAAAGTGCCGCGACAGCACTTCGGGCTCTACATTTTCGGCAGAAGGAGCCTCTTCCACTGCCGTGTAGAGCATTGCTTTCATTTCCTGATATAAAATTTATTTTATTCAGACTAACCTTGTTATTCATAAAAAGTTAAAGAGCATTTTAGTTATTTGACGTATGTCAATTTAGACTGGATGACACGTATTTACCATACAACAAACCAGAGAAGTAGACCTCCAGTAAAGCTACTTAAAATGTACTGTATCTTTATGAATAAGACAGTAAGTGTTAAAGATAAAGTAAAGTAAGTAAAGTAAAGTAAAAAATGATTTATTCAATACAGGATACAAGATATCGCTTATTGAAAGTCAATTAGACTAATCTAATTAATATTGATACCTTATTTCGTAAAGTATCCTATACTGATAGAGGCGAGGTAGTTCAGGGTGCCCACTAATTGGCTCAGGCAAACAAATGTTTGCCTTGACTTACGACAATGGTCGCCTGGAGACGCCCCCAAACGAGCCCTCCTCTGTCAAATGATTCTACTCCCTTTCGCAATGATTTTACAGCGTAGAGAAGAAAGGGGTAACAAACTCTACTTTACAATTTATCTCTCTCTTTTTTTGTTCTTATGTGACATTACAATTTAATTTAGAATACAAAGAACATAAATTAATAAGATTTAAAGTACATACATGAAATAATGAAAATATCGTGCAGAGCTAGACTACTTCCATGCGTCTTTGTCGTTTTCATAATCATCAACATTGTAATAAGCTTTCTTATTCAAACCTTTTTTGATACGAGTTTTAAACTCATTATCATTCAGGATCAAAATCTCTTCTGGGATCTTGTTATAAAATCTTACTTCGTTTCCTATAAAGCATTTGTTTGTCCGTTTTAGTCTGTTCTGTGGAATACTTAGTTTGTTTTTGCTACGCGTTCTAAGGTCTTTAATTTTATCACATTTTTTATCAAACATATGTAAGTTTTTACGAGTATACATAATAATTTCAAACACGTACTGGGACGGAAGCGTCAAAATATCAATTTCTTTGAATTTTTGTCTGAGGGACTCGCGAGCTTTAAGCTGATAAATGTTTCTAATTGCGCGTTTTTGTAGTATAAAAATGACGTTAATATCTGCAGCTCTTCCCCATAGAAGCAAGCCACAGGTAATTAAGCTATGAAAGTAACTGAAATACACAAGTCTCGCGGTAGACACATCAGTTAATTTTCTGATTTTCCAGATTGCATACGCAGCCGAACTGAGCCTTGCCGCAAGATTTGAGATATGAGGGCCCCACTGAAGTTTCGAATCTAGAGTGATACCAAGGAATACAGTTTGATTTACTAGATTAAGCTTGTTATTGTCCAAATGTATGTCTGTATCATAAGCAGTCACATTTGGCAAGGAAAACTTAATGCAATTAGTTTTCTTTGCGTTCAAAAGTAAATTATTAGAAGTAAACCATTGAGAAATCTCCACTAATGTTTTGTTTATATCTAAGTTGAGGGAGTCACCTCGTTTTACTTTAAATGTTAAAGAGGTGTCGTCCGCAAAGAGGACAACATCTGTAAGTTTATCTAACATGTAAGGGAGATCATTTATGTAGACTAGGAACAGGAAAGGCCCCAATATCGATCCCTGAGGTACACCAATCTTGATAGGACAACCTGCAGATAATAATGTAGAGATGGATACTAGGGTTTCCTGCCTAGGATACCTAGGAAAATAGTAATAGGAATATGTTAGGCAGTACAAAGTTCGCCAGGTTGACTAGTAGAGATATTTAAACAAAGTAAATTACTATTTTTATGTAAAACTAAATGCAAGATAAATGCTATAGACAACCTTGCAAGTTATTTAATAATTTTACTGTATTATATCCTGTTGTTGTTGGATGAGTTATGTGCCATTGTTGTAACAATTTCTGTATAATGTTGGTGAGCACTTTGTTAACATGCTAAGCCCCTTAGAAGCATAATATGAAAATATTATCATCATCCTTTCAGACTAATAAAAAATTTCCACAATAACCAGTTTAGTGTGGCCCTTATAGTAGCGCAACCTTCATGTCTTACCAATCTGGACACTTTACTAATAATTTTATTTCAATACAATATAAAAAAGCTTCATTAGGTACATTGGAGGACTAGGAGGCGGTAACAGATTTGTCTAGGTTTTGTCAGCCCTAGACTGTATTACCGTAGAACAAAAGCTATTTTGCAATACAGCAAACCGGAAATGTTACGCCGACCGTGTCCACCACTGTACATAGGATAAACTGGAGCAGCAGGCACAAGACTGGTCGAGCTCGAAAGCTTTAATTCGAGCCCTATGTCCCTGATTAGGGATAAAAGGATAAGAAGAAGAAGGTATATAGGCTACTAAACAAGAATTTAATTGGCATATCATGAAATGTCGAAAGAAGTGTTTCCTACTTATCAAAAAAATATATAAACCTGCAGCACAAAAAGTTTTATCTGTGATATATCGTGTTTTGATAATTCATCTTACAATAGAAGTTATTGAACAGAACCTTGAGATAACGCGTGCATGACCGTCTCATTTATACCTACTAAACTAACGTCATGCAATTAATAATAGGGAAAAACTAACCTCATAGTTGATGTACTGTTTTCGCCACTCAGGTGTTATATGAGCACTGAGATGCTCCGCAAACTTCATGGTAAGGTTTTACAGGATGCGTCTAATACACTGCGAGCCCAAACACACTCTGGTTTGATAGATAAGAACGATATTCTAACAACCAATATTTTGTAAAGTTTACTTAGCGATAACTCCTAGAAAATGATTTCATTTCTGTTTGCTGATAAAACATGGGTCGCGGTGACCTTTTGTGTGATAAAAGTAGGTGAAACAACTAAGTTACGATAGAAAATAACACAAAAATAACAATTGTTTTGCGTCCAAGACAACAAATCAGCTGCTTTTTCAACCTTTGTGTCACATTGACTGATTTGATTTACTGACAGTGACAGTGTACAGTATTGCCATATCAAGCATGCCTTAAGTCACCATATTTTTTTTATTTATACCTATTTAAATGCACGCACTCATGTGGATACGGGAGGGGGGGGTCTTTGCCCAGCAGTGGAACACAGTTTAGGCTATTTAGAAGAAAAAAAGTACGCAGCGCAATTTCCAAACCTCGTGTTTTGTTAGCCTCTAGTATGTACATTCGCGGTCTAGGACGTCGTAACACTTCCGGTTTTTTTGTATTAGTATTACTAAATAGCTTTTGGTTCTTTGTTAATACAGTCTAGGGCACACGAGCCATAAATAAATCTGATAAGACGTCCTAGACCGCCACTGTACTTCTGTAGGACTGTAAAACAATAAATAACCGTTCAAAGTTACCGGACTATAAAAGCCAAGTTTTATCACAAATAGATAACGGTGTGGCAACCTCAAGTTTTCATCTATTTTCAATACTGTAGTATTAGGTAGGTAGGTAGTTAAAGTCCTCGCTCGACTCGACAGTTTCTAGAATAGGTCGTCGAAATTCGTCAATTTTCAAGTAGCCTAAGTGGCGAAAAGTCACCCAAGTTGGCACCACTAGTTGACTGAAGTAATAAATATTTGACTTCGCTGTCAATCAATATTGATTGATTGGTTCAAAAATATTTGGTCTTAGGCCATATGCACACGGCGGACTTATCCTGGAACTGGATCCTAGATAATACAACCAAAATGATTTTACATATAGCTTGAAGTGCGCCCTATCCATCTCTAGTTGGTCTGTGGCCCTATCCTGCACCTTGCATCGCCTTTTAAGCAGCAGGAAAGGAACGCTTGATATAAATAAATTCCATTTAATAAAAAAATGCATTTATTATGATTTCTTATCACTATCATCTTCTTTTTCATTTTCAACTGGAAATAATGCCTGATTGATATTCTCCGGTAGTACCCTGGCAACCTTCCTAGGTTCCTTCACCAGGGATTTAGGGCATTGCATCTCAGACCAGCTGATTGGAACCATGCTGACACCTTGTGGTGACCCCTCAGCTGTAGCTATGACAACTCCAAGCTCATTCTCTGCTGTCGACAGATGGTACCAGTGGATTTCTGTCATTGGCAACTGAATATTGTGGGGTAAGGAAGAATTAATGATAAAAATGAGGTATATTGTTGTGAATTAGAATATGAAATAAACAAATAAAAAATAAAATAGAAAAAAAAAAATTACAGGTGAGAATTAAAAAAAAAACATTAGGTTTTTCATGTCAGATCACAGCACACAAACTTACTAATATTTTGATGCTAATATCCCTGATAACATGTAATCAGACTTTTGACTATAAGCAGTTTTTATTATAAACATAAAAAGGATACAACTCTTGCAAGTATAACATCACCAGGACGAAAACATTTATAAGGGTCTATCCGGTCCTTATCAGTGGACTTTATGTCTTCTTTTCTCAAGACGCCTTTGTATGGTCTCACTAATACCGCAGGACCAACACAAAGTATGGTGCAATGCACGACTCTTGAGTTTACAACTGTAACCTTTGCTGTTACTATTTCTCCAGTTTTAGGCAGGATACTAGGAGTTCTTGGACTCTCTACCGATATACATTTTGTCTGTAATAAGAGAGAAAAAAACTAGAGGCTCTGAATGTTATTTGCATGAAATAAATAAACTTATAAAAATGCAACTGCGAATCTGCCACTGCGCAAGAGCTTGAGGAAAGGTTGAGGGGGAGGGAGGCCTTTGCCAAGCAGTGGGACAATATAGGCTTTATGCTCATAGTAATAAATAAATAATGAGTGCAAGTACAAATTACCTTGTCCTTTTCATTTTCTTCTATCTTCAAAATCCCCGCCAAGGTGGCATAAATATAGCCTCTAAGTTCATATGTCCCAGGGCCTGAAGTATACTCTTTGTTCGCTAAGCTAAGCCGCATTCCTGGTATACACACATTACCAATGCCATCTTTCTCTTCAGAAGACATGTTGTTGAAAAATAACAGGAAAGCTTGGATAGCAGAGAACTGCTATTCTGGGAATCCAAATCTTTTCTGAAGAAAAATTATTCTATAAAGATTTTTGGGAACTCTCTGTCGTTGCAAAATTTGTTTATTTCAAACAAATTAAGTCTTATTCCAGTTATTTTAAAATAAAACAAACTGAAACACGGAATCCTAACCTAACACCACCTCGTCGTAGTGTTGTGTTTTGTTTACGCACAAGCGTTTTGGTTACGCACTGCCATTTATTATGTTTTGTGCAGAGAGATTGGAAATGTTTGGTATATTTTTTTTCAAACCACGAGCAATAACGAAACGAATCTTAACTGATTTGGCTTGGCTATGGTTTTGTGGGGCCATGAAAAACCGGTTTTCTATGTTTTATGGTAAAGTTACGGTTTTTGCGACTACAGACTACATTAACAATTCAAATAGCAAGTACTTGGTATATCTACTCTAGTTGGTCTGTGATAGCAAGCAAAAAACGATGTCAGTGGACAAAAGTTTTTGTACGGCTGTTAACCATTACCGCAGTTCGATATATTTTTTAAAATTGTTAGGTTGGCCTAGCTATTGAACTTAATTCCAGTGAACCCTCTTCTTTCTGCAGATCTTAATTATTTTTCTATACTCTTTCATAGCTATGATATGTGTCTGACATGACATGAGCACTCTTTTGTTTTGTTTTGTTATGTGAAATGACACTTTTCAGAATTGTTATTTTTCTAAATATTGGAATTGAAAAAACTGTTTTATATTTGAGTTAAAATTGCAAAATGTGCATTTTACAAATTGAAAATACATCTGGTTGAGTTCTACTCTTGTGTACATTAAATATCTGGTGCTGGTATATACGTTTTACGTCTCAAACTGGACCGCTGTTTTGTGCAATATTCGATCGGATTTGGGAAGAATGAACGTGAATTGTGATGGATGTTGAAGCTGAATAACCCTTCAACAAGGGCGCTTTATGTAACCAAGGGCTACTAAATGGAGTAAACGTATTCTTAGACTGCTGGATAAATTACATATAGAATCATTGGTCGGTGGGTCGTTTTACATTATTTCAACTAGGCTTTCAATATAAGCTTATATTTTACACTCCTAAAACGACCCACCGACCACACTATGAATATTTTTTTATTTTCAATATGTATAATCAAGGTTAACTTAAAGTTATATGTTTTTATCTATTTCTTTTTATGTAAGCATACTAATATATATATATATATAAATAAATGCATTCAAATAACTTTGTTTGTTTTATTAACTTAAGGGTAGGCAACAAAGGCGTAATTTTTATTTATTAATACCACTGCTGTTCATCGATATATCGATATCGATAAATAGCGGTTATATCGATACTTGTAAGCACTATTATCGACTACGTACATCACTACGTAGGTGTCAGTGATCAGAGAGAAAGTAAATGCCAGTGATGACAATAAACACCTTGAAATAAACTTTGCTCCCTCAAGAACGCCTAAAGAAACACCTAAACTTAGCTAGGGAAGGGCTAGAGTGGCGACTCTTAAAACGTAGTGATTTACCTTCTCTCTGAAAACGATTGACGTGTCACGTCAGCCGGTTATTATCATGTTGTGTTGAATTGATGGAGTTTGGTGTTTTGCCCTGAAAATAAAGTGCGTTATTTACTGAAAAAAGCCATAATTCGGAGCTGATAATGCTTACGAAGTTCGAGACGAAGTCAGCGAGAGTGAAGGGCATCTCCTTCCACGGGAAACGGCCCTGGGTGCTCGCTAGTTTGCACAATGGGGTGATTCAACTCTGGGACTATCGTATGTGCACATTGCTGGAGAAATTTGATGAGCACGACGGTCCTGTGCGTGGCATCTGCTTCCACATCCAGCAACCCCTATTCGTTTCCGGTGGAGATGACTACAAGATAAAGGTACTTTTGAATTTTGGGCAATTTCATCTCACAACAATTAGCAACATGTTTTGTTTATTTAACATCTTCCTGGCCATTCAAACTATACAAAACTAAGTAAAATTTGATAACCAACACATCAAATTAAGGAAAAACTGGCTAAGTAATACATAACAAATCTTTTTAACTATACATAAATAATTGTATCCACTGTTATCAGGTTTGGAACTACAAGCAGAGACGGTGCCTGTTTACATTGCTGGGGCATCTGGACTACATCCGCACTACCTGCTTCCATCACGAGTACCCGTGGATACTCAGCGCTTCTGATGATCAGGTTTGAAACTATATGTTACCAAATGTAAAGAAACTGATTCATTTCTCCAGAACTACAAAAACCAGCATCATTGGCTCCTACCACTAACATTAAAATCCATATTAGAGGTAAATCTCAACGCATAGTGCGCACCTAAACTGTGCATATTTTGTATACATTTGAGGGTAGCCGGGTTAACAAAAAACAGGAGTGTACTTTCTTAAGTGGAGCATTTGGCACTGGGTGCTGAACTTTTTTTTGTGCATCATTTTTGATAATAATCTTGTGTCCTGCCCCCTCTTACCATCCAATTTGGTCTCTACAAAAAACATTTTCCACAGACAATAAGAATATGGAACTGGCAATCACGTCAATGCATCAGCGTGCTAACTGGCCACAACCACTACGTCATGTGCGCTCAGTTCCATCCCACCGAGGATCTATTGGTCTCCGCTTCCTTAGACCAGTCTGTAAGGGTTTGGGACTTCTCCGGGCTGAGAAAGAAGAGTGTCGCACCTGGACCTTCGGGATTGGCTGATCATCTGAGGAATCCACAAACTACTGACCTGTTTGGACAGGTGAGTTTAACCTTTCATACTACTTATATTTAATCATATCAAACTTTGTACTAATAATTATAAATGCAAAAGTTTGTAAGGCTGTTTATGTGTTTGAAGGTTTGTTACACTTTCATTTCAAGCACTATCTCAAATTTCATAATACTTTAGTCTTATAAAAGACATTATAATGGGAAATAGTTTTAAAGTTCAAACATTACCTACCAAGTATTTATATTATCTTACTTAGAATTTATGTGAAGCACATTTAAAGATTTTGTTTTTTTTTAATAAGGTAAGTCAATTTCTTTAATGCTGTATTTTATAATTATTTAAGAGCTTTATTTGACGTGAGCAAGGCTAATCAATGTTTCTTTCTTTCATTATTGCCATAATGGCTGTAAGAAAAGAAAAATAATTGACTTGTTTACATTGCATATTATGTATGTTAATTTTTTGTATGTGTTGGGCAGGACGCCCTAGATAAGGATCTGACTTGCTACAGAGTCTGAGTGTAATATGTTTTATAAAAAATTATACAGGTTTATGCTTAAAAGGAGACTACTTGTTTTATACTTTTGTAAAATTGAAAATTGAATGAACTTTGTTTATTTATTATTATTTATATTGTTCGTAGGCGGACGCAGTAGTGAAGCACGTCCTGGAAGGCCACGACCGCGGCGTGAACTGGGCCTCGTTCCACCCGCAGCTGCCGCTCATAGTCTCGGCCGCCGACGATCGGCAGGTCAAACTGTGGCGTATGAATGATGCTAAGGTGATCTTTTTCTTATATTTGTATGATGTTTCTTTCTGGTCGGTATTGAATCGAAAGGAGGGATATTGATACAATGTTACTGGTTGGTACTGAATCAACGGAGAGATTTTTCTCATTTTGCTTACCTAACGATTTGCCCTAAGCAACATGGGTCAAAATCAGCAGTTCAGTAAATTGACCCTTTCAACTGATTGAACAAAATATGTAACTTTTTTTTCAGTCAGGTAAATCACCATCTATACCAATATTATAAAGAGGAAAGATTTGTTTGTTTGTTTGTTTGTTTGTTTGTTTGTTTGTTTATTTATTTATTTATTTATTTATTTTAGGTTCACAAAACAGATCGTAGACAAAGACATTAAAATTCACATTATTAAATTAGTTTCGAGCTAACTACGATCCTAAACATGCGAACACAGCTGATACAATACAAAGCAGAATAGGTAAGGTTTGTAACGAATAGGCTCCGGAAATACTAAACCGATTTGAAAAATTCTTTCACTGGTGGGAAGCTACACTATCCCCAAGTGTCATAGGCTATATAAGATTTTCAAAAAAATTAGGGATCCTTACTTAAACTCAAAAAATTTAACCCAAGGTGCAATATTTTTTCCGTTGTTTACATATTTTGACAGGTGGTTTGTTGTTGTTATTTGTTTTTTTATTCGCCCATTCTGGGCAGTCAAAAGAACATAGTCTATAGAGCCAAGTCTTTTTAGTAGTATCCTATATTCTATGGCGTAACAAAGTAATCTGGGACAGCTCGTTATTCAATAAAGTATTGCTCGTTAAAATCGTGGTGAGTCCTATTATGAATCGCCGCGATATGGATATACGTAACACGACGATAAAATCGGTGCAATTCTCTTACTAATGGAGCTCCCGTTGTAGTTAAAATGGTGATTTTCTAGTTATCCAACGAAGGACGCTGCTGCCAGTCGTTGAAGTGTTCCCTTAGTCGTCTTTATGACACCAAGTAAAGATGGTAATATTCTAAACTTATTATATTAAATACAATATATGTATGTACAAATAGATAGTATTGTAGTATTTTTAACCAACTTAAAAAAAAGAGGTTATCAGTATGACCTGTATGTATGTTTGTATGTATGTATGTATGTTTGTATGTATGTATGTATGTTTGTATGTATGTATGTATGTTTGTCCGCGATTATCTCGAGTTTGGCTGAACCGATTTTGATGCGGTTTTCACAGAAGTATTTGTAACATTCAGGGGAAGGTTTTAGTAGCTATTTTACGCGACTTCAGAAAAGAGTGTGTATGTGTCAATTAATAGTATGTGTCAATTAATTGAAGGCGGGTCTCTTTAAAAAAAAAAAACTGAAATTACGTAATATTCTCTTAATCATATTCGATAATAAACCTTAAACCATTGACAACAAGATCTATTAACCCTCACAGGCGTGGGAAGTGGACACATGCCGCGGGCACTACAACAACGTGTCGTGCGCGCTGTTCCACGCGCGGCACGAGCTCATCCTGTCCAACAGCGAGGACAAGAGCATCCGCGTGTGGGACATGACCAAGCGGACCTGCCTGCACACCTTCCGACGCGAGCACGAGAGGTTTGCTTGTTAACCCTTTAATAGCCAGAAGTAGGATAAAATAATACTCATATAGTTAAAAAGGTTAAAAAAACACGCTTCGTCTTCTATTATTATTGTTTCTTCTTTATAACTTCTTGTTCTTTTATGTACAAATTTTGAATTTTATCTGTCCGTTCAAAGTAGGTCTAAATGGTGTCTAAAGGAGGCGGTTACAAACATACATAAAAGTGAAGCTAATAAAAGTGTGTTAAAATTCGTAGGTTTTGAGCTTTAAGTATGAGGATTAAAGTTATAATTATTACCATGTCCGTTATGTGGACATCATTCAGATGGCCAAAATGTCCGGCCTAGTGGAGTGGGGCCCTCATACAGTGCACTCCTGCAACATTTTACCATGTCATCTGACTAACATATGGACACTTACGTGGTACCTCTATGTATCATCTGAACTGTAGCTTGCTATGCTCTATCTACCTGGAGCCTATGTCCAACACTGTGGGGAAATTGTGTTTTCGTTTAGATTAAGTAATAACACATCGCACTCAGAGCCCCTAACTAGGAAGAACCTGTATCTAGGGTAACCGAAACACACACAGACACGAACAGAAGAAACAAGTACCATTACCTGCAGTATTTTTGTATTGTTTTTGTAAATTAAGGAGTTCAATTATATTACTTTAGATTCTGGGTACTGGCGTCGCACCCGACACTTAACCTGTTCGCCGCCGGGCACGACGCCGGCATGGTACTGTTCAAGCTGCAGAGGGAGAGGCCAGCATATGCCGTGCATAACAACATGCTGTTCTATATTAAGGAGAGGTAAGAATGAGTATTTAGGGCCTTAACAAAAAGAAATGGACCAGTGCCCTTACCACCGGTTTTTTAGCGAATTTACAGACGCATTAAGTTTTTGTTTTGTTATAACCTTTAACAGTTTTGACATTCCGATGGTTAAAGGCACTGCTCTAAATCTGCATTAACATTTTCTAAACTATAGATAATCAAGTTTGAATGAAGTTTATGTTGTTTTTTGAGGATCCAGCACGTATAATACGTACACATATGCTGTTGTACACAAAATCTCAAATTAGAATGCGCGCCAGGTAAATCTGGGCGCGGTCAAAATAGGAACCAATAAGTTTCAGTATTCAGCTATGAATGGCGGATGAAGAACGAATACAGTAGCGCCACCAGTTGCGTGCAAACATAATTGGCGCGCACTTTTCTAGCTTTGAATTTGGTCGAATAAATTCAAAAGTATAAATAAATAAATTGTTTATTAATTTGCCAAAATATACAGAAAAAATACAAAGTGTTGAGATCCTCTATTAAGTTTACACCTGTTCCAGGGGATCTCGCTCTTCCATACATAATGTCACTATTAATAGGGAATACATAAACACATTCATAAAAATATGCAAACTATTTTTTTTTGTACAAACAAACGAAAAACAACCAAAATTTACCTACCTACACATACTTCGATAATTCTAGAAGTATACATTTATCTACATAAACATATAGTGTAATATAATTAGTTGTAAGTGATGATTTTTTTTTAATTTTACAAATGTATACGTACTTACAGGCAGCTTCGCAAACTGGACATGTTGACAAACCGGGATGCTCCAGTAATGCAGATCAAGGGAAGTGGACGGCACCATCCTTACAGGTTAGTGAATTAATAAGTAAGTGTAAGTGAATTTTTAGGTAGAGCAAAGAGGAATTGGCCAATACCTCCCGATGCTTCTACTCTGTCTGTAAATACTATTAATGCTAACTGCGTCAGAAACTTCGTTGGCGCGATGTAGGAATTGCTGATCGAGCGATCTCTGCATTCACAAGGCATCACTAGGTGGCGCTAGTGTGCCCCCCTACAGAATAATATATTTAGATATCAAAATGATTTGCAGTCTATGTCCTTACTTTAATATCAGGGGCCAATTTTTATTTTTACTTTTTACCTAAGTTTGGAACATTGTTAATTTAGCAAAGATACTTGTAACTTGACCCAACGGATGCTATAGAGGCTGTGTGTTATCTGTATCAGTCAGTTAGAAATTGAATATTTGTTGTATAATTTTTGAAAGCATATAAATATGTAATAAGCTAATTAGGTTATGAAATATGCGAAGTTTCTAGGTTGAAAGTCAGAAAATCTTTTAAAAGAATACACAGTAATGCGCACACGCACAATGCTTCTTTTACAGTTGATGTTTTCAATTTTTTTAATTATATATTCAATACAATGAAATATATAAGAAAGTAATAATATCAATATCTCTTTTGCGATAACATCAAACTTTATCCCGCAGTATGTCCCTAAATCACGCGGAATGGTGCGTGTTAGTGAACTGGCGTGTAGGAGACAGTTGCTCCTACGAGTTGTATAGTGCGCCGCGAGAGGGCGCTCCCGGGGCCGCGGGGGCTGCGGGGGACGCGGAGCCCCTGCGCGGGGCTGCCTCTACCGCTGTGTGGGTGGCTAGAAACCGGTTTGCTGCTATTGAGAAGAATAATCAGGTAGGTTTTTTTTTATCAAGAAACGAGTGAATAAAGTGCTGTTGGTTCGTAACGAAACGCTCCTTTATTGTTATAGACATAAAGACTGCTTGAGTTTTTGATTAAAATTGGTCTGAGAATCAGGTTCTTGAAAAATTTATTTAAACTTATTTCATAAAAAAAACTTTAATGGAGCGATTCCGAATCTAATGGTTATCTTAATTGTTAGAATGTGACTGCCTTTTTAAGTTATATCAAGGTTTTTAGTTAAATTATAACGTAAAATAATGACATTAAAACTTTTTCCTCCTTACCACAAAAAAGTTAGACCGGTCTATAATCGCCAATTTGTATGACGAGATAGTGATTTTAACCTAGTCTAGTGATTTAGACCCGGTTTAACTCTTTTTGTGGTAGAGCCGTTTGTTACGTCAAATCCACGACATATAAAATTTTGATATCTCTATAGAGTTGTTGTTACTACAAGAAAACAAGTTATCGTATCTTGTAATTCTGTAAATGCTGGGTTTTACAACTCTTTATAGGTTGTGTGTGCAATATAGATAACACTCTACGAAAACGTCTGTCTCTTTCCGGAGTGCATTATTTAAGGACATTTACTGTAAAATTCTCTTTCCTCTTTTAGCTGGTAATAAAGAATCTAAAGAACGAAGTATCAAAGAAGATATCAAGCCCTACTTGCGAAGAGATAATGTACGCGGGCACCGGACTACTTTTACTGCGAGAACCAGAATCCGTGCAACTGCTGGACGTGCAGCAGAAGAGAACTGTGGCCTCGGTACGTCTCTACATTACACAACATTACTGTACATTGTACATTTTATGATTATACACAACACTACTACCACACCTCGGACACTTCATAGAAAAAAGCGCGTTGCTTCGAGCACAGCCGAAACTCGTGTACGTGCACGCGTATCATGCTTGTGTGAGTGAGATGAGACGTGCGACGCTGGTTTATTTGTACTGAGCGGTAACTGAGAGGTGACCGAGAGCGAGGAACCTCTCTTGCTGAGGGAAGCAGGGAGTGCCCATACTGTATGTAGTACTATTTATTATACTGTGCTACTACACTACCCTACACTCTGCGCGCTATACGATACGCTCGACGGTGTTTGAGATGGTACTCGGGAACTATTTGTCCGATTATCTAACTCGAGCAAGTATCTTCCAAACACTAACTGTGGATATCAGCCTCAGTAGTTTTTTTTAGTAAGCTTTTTTTTTTACCCAGCTGTACTTGTGGGTTGCCCTGGAAGAAATCGCTTTTAGCGATAAGGCCGCCCAGTGCATGCAAATTTAAATTGTCTGCACTCTTAATTTAACAATTGTACTTTTTGTGTCTTACTTTGTATGTAACTAGAGGCTGCCCTGTGGTTTCACTCGCGCAGATTTCGCATAAAAACAAAAATCCCGTTTATTCCCGTTCCCATGGGAATTTTGGGAAATCCTTTCTTAGTGCTCACCTACACTCCCTAAGGAACCTACATGCAAAATTTCAGCCCGCTACGCCCAGTAGTTTCGGCTCTGCGTTGTCTGTCAGTCAGTCAGTCAGTAACGGAAGAGTTTTATATATATACTAGAGGCTGCCCCGCGGTTTTTCCCGCGCAGATTTCTTATAAACACAAAATTCCCGTTTATTCCCGTTCCCGTGAGAATTTCAGAAATTACCTTCTTAGTGCTCACCTGCACTCCCTAAGGAACCTACATGCAAAATTTCAGCCCGCTACGCCCAGTAGTTTCGGCTCTGCGTTGTCTGTCAGTCAGTCAGTCAGTCAGTCAGTCAGTCAGTCAGTCAGTAACGGAAGAGTTTTATATATATTGATTGATAAAGTGTTTCGATTCTATTCTATTGTACTTAAATTACCAGGTAAAAGTGAACAAATGCCGCTACGCCATATGGAACTCTGACATGTCAATAGTAGCCCTCCTGGGTAAGCACACAGTGACGTTGTGCACCAAGAAGCTGGAGCAGCTGTGCACAGTGACTGAGGGGGCCAGGGTCAAGTCCGGCGCGTTTGATGACTCCACGCCCCAGCCGGTGTTCATTTATACTACTGCCAACCATATCAAGTACTGCTGTCGTGATGGGTGAGTTTTTTAGAGGGATTAGCTTATAAGTTTGTTAATTATAGCGGTCAGTCATTTCCTAAATTAAAGAATACGGTATAATTTATTCGTTCATTAATAAATTAGTTCATAAAAACATTCACTCACTCATTCAATAATTAATTTCCTATGTGACAGAGACCACGGCATAATCCGCACGTTGGACGTCCCAGTGTACGCAGTGAAAGTGCTGTCGTCTGAGAGCGGCGCGCGCGTCGTCTGCCTGGACCGCGAGTGCCGCCCGCGCGTGCTCAACATCGACCCCACCGAGTACAGGTATACTGGAGATCTTAGGTGACGGTGATTTGGAGTCTCCTAGCCCGAGTTTGCACTCTGACAAGTCGATTTGCTCGCTCCAACTCCGTCGAGCGTATGCTTCACTGTCGAAACTCGACGGTGTATATAAATTTGGAGTGAGAAGGGATGTATTTTGATGACAGTTATAACAGCACCCGAAGCGGAAAAGGTTGACGCCCGCGTAAACTCTACTTATCATGTTTTCTTTTAAAATGCTGATACCTAGGTACCTTTCTATCCTACCTATCTTATTACATAACATAACATAATCTCACTCCTTTTATTCCCCGAAGGATTAGGCAGAGGTACCAGCTCAAGAGCCGGACCCACGTTTAGCAGAGTTTATGCTTTATTACCAACGTGACAAGGGGCCAGCTTGTCGCCGCGGTTATAACGACCACTGTGTACTGCGGCCGGGACCAACAGCTTAACGTGCCTTCCGAAGCACGGACCTATCTTATTATTTAGACTTAAATTCATTATTCAAGATGAACCACTTATTTTAGGTAAAATTACAGTAATCTGGCACGTCGTATTACTATAATTTCATCACTGTTACAATAAAGTAAAATACAATGTCCTACCCAGGTTCAAGTTGGCGCTGGTGACGCGCCAGTACGACCAAGTGCTGCACATGGTGCGCACGGCCAAGCTCGTGGGGCAGAGCATCATCTCTTACCTGCAGGAGAAAGGTGACGTATAGACACGGACCACCTGTCCACACACAACACTGTTACTACCCAGGTTCCAGTTGGCGCTGGTGACGCGCCAGTACGACCAAGTGCTGCACATGGTGCGCACGGCCAAGCTCGTGGGGCAGAGCATCATCTCTTACCTGCAGGAGAAAGGTGACGTATAGACACGGACCACCTGTCCACACACAACACTGTTACTACCCAGGTTCCAGTTGGCGCTGGTGACGCGCCAGTACGACCAAGTGCTGCACATGGTGCGCACGGCCAAGCTCGTGGGGCAGAGCATCATCTCTTACCTGCAGGAGAAAGGTGACGTATAGACACGGACCACCTGTCCACACACAACACTGTTACTACCCAGGTTCCAGTTGGCGCTGGTGACGCGCCAGTACGACCAAGTGCTGCACATGGTGCGCACGGCCAAGCTCGTGGGGCAGAGCATCATCTCTTACCTGCAGGAGAAAGGTGACGTATAGACACGGACCACCTGTCCACACACAACACTGTTACTACCCAGGTTCCAGTTGGCGCTGGTGACGCGCCAGTACGACCAAGTGCTGCACATGGTGCGCACGGCCAAGCTCGTGGGGCAGAGCATCATCTCTTACCTGCAGGAGAAAGGTGACGTATAGACACGGACCACCTGTCCACACACAACACTGTTACTACCCAGGTTCCAGTTGGCGCTGGTGACGCGCCAGTACGACCAAGTGCTGCACATGGTGCGCACGGCCAAGCTCGTGGGGCAGAGCATCATCTCTTACCTGCAGGAGAAAGGTGACGTATAGACACGGACCACCTGTCCACACACAACACTGTTACTACCCAGGTTCCAGTTGGCGCTGGTGACGCGCCAGTACGACCAAGTGCTGCACATGGTGCGCACGGCCAAGCTCGTGGGGCAGAGCATCATCTCTTACCTGCAGGAGAAAGGTGACGTATAGACACGGACCACCTGTCCACACACAACACTGTTACTACCCAGGTTCAAGTTGGCGCTGTCGCGGAACCGAACCTGCTCGAAGGGTCGTGGCTGCCTTGCCAACAGCCGAGGTTGACACCGTCGGGGTTTTAGCACAGTATAAAAAATAGTACTTCATACAGTATGGGCACTCCCTGCCTCCTTCAGCAAGAGCAGCTTTCCCGCTCTCGGTTACCTCTCAGTGAGCGTGTGCAGCTTTCCCGCTTTTGTTTACCTTTCAGTTACCGCTCAATACAAATAAAGCAGCGTCGCACGTCTCATCTCACTCACATAATCACGATACGTGTACACGTACACGAGCTTAGATGATGGGCGAAGCAACTCGATTCTTTCTATGAAGTGTCCGAGGTGTGGTTTTAGTGGGTTAGTGGAAGAACCTTACATATTCCTATTGAAAACTGCTATTTTCCAACTCATCGCCAAAATTTTATTTATCACAGGCTACCCAGAAGTAGCTCTGCACTTCGTAAAAGACGCCCGCACACGTCTGTCCCTGGCTCTGCAGTGTGGCAACATAGAAGTTGCCCTAGAAGCTGCCAAGAGTCTGGACGAGCCATCCGCCTGGGACCAGCTCGCTGCTGCGGCTCTGCAAGTTGGGAATCATCAGGTAAACGCATATTAAAAAATATTTAAAAGTTTTGTTTCAGCGTTCCCCAAGGTAGGATTTTGGGTCCTCTTCCATTTACAAAGTATGTCATATAAATATATATTTTTTAATATTAAACTGAAATTCGCAAATTGTTTTAGATTTACCCCTAATTTGAATTCATTCTTTATTTTATGTAAAAAAAGAAACTCCTAAACACGCAAAAGCAAAGTCTTCGTGCGCCATCATCAGATTTTTGTTTTAAGTGGGTTAAGTACGGATAAAGTGGCACGCAGTCCAAACACTTCAATAAATTCTTACTAAAACCACTATCTTTACAAAAAAAAAACAGATAGTGGAAATGTGCTACCAGCGCACAAAGAACTTCGAGAAGCTCTCATTCCTGTACCTGGTGACTGGCAACCTGGACAAGCTGCGGAAGATGATGAAGATAGCCGAGATCAGGAAGGACACCTCCTCGCAGTTCCAAGGGGCTGTGTTACTGGGAGACGTGGCGGAACGAGTGCGCCTATTGAAGAACAGTAATCAGGTAAATAATGTTCCACTCTACAATAATACTCAAAAAACGTAACTAGATAAAATGAGCCAATGGCAATAGATGACGCGGTGGGCGGGGCCCAGATTACTGTGGCTGCAGCGGCGGAAGCATATTACATTATTTTGTGTATTTCTGACCGTGTTTTGACCTATCCTAACCTAACCTAGGCAAGGCACCCACCGAGTGATATTTTCTGTGTGAGCATTTTATTGGGCTTAGTTACACTTCTTGAATATTGTTGTTCGTAGGTTCCATTGCTCTGGTTTAAGATTCGTTTAAAAAAACCTTGCTATGTATATATGTTTCAATAGAAAGATTTGATTGTTTTTGTTCATTTCACAGTTTTTTCGGCGAAATATTTTTTTTTGAAAAGCTTGTTTGGGTTTCGCAGTTCAACGAAACACTTGTATAGTAACGCCTGTCTGTCCGTCTGTATGAGTGTTACAGTCGTTCTACTTGAAAACAAAGAAGAACTTGAAAATTAAAAAAAAACGGTTTTTTAGAGTTTGGTGTGTATTAGACCGTTTAATCTTACTTACAAAATTAAATATTTCTAGTTTATTCTTTCTAATGCCTTATGTAAACTTTGTTACCACATGTAGTTTAATGGCTAATAAAATCTTCGTCTCCACAGCTTTCCCTAGCCTACTTAACAGCAGTGAACCACAAGCTAACAGAAGAGGCTGAGCAGCTCAAAGCTCAAATAGAATCTTCCGGCGGCAAGATACCGGAAGCTAATCCCGACGCGGAGCTTTTGAGACCGCCCATTCCTGTTCACCCTGCACAGCCTAACTGGCCATTGCTTGCCGTTGCCAAGTGAGTTATGAGAGTGATTCTTTTTTTCTAGCAGAAGGCCGTGTGGTGTGGGCATAGAATTCTACCATTCTATCACCTCCCATGGGTGTCGTAGAAGGCAACTATGGGAACACTGAAAGGAATTGCAGCAGCGTCTTTCGTTGAAAACTTGAACATCCATACTGAGATCGCTAACCAGCTTGTCAAGTGCAGCAGTTACAGCAAAACCCTCGAATACCGACCGCAAGAACGGCCATGACTGATACGGTGAAACTAAGAGATGCGCTCCCATTCCTCCTGCAACTCCAACAAGTTCTTTTTAGAGCATTCTTTTGTGGTTCTGTCTGTGTTCTATAGAATATTCTAAGAATGCTCGAATGCTCTAATAGTGCTGCTAAGCTTTCTGAGATTAATCACTAAACACTTAGCACTCTGTGTAGTGACGCCATACCCGATGCCATGACACTACGAGCTGTAATCAATTATTTTCCCGCATTGTAAAAAAAGAAGCACTTTGTTAAACTTAACTTATTACCGAAATTTAGTTATTTCTTGTACTTATTTCTTGTGCTTTTAGCGATAAGGCCGCCCATCGCGCATGCAAATTCAATTTGGTTGTACCCTGAATTTATTAATGTACTTTTGTATCTTACATTGTTTGCAATAAAGTGTTTTCTATTTTATTCTATTCTATAATAATAATAATAACACATCACACTCAGAGCCTCTAACTAGGAAGAACCCGTATCTAGTGTGCCCGAAACACACACATAGACGAACATCACACCCAGACCGGAAACAAACATCGATATTCATCATATCAATATTATGGAAGGGGATTAAAAAGTTTTTCGTCATGCCTATATTATTGTATGTTCTGGGCAGGAGTCTATTCGAAGTGTCAGGCGGCGCGCGCGCGGGCCCGGCGCCGGTCACCGACGCGGCGGCCGGCGACGAGCCGCTCGAGGCCGCCGGCGCCTGGGGCGACGACGACGCGCTGCCCAGCGACAAGCCCGTATGTAGCTATACCACACCACAATATAGAGTAAGGTGGGACTCCCTGCCTACTGCCGGCGCCTGGGGCGACGACGACGCGCTGCCCAGCGACAAGCCCGTATGTAGCTATACCACACCACAATATAGAGTAAGGTGGGACTCCCTGCCTACTGCCGGCGCCTGGGGCGACGACGACGCTCTGCCCAGCGACAAGCCCGTATGTAGCTATACCACACCACAATATAGAGTAAGGTGGGACTCCCTGCCTACTGCCGGCGCCTGGGGCGACGACGACGCTCTGCCCAGCGACAAGCCCGTATGTAGCTATACCACACCACAATATAGAGTAAGGTGGGACTCCCTGCCTACTGCCGGCGCCTGGGGCGACGACGACGCTCTGCCCAGCGACAAGCCCGTATGTAGCTATACCACACCACAATATAGAGTAAGGTGGGACTCCCTGCCTACTGCCGGCGCCTGGGGCGACGACGACGCTCTGCCCAGCGACAAGCCCGTATGTAGCTATACCACACCACAATATAGAGTAAGGTGGGACTCCCTGCCTACTGCCGGCGCCTGGGGCGACGACGACGCTCTGCCCAGCGACAAGCCCGTATGTAGCTATACCACACCACAATATAGAGTAAGGTGGGACTCCCTGCCTACTGCCGGCGCCTGGGGCGACGACGACGCTCTGCCCAGCGACAAGCCCGTATGTAGCTATACCACACCACAATATAGAGTAAGGTGGGACTCCCTGCCTACTGCCGGCGCCTGGGGCGACGACGACGCTCTGCCCAGCGACAAGCCCGTATGTAGCTATACCACACCACAATATAGAGTAAGGTGGGACTCCCTGCCTACTGCCGGCGCCTGGGGCGACGACGACGCTCTGCCCAGCGACAAGCCCGTATGTAGCTATACCACACCACAATATAGAGTAAGGTGGGACTCCCTGCCTACTGCCGGCGCCTGGGGCGACGACGACGCTCTGCCCAGCGACAAGCCCGTATGTAGCTATACCACACCACCATTTACAGTACTACGTACAGTTGGGACACTCCCTGCCTACCACTAAAAGTGCGGCTCACGCGCTCGGTCTCCTCTAAGTTATCGCTAACATATTTTCGCATTATTTGAGATTTCTTTCTTTCTTACCATAGAAAATGCCATACATTCAACTGTTATATATAGGCCGTTGAATGTGGCCACTGGATGTGATAATTTATACTCAAAAGTCAAAAGTTAACAATGTTTTTTTCAGTATAGGATACAAGATATCACTTATTGAAAGTCAATTAGACTAATCTAATTAATATTGATACCTTATTTAGTAAAGTATCCTATACTGTGAGAGGCGAGGTAAATCAGGGTGCCAATTGGCTCAGGCAAACAAATGTTTGCCTTGCCTTACAACAATGGTCGCCTGGAGACGCCCCCAAACGAGCCCTCCTCTGTCAAATGATACTAACTCTGTATAGACTTTTGCAACTGTCTGTGATATACGTCCAATAGAATATTCTGTGATACGTGTCTGTAAAAATATTCTCTTGTCTCTCAGGAAGGAGAGGAACAAGAGGAACCGATGGAGGACGCGTGCGACGACGGCGGCTGGGACGTGGGCGACGAGGACCTGGACCTGCCCGAGGACCTGGCGCCTGTCACTGGTCAGTTGTCTCACATGTGTCCTGTTACTGAGCTACGTGTAACAATCAACAATAAACGTAAACGTAAACTTGTTGAGAAACAAACCGTGATGAACATACTGACGACCCGCTCAATTTTGATAGTTACCGTACCGCTTAACACGCGACGGCAACCCTGATTCGCGTGTTATAAATAATTCATTAGTACTAGGTCTCTTTCTATGGACATATAATAATAATAACACATCACCTCAGCCCCTAACTAGGAAGAACCTGTATCTAGGGTGCCCGAAACACACACAGAGACGAACATAACACCCAGACCAGAAACAAACATCGATATTAATCATATCAATATTCGCCCCGCCCGGAAATCGAACCCGGGTGCACACGCTTACTCAGTCCACATCACTGCCAACTGAGCCACGGAGCAGTCATATGGAAGGTAGTTAGATCCCCTCATCCACTATTTTAGAGCTGATCATCTTCACACGGCAGATCAGGTCATGGTTACCTTACCATATACTTTCAATATCATTGAAGTAACACGGTACCAAATTTCAAATCTATAGGACATATGGAAGGTAGTTAGATCTCCGCTATCATTCTTAGGGGAAATACTAGGTTAGCTGGCCTTAAAGTTAAGTTTTTCAGTTGAGTGTATGATGATTAAATCCATGTTTCTTATTTTATTTAGCTGATATAGACGGCGCAGAGGATACGGCGGAGTACTTCGTCGCACCCACGCGCGGCTCGAGCGCTCTCAATAGCAAATTGAAGACGGTCCACGACCACATCGTTACTGGACAATTTGAGATTGCTTTCAGGTAAAATTATTACTAATTTGTGGTTTACGTACTTTTGATTGGTTGTTTTGGCGACACATATATTTTTAAACATAGAAGTACATAGTAAAGTAAGGAAATAAAAATAAATATTATTGCTATACCACAGGGTAGAGCTTTCGGTGCTTTATTGTTTGTAATGTATAGCAACATATACTTGATTTAATTTCAAGTTACTAACCAATATTAATCAGAAATAGATAAATATCTTCATGTCCTCTTTAGTTTCTTGAATAGTGATAAAGCCAATTTAATTAATGTTCTTGTTTATTTATGTGTTATTTTGGTTGCAATAAAGTATTCTCTTATGTTTTAAGACTAATCACTGACACTTTTAATAAAATAAAAAAACGAATGTGCCCCTGTCATTGACATACATTTGAATATCTTCCACCCAGACTGTTGAACGAGCAAGTGGGCATAGTGAATTTCGAGCCGTACTCCGCGATATTCCTGGACATGTACAGTAGCGGGCGCGCTACATTTGGCGCTTTGCCGGCTCTGCCACCGCTTGTCGCCAGTCTGCACCGGAACTGGAAAGAAGCCGAGGGAAAGGAACTGCTACCTGTTATTTGTAAGTATTTGGTACTTTACTATTGAAACCATCGGCACAGTGTAAGAAAGAATACTACGTACCATACAGGTCGGGCACTCCCTGGCTCCCTCAGCAAGTGCGGCTCCCCAGCTCGGTCACCTCTCAGTGACGCTCAGTACAAGTACCGCGACTGATCTCACTCACACAAGCATGGTGCGCGTGCAAGTACACGCCGAGGCTGTGTGCGTAGCAACATACGTTTCATCGCTATTCTTGGAAATGTGCCATCGGGCTGGTGGTCTGCCTAATTTACGTCGACCGTCTCTAGACCACCACTCTGTAACTACTTTCGTCTAACTGCAGTATTTATGCCTGGCCAAGTGTCCGGCTCGTGATTTGGTACCCCTGCCTAACTCTCCGGGGAATAAAAGGCGTGAGATTATGTTATGTTAAGTGTACCGCCTCGCCTACCTCAACCTCATACATTAACAGGTAATCATAACTCGCTGGAATCGTGTGAGAGAAAGAGGCCTATGTCCAGCAGTGGTATACAGGCTGATGATGATTAGTTACTTTACGTCGTCCGTCTCTAGGCTATTTTTTACTGCTAGAAACAATGAACATCTTTGTCCGTAGGTGTGAAGCTGAATGATCTGGTGCAATACCTACAGCAGTGCTACCAACTCACAACAGCTGGAAAATTCACAGAGGCCGTTGAGAAATTGGAGAAGGTATACTTCTTTTTATATTACATCTGTGTATTAGGAACAATAATGGGCTTAAAACACTTTGTGATTAGGATTAGTGTCGAATGCTTTAGTAAAGTCTATTTAGACAGCAATTTGTCGTGTGTCATGTACTAGCCTTATTATGAACAGTGTCAAACGCTTTATTCAAGTCTAGAAAGCCGTATAATACCTAGTAATGTAAATCCCACAGGCGGTGCGCTCAGTGCCACTGCTAGTAGTGGAGAGGCGCGCGATTCTGGGTGTAGATTACCCAGACAGTAAACAGTGTCAAACGCTTTATCCAAGACTAGAGGCTGCCCCGCGGTTTTTCCCGCGCAGATTTCTCATAAACACAAAAATCCCGTTTTTCCCGTTCCCGTGGGAATTTCGGGAAATCCCTTCTTAGTGCTCACCTACACTCCCCAAGGAACCCACGTGCCAATTTTCAGCTTTCTACGCCCAGTAGTTTCGGCTCTGCGTTGTCTGTCAGTCAGTCAGTCAGTAACGGAAGAGTTTTATATATATTGATTTCGTTTTCTAGATCTTGCGGTTCATGTTGCTGATTGGCAAAGTCCAAATACATAGAACAATGTGTCGTGTATAACGTAATCGAATGCTTTTCCCAAGTCCAGAAATTCATGTAACTAATAATGTAAATCCTACAGACGGTTCGTTCAGTGCCACTGCTGGTGGTGGAGGGGCGCGCGGAGCTGGGCGAGGCGGCGCAGCTGCTGGCGCTCGGCCGCGAGTACCTGCTAGGGCTGAAGATGGAGTCGCACAGGAAAGGTGAGACACATTCTTCATCATCTTCAAACTTAAGAAGGTTTTTGATTAGAAAATATATCACTGGATCATGCATG
Organism: Euspilapteryx auroguttella; assembly: GCA_951802225.1. NCBI lineage: Eukaryota > Metazoa > Arthropoda > Insecta > Lepidoptera > Gracillariidae > Euspilapteryx > Euspilapteryx auroguttella. The sequence goes on along the minus strand of OX637663.1, from coordinate 5,198,314 downwards.
TCACTTCTTCCTTTTTAAAATAACGAGGGGCTATTTCAGAAATATTAACGCTAATCTTGAAGTAGCCCTCTTAAGAGCTTCGTTATGTCGGTGGAGTGGAGCCCTTCCAATTATCTGGTTTTCGATTCTGATTCTTTTAAAGTATGTTTAGGTCTGACAATCTATCTCTAATTCTTTTTTTTTTTTATTTCAGCTATTGGTAAGAATATATTTTAGTTTGATGTTATCTTGAACCCGGTTACAAAAATCTTTGTTAGTTATTATGTGTTAAAAAAAAAGGTTTGTTAATGGACTAATATTATGGTTTTGCGATTTGTGTGCTATCTGGGGTTGCTGGTTTCTTTTGATTAATTATATTACCTACCTCCAAAATGCCTGATTTTGCTCCATTCTCCATTGCATACAATTCGATTATGTAGGTAGAGTCCGCGCCAGCTTACTCTGCGCGCGTCTGGGGCGCCACTGTATACGTACTTGCCGTACTTCACCCGCCATTCAAAACAAATTGTTACTTGACTCATAGATTGTTATTTGGTTCATATTTTGACCGCGGGCAAAGTAAACTGGCGAGTACTCTACTTCAAAACATTCCTCCTAACCTTCGAATGATTCTTATTTAGCTTTAAAAGTCACCTTTGAAAAGCAGAATGATTGTAAAAAAGAAGATTTTTATAAGATGTTTGCTATTCTACATGCAGTCCATATCATAAAGTTATTTGTATCTCCTCTACGATCTTTTTAGTACCACAAAACTTATGTGACTGTGGCCAAAACTGAACTATTTGTCGCCATTTGCCATTAATAATATGTCCGTTGTTTTGTTTTGCACAACGCTCGACGCAATAAATTCCATATCGCCACCGCGTCAGATAAGTTGTGGTACTGAACTGTTATTTATTGCAGAGTTTTCTACTTCTAATCGTACCCCTTTTTCACAGCTCTACCAAAAGCAACATTAGAAGAGCAGAAACGCTCCTGCGAAATGGCTGCCTACTTTACACACTGCAAACTGCAACCGGTTCACCAGATACTGACCCTTAGAACGGCACTGAACATGTTCTTTAAATTGAAAAACTTCAGGACGGCCGCTTCGTTTGCTAGACGACTTTTGGAGTTAGGACCGAGGCCAGAAGTGGCTCAGCAAGCAAGGAAGATACTGCAAGCTTGCGAAAAGACGCCCTCAGATGAACACCAGTTGCTCTACGATGAACATAATCCGTTTAACATTTGTGGCATATCGTACAAGCCGATTTACAGAGGTAAACCTGAAGAAAAATGTCCGCTCTGTGGAGCCTCGTTTATGCCCGAGCATAAAGGAAAATTATGCCCGATCTGCGGTGTGGCGGAGATAGGGAAAGATGTGATAGGTTTGCGTATATCGCCTATACAGTTTACTAGATAAGTGTTTTAGTTTATAAGTATGAATTATGTTTTGATAGAGTATAAATTATTATTATTATTAAATATATTGTATTCGGATTATGTTTGAGTGTTATTTTTCGGGGGGAGGTGATTTTTTTTAATATTCTGACGATAGTTTTAAAGGCCTGGCTAATGCGATGGGACAAATAAGTTACTTCAATGTTCTAGTTTATAGTTTTTATTTTCTTCCTATGTAGGTATATTTTGAGATATTTAACTTTTTACTAAACTATATAAACAGTGACAGTTGCAAATGTTGCAATCAACCGGAGATTCTTCGATAGTCAGAGTTCGACATAATCATTAGTTTTTATTTTAGAGTTAATACAAAGTATTTTCTTTAAGTTAAAACTATAATAAGCTATTTTACATCGATGCAATCGCAATTGAAATCCGTTTTGCTTATTAAAATAAACTAGTCGACCCGGCGAACTTCGTACAGCCTCAACTATTACTATGTAGTTTTCCCAGTAATTATTCGAATTTTTCTCGATGTCAAACCTTCCTTGGACTTCAATGGACATTTAAAATATTAACTGGTAAAATGGTCCAGACATGGTTGAGTTATGCGCTAACCAACACATTTTGCGGTTAATTTTTATATTAAAGTTAACGTACTTAAATATTATTCCTAAGACTTATTCTATGTACATTTTAAAATTGAAATTAGTTGACTAAACAGCTACTGGTTCTGGTTCCACCTTGTTCCTGAAACAAAGATTTTTTTTAATATTAAATAAAAAAAACATTATTTCTATGATTTCAATACTTTTTTAATGATTAGGTGACATATCACAGTGATGTCAACTGCGTTTTTGTCTGGTCCGAACCGGTCTGGGTTCCATTCGCGGGGGAGCCGAACATTATTTTTATGAAATAAATTTCTATCCGGTATATTTGCTTCGGGCACCCTGGATACAGGATCTCTCTAGTCTAGCAGGGGCCCTCAGTGTGATGCTTTATATCATTATTATAATGGATAAAATAAACTTAATAGTTAAACTACTACATTTAGTTTTGTTAGTATAAAATTGCCAGTAGCAGTAGCTCCATAGAAGCCCAAAAGCTGGGCTTGCCTTATTCTCTAGGTACTTTGAGGAAAATGAAAATGAAAATGAAAAAAATATTTATTTAAAATATTAAATCCTTAAACTAAGTAATTTTAACAATAGCTTCCACACTAAGCGTGAGCCTGTATTGTGGCAACCAATAGATCAGTGTTAAAAAGTATACAAAATTGTTGTTAGCGGGGCGCTGCTAAAAATTTTATTTTTAAATATTTTTAAGAAATTATAGAAGATACACTGTAAGAATGTATATAAAATACATATTTTATATATATATTTATAGAGCTTATATATATAGGGCTTATATAAAAATACTTAAACTGTGCTGACTTTATATAGATTTGTATGTAGAGAAAATTAAGATTTAACTCATTTAGTAATACACAATTAATCCTCTGTATCATCATAATTCAACTTGTATAAATAGGTTTTAAGTTTTTTCTTGACCTCATATCTCAAACCAACAATTTCACAAGTTTTATTTAGTTTGTTAAAAAGATAAGGCTGTAGGTAATTTGGAAAACGCTGGCCAAAGAGGAGGTTCATAGTCGGCTGTGGTAGACGTATTATGCGTTTTTTTATTATTTCTTGATAAGCCGGAGAACAAAGAAGAGATTTGTAGCCTAAGAGAACAGATCTCAAGATAAATAGCTGTCTGACTGTTAATACCTTGCACTCACTGTACAACCGGGAAGTGGAACATCTAAATGGTTTACTAAATAATACCTTTAAAATAGATCTCTGAGCCCTTTCAACTGGCAGCATAAATGTTTTACAAGCTCCTCCCCAGGCAGAAATACAGTAGGATAGGACAGATTCGCAAAGTGATGTATAAATCATTTTCAGAACGGACTTGTCACCTATTACTCTAACTTGTTTCATTAATGCTATTAGTTTTCTAGCACGGGAAGATAGTGATAACAGATGGGTTTTAAAATTAAGCTTGTCATCTAATATCACGCCTAATAGGAATTATAACTGAAATCATAGGTCGAGCATGTAAAGGAATTATAACTGAAATCATAGGTCGGGCATGCCATAACCTGCTTTGCTATGCACGCCACTGAAAATTGCAAACTTAATTTACGTAGGTAGGTAAGTACTCACTTCTTATTGAGCATCTCTTGTATCTCATCAAAGGTCTTGCCCTTGGTCTCAGGCAGCATTGTTATAGAAAATATGAAACCAAACCCGCAGCACACGGCTAGTATCCAAAACGCTGTGTAGATGCCGTACGACGCCGCTACGTCACGGAAAAACCTGGAAAGTTAATAAACTCTAGTACTAACCTCCTCTAACTACTAACTAATACTAAGTTCATAGTACTAACTAGGTTCTACCAGCAAAGAGTGTTTTAGTTTTTCTATGCTACTAGCTATATGTACTACTTTGTAGAACCTGCCTGACGTATGCACCAATTAAAAAGAGAGAAAGAGAGAGCTTGTATTCACTGAATGTGATATTCCTATAATTATCATGATTTATGTCATTATTTCTCTTTAAATCTGTAAAAGTAACTCTGTCTGTCTCGCATTCACGCTATAACTACTGAACCGATAATTTTAATGAAATTTGGTACAGAAATACAAAGTTAAACTAGACTTTAAAGGATTAACAATTTTTATTCCGAAAATCCCACGGAAACGGATAATTTTGCGGTTTGAAGGGAAATTACGCTGGCGAAGCCGCGGCGCGCACCTTCTGTATGTTCAAGATTATTCATATTAGACTTCAACATATATTTATTTTACCTCGTCCAAACGAATCCAGCCAGCCAGCACATAAAGGAGGCGATACCGCTCGCGAGGCACTTCGTCCGCACTGGGAACATCTCGGCGACCAGGATCCATGGCACCGGGCCAACGCCTATAGAAACGTTCGATTAATGAAAATCAAGTTATTTTAGCGTACAAATATATTTGAACTCCATTATAATCGTCACCTCTGCCGAAGGAAATCCTCTGCTGGACATCAACCTCCCCTGCAAATCGCCACTCTGACCGATCTTGAGAGACCCTGCACTCCGGCAAATTTCAACTGGGCCGTTAATCTCTTAGACTTACGATTATATTCTATTACTATTCTACTAAGTACTACTACTCTATTACGATTGGGTCAAAAATTGCGAGTTTCGTAACTTTGATCCTGTAGGAATAGTAGAATGATGATACAATCTTATAGGATCATAGTTATAACGGTCTTGACCCAATCTTTATAGAATAGGAGTATAATCTTAGGTAGCCTAAACAACTTTTGGTTATCTGCCTACTCTGCGTCTTCCGGTGTGCGGTCACGATACTTACCAAGAGAAAATAGTATCATGTAAGCGACCAGGCACAGCAGGGGTATGAATGTGATTGAGGTCACGTCGTACTTGTAGTGGGTGTCCAACACCGCGTAGATTCCTATTATGGCCTGCAAATATGTAAATATTCGTCACATTTTGTGTGACAAATTACAATCAATATATATAAAACTCTTCCGTTACTGACTGACTGACTGACAGACAACGCAGAGCCGAAACTACTGGGCGTAGAGGGCTGAAATTTTGCACGTGGGTTCCTTAGGGAGTGTAGGTGAGCACTAAGAAGGGATTACCCGAAATTCCCACGGGAAGGGGAAAAAACGGGATTTTTGTGTTTATGAGAAATCTGCGCGAGTGAAATCGCGGGGCAGCCTCTAGTATATGATAATAATATAATTACGTTACCCACGAAGAGCCCTAAACCAGGAAGACAGGTTCTATCTGGGGTACCCGAAACACATAAACAGACGGACAATAAACTCAGACCGGCAAAACAATCATTGATTTTCAATGCATCATAACAATGTTGGCACCCGCCGGGAATCGAACCCGGTGCTCCCGCGTCACAGTCGACAGCACTGCCAACTAATCCACGAAACAAATGATGATGATGAGTTTAAGCAGAAGGATGTAAATTATAGCATCAGAACCTTGTATATAATTTACTTACATAGACTTTTACACATCACACTCAGAGCTCCTAACTAGGAGGAACCAGTATGTAGGCCAGAGTATATAATACTTAAATCTAGGGTACCCGAAACACACACACGACGAACATTATACAACCTGTCCGGAAACAAACATCGATATTCATCATATGAATATTCGCCACGCCCGGGAATCGAACCCAGGTGCACACGCTTACTCAGTCCACATCACTGCCAACTGAGCCACGGAGCAATAGCAACAGTTTATGAATCTTACCAAGAATATAGTGAGTCCTAAGGACGTGGTCCACATGAGAAGTCTTCTGCCAAGTCTGTCCACCACTAGCGGTGTTACAAAGCTGGTCAGCACCTAGAATATGCAATAACGATAAAAATTACAACAGTATTATAGGTAGCTGTTATTTCTAGTTGTGTAGCGGTAGTGAGTGGTAGCTGTCGATAGAAATAATAAAAATTTCTATGATATTTTCTTCGTTCATTTAGTTCCTAAGAGCTTCTTAGGAAAGTATAGTTAACCCTGTTATTGATAAAAAGTTAAAGAGCATTTTAGTTATTTGACGTATGACTGGACTGACTGGATTTTACCATAAAACCAACCAGAGAAGTAGACTTCCAGTTTAGCTACTTAAAAAAACCTAATGTATTTTTATGAATAATACGAATATAGTACAAGTACTCCTATAGAGATCCAAGTTTTGAACTAACTACTTATATTAAATGTGGGCTTAGTAAAGTTAACTAGAGTTTAAGGAGCCTTCATCAAGATAACCGTTAACATAATCTTAAAAATAAAAACTTACATCAAAACCGTTAATACACGAACTAACCTGCACGACACCCATTATGATGGTCCCATTAGAAGGCGTGATCTTCGATCCAACTTTCTCAAGCAGTTCTTCCATGTAAAACAGCAGCACATCTATGCCTGACAGTTGAAGTAACATGGCAAGAAACACACAAATGCCTAGTGCCTTCACATTCCCTCTGGTAGCCCAAAGATCCTTGATCCTTGGTGGTTCTTTAAACTCTCTCTCGACCATTGCTTTAAGATTTTCTAACTCAGCTGTCACTGATTCTTTTGATGACCCACGTAGTGTTTGCAGGGTTTTAGAAGCTTCTTCGTATTTTCCTATGAATTAATAGCATTGAGATGATAGGATAGGTGACCAAGATTTATGAAATATTGTTAAGTTTTGAACGTAGATTTCATTGAGCACGAATAAAAATTAAGTCACTGAACCAGGCCCATAAAATAACACAGATCCCCACAGATCACCACAAGGACTAACATTGTGGGGGGTTATGCAATAATAGCCACGCTTGGCAGGCGGTTTCGCGATCGAAGTATGGCTGTTCAAAAAATTTCTAAGAAGGATACTGCTGCCCTATCAGACAAAACCTTCGTCGCCTTCTACGACAAGCGGGAAGAGAAGGGTAGGTGAAAATCTATGTCGCCACCACACGGCCCACGGCAAAATGTATTCCTTACCCTTAAAAACCAGGAAGAAAGGTGTCTCCGGTATCATATAAGTTAGGGGTATGGTAAAAAGAGAGAGCACGCCTCCCGTCGCAGTCAGGCCCCAGTAGTCGGTGACAGGACCGATGGCGTAAGCCAAGAGGAACCCGATGTTCAGGAAAACTAGGAAGAGAGCCGATAGCGCGCCACGAATCTTGTCCTGTAGAATAAGAATATTTTTTTTAGTTTGGTTGTTCTCTTACTTGATAGGTTGTTAATTTTCTAAAGGTCATTAATGGTGCAAGTAAATTTAGTTAATATTTTAAAGTAAGTAATTTCTACTAGGTATTACTATTATAAGTCAGAGGTAGGTACTAATATTTTCAAGTAAGTAATTAAATTAAATTTCTACTAGTAGAATTTCCAAGGGTAACCAGTTGTGATGAAAATCTTTGTACAAGTTTATTGGTTGAAATTTCGGCCATATTAAAGGCAATTTCACTGTTTGCTTACTAAGAATAGTATATGTAGAGCGACATGCTGATATATATTTAATCCAAGTTTTAGGTAAGATACTACTCCATTTAGAAAAAGATAAAAAGACTAGGCGTCCGTTTCCACTACAGATATTAGCGATCGAACATCACAGACCAAGTCACAAACATTATATATTTATAATCTTACGCCTTTTATTCCCCGAAGGGTTAGGCAGAGGTACTGGCTCAAGAGCCAGACCCACGTTTAGCCAAGTTTATGCTTTTATTACCAACGTGACAAGGGGCCAGCTTGTCGCCGCGGCTACAGCGACCACTACTACGGCCGGGACCAACGGCTTAACGTGCCTTCCGAAGCACGGAATCATCTTACTTTTCGGACAATCAGGTGATTCAAGCCTGCAATGTCCTATCCAACCGAAAACAACCACAACGTGATTTTTGTGAGAAATCAATATGTGGTGTTTTCTGCGGGGATCGAACCCACAACCTTCCGTGCCCTAATCAAAGGCGCGACGCGCTACGCCACTGAGCTACGGAGGCGGCTAACATTATATAAAAGCAACATTATACCTCACCTCAGCAATTTCACCAATATAAAGCGGTACCATAGCAAACTGCATGCCAGTAGCGCAGCCCCACATGACCCTTGCAGCGTACATTGCAGGCAGGCCAGTGGCCAGGCCAGCCAGTAGCCATCCGAGTAGAAGTGGTAAGTTGGAGCCCATGATAATGTGGCGACGACCGATGTACGAGGACAGTGGGACTGTTATAAGCGGTCCTGGAAAAAAATTATAGAATAGAATAGAAAAACACTTTTTTGCATACAAAGTAATATACAAAAGTACATAATTAAATGTAGGGTGCAGACAAATTGTATTTGCATGCAATGGGCGGGGCGGCCTTATCGCTCAAAGCGATTTCTTCCAGATGAATGATTTGAAGGATGAAATTTAATATTAAAACAACTATAAATGGAAAGGATAGTTGGATATATTTATAATATCAGCCGAGAGAAGTCTACTGTTAATATCGCGAGAAGGAAAATAAAAATGGCAAAGTGTTGCCACAACCGCCACGCTTGGCAGGCAAGGTAGTACATCCGCTGCTGTCCGTCCTTCGTGTTTTCCCTTAGTCACCTTTTATGAAGCCTACGGGAGGACATTTTAGGCCCAAGACAATCAGGAACTCTGAGCTATGGAGAATGGAGAATCACGCATCAGAAACCTGTTGACTTGGAGATCAAGATAAGGAAATGGCGTTGGATAGGCCACACACTGAGGAGGCCAGACGACCATCCGTCGAAGATAGCCCTTAATTGGTGCCCACAAGGACGTCGCAGAGTCGGCCGCCCTAAGCAGACCTGGCGCCGCACGGTGGAACAAGAGGCTCCCACACTCGGAGCACCGTGGGGCGAGATGGAGGAGGTTGCCCAAGACAGGAGCAAGTGGCGAGCTTTACTGAGAGCCCTATGTCCTTGATGAGGGATAAAAGGACATCACCATCATCATCACAGGAGGACATGGGGTGGTAGTATCTATTCTATGCCACCACCCACCAAAGCATATATTGGCGATAGGAATATTAGCGAACAGAAAAGTTAGCTTTTCATTTTCTTATTTGATTCTTTCGTTATTAATTGAGTGACTTCACAGACAAACAGATTCTGGATTTAAATAGGTACTTTGCTTTTGTAAATATCAATCATCAATACATAGTATAAAACAAAATCGCTTCCCGCGTCTGTCCCTATGTATGTATATGTATCTTTAACACTATGCAGCTGATTTTGATGTGGTTTTTTTAAAGATAGAGTGTTTCAAGAGGAAGGTTTATAAGTATAATACACGCACATGCACAAGATAGTAATAGTTAAGGCGGTACGAAGTTTAACGTGTTTAAAAACAACTTAGCATTAGCTGGTTAATTGAATACTTGAATAATCTCAAGATATACAAACAAATAAGTCGTATTCTAATTAACTAACTAGTGAAGGGAGACTAAATAACTTAAATAAATGATTGATTTAAGTATTGCTGCTTCACGGTTCGATGTTTTCATTGATTGCCTTGAGACCAATGTTTTAATGAATTATTTATGTCTATTTATACTTACTAGCTTATCTTATTGGCCTGTCTGTTAGAAGATTTATTTCTGGGATGAACTAAATCTTATCACAACGATGTACTTCCTGAGTTGTTTTGTTTGCAAATTTTATTCATTTTCTACAACCTAGTTATTTATAGTAACCTAGTTAACGTGGGTCCGGCTCTTGAGCTGGTACCTCTGCCTAACCCTTCGGGGAATAAAAGGCGTGAGATTATGTATGTATGTAGTTATTTATGGTAAAATTATTTTTTGTTACTAGTGGGCGCCCCGTGGCTTCGCCAGCGCATTTTTCATTGAAACATCAACATTTCCAAATTTCTTGTGGGAATTTCGGGATAAAATAATAGCCTATGTCCTTTCTCAGGCTCTAGACTATCCATATAACAAAATTTCATTCAAATCGGTTCAGTAGTTTTATCAGGAAAGCAAGACAGACAGACAGATTTACTTTCGCATTTATAATATTAAAAATATGGATTTAATATTCCGTAAAATGGACACCATTGCCAGTGACAAGTCTTCTTGATTATGACACTGTACTTATATTGGTTTAATATAAATAACTTTAACATAAGTCAAAGAACGCAGACCCAAATACATAGTTTAATTTTACTTATTGCAATTCATATGCAGCATATAAACAGCATCATTTATTCAACAGCTTTGAATTTTTAATAGCATCGACGTGTGCTTCTTTAGGCACAGCGCACATTTGGAGAGGCGCGTAGAAGATATCGAGAGGATACAATTTAAACTGATCTCTAAATTCTATGAAACAGGGTTCAAAACAGGGTTTCGAATGAAAATTTTTCTAAGCAACTATAAGAAACGAACGCTAGTGCTCCTCAACCCCGGTGCCATAGGACCTAATCCGGTTAATTGTTATGCTCGGTATAATCGCTGCACCTCGCTTAAGGTGCGCTAAATCTTTGCTATTAGACTATTTGTTTCTATGGTCTTAGTATAAATATTGATAAGTATAGATTGAAATCTGTACCAAGATTATAAATATTGTAATACAATTAAAGTCACGAAACGATTGAGAATAAAATTTGTATTTGAATATCATTAATAATTGTTACTTCCTCATTGTTAAGTGCGTACACCATAGCCTCAGAACCAGTTTATGCATCGTACTCGCACTTGTTATAACGAATAGTGACGGACGCGGTCTTATTAACAGCTATAAACGTTAACTCCTTGCTAACTACTATTAACATTTTAATATAATATAAATAACCAAGTCGACCCGGCGAACTTCGTACCGCCTTACCTATTACCTTATTGTGCATGAATTATACTTATAAACCTTCCTCTTGAATCACTCTATCCTTTAAAAAACACCGCATTAAAATCCATTGCATAGTTTTAAAGATATAAGCATACATAGGGACAGACGCGGGAAGCGACGTTTTATAGTATGGATATACTATGGATTGATTGATTAATATAAGTAGGTTCGCATCTTAATCAGATCCACATTTGAGATAAACAGAAACTTAAGCAACTGAATTTATATCATCATCATCTCAGCGTAGTAGACGTACTGCTGGACATAGGCGTACTGCACAGATCGCCACACCGGTCTTGCCAACTCTAACAAAAATAACTAGGTTGTCTGACCAGAATGTGGGGTATCTGCCTACTCCGCACTGCATCTGCTACTCGATGAATTGGTGGTTATGGGCGAGGCACATAGGTTAAAGAAAAGATGGTCCGTGAGGCCGGAAAGTTTTCGAAGTTTATGTGATTAGTAAGTGATAAGCAATGCAAGTTTGTTTTCGTTTCGATATATCGAGAGACTAACTAGATAGAACCTGTATCTAGAAATATGGTGCCCGAAATACATACAAAGACAAGCAATTACACCCAGACATCGATAATTATCATAACAACGTTCCACACCACCAGGACTTAAACCCTGTAGTCACGCGTCACAGTCAACGGATTTACTTACCCAGAAGTCCACCAAGAACCAGTAGCGAGCCTACCCAGGACTCTTGCTGTAAAGTAGGAACCTCTAGCAAGGGTGAGTTGGGTCCTCTCAGCTGCGGCAAGACGGGGGAGGTCCAGCCCATCGACATCCCTGTACAGGCACCGCCATAGCTTGCTGTTGGACATAGTAGAAACGGTTAATAGAGTTGCTGTCACATTCTGGTTTACATTTAAAGAATATCTTAAACTTTAGTTCTGTCTCATAGTGCCAGTATAAATTAAAGTTAGAGGAATAAATTGTATAATCTGCCCTTAAAGTTTCAAGTTTGTATGTATGGATATATGGTAAACGAGAGAGTTTGTATGTATGGATGTTTGTAACGCTTCCACGCTTAAATTACTGATTAGATGTTTACGAAACTTACACTATATAAGTACTTACCTATTATTTGATTATACATCAGCAGAATAGCAAATAAGCTGTAATTTATGATACTAACTATGTTAGTAAAAGTTTATTTTGCAAAGCCTACGAAGTTCACCGGGTATTTTATATTTTTAAATGCGGATAGTAAAAAAAAATTACCGTAAGCGACTACGGCGGAACTTACCAAAAGATGCAGCCAAAAATTGCCGCCAACTCAATTTAAATTGATCAATAAAATTTTCAAACATTTTTCACCGTTAATTTAAAAAAAAATATCCTAGACGTGCGCACTGGCAGGCATAGTGAGTAATTCTGTAGATAAACCTCTTTGTTTGAACTCGTTTCCCTTCACATTTGTTTTTTTTTCAATATTTTTTATATGCCTGTACTTGGTGTGACTGCTAGTTCTCGTTGTAGATCTTTAACAATTGTTTTAAGAAGTTACGTATAAAGGTCGGTAAAAGTTAATTGATTGCGTGAAATTATCTTTAAATAACCTTGAAGTTGAAGTTTAATTCTTAATTCTACTTACACCATGTTTAATGATTTGTTTTTTTTTAAGTACTTAACTAGTTTGCCTTGATCTTGACTGACAATGACCGCTTACTTTGATATTTTATATACCTACAATCTTTGTTTTTTTATGACGTTAACTAATAAATGTATAACTAAACTTTATAAGTCAATTTCACATCTACATTATTTAAGTAAAACAAGAATTAATGTCTCATCAGACTACTTAAGTGATTAATTATATAAGGACTCACGTTCAATAAAAATTTAAGTTCTCTATTATGTATAATATTTTGGATACTGCTGAAAAGGGCTGCCATATAGTAAGCACAGTGTATTCAAAGGAGTAAGTACTCTTATGAAACTTTAATTTATTTTGTTTTTACAATAAATCCACAAACGAAAATCTTTTAGTCTAGTCACACACCCACAACTTTATACTGGTCCTTCCTTTAATAGCTCGGTAGAGCCACAAAATAGTAGAGCTGAAGAATCTAACTATCAATGCTTTATAAGAGATGGCGCTGCATAGACCAAAACGCCTGGCAAATTGAAGCCTATTTATCCATTTGTGAAGGAAGAACAAATCTTTGACAACAACTTAATTCTACTAACGAAAATTACAATTATTTATTTAATACATACATGTTTTATTATTAACACATAGATAACGTCACGCCTGTATCCAATCGGGGTAGGCAGAGACAATTGATTTCCACTTGCTACGATCCTGACTTACTTCTTTCGCTTCTTCTACAGTCATAAGCCTTTTCATACACGCACGTCGGTTTCGTGAACTCTTCACGCGGCCTTTCCAAAGAACGTCGCCAATTTATATTTCGCCTATATATTTCTTTTGTCAATCAATATTTATTATATGAAAATTAAAATAGGTACATTATTTATACTTATGTAGCAATTGGTCGGGGATCAGATTAAGGAATCGGTCCGGAATAACTCGTCACTCTCATGGTCTAAATAAATAAGAGTTTTAAGTTTATTAATTAAAAAGTTTAAACAAAGAGGAGAGGTGGCCAATTAACGTTTTGTCTCCCTCGTTTAAAACAAGCCATTTATTTTTTAAGCTCGTTAGGGCTGGCTGAAAGCGTGCCGTGATTAATTTGGATATTTTTCAACGCCATAAAAATAGATTAGATTAGATTAGATTCATTTATTTCACACTATCATATTCATATTACATACAAAGTTGTATAATAAAATGTCAAAGTATAATGTGATCGTCAAAATATTGTACAAAAATTATATAAAAAATAATAAGTAGTTACTTAATTATTTAAGTACTATGTAAACAATGTCAAATTTTCAAATGTATAATTGTATATAAAATGTCAAATACTAAATAATAATTTCAATTTACTTGAATTACATATTGAACTGTCGAATACTCAAATTACACAAATAATATCCAATGTCAAACAAATTTATAGTTTAAAAAGTCATCTATACAATAATATTCATGTTCCAACAAAAGTTTTTTCAGTCGGCGACAAAACGCTTCGTCATTGATTTCCTCCTTCAGCTCAGTAGGCAGATGCTCATAATAGTGTGGCCCGATGACGCGCGGGTTGTGCGTAGCAAACACCGTGCGACGAGGCACTGCAGCCAGGCTCCCCGCTCCCCGCAGCGCCCGCCCGCCGCACTCACGTCGTCGGAATGTACCTATATTTTTTCTGACATAAGTAATGATCTCGTAAAGATATACTGAGTAAAGGGTCATTACTCGATACTTTTTAAAAAGCGATCTACATGATTCGCGACTAGGTATACCCTCTAAAGTTCTAATGGCGCGTTTTTGCATTATAAATGCACGATTTGAGTCCGTCGAATTACCCCATAATATGACACCGTAAGACAATATGGAATGAAAGTGCGCAAAGTAAGCTTGCCTAAGCACTGAACTGGAAACGTATAAGTTATGTTTAAACTTTTAAGTACTTATTTGGTTTAATCACCAATTTGCAGATTCTTTTTTTTACAGAAAACAAAAACATTTTTTATACTTCACATTTGACTGCATCTATTTATTTATTCGTATGGCTGCATAGATTACGCTAGTACTATGCTAGTACTAGCATGTCAAAGGCAAAGAAATTCAGGAGAAGAATATTCAGGTTTCTTAGCCAGTTGGCATCTATGACGCTGGCAGCTGGCTGTGAGGTCTGGATTCGATTCACAGCTAGGGCGGACATTGTTAGTACACGTTGCTACCCAGGGGTCTTAGTCTCTTAAACTTCTACGACGATGATAATACTTCTATTACGATTAGGTCAAGAATAATTGCGATTCTCGAAACTTTGATAGTATCTTCATTCTACTAGTCTTACATGATCAAAGTAACGAGACTCGCAATTTTTGACCCAATCGTAATAGAGTAATAGTAGAATAGTAATAGAATAGAAGTTTAAGAGACTAAGGCCCCTGGTTTCCGGGTGTAAGTGTTCTTGAGCATGATTGTGTTCGAGTCTTTGGATAAGTTTCGGGCCCTCTATACAACGGAGTTTGCCTCTGACTTTATGAAAGGAATTCCTATTATATACACAGAAACTTGAAAGGCGTTAGTAAACATACGTTTAAAACATTTAAAAATACAATAAACTAATCTGTAAGTATTTATAACTTCTCCTTAATAATATCGTCTTAAATTGCAATTTAGGAGTTCTTGACAAAAACATTACAGTGTTGGTGCCAGATTCTGATTTTATTCAAACAAACGTTAATATACCCATTTAATACCCTGAAAATAAAATTCCCTAAATATATTTTATAGCGCGATCAAATACGTAGTCTTAAGAAAGTCACAGTCCATTTGAAATATATGAATCGGATACATCCGTCCAATTATCCTGAAGTTCAGACAGGAGACCGCATTCCCGCACTGTTTACAGGAATAAAACACCCACTTAGATCAGCGCGCTAGTGATGTCAAAAGGTTTATTTTATATAAGCCGCGCAGATAAAGAAACGATTTGAAAATGGCGGCCGAACGCATGCAAGCTCGCGTATAATAGTACTAGGGAAGAGTTAAGAAGAGAGAGAGACCAGCCAAACCATACAACGGATGCCATTTTGAGATCGTTTCTTTAAGTGCGCAGGTTATAACAAACTAGTGCTTTGCTGGCAGTTACACCCGCGTTGAGATGAGTTTCCATTACCATCCCGTTCTTCACGTCCGATAAGAACTTTAATATATTTGTCTAAGCTATTCCCAACTTAATAGGCTTAATAGACACCTTTCTTAATACACTTCAAAATGGTTTTCTTAAAATTTCTTAAAACACCATTTTTTTTTTATTAATATTTAATTTTAATTTAAGAGAAAAAGGACTCATGCGTGTTTGTATGATTATTATTGTTATTTTGCTATGATTGTAATGTTTGTTCTAGTAAACATGCAAAAACAAATTAAACTAATCTTGAAAATTTTCCCAAATCCCAACATCTGGCGACGTCAACAAGACAACACTATGGAAGCCTCATCAAAAAGAGTGCGCAGTCGCCGACACATGACGGGAATTTTAATAACCAATTTGTATTTAACAAATTTCATTCTCAAAAGATCGACCGCGTAGCTTTTTTTGTCGCCAGAGACGCGACAAAATTATTAATGGCGAACGTCTTCTTACGTTAATTGAACGCTACTTGCGTGCGATGTTGAGTTCCGAGATTAGAAGTCAGAGAGTTCATCATCATTTCAAGCGAGGTGTCCACTGCTGGATATAGGCATCTGTCTCAGATCTCCATATTGTCCGTGCGTCTTGTACAGTGGCGGACACGATCGGCGTAACAATTTCGGTTTTTTTGTATTGTAAAATAGCTCTTGTACTTTGGTAATACAGTCTAGGGCTGACGAAACCATAGACAAATCTGTTACGGCCTCCTAGTCCGTGACTGTACGACTCTCATCCAGTGTTTTCACCAGTATATCTGACCACCTTGTGGGTAGTCTTGTCTATACCAGTATAATAAAGAGAAAATATTTTATTGTTTGTTTGTTTGCACTGGATAGACTCCGAAAGTAGTGAACCGATTTGAAAAATTATTTTACTGTTGGGAAGATCCACTATCCCCGGGTAGAACGCAAGGCGGGACGAAGTTCGCCGAGTCAGCTAGTTAGCATAGGCTGAGTGTAATTGGTTTTTTAATGCTGAAGTAATTTACTTTATTAACTAGCATTTGATCGCGGCTCCTGGGTGCGGAACTTCAAAACAACTGAACTGATTTTGGTGAAAATAAATATTTTGTTTATGTTACTCTCGAAATCTCACAACACATTTCATATAGGTTCAGTGGTATTTCTGTTTATAGTGCTATAGAACAAACAGAAATCATGTTTAAAACCCCTAAACCTATTCACAGGATATTCTGTGACAGCTATATTGAAGAACTAGAGGCTGCCCCGCGGTTTCACTCGCGTAGATTTCACATTAACACAAATATCCATTTTATTCCCGTGCCCATGAGAATTTCGGGAAATCCTTTCTTAGTGCTCACCTACATTCCCTAAGGAACCTACATGCTAATTTTCAGCTCGCTACGCCCAGTAGTTTCGGCTCTGCGTTGTCTGTCAGTCAGTCAGTCAGTTAGTCAGTCAGTCAGTCAGTCAGTCAGTCAGTTAGTCAGTCAGTCAGTCAGTCAGTCAGTAACGGAAGAGTTTTATATATATAGATAAATATTTGTTAATTTTAATAAGACGTCACCGAAATCGAACCCTCAGACAAATTGAGTTAATTTACCGACTTAGAATTAGAATATTAGTCTAGATTGGGATTATTACGGGACCAGCCAGCCACTTTGAAGAAGTCTCGTGGCAAGACATATTCATCTTCAAAGTGGTGGTTGATTTTTGTCGAGTCGAAATTCGCATTGGAACGTTTTCGTACGTTTCGTATGATAGAGAAAATGTACTAACTTCCGTATGTGACAGTTAGTAGTGTCATGACGTTGACCTATTAGGTATTTTGTCGAGGGACATTATTGTAATGGCTTATATCGGTATGTCTGGGTATTGCTTCGGCCCTGTAGTTACGGGCATAAGCATAGTAGGTACTACCGTATCTCCTGACGTCGTAGGAGGCGACTAAAAGGGGTCATCGGTGTCGTGGGTATGTAGAGCGGGGGCTCTACATATCTATGAAAACAACCCCAAGATGGGTGGCGGCACAGCTTGTGGCACTGTGCCGCTGCAGCACCAGTGGAGGTGCAGGGGAGGGAAAACATACTCTCCCCAAAGCAGAAGCTGGAACGCAGCTATGCGTAGAAAGGATCCCAGGTTTTAAGGCGAATCCCGGGGTCATTTCCAAATCGCTGAGGCGGCCACGGGGAGTTTTAGTGGCTGCCAGACCCACACACCCCCGAGCGACGGAAAGTGCGAAAGGCGTTTCTCCTCATCACAAAAAAGGTCTCTGAATATGACTTTGTAAATTTGCGGGGCAAAGTTTCTACCTAGTTACCTCTGAGTGTGATTCGTTTTAATTATACATATAAGTTATTTATTACAATTACCATTTTCGGTGCTTACGGCAAAACCCCTTCAAAATGTTGTCCTTGTGTCTGTGGGTGAGATGAGACCAACGGTTGCTCACAGAAACCAAACAACTAAATGCTCTTTTAATTAATTAAAATGCAGTTAATTTAGAGTGTACGAGATGAGTCATAAGACCGCTACCTAATTTAATTATGGCTCTTTGGGGAAGGCCTATTTTCAGCAGTGGAAATCTTTCGGACGCTACTGTAGCATTTCCGGACTTTTTATTTTTCCTATTCCTTTATATCTGGTTCGGGCAACCTAGCTTCTACAGGTTCTACTTTATCTAGTCCGAGAGTGTGAGTGTAATGCGTTATCATTATTATCTCCGAATTTAAATGACCTATTCCAACTATTTTATTAATCCGACAAATACAAAGCGCTCTCGGGAAGCCATCACGTTTTTTTCGGCTCCGAACAGGAAGAGTCCTCTTTTTTCGTCCTCTCGTTTTCAAAGCCGTGTGTTTTCGAAAAAGGAACGCAGTGTTGTGGGAGCATTCACTAATTGATGGTTCGTCGCCCTAATTCGATTCGGCATGTTCGTGTAAGAGATCGATTCCTAAAAAAAGTACTCGATGTATCGAATCGATTCTCCCGGTTGTCGTCAGTCGATCTGTCTGGGTCTGGCCAGATGGCACTGGGAAGCAAGATATTTGGGCTTACAAATAAGTTTGTTGTAAGCATGTGGCCGCATAATGGTACCAATTAAAATCAAATATTGTCTCTTAATTAGATTTTATGGTTTTGGTTAGTTTTTTTTATGTATGGAACGTTTTTTAATAGTTCAATTATTCACTAACATTTGTTTATTCGATTTATTTATAAGATCTTGTAAATTTTAATCTGTTGTTTGCTGTTTGCCTGTGTTAAATACTGAAAAAAAAAGTATGTTATAATACTAAAGTACCTAATAAGTACCAAATAGAATAGGACATGCCTCCAAAATCCTGAAAACTGTATTGTACGTGTTTGAAGCTGGAATTCTTTCTTTCCTGATATCAATCGCGTACGTGCACGCCGCGTAATTGCAATTTACAGTTTCAAGAATAGTTACAATTGGAATAGAACGTTCTATGAAGCAGAGAATTGAAATCCTGAGGTCAGCAAGTAAACTTTGATTTTATGGGTTACTACAATACAGTGCAGCACAGCTCAGTACCACCTATATTTCAATTCCATCATGACCAACATCAGCGTAGGAAGAATTCTAGTGTAACCATTTAAAATTTTAATAAATCTATCTTGTACATAATAATTAATAACTCAGTATAATCTTCGTTCAATCAACTGTCGCGTATCCAAAAATAGATTATACGCGCCCGTCATCACTAAAATATGACTATTTGATGGGCAGAAAACGAACTTGTCGACGCGTTGTCGCGATATTTTATATATTTTTCAAAGGGCCCCTTGCTTCAGCCAGACAAGTGAGTCGATTAGTTAGGGCTGACATCTAATTTGTGTTCAATTTGAAATCCTAATAAGCCGTCAAAGCGTTCCTGAAATAGTTCCGCAACTAATTAGGTAGTACCAAACCGTAGGACGGGGTAAATCAGCCACTAGATAAAATCCTTATTAAATATTATTTTCGACTGAATTAATTAAAAAAATATTTGGTTTTATGATTTGTTATATATAACTGTGATTTCGATGAAAGCGTATTTTATTTTATTATTTGAGTCAAATTTATTTTAAATTCACTTTGTAATCCTAAGGCTAGATTTAGCTTAACAAAATCCAAATAAAATATCAGTTTGCTCAATCACTCGGACGTAAAATTTGACAGGTTCTATAAATGTCAAGTATCAAATGAAACATTGGTGATCTGTAGATCTAGAATAATTTTTTTATTGAAAACGACTGTAAAAACAACAGTGTTTTTTACGCATTTAAAAATATAGATACATAACATAACATAATCTCACGCCTTTTATTCCCCGAAGGATTAGGCAGAGGCACTAGCTCAAGAGCCGGACGCAAGTTTAGCCGAGTTTATGCTTTATTACCAACGTGACAAGGAGCCAGCTTGTCACCGCGGTTATAACGACCATTACTGCGACCGGGACCAACGGCTTAACGTGCCTATAGGTATATAGGTACAGTAGCCCGCATCAGTTCTCTCATGCTGCCTGCAGTAAAACGTACTCATAACATTATTTAACAACGAAATTTGCTGGGATACCTAAATTCACACTAACGTATACTCTAAAGTTAGTTTGTCTACCAAATCTATCAACAGTAAAAGTTTAAAATTATCTCTCAAATTCACCCCAGCTTACGGCAGTTCAGCATAGCGGCAGTCAGTGACAATTGATAAATGTATTCTTCGCGACGCGATACATGCAATTAGTCGAGGAATGCCTCTCACTCAGAGTTCCCCAAGTGGTGGGTGATCGATATTATCATTAGCTCTCGTGGAAGTGACAAAAATAACCGGAACCGGGGTAATTGCGGTCACAGACTAAATAAGTTGGTAGGTAATAAATAACCATAATAATAACAAAGAACTTAGTCATCACAGAATTCATAGGCTTCTCGTAATTATCTATTTATACAAATATGCTTTTTTTTTGGCTTAATGTATGTATAGGTTAACAAATTTAAATAACAAATCATACCTACCGTCCGTTCTGAGATGATAAATTCTAAACTATTAGAAATATCATTAATTTAATCTACAAATCACTATAAGACTATCTTAATCCTAAAACGATCATTATCTTTAGGAAAAAATAAGTAACAGCTTTTGGTCTCTGACTGAAAATCATATTTTTACAGGGCACGTTATTTTTCGTGCTATCTGTTACAAAAACCATACCTTGATTGACCAGAACAAACTACAATAAAGTATTATTTAAGTACTAACCTATTTATTTAAGGAGTATAAGTATTAAATCACGAATAAAATCACAGCATGAACCAATTATGTAACAGCGGGTGATTGCTCCGCCGAATTATGCCGCTGTAAAGTAAACACTCACGCCTTTACACAATGTGACAAGCGGAGTCGTCCGGCACTCAATGGAATTAAACTGTAACAAATAGGAAAAAATGTAACAAAGTGGAAAAAGAGTTAATTTTTTGAGGAACTATCCATTAATTGTATCGGGCAGATAGTTACGCGTAGGAATGTTGGATTTTTGTAAAGGATTTCTTGTTATATGGGATGTTCGAAATACTTATATAAGTACATGCAATATTTTCAAAATAAACGGCAGTTTATAATTAGAAAAAGAAGGAGTTGCAGTTATATAAAACTCAAGTTTCAATAGGTCATGACACAAAGATAAAATAAAAATAACAAGGGAAAAAATGTATACTTTGTATCTGCAAGTATAAGTGTGGCGACATTATCTATGTAGATTTTCATATTTGCCTTAGTTTAGAAGATATTAATATTTCGCGGATGGTGCTAGTTTCGATGTTCAATGCCTAAGGTTTAATTAAACCTTAAGTTAAGTTTAAGACTTTTTATTTTAACACTACAAAGCAAAAATCTTTAAAACATTACTCAAACCTCTACCTTTACGGACGCTATCTCTTCTGGGCATTTCTACAGACGGGCAAAATTCAGTGGCAATTTGAAAATAAAATATACCCCAGTGAAGTAGGCTGCTCAAATTATTTCAGCCACAACTATGTGTGGGTACGCAGTTGGAGAGCATAGAAACGTTTTTGAAAATATAATATAAATACCTGAAAAAAAATCCGAAAGTCATAAATCCTGACATCGGTGGGGTGTCCTGTTGCCAAAATTCATGAAAGAGTCACTTGTTACAAAGTAATGAAGTAATATTTGATTAATTTATATATATTCACGCCTTAGTGATGAGTATATTAAGGCTGTAGTTATCATGAAAAACCAAAAACTTCTATATTTTTTATAATACACCACTCTGAATGAGCGTCCTGAAATTCTCCCTGATTTCGATGGTGTTTACAAATCATCACCCACAACCATAGTGATTAACTTTGCGCATTACCTAAAGTACTTTGCAGCTTGATATAGTCATGGCCTACACGCCGCGAACCAGAAACCTGTGCCCAGCCGACATTCCAGTATTTTTTTTCAGGATAATTGTGACACTCGGTGGTTTTGGGTACCCCTCAGTCCTGAATTCGGTGGAGCTAAAATGTTTCTAACCGTAAAAAATATTTAACTTTCAACTAGTGCCATGCACTCGTCATCGGGTTGGTATTATTTGATGTACAGACGATTGTTGTGCTGTTTTTGAATTTCGAGTTAAATTTTGAGTTGTACTCTTTTGTGATTTCGCTGCTTCTGATATCGGTGGTTTTCGGTGGTTTTTTATACACCGAAGTCAAAAAAACATCCACCAAAATCAGATTTTTACTTCGAACGAGTGCTAAAATAGCCCATATTTCACATTTTTGTGATACTATTTACTTTTTTGTGGTATATAATCAGTGGTGGTAAACAATATGCATTTAAATTCGTACCATTTTTGTTCTCTGACTCAACTTTTTCGGAGGGTAGTATGAAAACTAATATTGAACACCGGTACAGCGCTGTGCCGAGTTGAGTAAGGTGGGTTTTAATACTAGTTTTCCCGGCGAACTTTGTACCGCCTAATATAATACTATTTTGTGCATGTACCTTCCATAAACCTTCCTCTTAAATCACTTTATCTATAAAAAAACCGCATCAAAGCATACATACATAGAAGCTTCTCGCTGAAGCGACTTTGTGTTATAAATGTACTGATATTATGTACAACCAAACATTTGCATTTGAATCAAAAAAAATAAGTTAATTATCGTTATTGTTATTATACTTATAAAAATGTTTATAATGCTTAAACGTTATCCTTATTATTTTGACTATTAAAATTAATTGAACATTAATTTTATACGAGAGTGTCCTTATTTATTATTGAATATTTAATTACAGTAAAGTAATTCAAAATTGACGTAAATATTATCAGATATACTTTAAATTATTATTAAATATTTTTAATTTTTAAAGCTCTTCTTGAAAAGATACAGAGTTCAAAGAAAATATATACGCCGAAAAAACTGTTACCAAATCACACAAAAATAACTTTAACAAAAATTTTTAACTTTTTAACTTTAACAAAAATATAAACCACGCAAATGTTTTTCAATGAGCTCTGCTTACTACTACAACTATTTATACTGTGTAAATAAAAAATTATTCAAAATTTTAATGATAAATTGTATGGGATTGTGCATTCGGTGGATAGATTTCTGATTTCAGTGGTAAAATTGTGATTCGGTGGGTAATTTTTCTGATTTCGATGGAGACAAAATATTTGAGGTCAGTTTTTTCTGAAACTGTTATCTTTTGAAGTGGACCAAAACAATATTTGAATACAGAATTAGCTCTTCTGTATGGTTTTTAATTATGAAGTCTCTAGGTCAAAATAAAAAAAATGGCACCGAAGTCAGAAAAATCTGTTCACTTTGTAGAAATGCTCTTCTATCAACATGGATCATCCTTTACATCATGAGTCTATCAAATAAAAACCGTGTCCAAAGTTTAAAATTGTGCTCGTCAGCGCCGTTCATCGATCTTTACCGATTACTCGCGCCCGTGACATGAGAATACGATCAGAATTTAATGACAGATCTAATTACGTTATTGAATTGACCCGGCAAACATCGCACTGCCTTCATGTATAAAACAAAGTCGCTTCCGGCGTCTGTCCCTATGTATGCTTTAATCTTTTTAAGAAAACAACGGATTTTGATGCGGTTTTTTTAATAGATAGAGTTTAGTTAGTTTTAGCGTAAAAGTGAATCAAACATCCCATTAATCAAAATTCGAAGGATAATTACAGTAATCTCTTGGGCCCGCTTTTATCAATACATATAAAACTCTTCCGTTACTGACTGACTGACTGACTGACTGACTGACAGACAACGCAGAGCCGAAACTACGGGGCGCAGCGAGCTGAAATTTTGCATGTAGGTTCCTTAGGGAGTGTAGGTGAGCATCAAGAAAGGATTTTCCGAAATTCCCATGGGAACGGGAAAAAACTGGATTTTTGTGTTTATGAGAAATCTGCGCGAGTGAAACCGCGGGGCAGCCTCTAGTTAGTTTTAATTATTTTATTAGTTGTGAAGTGACCCGTTCCGCCCTACGAATTTCCCTACCTAACTGATTTCTGTGTTTGTTAAAGGTTTTGCTAACCAAACAGCCTTTTTTTGTGTAAAGCCATTGGTCGTGATTTTTGTTGTGGTGCCAAAGAATAAAAACTGCAGAGCTTATACTTATTTAAGTAAAGTGTACTGGGTTTTTTTTTTTAACCAAATCAACTTAATGTGTACCTACCTACTGAACATTTTTTTTTTAGTTATGCTTCAGAATTTGGGACTTAGAGGTAAGTATGTAGGGTATGTACCATAATCAATTAAATGTGCTCATTTGTGTTTTGGCCCGTAATTACAAGTCAGTAGGTAGGTATCATATCATTATCATATACATTAAAAAAAATATTAAACTGACAAGTTTGACGTCTATTCACAATAATTGCAGATTGAAGAGAGTGGATTATTCTAATAGAACATGAATGGAACGTATGAAACTGGATAACGCGATACTAGCGACTTTCAATTTAAAAATCTAATAAATATACCTACTGTTTGTTGACTAAAGTGGCCACTTTTATCATTAAAAAGTATATTTCTTACATATTTAACCTGATAGCTAAAAAAAGTGCTTCGAAAAATTCTAAGAAAGATTATCCAGTGCATTATTTAACGCATATTTTTTATTTTAGCCATTGATTAGAGAAGATCTTTTTTTTTCGAGATTGGCGCAAATATCGCGGTTGGCACACTCTTAACGGGTAGGGAATTTGTGAGGTATTCGTAAAAAGTTCATAGGTACTTTCAATGAAACGAAATCACAAAGTAAAAGCAAAACGTTAACCGACCGAAGTTAACCTTAAGAAAATATAGCGGTTCATAGTTATTTTTTGCCGCCGACCCTTTTTAGATCATTTCACAAATTAGTTAAGTATTTTCCGCTGACTAGAAAAAGTTGTAAACGCTACTAAGGTAAAGTATAACTCGCGACAATAGAATTAGTGCTAAATGAAAATAAGAATAAGTATTTTTTTACCAAAAGATCCCCATACTGTAAATAAAAAAATATATAAATAAATAAAAAAATATATAAAATTAAAAAAATATATAAGTAAATAAATACTTTATAATTATGAGTTTAAGATTAAGTAATTTCTGACATTAAGTAATAAAATAAATAACTATACTATATATATAAAAAATATAAAGAAAAAACTTAACCTACTTTTTATTTGTTACAAACTTAAACTCATATTAAGTATTATATACTCTGTGCTCATATTAAGACAATGAGTTTGACGTTTGGTATGATGAGCTATCACTTCTGTAATTTGTATACCTTTGCCAGACTACCTGTAGTCGTATTAAAGCCCAATAAAATAATAATATTATTTAAAAAAAACTTAAACTAAAAGGAAATAGTAAATGAAATTGACTACAATGTAAAAAATTACAGATCTTCGAAATCCATTTACTATTTATTTCTGTATAAATACCGTACATACCGTTAAAACGAACTTAATAAAATGGTAGCGTTTTGAATTGTGGAAATGATTAGAAAGGGCCCAATAATGTCAATGAATGATTTCATTTAGACCAGTCCGATTAGAATGAGATTGCAATGGAAATTAAATTGGAATGAAAGTAATGCAGAAATAAAATATAATTTTTAAAGTATTTCTAATTATATATTTTGTTTATAAAAGTAGAATAGAATAGAATAGAAAACACTTAATTGCATAGTATCATGTACATATGAAATATTAAATAAACTTTGCTTTAATGCATACAAAGTAAGATACAAAAGTACAATTATAAATTCAGGGTTTTACAAATTGAATTTGCATGCAATGGGCGGCCTAAAAGTAAAGTAGTGCCTACCTAAAAGATAAAGAGGGTAGGTAGTAGGTACCTACTTATTGCTTTACAAGTTTTAGTGCCCTATGGTTTTTCGTGCAAATAATTTAAAATTAATATTATGTGTTGTATTGGTTGTTACAGAACATATTATTAGAACACAATTTTCTGCTGCACAACGACGTCGATTACGTTAATTTCTGTTCTATGGCTGCGTAACAAAACTCAAAATCTTTAATTTACTCATTTAGAAAAGTGACAATTAAGATAAGCTCAAGACAGCGTAATGCTGTATTTCTCTTATTTGTACGTCTGTTGTAAAAATCTCTACCTACCTACATCGCACTGCCTTGCCTGTAACAATACTTACAATACCAATCATATTTATGAAAATAAATGCACACGAAATGTTAATAAAAAAAAAATCAATCAATAATGGGTAATTATAGCGTATCGAACGACTTTCAGTGACATCGAGCCGGCCGGGCCGACCGCGCGATCAAACAAACACGTTAATCGCGGCGCGGCCGGTCGCCGACGCCCGCGTCCCCCGCGCCTCGACTCCATTACACGCAAACACGATAAACATGATTGTTTCAGCTTTCAGCACCACAAGCCCCGCTTAGCTAGGAAAATAAGCGAAACGCGCCGGGAGGCCGCTTTGGCCCGATCTTCCGGCCAGACCTCTAATATTCATAAGTCAATTTCCTGCCCCATTAATACGTAACGAAGTAGCGCAAATGGCCTTATCGCTTGTGCGCGATTACTCGCTCGCCGCTCTCTTACATAATTCAACGTATTAAACGGAATTGTTTAAACCTTATTGCTCGATTAGGCCAGCCCACCCGCGGCACGCCCCCGCGCGGTCGCCAATCCCGTCTCCCGCTGGCTATAGGGCGCCCCTCTCCCTGCGCTCCCGTAGCGCCGCCCGCTTTGCTCTCCGCTATTCAGTTCAGTTCAATTCCTGTTATGATTTGCGAAAGTTGGGGCGGACGTTACTAGAATACGGATTACAGTGTCCGGCATAGACAGTGCAGTGATATGGGGACAGATGCGTGGTTATAGTGAGAACTAGAGACATTCACCAGCCTTGCTATGACGATGCTCGCGATGGCTCGCGACTCTGAAGACCGCCGGGATGAGGAAGCGGAAGCAGAAGTGGAAACCAATGGGGAGGTGGACGTGGTCGGAGTTGAGGAGATGGCACCGGTTGACCTGACGAGGCGGCTGGGCTTAACGCGTCCTCCCGAAAGGACACCGATAGCGTTCTCTGTGGAGAACATCCTGGATCCTAACAAGTTTACCGGCAGAACGGACGTGCCGCTCAGGTTCGACGAGCAGTACTGGAGGCCGCACTACGATAGGGATGATAGTGATTCTGGTGAGTTAAACATTAAGTTTTAGAAGTTACTAACAGTAGGTAATCAATAAAACAAAATTATAAAATTTTTGAAGCCCCCTTGATCTTAATGTCTCCGCTAGGGATAACAGAATCAGAAGAAGAAGTATCGGCTAATTTTGTCAGATAAAATAAATTATGGTTTTAGTTATAAAGAAGTTCAAGCCGACATAATAAAATTGTCCTGTCAAATTATGATACAGCACTTAGGAACCTCTAAATTAAAATTATATCGATTTAAAATATTATGAGGTCGTCTTGCAATTAAGGGCGTCTTAGCTTATATCAATGTGCAAACTTATATAAATTAAGATTTGATAATAAATACGTTTACACTAATTTACACTAAATTAGCAACATGTTGTAGGTACCTACTCACTCTACTAAGAACTAAAGTAACTCAAAAAAGGCAAAATTCAAAAAATATTTATTCAATATATGATACAAGATATCACTTAATGAAAGTCAATTAGACTTATCTGATTGGTATTGATACCTTATTTGGTAAAGTATCATATACTACGAGAGTAATAAATATAAATAAATAATCAATATATATAAAACTCTTCCGTTACTGACTGACTGACTGACAGACAACGCAGAGCCGAAACTTCTGGGCGTAGCGGGCTGAAATTTTGCATGTAGGTTCCTTAGGGAGTGTAGGTGAGCACTAAGAAAGGATTTCCCGAAATTCCCATGGGAACGGGAAAAAACGGGATTATTGTGTTTACGAGAAATCTGCGCGAGTGAAACCGCGGGGCAGCCTCTAGTACTTAATACTTTGTAAATGATTCTGCATGCTGATACTGCACTGTATAAAATAATAACTTTGCTTAAATTATCGTAAGATATTGCGAAATTAGTTTTACTTTGATGATTCTATTAAAAAAAAATAGTAAGGAGGTATACTTACTATAAATAATAGTTTATTATAAAATCTTACAAGAATCTGGTTGGCATGGCACTAGTTTCGTTTGATAGCGAATAGCATTAATTTAATTTATTTATTTATAATCAAAACGACAAATACACGATATCGATTTATACAATTTTTTTTTTTAGAAATATTCGTTATGAAACTAAAACAATAATATAATAATAATAATTTCAATTTCAATTCTGCCTATGATAAGCTCAAACTAAAATGTTGTTTAATTAAAAACATAACAATTCTCTATAATCTAAAGGTCCCCGGTTCATTCCCGGGTTTCGGCACCAAAATGATCGTGAAATAATACGATCTAAATATTTTAAATGAATTTATTGTTTAAATGTAAACTGATAGGAAAAAGTACAAGAGAGAAGAGAGAGACAGATATTAAACCTCTCATAGAGAATTTTTATGTTTTTAATTAAACAAATGTAACTTAAGGATATAGTCTGAACTGAAATAAATAATTTTTATTTTATTTTATTTTTATTACATAATATTTGTATTGTTATTTTAACAACTTTGTGACCAAATCTCTGTTTGTATCATATCCCTGTGACATAAATACATATTACGGGTGATTCGCAATAAAACTTTTTTTTATATTTAAAAACATACAATTTAAAACATTACAAGTTCAAGATCAAATCGGTGCAATAATAAAAAAAAAACCTAAAAACTACAAAGGCCCGCTAAACACCCATATCAAACCCGTACTCTGTCTAAAAAATAAACTTAACGTTAATAGTCACGTAGTAAATTAACACGTCAAGTCTATAATGAATGATAGATTGTGTCGTTTTATCTTACTAGCCGATGCCCGTAGCTTGGTTTAAGCTTATTACTATTTGTGTAGTTTACGCTTTATATACGAATTAAACTACGGTTTAAATTTTTTATTACTTATTTTATAAGATAGGTTATGAACTCTCCAAATTCGAAAACATATTCTAATTGATTAATTATTTTTCCATTTAGCTATCACAAACTAACAAACGGACCTCCTTTTTTATACCATGCTAATGAATAATTCCTGGGTTCAAACCAAATATTTTAATTACTTTTTGTTTCTATTTTATCTGGTTTCAGCTTTATTTATATGTAGTTTAGACAACAATCATTTGTCATATACGAAATAAATAGAAGAATGAATCTGTTTACTTATTTTTAAGTGGATCTTAATTAATTATTATTAAGATGGTTTACAACTGGCAGCCGGATGTTTTGTTTAATATGGTTTTTTATTTATCTGCGTTATTTAAGTTTTTTTTTTTATTAGGCATTTCTTTGTGGCACTGACTGGAGTGTTGCTTTATAAAAATAACATTTTTGACAATATATGTATGTAGTTAAAACAACTGAGTCACTGGGACTTAAACAACCTCTCACTGGAAGACAGGCAGTAGGCAGAACCCTCACAAGGTGGTCAACGACCTGGAGAAGGTTGTGGCAGTTATTACGCTGGATGAAAATAGAACAAGACCGGATATTTAGTCCACCAAACGAAGCAAAATAAGTGGAAATAATTCGTGTATTTATAGCTATTCCCGCTCAGAAATAGTGTAATAATGAAAAAAAATTAACACCTCTTTCTAATCGCAATGTGTATGTAAGTACGGTTATTGTATTTCGCAATAAAAATAAGACTGAAAAACATTTTTATATGTAATTCGTATACATTGCGGGTTTACAAGTAATTGAATTGACAAATTTATTCACTTTATATACTCTCAATGTATACTTATTATCTGTCAAAATGCTTTTCATTCTTATGTTTTTACGATAGATCCCGTGATTATAAATTAAATTTATTAAATACCCTATCTATATGAGTGGCACTAGTCACTTAGCACTAGTCCTACATAATGTGCTAGCTATGCAGCAGTCAATATTCGGCCAATAGTTCTCTCATCGACTCACACGCTAGGAAAGCGTAGTAAATCCGTCCTCGACTCAGCTGCTCTACATATTAGTTTAAAGATAACATTAGTCTTACTTGCTAGCATGAGCATTGTCATTAAACAAACATTGTTGAGATTTACTATTTCTTTTGAGTAGCTCTATTTATTTCGAAGTAGAGTAGGGATATATCAATATAGACTCGGAATTGACTCTTCATTTTGTAGAGTTCAAAGCAAACCGCCCATATTTCTAGATACTTAGATGCTAAATTTTCAAAATTAAATTTTATCTAAAAGTATAGACTGATTAAATTATAATTAGAATATAACTCTGGCTATTCAACTTTATAATTGACTGGTTTAAAAATAATAGAAACATTCGCAAACATGAAAAAAAAGAAAATAACCCCCAACTCGCCCATTGGTCCCTCTGAGACAGAGACAAAAATATCGCACCCTGACAAGACAGAAAGAGAGAGGGACTGCATCGCCCCTTCAGTCCCTTTGCTCAGCAATCCATGAAATTAGAGTCGCCTAAACGAATCTAACGATTATTTTATTATCCCTTTTACGCTAAGATTTGTTCCTTGCTCACTCAAATAAAAGTAAAAGGTGAATAAAATAGCTGAGGGTCAGAGGAACATAAATTTCGGCTCCGTTAGGGTTAAGGATTGGCTTATTTCTCGGACCTCGGTCGGACGCGCCGGACTCCGAGTCCGCCGGAGCGATTTGTGCAACGCTCGTTGTTTTTAGAGAGGATTTTCTTTTTGAATTGTTCCATGGGGTCCGGAATTGAGATTTTACAGAATATAAATCAAGAATTAAGTAGGAAGGTTCCCTCTCTCTAAGTAAAGTTAGGGTGTCTCGTAATTTTCGAATAGCTCTACATGCATAGATTACTTATTTAAAGAAAAAACATCAACGTTTACATTTATAGGCTGGGCAAAATAAATGCGTATAAACAGGTATGTACTCAAGACAAATCTCTATAGCATAAAATATATATCCTACAAAAGTCTATCAAAAATGTAGTCCCGTAGGAAGCTGATTCCAGAAACCACCCTTTCCCGAAACCGGAAGTGCTCGGTTGTTAACGCGGGCTTACACGCCGACTTTTTAATTACCGTTCCGAAATTACGTGAAAATTTCAGCCCCAGGCCGAAATGGCTCGACGGCCGCGCATACTGATTGAGTGTTACTGGAAATTGGGATATTACTCGCACTTTTATTCATCCATTTAATCGTGTTGCCACTTTTCTACCTTATTTTTTACTTTTTTCTTACTATTTTACAATGTGAACCTACTATTCATTAATTAATGTGAAATCTATATCACAATATTATAAAGAGGAAAGATTTCATTTTTTGTTTGCATTGAAAAGGCTCCAAAACTACTGAACCAATTTTGTCACTCTTGAGAAGCTGCATTATGCCGGGTGACTATTTGATCAAGCTATAGAATATTCTCAAAAAATCAGAACGAAAGGCGGTACGGAATTCACCGTTTCAGGTAGTAACTTAAGTACATATAGGCATACGTAATTTTTTTACGATTGATTTTCAGATTTTCCTTTCTTGTTTGGTGCACATCGTGTGATGTTTGAAATACGCTCTTTGTATTTCATGATATCAATGTAAAAAAAATTACGTTTGTTATTTTATGTAACAGTATCTCTCTCTTACTACATAACGAAAGGCTTTCTCCAATAAACTTAAAGCCCTAAAGTAGGAGATGGCATCTGATAGTTTTGATTGTAATGTATAGTTTAAAATACGGATATTAATTATAATGATACAATACAGGTATGTATGTATATGCAGGTGGCAAATTGTTCAATCAAGAGAGATCCCTTACAAGGCCGTGACAATTTCAAAGGCTTAACAACATGGGCGCCAACACGACAGCCAAATGAGGCTCCATTTTCTTCATTTGGCAAATTGAGAAATCGATAACCTATTCTAAACGTTTTGAACCTTGCAAATTGGGGTTAAAGTCTAAAATCGAAAGTCAATCTTGAAGGCTTAATTCAGTATGCAGAGAAAGATCTTACGCCTGAAATCTTAAGGTTGGTTTTTGAGTTGATGGTGATAAGAGGGGTTTTTAAGGAGGCTTGCGGTCGAAGTTTGTAATTAATAAAGCCCCTCTCGATTACAAGGACCTTTCTGCGGAGGTTCTATAGGAGTTGGGTACAAGCACAAGATTGTTAGCGAGTTGCTTGCTCCGCGAAGTAAGTGACTTAGTTGTGACTGGGAGTTTCTTGTTTGAATTTGTATTGTTTTGTCGAATTCGCATTATACTTTAAACTTACTCGTAAGCAATCAGATTATTAAACTTGATTTCTAAAAAATAGTGAGTTGGTATCTTATAATATAAAAATGAATCGCAAAATGTGTTGGTAAGCGCATAACTCAACAACGCCTGGATCAATTTTACCAATTCTTTATTTAAAATGTTCATCGAACTCCAAGGATGGTTTTTACGACGGGAAAAATTCGAATAATTACCGGGAAAAAACATAGTAACAGGTTAGGCGGTACGAAGTTCGCCAGGTCGACTAGTTTAAAATAATAGTTGTGAGATATCACATGGTTTAAATGAATAAATAACCCATGTTATTGTTATTACAAACTTACTAAACTAAATTTGAATATTTCCTGAAATACTGAAGTTTTAATTAAAGCTGAAATTTAGAATGTCCGCGCAACGCTGTTTTAAGTTCCGTATCTATCCAATTTAAATTGATTTGCCATGTTGATTTTTAGTTTTTATTGCTATTCTAACAATAAAATAGCAAAATGAACTGAATGAAATACATTTAATGAGAATAGTTCTTACATGAATTTTTTTGTTAAGATTTGGTTATGATGTTTAAAATTACATACATCATTGCCAATATCTCTAAGTAGCTTTTTGAATACCACACTGTCCGTCCATACTCACGCGAAATACCAAAATAAAATAATCTTAAATCAATGCTTACCTACAGCGTAGCGGTCACAATTAGCAAAGTATGCTGAAAGCGATATCGCCCAGCCAACCGATTACGGCCCCGACAGACATGCGGCGCGCGCGCATTGCTTTATTTGTAGTAGATGTATCGCGAGTATCGCGACACGGCATTGCACATTGAGGCCTTAAATTTGTAGTAGTGTAGAGGTAGCTTTGCATCGAAAGACGGCAAATTCAGATATATAATTAATTAATGAGTTTCAGCAAGCTTTGATTTTGATACCATAGTTAAATATTGGGACTTCGTCAATCAAGATCAAGAGAGCAACCAATATTAAAAAGTATTGATGTTTTTAAAAGTGACGCTTTAATTTGTTACAAAAAAAACATCAAGCGCCCCCCTAATATCCTTAATTCACCTCATATCCTGAGTAATTTAATAGCTTTCACAGGTTATCAAGCACAAACAAGACATATTTAGACGACAGTAGCGGCCAAACCTAATAAATCCGTCATCACGACATCTGCTCGTAATTTTATCGCTTAGAATCATTGCGTGCGATGTGGACAGCCACCCTTAAAGTTTAAAGACTGAAAACTATATTTACTTCTGCCTCATTTTCTACTTTATTGATTAGGTCTTAAAGTTTGATTTTGTACTACATAGTAGGTCGCTTGCGGTCTTTAGAAGCTAGTTTTAAATTTGGTCTCTATAGTACTCAACGTGTTTTTCATTTGTTTTTAAAAGCAATAAAAGGAGAGATGTTGTTTGTTATTTGATACATTAGAAATGTTAGTTTTAAGAAAATTACAATTCACACGATTTATGGACATTTATATTATTTTCAAAAAGTAAGTGATACAATTACACTGGTATGAAGGTATTGGAGTTAAATATTTAGGATAAGGGAATGGAACCATAGCATTGCCTCATGTTAAAAACAAATAAGTAAAATCTAAATTTATAGTGTTTGCGGGTAAAGCTGTGTTTTATAGTTTTAAACACTTTGCCAATTTTCCATAATATTTATACGTCCGGCCGACCATTTAACTAATTCATCCAAATTATAAAACTATCGTAAATTATGTTTTAATGTTTCCGTGAGCTGAGTGGTCTGTCGGTGTTGCCAGCTCCAAATTGATGGGGGGTTTCAGAACTATTTCGCACTGGTAACATTAACGTGGCCGACGGAAACGGAAACGTCTATTTAATCATTATTAAAAATAAAAGTTGTTGTGGATTTTCTGTTTCTAATAGTACCTACGTACATATTTAAATTAAATAAGCAATTCCAATTTTGATTGTAGATAATTTTTATTTCACTCTTTAGTAGGAAAAAATAGGAAATTAATAGAAACTCCGTCGGTTACAGTAAAAATAAATAGTCCATAACACATCACACTAACATCCCCAAACTATACAAAACTTGTATCTAAATTGCTTGAAACACATACGAAGACGAACAATATACCCAGACTACACACAAACGTCAATTTTCATAATAACAATGTTCGCTACCGCCGGGAATCGATACCGGTGCATCCGCGTCTCAGTCCACATGCCAACTGATCCATGATGGTAGTCCAAATTAATAACACACCTTTCTCCTTATTTTCAGTAAAAGATCATCTAAACTCAGACATAGAAGCAGACGACCTAGAGACTGATGACCAAATATCAAATATAGAGGACGATGTCCTCACTCAGTCAGATCTTGATGAGAACGGAGACCCGAAGAGTCCCACCAGCTCATCTTCCAAGAAGGGCAAGGGCCTTTCTTCAAGAGACTCAAAAGGAGGAACGAAACCTAGAAGGTACCTGTATGTTTAATCTTTTTTATTGAAAAATAATTCGTCAATAAAATACATTCTTTCTTTTCTTCACAAATATAGGGACAGACCCACCTAACTTTATAGATTTCAGCAGATATTTTTTAATAACGATTGTTTTGAATGATCTTTAGCCGTTCTTGAGCTGTTTAACCATAACAACACATTAATTATGTTATCATGACCATCATCATTATCTCAGCCAAAAAACGTACACTGCTGAACATAGGCCTCCCTCACAGATCGTCATACCGACCGTGCTTATGCGTCGTCTGACCACCTTGCGAGGGTTTTACCGACTTAGGCCCCATCCGCACTGAGATTTTTTCTCGAAAATCTGTAACACATTGAATGCTTTACAAGTTTCCGCACTGCGATTTAAAAATCACGTAAAAAGTAGTACATAGCATTTGCGAATAAAATTAGAGTTGCGGGACGGGGCCTTATCTTCCGGTGCGCTCATGTAACTTTGGAACATTTCGGCCCCAGCGATTCTTATGATTTTAATTAGGTGTGGTTCTTAATAATAATTTTAATTTTTAGAGCGCGAACGGCGTTTACCTACGAGCAGTTGGTGTCGCTGGAGAATAAGTTCAAGACGACGAGGTACCTGTCCGTGTGCGAGCGGCTCAATCTGGCGCTCAGCCTCAGCTTGACTGAGACCCAGGTTTGTAACATTTTTCGATATAAATAAAAAAGGCAGCACCTAGAAATCTTTACAACATGATTTAAATTGAAATCTTGAAAGTGTCTCTGTCGTATAGATAACCTAAAATATGAGCACATCATATCTACTGTATTCATTAACGAATTATTAATAAATATATTTTTTTATCTGTTTATTATTAATGTAGCTGTACTTATTTAAGAAAATTATGTGAAATAAATTGTACAATTGCAAACTAATAAAACATTCTAACTCTACGGAATTCTTATGTTAAGCAATCATATTACTGATCCATTTGATTCGTTCGACACTATACTCACTAAGTAAAATACTTAATAAAAACTTCTAAATTATCTACAGGTAAAAATATGGTTTCAAAATCGAAGAACGAAATGGAAAAAGCAGAATCCAGGGTTAGACGTGAACAGCCCTACGGTGCCTCCACCGCCGGGCGGGGGCTTCCCCGCGGGGCCTTACCCTGGAGGCCTTCTCTACTCCCACGGCGTACCGTACCCTTTCTCCGGCCCAGGTCCTTATGCCCCATACTTCCACCACCTGGCAGCGAATCACCACCACAGCCACGGGAGCCTGGGTCACTCCCACACGTGATTGTGGCAGCGCCCTGGGTCCGATCCCAGGGATAAAGACAATGATGCCAGTGGTACTGTGGCTTAGGAGACTTGTTATGTGAAGATTCAGTGTAAAAAGAAAAGTTTATGACGTGCCGTATGCGAACGCGAAACGCGAAGCAGTGCGGTGCTGCCGGAGAGGTTGGAAACCGCCGCCGTCTTCATTAATCTGAGGGTACCACGGTGCAGCGCAAAAACAAGAGACATTCGACACCGAATTGAAATGTTCTTGGTGTCTAAATGCATGGTGGGTGCGGGTGCGTCGCAAGTGCAAGTGCGGCGTGATAGAAAAGGATTAACTTAACCAACTTTATTCGCATTGGATAGAGTCGCAATCGCTTCGTTTTGAGTCGTCCTCGTAAGATTACTGTTTTGTGTTGCTTACTCACCAAACTGCCGCTGAACTGTCTCGGCTTTATTAAAACTATTGTCTGCGATACAAATTTTTGACAAATTAGCTGAAATAAAACGACTTTTAATGTGGCAGAGAGGGATTAGTCATGGAAAAAAATCGTGATACATAGGCAAAATTAATCGTTTGTAACGGGATCATTTGGAACCTATTGTCTATTGATTAATTCTGTACTAAAAACTGTAGTGGACAAAAATGACTCCGGCCTATGAGAATAAGTCTAAAGTTTCAGTCTTTTTAGAAGAAGATATCTAGGTATATTTAAATGGCCAAAAACGATTGTGATAAATATCTTAATATTGTCGTCATATATGAAAACCTAATCAATCATCAATAAAAATTGAAGTTAATACTACCTAAGTAAAATGTTTTCCTTGCATCACTTCAACAGCATATTTTAATTTCCTGCTTTTTTGCACATTTTTCGTCTGACATGTATCATAAGTACAATACAGTCGCTGCTGTTTTTTATTATTGAACCCTATTTGGTTTGTATAATTAAGTACTAATGTATTAAACTGAATAATTATGAATAATGTAAATATAGTAACCTACTATAAGTTAGTTAATTTTAGATTATTTTGATCAAGTGATTTTCAAACTAAAAACTGTTAATAATACACTTTCCGTAAATCTGCTTGTAAATAGCTCAAAAATGCAGCAAAACTAAAATAAATTATTTAAATTAATTAGTCGTTTTCAAAGACATTTTTTTTATAATTTCAATACTAAGATGCCGCAGAAAAACATTATAAAACTATAGACCTGCATTAGACATTGCATAAACTGTAACAAGATTTATTGCAAACTTTACATAAAAAAAGCGACGCCATCTGATAGGAAGAAAAAAACTGTCCTAGAAAACGGCTTAGAATAAATAAATAAAATAAAAACGCCAAATAATTGTAAGGATAAATGCTCAACACTGTAAATATCGATTTAGCTGACGAAACTATGTAGATGTTGATATAAAAATAGTTTTCAGTTTCATTATGTGTTTTATTGCCGTCTCATAATTTCTGAAAAATAATGTTTTAACATCATGTCGGAATACCCTGCGGCTCCTAAAGTAAGTATTGATAGAAGAATAATAATAGATATGACCAAATTTGTCGGAATTTTAATAAACTTTTATCCGCAGTAATCATAATGCTATTCGCATAAAGATATTCGAGACGAGAGAAATATCTGCAAAAAGTACCTTCAGGCTCTACCCATAATGGACCCTCTTTGAGAGTTTTCAGTATGTCCATCTGGAAACAGAAAGGTATAATTCTATCACTTTTCAAAACTACATGAATTATATATATATCCCCTGATTTTATTATTTTGTTTGACTATTTTAGGGACAGGAAAAGTTAATTTGGTGGTTAATCCTGCAATTAAATTTTTACTACGCCCATATAAATATAATCACGATTTTGAATGGTGCCCGGCACATTGTGATAACTTAGAAAACGAACACAAAATTTTCTTTCCGAGCCATTCTTGACAATGGCTACACAGCAACTTAGATTAGAACCTGAATAATATCACTATACACTTATTTCTAACCAAAAATACTACTATTAATAAACAAATAAAAAGCAATAAAAAAAACATTAGCTGTAAGAATGTAAAATATATATTTTTAAAAGCGATCACGGACGCATTAAACATAAACAACTAGCCCGCTAGCAGCAGTCCACATAACCGCTGATAAACGATGCAAATATTTTACGAAATCGCTTTTAGAAAATATGATTTACAGAAGGAAGTACACTTTTATTATTTCGCGCGAACATTTATCGCTTTTTAATGTTGCAGACGACAAGGCGTTTTGCTGTTCAGCCAAGCGTCACGTCAACACTTGAAAAGAGAATGCTTTTATTTTTCTATCGTTTTAGTTTTTTGTGGCCAGCATTCGTCAAAAGTTAACGAGTGGAGATTATTGTGTAGCTGTCATCGTGTCATCTCCTCCACGGAAGAGCGGAGTGGATGGCAGAAAGATCTGAAGACCAGGCTTCAGAAACATCATGACGGAACGCGGCGGCCGCGGCGGAGACAAGACTACGACACATATAACTCATATCATTTGTCACTTTTAATTGCCACTTGTTGGTTGTCGAAAACGTCCGAGGGAAAGCGATATATTTAGTTTATTGTGAAATAAATGGAGTAAAAAGTCCGTTTGGTTGTCTGTTGTTCCTGGGGCTCCGATTGAGACATTAGGAGCCTAAAATACTCTAAGGACTTAATGTATTTGTCGTCGCTAGAGTTGTTTGCTTTGATGTTTCTTCCCGGGCCGGGGTGACCGCGAGCTATGCGCGGATGTTGTGGCTACCGGGCAACCGGTCAAGACGATCACAAACGATAGGTGACATAATTCTTGTGCTTTATCGATTAAATAATTTCAAAAAGTAAAAAGTAAGTATAAAGTTGTTAATTTTAAAATAAACTTAATTTGATAAAGAAGTATATATTCACTATGAATATATATTTAAGAAATAGCAATGTCTGATAAATGTAAAGCTGAAACTACAGAATAAGTACCTAATAAGTAGGTTATAGCTAAGTAATGACTTAGATGGGGAAGTGAAATTCTCTAAGATTTTGGTACCAATAAGCGATCTATCCTTCTAGCTGATTGACAGTTTTACGAGACACTTCATAACGTATTTAATAAAGCTTAACTAAACTTTGTTCTTCCTTTTTTTCAAGCGAAATACTTTACTTTGCGGTATCTTTGATGATTATTTCAAGATGGCCGCCGCATCATCTGTCATTTTTAATTGCGTGTCAAGGCGCCGCCGTTACGCGCCACCGCGAAAATATATTTAGTTTATCGCGTTGTAAACGTGGCTAATATTCGGGGATCGACCCCCTCATTAATTTCACAATATTTCACTTCAGGTGTATTGGGAATCGTTACTTTTGATTTATTGTTTTAGAGTTATAGGTATTTGCTGCTGCTATTTGAAAGATTCACTGAATTACATACGTAAGTGGTGTTCAGGTGTTCACTGGTTAATTTCTCTTAACGCTGAAATTTATTACATATTTAACGTTTTAAAGCAAAGTTTGACTCAGATTTTTCATGGTAGAGCCTACTCTTTAAAAAGAGATGCAGTTCCTGTCCTTTTTTATTACGAAATTAACAATTTATGAAGCCATCATCACATCATTCGTATCCGTCTTGTAATATTATTCTCTAATCTAATCTAATCTATGAAAAGTAAAATGTTGTATTTTTATTTTCACCGGAATTATAAGTCAAGGCATAGAATTCCTAATCATGGACATAACTATTTTCATAGTTTTATATTTGAAACAGTGGTCTATTTTAATGTACCTATTTTACGGGCCACTTATTTTACAAGTACCTACGGAAATAAAGATGATTAATGTATCAAATTGGGATAAAAATTAGATATACCGAGTTGGAGATATGTTTTAAGCAATATGAAATGTTTCTAAACCAAATCACACAGAAAATCTGAAACATACATATCCAGTGTGTCTTCAGAAA
This sequence comes from Euspilapteryx auroguttella, assembly GCA_951802225.1. NCBI lineage: Eukaryota > Metazoa > Arthropoda > Insecta > Lepidoptera > Gracillariidae > Euspilapteryx > Euspilapteryx auroguttella. The sequence continues at coordinate 5,158,214 of OX637663.1, read as the reverse complement.
TTAGAACTGAAAGATCCTGATCAAAGAGCGTATTCAGTCGACCGCGGCCTGCGTAATGGAGGCAAATTCATATTTAATTAGACATAGCTCAGCGTTTGTGTGTCGCATTCATTTTACACGCTTTAGTTTGGATAAGAGATAAAAGGTGTTGCTTCATAGTTGGAGATTTACCGTGTTATTCATAAAGATACAGTAGATTTTAAGTATCGTTACTGGAGGTCTACTTGTCTGGTTTGTTGTATGGTAAATACGTGACATCCAGTCTAAATTGACTTACGTCAAATAACTAAAAGGCTCTTTAACTTTTTATGAATAAGAGGGTTAGGTTGGTTCACTAACAACGTCTGATATTATTGGGGTGAGGAAAAAACATCATCTCAATGTCTTTACCTCGTAAAGCGACCGCAGAGGAACTCCTTACGTTCATCAAGCGTTTTTTTACTGACTTTATGCTCTAGCTAGATGAACGAAAAGTATTTTATTCTTAAAGCTCCTTTTATGTTGCCAGAGCGGTGCAAAAATGTAGAAATTAAGAAGTAGAATTACTGTATGAAAATTTACGAAAATCCGACAAATGAAGTCTGACTTCAAAAAAGGAGGTTATCAGTTGACTTGTATGTAAGTATGTTTGTCTGCGATTATCTCGCGTTTAACTGAACCGATTTTAAAGCGGTTCTGAAAAAAGTATTTGTTACATTCAGGAGTCAGGAGATGGTTTTTTTCTTTTTTAAGAGACTTTGATAAAGAGGAAGCTCTCAGTTTATGTATGTGTCAGATTATTGAAAACGCGCGGGTCTCTTTAAAAAAATGTGTATTTTAAAATCTTTAAATTCTACATAGTAGTTTAAGTTTTTTCTTACAGAAGAGTAATTGAAAAATTGCAATATTTGAATTTCTTGATTTATACTCTTCTAGTAACCAACTATTCGATGCCACAGTTGTATAGTATTTTCAGTAAGCTCCAAGGTGCATAGAAAATACAAATTCCTCACATATAATCTGATCCCTCTCGCCGTAAATGGACACAAAACGATACCACTACTTTGTTAACTTGATTTTATAGCTCTCTAGTGTTAGACGAGAAGGAACCTTTTCTAGAACACAAAACGAATCATTATCCCTTGCCCTCTTTAAAGAGGCGATTTGTTACTAAAATAGTGCAGCAAATAAGGCAGTGTTTTACAGGGCACTTTGTATAAAGATTATGCGAATTTATTGTTTCCTTTGCAGTTAAACTGGTGTAGTGATCAGTTATTTCTTCTATTGTTGCTTTTGCCTGGAATAAAGCTTCTATCGATGGGCAACTTATTATACTTAGTAAGTATATTTAGATAATTTAAAGTATTTTTCAATTAGCGTTATTTCACAAGAATTTTCAATAAAGCAAGTATTTATTATAGACACACGGAATTTCACACAATATTGTTTACCACTTGAAGGGTTGAGTTACTTTTTTTGAAAAATTAAATATTTAAAACAACAAGCATAGGTTATAAAGTGTATTTATGATACTTCTACTTAATAAACATACTGTATTATTGGCAAGTAATATAAAAATAATTTGTTTTAAATCGGGATAGCCCGGATTTAAAGAGGCGGGAAAACGGCGCTTAAACCCGGAATCACCGGTAGTAATTGACTATTTCCAGTTCTATAATAAATGGTTCGGGATTCCTGCTGTGACTTTGTTTCCATAAGGTTTCCATTTCAGAGATAAGTATAAAAAAGACCTATTATTTTTATTAATATTATATAAGTTTCGATGATGGAAGATCTATTCTATTCTATGTATACTTAACTTAGACAAAGTTCGGTCTATCGCCTACTTCTTAAAGATGTTTGGTTATGTTAGATACAAATTGACACAAATAAACATGCGCCGTAAACTGATTTTGACTTCCGCCAGAACAGGACGTTTTATCAAGTGTTAATTTACTTTAAAGATAGCATTCGTAGGGCGCTTTGATTATGTAATTTTAATAAAATATCTGTGTCTTCTTATCAATCAATACATAGTATAAAATAAAGTCGCTTCCCGCGTCTGTCCCCATGTATGCTTATATCTTCAAAACTATGCAACGGATTTTGATGAGGTTTTTTTTTAATAGATAGATTGATCCAAGGGAAAGGTTTATAAGTTTATTACATGTACAAGATAGTAATAGGTTAGTCGGTACGATGTTCTCCGGGTTGACTAGTTTCTTTATAATACAACTTGTAGTTGTAGGTAGTCTATATCAATCAATTTATTTAAATGTATCTTTAATCGGTTTGCTGGCAGTGGAAACGCACACCCTTCATTTAAAAGCTGCATATTTAAGAAGATCCCCGAGCTTTAAGCTTTTTATAAAGAATCACAGCGCGCCATAAGCGCCGCGTAGTACAGGCTGAGGAAATACTGGAACTCCGAATAGAGACTGATAGCCGCCATTTTGAAGTATTAATAATTGGCTGGTATAACAGTATTACACAGTATATAAAAAAAAACTCTCAACAGAGCCTCTTTTCTCATTAGTACCGGGCTCCATCTCCGTGATAGGGTACCACAGAGTATGAGAAACATAAAAATAAATTCAATCATTTATTTCAGGAAAAATTTACGTTAGTGGATCTTAGGTAAATAACATAAACAGAAGCCCATATTAAAAATACCTCACAGCTGAAAATACATACCTATTTAAAATGTATAATAGTATAATTTATTTTTTACAATAAAGGAACCCGCCTTCAATAAATTGACACCTACATCAACTGAGCACTTCCTCTTTTACGAAGTCGGTTAAATTAGGTACAGTGACGGACTAGGAGGCCGTAACAGATTTGTCTATGGTTTCGTCAGTCTTAGACTGTATTACGAAAGAACAAGAGCTTTTTGCAATAGATAAAACCCGGAAGTGTTACGCCGATCGTGTCCGCCACTTTACTAAAATCTTCTTCCGAATGTAAAAAATACTTATCGGAAAACCAGACAGATCAGACTGATAACCTAATTTTTTGAAGTCGGTTTAAAATGAAATTTATTATTAAGTATTAAAAACACGAACATACGAAACAACAACAAATATAAGTTTATTATATTATCGTAGAGATACTGAATGCAAGAAAGTCCACGGGGCACTTTCCGCCTAGAGCAGTAAAAGGCTCGAATTAAATCCGTATAAGAAAATTGCTTCCGACGATTTGTTTCGTAAGAAAGCACTACTTACTGAAGGCAATTTTACCAACACTTAAAGGTAAACGTCTAAATTAAACTAAAGTAACTTCAAAGTAATTTCTATAAAGTAAGAAAAAAATTTTGGACAAGGGTCCAAAAAATACTAAAATATACTTTTAATACTAAAATATAACTATAGTCTTTTCAGGGTTTGCCCCTATCAAGGTCTTGTTTTGTTGTTTAAAATAAATCAGCAAGCAACTTTCTAAAATACCCGCCCAAAGATTTAATTTGTCGTAAATAATTTTCACACTTATTAAATTCTAATCGGAGCGTGTGATTAGGAAATATATCACTTTGACGAGCTTAGCATGACAAGAGAATAAAGGGGACAAACAAAAAGGATGGATTCAACTTATATTTAGTTTAAAAAAATGCATTTGCCCGCGGCTCTGCGCCCGCTCTATCTGTGCGACTCTAAAACTACTGAAACGATTTTGATTATCTTGGCTGCACCTTTTAAGTAAAGATATGAGGCAAAACACATTAAAATTGGTTCTGAACTTTTGCCGTTTATCGTGCACAAACAAACAAACGAAAAAAAAAACGTACAAAACAAAATTAAAAACTGTAAATGGAACCCATTGGAAGATCTCATTATGCAGAGGTAATATAATTTAATTAGGTTTACGTAATTTACCAAGATAGATTAATCCATACTTATAATATTATAAGTGAAAGTAGCTTTGTCTGTCTCGCTTTCCTGAGAAAACTACTGAACCGATTTGAATGAAATTATAAATGCCAAAGTAACTCTTACTGTCTGATTTGAATGAAATTTGGTATATGGATAGTTTAGAGCCTGAGAAAGGATATATATAGGCTACTTTTTATCCCGAAATCAGGTAAAATGCGCTGGCGAGGACGCAGGGCGCCCACTTCCAATAGTGATAATTAAAATAAAAAAATTAAATGTTAGAGACCTAGGCAGATACAAAAAAATATCCTACACGATTGCTAATAATCCTGCAATTATAATTTTAACTTTTCATAAGGCTATGCTATCCTCAGCTAAACGACCAGGGCGGCAGCAGCATGCAGAGATCGGTTCCGCTCGCGCTTACAAAAGCCAATTCCACTTTGCCACCATTTACGGTATAACTACCCTTGTTGAGTCGCACATTTACTGCAATACATGTCCACCATCCGGTGTGCGTTAGACGACAGAAAATATGTAAAAATTCATAATTTAAACTTGAATGTATATCTAGTATATTTAGTAGATTTTATAAGAAATCTGTCTTTTTCCTATAAACAGAAATATGAGTATTGTTGACTGGCAATGTTACCAATATCGGTTTGAATAAAATAATAATATAAGGTACCTAACGCATCACACTAAAAGCCTCCTTTAGGTAGAACCTGTAACTAGGGTATACGAACCAAATACAAATATATTCCAGAAACCGAATCGAACCAGAAAAAATTAGAAGACAGAGAAGTAAAATATTTCACTCCCTTACTAATAAAAAGTCTAACAAAATTAACACATATCTGGCACACAAATCAGAGCGTGAATGCCTTCCTAACTACCCTCAATATCCCCGCGTTCTACGGTATTAGCTGCTCAGTCGGTCGTGTGATTAAAAATTATGCAGTCAGTCGACGGGCAGAGGTCGGCACGAGCGGTCGCGTGCCGCCAATTGTTGCTCTAAAGCGATTTTAAATCGTTTTAAACAGATAACAATGGGTCAAGAGAGACTTCTTAATTTTATTCTGGGATTAAATTGGCTTTCATGTCGTATTAGCGTCGTGTTAAGATTTGTGATTAGCATGTCCACATTACAATACAAGACACTATGAAAATTTGATGTTTGTTGTCATTCTGTTTAAAAAGTTAGCTACATTAGTCCCTTTAATTCTGCCAGAGCCCTATCTATCTATACTATCATCATCATTTCTGCTGAAAGACGTTTCTCGACCAACGACCGACCTATCTGTACCTACTGTACTATAGTATAGTACTATCCTATATCTTTATAATGTTTAATCAAAGAAGATTAGAAAACTAATTACGCAAAGATTTTAGCCCATGATCTTTTATTAGACCTGACTGAGGCAGCCTTCTTAATCCACAAAATATTTATACAAAAACTCACGCCAAGCCCCCAATTCGTTCTACTTATGTTCGCAAAATACCTTAAAAAATTCTGCTTATTCTTATTCGCACCTCAAGAAAAACTTGTCAAGCCGAACAATCCCACAAAGCGGGATCGAGTAAAATCCCGAGGGGCGTCGCGCTCGGGGAAGTTTGTCATCCTACACTCTTGTGAGTCTTTGGTTTGGTCTTGCGGGTTGCATTATTTTATTCCTGAAGAGTACCTTGTAAACATATACATCGGGGTATGAAATAAGGTCCGTAGTTTTTCAAACGGGGCAATCCAATCAAGACCATTGACTAAATTGGGAAGATAGGAGTAAAATTACTTGTTTTGGTTTAATTTTTGTGATTTATATTGTTTTATAGTTACGTAGATTCAAATGGACATTATAGCTATACGAAAAAGGCTAAGGGTTTTAGGGGACCAAGCGGTGTACTTACTACACCGTCATCAGTAATAATCACGGACATCAATGACGCGTATAGGTAGCTCGCGTTTCTTAAATTTTTAACAAATGTGTTGCAGACATGTTTGTCCTAATTTATCTTTTAGTTTAAGGCACAATTAGGCAGCATCTTGTATGTCTACTGGATACAATCAACATTTTTCGACTGCTCCGTGGCTCAGTTGGCAGTGATGTGGACTGAGTAAGCGTGAGCACCCGGGTTCGATTCCCGGGCGGGGCGAATATTGATATGATGAATATCGATGTTTGTGTCCGGTCTGGGTGTGATGTTCGTCTTTGTGTGTGTTTCGGGCGCCCTAAATACAGGTGTTATTATTATTATTTTTTAACTATTATAACACTTTCTAAAATGTAAGACAGAAACGACATCGCTTATTTTTTCGGAAATAAGAGGAAAAATTTACAAAAGACAATCAAATATTCAAAAGGACAGACAAAGGGTCAAAAGATATTCTATTAGATAGATATCCTCGTATTTTTGACAGAGTGCGCGAAGTCGACGCGTTCAGCCGTGAAATGGGCGTCTCGGATCGATCCCGGATGCAAAGGGATCTAACTGCGGAGTCTGTTAGGGACGGTTTATGGTACACTTGCCTTTGATGAGTTTAAAAGTAGGTTTATTGTATGGTTATACATACACTGTTATTTAAAGAACTAACTGTTATCTACACTAATATCATAAAGAAAAAAAAAAGGTTAGCTGCTATCTGTAACAATGCACGATGTGCGTTGATTGATTGATAGAGCTGAAACGTTTTTATGTTAAACATAATGAATATCTTGGCGTCATTTTTAGGTGCAGCCGTTGTCGACACATAACATAACAAAATCACACGCTAATATTCCCCGAAGAGGTAGGCACAGGCACCAGCTCATTGACTGAGCGACTGGGTTACAATGATCAAAAGATGAGATGCTGATAGGGTATTTGCAAAATAAAAAGGTATTGGTCTGGTCAGCCTGTAAGTACCTTTATTGCTCTGTTTCTCATACTCTACAGGTAAATTGTCTAGGTGTCAAGCCACCTGCCGCTGCCGCAACCTGATCCAGGGCCGCACTCGGGCGGGCGTCGGCGCTGGCTGGGGCGGCTTCCGGCGGCTTTGTGATGCAGATCGCCTTAATCCGTGTCTGGCGCGCGTGTCAACACCAGCCGCGCTCTGCCGGTAGAGATGCCTTATAGTGGATGAGACTATACAATTCTAAAGATTACATGATATTAATCGATAAATGTATTTGTATCATTTTTTTCTGTGCTGACTGACAGGAAATGTAAATTCTAAACCAAAACATACAGACCTGTATGTTTTGGTAAGGAAGATAGACTTTGCATATAAGCACCTGTGCTTATATGCAAAGTCTATCTTCCTTAAAGTTCTTAAGGGGCGGACACCATAAGCGAGATAATCGGCGGTGATATCGTTATGCCACGTATACATACATAATATACTACCGTAGCATGTTGATATTTTATTCTCTCTAAAACTTGACGGCCCACAACTAGTTAATTAAATGTCACAAGGGAAAATTTAAACTGCCTCTACTTATATCATCGAATTTTTGAATCAGATAATAATGAACACAGTTACGTTCTGGCTTCATATAAAGTATTTACTATTTTTTAGTTTAAAGTTTACTAGACAGATAATTAAATTTTTTCAGCGTCGTATCAACGCTATTCCGTCCCCTGAAAGCGGTGCAAGCGAACGACGCGAAAGGATTATGAAGGGCTGAGATAGCAATTTGCGGCGTATTTAATTACAAGATAAATTAGTATGTAAATTAATAGCACCGAGGAATCAGCGGTGCGGGCAGAGTACAGCTATTCGCAGGATTACCTACTGAAACTGATTTTTACTTTACGTTACGCTGGAGTAGTACCTACGTTCGATTCCCGGCAAAGATTAACATCGTAGGGGATCTGGTTAACTCATGCGCCTGGGAGCGTCTTTTTGAGGGCGGTTGGTGGGAGACTGACAGGCAGATGACACACTACGATCCAGCGCATACGCATACACGCACACTCACACCATCGGAAACTATCTCGTTTATTATAAACAATAGTAAAAGTATGTTATTGGTAATAGCGTCGTCTACAAACATTACACGATTGTAAGTATATTGTTGTCGCATTTAATAAGCTGATTAAACCAAATTCATATAAAATTAATGCCGTGAGTGACACATTCTGTGTCTAAGCGGCTAACTGTACATTAAACGCGTATTAAATTCAGTTATTCTGGTACTAGGATGTGTTTAGCATCCGCGTATATTATATATTTGCTTGATATTACATCAGACAGTGATACAGCTACAGTTTATAGAATATTCTCAAAAATTCAGAATGAATGAATGAATGAGTAGGCTGCCAACATTTTCAAAGTTCTCATTAAACTAATGAGGATCATCAAAGCAAAGTATATGTAGGTATGTTTGATAGCTTATTATTTACTTTAAACAAAAGGTTTGCCCGTTTTTTTAATTTAATTTTGTGGTAATTTTACAGAAGCTATACTGCATCTATACTAGACTACAAAATGATATATTATTATACAGATGACTCCTATTTTATTATTTTGTTAGGGTGAGTGGTAGGAAAATACAATCTAATCATAATAAACAAGGGCGCCTATCGGTGTCGGATCGACGACACAATGTTAGAGTAAATTGCGATTTGATATCTGATACACGTCACCCTAAAACTGATGCTGCTGATCAGCTAACTTTGTAGTATCTTATTGCCATTTACTGTTTTTTAATTAGATTCGTTCAATAAGACTGCTCCGTGGCTCAGTTGGCAGTAATGTGGACTGAGACGAGGTTGTACCGGGTTCGATTTTGGGTGGGGACATTGTTATAATAAATATCGATGTTTGTTTGCCGGTCTGGGTGTATTGTTCGTCTCTGTCTTGTGTTTCGGGCACCCTATATACATGTTCTTCCTAGTTAGGGGATCTGAGTTTTATGACTTGTATTATTATTATTAAGAACCTTCAGTAGTTTATTTTCAACATCTTTATCATTTTAACCAAAAGACGTATCCTAGACATAGACTCCTCGCCAATAGATCGCCGTACCGACGGGTCTTGAGTGACCCTCACCTAAGTGTAAGTACTCCCACAACGTTCTCCAGGTTGTCTGACCATCTTGAAGGGGTATGCCTACTCTGCGTCTTCTGCTAGTTTTTGATTAAATTAGGAAGGTAATATAATTATATATTTTTTTAAGAATATACTGTTCCTAAGTACACCCATAGCGGTTGGAATCAGCTCAGACCACTAAGTAACCCTTATTTTTATAGATTCCAAATTGCATTTTCATGGGAACTGTTTACGAGCCACAAAATAGCAATCAGTCAAGCAGAAAATATCTCCATAAAAAGCCCATAGGCATAATAGCAGGAAGTCATGGGGCCCGCAGATTATGACATTAGTTCCTCGATGAGGCACGTGGCCGGCGCACGTTCCCGCCAAAATTTGACAGCTAAACAAACATGGCCGCCGATAACCGAAATCAAATCGGTATTAATATCTGTACCTCAGAAGCATAACACTGTAACTGACATTTTTGCGATTTTCACTTTTTGATGGAATCCTAATGTATTTGACGAGCTCTTTCGAATGCGCTTACTCCCGTGGCCGTAGCTAGCCTGGAAGTGCCTTTTTTCGATATGCATTATAGTGTAAATACCTTGCCTGATGAGAAGCATTAAACTGTAAGAGCGTATACTGCTTTATGCTTCGAATTAATTTTATTGCATAACATTGTATGTACCATCTTACAGTTTTATGCTTCTGTACTATATCCGATGCATAATACTGTAACTGCGCAGATACCGTGTTTTGCTTCGAAGCAAATCAAGATGCATAACACTGTATTTTTGCTGTTACAGTTTATACTATTCAATTAAATCCGATTAAGAGGGCGTGGTTTAACGCATCTTTATATAGAAGCTGCTAGTTACGTGGAAGTTCGGTCTTGGCCGGGTATCAGAGATAAAGAAAATAGAAAAAATTGTATCTAAATTGACAGTTTTTGGCATTCTTAATTCAGTGATACTTACCATACACGTAAAAATACACGCAATCTTGTTTTAAAAATAAATGGTAAAAAAAAGTCCGTCAACGAATGCTTCCTCATACTCTCAACACAACAACTTCTTGCAACAACTTCATCAAAGATAGATTATACCACTGTTGCAGCTGAATAAAATACCGACAAAACTCATTACCCATAGACGAAACCATACAACGTCACTTCCACGCCATACCTTGCGAGTCGCATCATTCACGGTAAAAAAAATATCCGGCGTGAATATCCTGGACTAGAACCGAAAGAAAACTTCAAAGCAAATGGCTAAAAGACATTCAATGAAGACCTCAATTCCTCACTCCATTTGCCAAGCAATGATACCTTTACACATGTTATCAACACGCGGTCACGCTACAGTAAGAAAACAAAAAAAAAATGGTTCTCCAAGATTGGAGCACAATTCTGACCCTAGATATAAACATCTTATAAAAAAAAAGTTTATATCTAACACCAGAAAAGATACATACTTACTCCAATCCCAAAGTCTCGTCCTTTTTTCGATTCTCTTTCAAACCTGAGGATGGTCGCGCACGGATCTTATCTCAAGTGTGACATCACATGCATTACTGCCAGGCAAACTATATTGAAAATTAAAGTCTTCATTGGTCATACTACCGTACAACCATTTGTTTTGCAATACTTTCCTAGGAAGCTTGGTATTTATTAACATGCTTTCGTTGCTGATTTACCCGAAACACTGCAGCAGTTATGTATAATCTGTCCTTGATGATGCTGCTGCATCAAACTGCTCGATTACTTTGAAAGTATTAAGAAACATTAAATCAAACAGACGTCATACAATTTACATTACAATCAATATCCGAACAGCAAATCTGTGAATTTCTAAGGTAACTTTTAAGTATCGGTCCTGTTTTCTGGCGCAGATCTACTTCAGATAAACTTTCAGACTGCATTTAGGTGTAACATAATATTATAAAAACTCTGGTTTCTCTCCCTATTAGTTAGCTACCAGACCCTGACATCATGAACTGCTTATTGTGAAATCTACAACGTTAAACTCATGCTACGTCGTCGCTAAAGTTTAAACTTCCTATAATGAACCTTTCATGACCCCACTATGCGTGTGACTACAGACAAGGAAAGAGAAACTAGTGGCATTTTATTTATAAAGCTTAAAGCAGTCTTAAAACCTTACTACTACGCCAGATTATAAGACAACAGCTCAAACTTCCACAAGATACAAGATATTTATTGCTCTAAGTGTACAGAAAGATCTTCTTGTATCTTGTATCCATGAGTTATACTACTAATCAGTGAGCCACTGCAGACTCAGAGCACAACCAAGAACAACGTTTCGCCTACCTGACATAATGGAATCCTGGTACCAAAGCGCTAGGGACCTATGTCTCATTCATGCAACAGTTACTTAAGGACCCCATATGTCCCATATTATTTTATATTCAACCATTTTTTAATCATTCTCTATAATGTTCACTACATTAGGTCACAGATTCAGACAACATCATTTAAAACATGAAATTTCACTAAGAAAGTACATAATATAAATTATTGACACAGATTTAGAGTTGTAACGGTTCTGAATGTATGTTCTACAGTGTTTTTTAACACTAAAGTTGTTTATTGTACTTTGTTTTCTTAAAGAAAATACTGTAACTGACACCATTTCTCACCGGATTACAAAAATAATCTTAGAAGCATTTTAGTGTATGTGATGCATGTTTTTACAAAAGTACCTGAAAAACTATATTTTTTCATAGGACTTATTTTTCTGAAAATTGTTTTGAATTAAGAGATAATTGCTCTATGTTATCAATTAAACTCAAGATGATTATAGCGTCTACTTTTGCGTCTTATTTGCGTCTAAAGTTGAAAAACATGCTATTTCAAACTTTAAAACGCTCTCCTGTAAAATTACGATTTGCGACTTACAGTCTTATGCTTCTGAGGTACAGATATTGTATCTGCAAACACATTGTTCCTTGGTCGGTCGTTGTGCAAATATAATTTTTGTAATTGCACTTGTTTCTCTCATCCCCTTTTTATTTTGCTTTGTAATGAAGGACCAGTTGTTTGGATTTGGGGGAAACTTAAATCAATTGGATAGTGGCTCTGTAATTAATTAAATGATCGTTTAGATCAAACAGCGGACTCCCTAATGTTATTTTTATGGGTTGTCTTGATTGCTCAGAGTAAATGTGCACAAGTGGCACTCACATTGTAATACTTAGTTTTATTAAGACCTCCGTTTATATATATATATATATTATAATGTGTAAGGGTAAATACTTACTCAAAAATATATTTAAAAGGTGATTTTGACAGCATTGTTATTTTCGTGGCTCATTTGCGCTTATAAAAGTAAGGTAGGGTATAGTGAGATTCCTTTTTAAATGTAATTAGAAAAATATATCTACTTCTACTATATATATAAAAATAAATCTTGGTTCGTTAGTTTCGCTAAAACTCGAAACGGCCGGGGGCCGATTTAGCTGATTTTGGTTTTGAAATGTTAGTAGTAGTCCATGGAAGGTTTAAAAGGTGAGAAAATATTGAAAAATGGAGGGGAAGTTAGTAAAAAAACAAAGATACGAAGTTCGCCTGGACAGCTAGTACGTTAATATTATTATATCTTCAGTTTTCTCATAACCGCACAAACTTCGCACAAAAGACATTCAGAATAATTGCAAAAAATTGCAGACCAACGCCTCTTCCAGTGTAATTAGCCGATCTATCATTTTGAAAGCGACTCCGCCTGCTGGGTGGGGAAATTTATCTTTTTGTTTATTTGAAAACAGATATATGTAATATAAAATGTAACCGAACTATTTTATTATTAAAACACGGTGGTTAGATCCATGCTAAATAATAGTCCCTATGAAAAATACAATCAATAAACTAAGTACCTCTATTATGTTATGAAGATAATAATGCAAACTACATCTCTTTCTATCAGTTATTGGGTCTCCTGTTCGTTAATGACACAACGTACAGCCTAAAACACTTGAGATATCTAGACGAAGGTTTATTATACGTCTAGATATCTCAAGTACGGGGTAAGGAATTGGCAAATAAGGAAGGGGCAAAGCTGCAGCAGGCACTTACTAATTAAATAAAAATGAAATTATATGAAAATAGTAGTCAAGTTTAGGTAAATTTATGTATTTTCGAACGTAGCCACAGAACTGAATTTGAGCGAAAAAAAATATCCTAACGACGCGCCAGCGCCTGGGGACTTTATTAGCAGCTCCGACCCACCCATTATACATTTTTAAACCGTATCCATATAAATAATTTTATTATTTTACTTATTCAAAATCAACAGCGTGGTTAATTGGGATAAACGATTTCAAACTAAATACCCTTCCGAATTTAAATTTTTGCCAAATTCAGTCGTGGTTTTGACGTCTTTATTTGAATTCGGAATAATTGACGTTAGTCATGCGCCAGCGATCAGCTTTCATATTCAAAGTAGCTAGCTGACAAAATGTCTCAATTAATTTATTAATTGTTGGGGTTGGACATGTAAATTGACAAGGTCGTTAATCACTGCGACACAGATTGCAGTGCTACTTGCCTGACCCTAATTTAGGTGACTCTACATTTCGTTGATTCGGAGCATTATATGAAATACTAGTCAACTTGGCGAACTTAATACTGCCCACAAAATACTATATTATGCATGTATACTAAACCTTAATCATGAATCAGTATATCTATAAAAAAGCCGCATAAAATTCAGTTGCTTAGTTTTAAAGATTTAAGCATTAATACATACCGACACACAGACCGCGGGAAGCGAATGTTTGTACCATAAAGTATTGGAGAGAGAGCATCTTCCTTGTTCTGTGATTGGATCTTACTAAGTAAGCTGCTAAACATAGTTTAGAAGATTTAATCCAAGATAGATTTCGTCGTAACGCAAGCCAGTAAACCACACAATAGCGTCCAAAATGTCCCACCAACACACCGCTCGTTAGCGTTCCGTCCTGATGTCGGATAAAACACCCCATTATAGCTCGCGACAGCTTCTACGGGTCCCGCGGGAGCGTTATTTTACTGCGTTGATATATCGCTTGCCGCCTGTTAGGGCAAGTGCGGCACTGTCACAAATTACCTAATTAGGATTTTTGACGTTCTCAAAATGAATAAAGTAGAGACACAGAGTTTTGCTCATCAACTCATCATCATACATGTAACGAGACTTTAATCTTGAATGTAGATAATCCAATCTAAGCCATTCTTCCGATGATGGTTCGTCTTATTATGACGTCGCATCGTATTAGGTGATCTCGAAATTTAACTAGCCGGCCCAGCGAACGGCTTTACAATATATATAAATTATAGCCTTTGTGCTATGCTGATTTTTAATCTATAATAGTGTAAAGTTTTCTACAAGCTCCGATCAGTAGTTTTATCTTGAAAATGGAAACAACCTTCTAACATCCTCACCAACTTTTAACCTTTTCATTTTAAACTTTTTTAAATAAAATTCTTGATTTTCCTATACAGGTATTATGGTGGAAAGGCACATCCACCAACAATAAGTAGAAAAACGACGCAATAAAAAAGCAATTATAAAATCGTTACAAAAAAATAAACTAGCAAGACAGGACACGCGTGCCCTAATTTTCTCCCGCATTGAGCATCCTATTAAGATTAGCGGAATCAATGAGCTAGACCGGTTGTCAGGGAGGGGTGTCGGTGGGGTGCTACAGGGGTGACAGGGGTACGGGGGCCCGGGTGCAGTTGTCAATGCGCTGCCATTGTGTCGCGAGATAGTTTGAAGAAGAATTGCATTGTCGTTTTGGAAATTGCTTCTCATATCTTTATTTTATAACCGGGTTTGTAAGTTGGCATTTTGCACAAGACTATGGTATATTTTTAAAGTAATGAATGTTGTTGAATGATGAATTCTAACATGTTACGAATTTCATATGACGAGAATTATTTTATGTTTTTTATAATTTTATTTTTATTACCTAAATTTACTTTACTATAAATAAAGTATTTGATCTCACTAGAAAAATTATACTGATGATCACTGATAATAATATCATACCTACTTTATTTTTTTTATTATTCTGGCCTTATTATCTAGAAGTTTAAGAAAAAATTTGTTCACTGCCCCTACTCAGCATGCATCCGCAACACAACACCCCGCTCAGTTAGCACTGGCCATCCCCCGCTACATTGATTCATTGCGGGGCCCACCTGTTTGATCTGATAACGACCCTGTGGGGGACATTGAGGACATCTGATTATGCGAAGCTTGCGGATTGCATTGGGCCATTTTTATTTTTGGGGTATAAACTGTTTTTTTTTTTGGTTACAAATTAATAAGTTTTCACGTTAGATTTTCATTTTGTACACAGTTGCTAAGTATAGATCTTAATAATCTTCTATTTTTTTTAAAATCACAAAACAATATTTATAAGGTTTTTGTTGTAAGTTAGTCTTCCATTATTAGTAATAGTGATAATCATATATTAGAGCTTTAGTTTAAAACTACTGTAAGTAGGTACCTATATATATATATATATATATAAAGCCTGTTAAAAGTCTCTTAACCTTTTCTTGTATACCTTAATACCAAATACGTTAAACAATCCACTTACAACTTACAGGAAATAAAATGACGCTACGTTAAAGAACCTATTTACCCCAGGTCCGGACTCACGCTGTCCCCCGGATAATCGAATCACATTATGCGAATCTCGGCATTTCACTCGATTTTATATAAAACATTGACGCCTACGACTTTTTGTCATTGACTTTTGAGGTAAATAATAACCGTTTTATTTATAAAGGTCTACTACTCTGGTTTGTTGTATGATACATACGTGACCTCCAGTCTAAATTGACATACGTCAAATAACTAAAATGCTCTTTAACATTTTATGAATAACAGGGTAAGTTCCTAAGGTAGAGTCAATGAGTGCTTTCAACTCTAGTCTTATGTATCATATCAGCCGAGATACGTCCACTGTTCGAAATACGTTTCCCCCACAGATTCCCACAAGGTGGAAAATTTTGGGGCATTTGCCATTTGCCACTGGGCTGGCGATCGGTAACTTTTAATGTTTATTTACAAAGAACGCTCCTGCACGTTGCACGTCCTTGGGGTGATACTTTATTTACGACACAAAAAGATTATTTCAAACATCGTGCCGTCCCCTGAGGGCCTATCACGGCCGCTTTTGCAATATTGATTTGCATGGTCTTTGCGTTTTTTGTATTGTCTTTGTCGCTCTAGAGGACGAAAAGCAATGTTGCCAATGTGGCCGTTATAGTGGGGTACTATAATCAAATGGCCTGGAATCAAATTATCTTCAATCAGAAACCGCATTCTGTACTAAGGCATCATCTCCAAGTCTCGGTCTCAACAACAACCCTCGGGGCTCGGGGGGGCATCGATTGCGTATTCGTATTACGTCTCGAGTATTCGAGTTGGCAAACCATTTGCCACTGATGATGTTTGGACAAGAAAGGATTGCGTTACGTTACGTTTGACTAGTGCAAAGTTTGCTCAAGACCATTTTTAGATTTAGTTTAGTATTTATTTACTTTACAAAATAAGGTCGGTTCGTGTTTATGTGTGGAAATGTTTTGCCAGACCTTTCGTGGCTTGAAAACTTAAGAAGTTGGTAAGGTGGGCGCAAATGCGAACTGAACTTAGATGTATAAATATATAGTCTATTAACAAATGAATAAATTGGTAATAAAGCATAATTTGGCTAAATGTGGGTCCGGATCTTGAGCTGGTGCCTCTGCCTAACCCTTCGGGGAATAAAAGGCGTGAGATTATGTTATGTTATGTTAACAAATGAGTGATTGTGTGGTTTTATCTTATAAGTACTAAAAACAGTTTTTTTTTTTATTCTTGTAATGAATATTTTCAAAATATTAAATAGAGTTTTAAAGAAGAGTTAAGTACTTACTTCATTACTGGTTAGATAGTACAGTATGTATGTAGGAATAGGAAGCTAACTATAGTTTTCTAGATCTAGGTACCTTACCTAACGCTTAGGCTGTTTACGAAACTAGTGCTTCGTAACCGGTTTCCTTAATAAGATTTTTTATTACTTGTACGTAACTGGCTTCCTGAAAGGATTTTTTAAAATGTACATAGAAGTACATAGGGTAAAACGTCCTATTACCGCGGTAGTCAAAATCACGTCCTATTACGGCTCTATTTTATCTTTTGCAATTTATGATTCGTTGTGACTGTGTATGGTAAAGGTGACTACATAGTGTCCAAGGGAAACTAACACGTAACTTATTACCCAGCACTCGTGCGTTTAAAATCGTTTCAAATTACTTAAATTAATTATTTTGTGTAATGTCACCGAAGCGAGAAGCTGTTTCATACAAACGCAGACTGACTTGCGGTAGAACATTGAATTTTCAGACTTCGTTTTTAGTTCAAACAAGCACTTTAAGATTATGTTACTATATTCAAATAATTTTTACATTCAAGTAGTGTTAGTTAATCAAGTTAATTTCTGTTTAAAATCAATTAAAACAAGTAAATATTAGTAAACAAAAGTCCGCCGTATTAGGAAGGCTATTTGAGGGTACCGCCTATTACGGAGGGTACCATCGGTAATAGGAAAAACGCAGTGTCGGGAATTTATAAATTTAGTGGTATAATAAATATAATTTTTGAACGTTTCGTTATTTTAGTGTAATTTTCATTAGTTCTCAAGTGTAAAACCAATTTTGGAGGTACATGTTTTTTAACTAGAATCCTTGTTTTTGACGCTTAAAGTTGACAGTAAAATTTAAGTTTGTTGGAATACTGTGAAACCTAACGTATGAGTTTTAATGAAGAAAAATAGTCTAATACAACGATTACTAACGATTTGAGTGTTTTATGGTAAAGTCAGAGTGCTCTTATTTGTAAGTAATAACTTACATTACCGAAATATCTTTACATTATATTTCGGAATTAGGAAATAAAAACTCATAAGATATTTTAGTACCTACCGTATTAGGCTGTAAGGAATCCTAACACGGTGTATGGAAATTACAGAGCTAATAATTTTACCGTATTATTCTTAAAGATAAGGTCGCCTATTGTCACCTTACTTTATGCTAAGTGTATATTTATTCATTCGTTAATTCAAAGATACCGTTCAGTTTAAAAAACTTTACTGCAGGTCTACTTATTTGGTTTGTTGTATGGTAAATACGTGACATTCTGTCTAAATTGACATACGTCAAATAACTTAAATGCACTTTAACTTTTTATGAATAACAGGGTAAGTAAATAATTTAAAAAACTTACACAAAAATGTATACTAAGATTAGGTTTATCGTATTTTCCCATCAATATAATAATTTACTACTAGACTTTACCGCAAATATGTTTTATTTGTAAGGTTTCAATAAAATCTATATCGTAGTTTTTACGTGAAAGAGTTACAGACATCCTTTATTACAAACTTTGTCATTTATAATATTAGTAGGATTATTAAAACCCTCGTCCGGGCCTTTTCAAATTAAAGTTGGAGAAAAACGAACAGCAATTCAAAGTCCAGTTTTATAAAGAGGTTAAGGAGGTTATCGATTTGACCTGTATGTATGTTTGTCCACGATTAATTCATCATCATCATTTCAGCCGTAAGACGTCCACTGCTGGACATAGGCCTCCCTCAAGGCTCTCCATCTGTACCGATCGCAGGTGGCCTGCATCCAGCGTGGACCCGCAGCCTTGCGCAGATCATCCGTCCATCTGGTCGGTGGACGTCCTACGCTGCGCTTGCCGATCCGTGGTCTCCACTCGAGAACTTTTCGGCCCCAGCGGCCATCTGTTCTGCGGGCTATATGACCTGCCCATTGCCACTTCAACGAGCTTATCCGCTTGGCTATGTCGGTGACCCTGGTTTCTTTGCGTATGTCCTCATTTCTGATTCGATCCCGCAGAGAAATCCCGAGCATAGCCCGCTCCATGGCTCGTTGAGCTACTCGGAGCCTGTTCATAAGCCCTTTAGTGAAGCACCACGTTTCAGAACCGTATGTCATCACTGGCAGCACACATTGGTTAAATACCTTCGTCTTCAGGCACTGAGGCATATTGGACGAGAAGACGTTGCGTAGTTTCCCGAACGCCGCCCATCCGAGCTGGATTCGGCGATTGACCTCCTTCTCGAAGTTGGACCTACCTAACTGGATGGTTTGTCCTAGGTATACGTACTCGTCGACAACTTCGAGAACCGAGTTCCCAACCATAACTGGGGTAGGCAGAACATGGACATTAGACATGACCTTCGTCTTGTCCATGTTCATTTTAAGGCCCACCTGTTGGGAGACTCGGTTGAGGCCTTCGAGCATCGTGCTGAGTTCCTCCATCGACCTTGCCATGACTACGATGTCGTCGGCAAACCGAAGGTGAGTGATGTATTCGCCGTTAATATTGATGCCCTGCCCTTTCCATTCTAGAAGTTTGAAGGCGTCTTCTAAAGTGGCGGTGAACAGTTTCGGAGATATAACATCTCCCTGTCTCACGCCTCTGTTCAAGGGAATAGCCTTCGAATTCTGCTCCTGTACTCGGACAGACATGGTGGCGTTGCTATACAAACGATTAATTAAATTTTGTCAAAACCGATTTTCACAAAAGTATTTTTTAAATTCAGAAGAAGGGTTTTAGTACCTATATTTAACCAATTTTAGAAAAGAGGAAGTTCTCAGTTTAGGTTTGTATCAGTTTATTGATTAAGGTTTTGAGTCTTTTACATCCGTCCGTCTGTCTGCCAAAGGCACTAATTTCCGAAACGGCTCGATTAATTTTAATGAACAAAATTCACGATATTTTATTTGTTGTCCAAAGAATACAAACAAATATTAAAAACTCCAAAAACTTATGGAAATTTAGAGAAAAATGCAAAAATTGTGCCAAAATCTTCCTTCTTGAACAAACTTTTGTCGAGCCTCTACTGAGATATTGATCTGGTCAACAGACATTAAATAATGATCATTTGTAACTTCACTGAATGTATATTAACAATAAATATGAAAAATTATGTTAATAAGCTAGCCGAATTTGCACAAATTACGCTTTTATGGGTATAACCTGCTCACATAAAGAAACGATCTCAAAATGGCGGCCGTTGTATGGGCTGTCTTTTTTCTCAACTCTCTCCTCATATATACGCGAGATAGCATTCGTTCGGCCGCCATTTTCAAATCGTTTCTTTATCGGCGCGGCTTATTAAAAAAAATCGTCCCCATATTTAATTCATTCCGTTCCGTTGTGCGGAGAGATGGGAGAACGTTACGATGCCGTAGATTGATTTATTGCTTGTTGTTTTGTTATTCGCCCGTTCAGGTCAGGCAAAGAAACATAGTAGCCCATACAGCCAAATATTCATTATTCGTGTTTCCTAAACTAATTATATTATTGGAAACTTCTTAGCGCGAGGCCATTTATTAAATAGTTGATACACAAAATATTATCATAATAGCCCCTTACTAGGAAGATCCTGTATTTATGTACAGTGCCAGTAACAATTACAGCCATTGCATCTGATTGCACGGACCCATGAGCTGACATGAAATTGTTTTATCATGCGTGTGTTGTCATCCCATACTCCGTAATAGGCTGTGCTTACCGCCGTAATGGGCTTCAAACTTTTTTTTGCCGCCGTAATAGGAATTCCGAATTGTCAGAAAAAGATATTTATTTAAAATTAATTATCACTCTAAAATAAATAAAACGACAACTGAAATAGAAAATATAATTATGATGAGTTGCAAAAAAAAAATTAAATATCTGCTAAAATATTTAGAAATGTTTAATTTCTTACCCTACTTTAAAATGTCGTCAAAACGCGCCGTAATAGGGCATGTTACCCTATATGATTTATATCCAATCTAAGGAGACTTTGATCAGGCCAGTTCAATTACTTGCCGTTTCTATCAGGGACCCGATTATCTGGACCCGGAGTGAACTGAAAAGAATTTAAAATGAACTGCAAATTGAACTGAACAGTGTCCGCTTGTAAGACTAATTAATATATAAATCTTAGAACCCACTCAGACGACAAATGAATACGCTTGTAATTGTAAGTTGACACCTATTCCATAATTAATAGTAGATCTGAGCCTATGAAACAAAATAGCCAATTTACCAAAAATTAAAGAATCTATGAAATCATTAATATTATAAAGCTGGATGTTAGTAAGATGATTCCGTGCTTCGGAAGGCACGTTAAGCCGTTGGTCCCGGCCGCAGTAGTGATCGTTATAACCGCAGCGACAAGCTGGCCCCTTGTCACGTTGGTAATAAAGCATAAACTTGGCTAAATGTGGGTCCAGCTCTTAAGCTGGCCTTTGCCTAACTCTTCGGGAAATAAACGGCGTGAGATTATGTATGTATGTATAAGCTGGATATAACTATATCCTTCCTTCTGGATATAACTATATCCTTCCTTCTGGATATAACTATATCCTTCCTTCTGGATATAACTATAGACTTCCAAAGCTGGATATAACTATATCCAGCATTGGAAGTCATTCGGATATATGATTATGATGGTTAACTTAGAAACTGCACTCATTGTACAGTCTGTCTAAACTCGTAACGTAGTTTCATCAATA
This sequence comes from Euspilapteryx auroguttella, assembly GCA_951802225.1. Taxonomy (NCBI): domain Eukaryota; kingdom Metazoa; phylum Arthropoda; class Insecta; order Lepidoptera; family Gracillariidae; genus Euspilapteryx; species Euspilapteryx auroguttella. The sequence goes on along the minus strand of OX637663.1, from coordinate 5,136,763 downwards.
CACAAAGCTAAAATCCCTAGATTCGTTCCCGGCATCACCACACGAGCCACACACGAGACGACACTACACGCTATGCTAGCGATCGCCGGCTTTACAGCTGGACTGTAGATTCATAAAAAAAAAATATCCGATAGGGCTTACCGATGTGAAAAGTGCGGATATTCCGCTAGTAGAACTTTGACTTTTTTCTCTTTCTTACAATGTAAGAGGTTGCAATTTTTCGCATTATTGACCTTCACACAGAATACCTTTTAGTTCTCAGTATATTAGTACTTATACGTATTGTTTATTTCATAAATGAAATTCTAAAGTGGTGCAAAGTTTAGACCTAGTTTGATAATAATATGATACTAACTTTAAATTTCAATGAACAAGATTAGAAACTAGGAAAAAAATCAATAATGACACGTTCATGACATTTAAATTCAAATCTACAAAAAGGCATAGCTATACTTACTAGAATCGCGGCATCGTAGAAGCTTTTTTAATTTGCGTCCGCCTGTTCTGGCTCCCACATACATTACGTAGCTATAAACAAACGACTGCGACGGATTACGACACCCTGTAGAAGCCGATATACAGGGTGTACTGACACCCTTTTGCTACAGGTTGATCAGGATTGGAGAGGAAAAAAGGCGCGAAAAAACGAAGGATCGTATTGTTTTTCGAGTGTTTTAGGCTAAACCTTCTTTTGTTTCGAAAGAATTAGAGTTCGTCATTTTAATTTTAAATGGGATTGATTTATCAGTGCTGATTTCTTCTTTGTAAGTTGTTACCCACTTGGTACAGTGGCGGTCTAGGACGGCGTAAAAGATCTTTGATCTCGTGCGCCCGAGACTGTATTACCAAAGAACAAGAGCTTATTTGCAATAAAGAAAAACCGAAAGTGTTCCGCCGAACTAGAACGCCTCTGTACCCGTTAAAATTAAATAAACTGTTCCAATTATAATATTTTGCGAGAGAGCTATTTAGTTTCTGAGGCACTTCCTATAGATAATGGGTAGGTTAAAATACACCGTTAATTTAAAACGTAATATGTTTTATTTTTTAATATGGCATTATTTAGAATATAGTCAGGATCTTAGAAATTTTTTACATGTTACTTATTGTTACTTCATAAATATGACCCGGATGAGATCGACTAATGATAATTATTCCAGGATCTTACATGGTCCGAAAGAACTGTTATTAAATGGTATAATAAAAATAAACTAAATAAAAAAAACTGAAACAATTGCTCTACATTTTATTTCTGAACAGAAAAAATACACCCCGTACGCGACAACCCATTTGAATTGATATAAATTAATCCTTCCGATGCTCCCCTCAAGAAAGAAATCCCATTAGGTCGAGATTCGATTAACGTTTTAACAGGGCACCCCTTATCCCGCCCTCACCCCTCCTTCACCCCTGCAGCGTCTGTAAAGGAATCCTGGGAATGGTCAGTTGCACATCGCTTTTTAATATTTATAATAGACTATAGCTGACACTGCAAACTTCATAGCGCCTTGCGTTCTGAATTTTTGAGAATATACAAAATCTTTTCATTTATAAAATTCAAACTTTTATTAAATTTAATACAATCTCATGATTCCAATAATAAAATGTTTTGTAAAAACTTTCTAAAAAATATTACGTTCGGTTAAACTCTACATACACAATTACACATTCATCGTATGGGCTTGGCTTACTACTTTTGTAGATAAAATTTAATCGAAAACGCCCCGCGAAATCGATTTATAAACAGGCTTTAGCAGGACCGCTACCTGAAACCTGAATAGTGTATATTTCCCGCAATCCCATCCAGAAAGCGATGAAATATTCAGTTGCTGTTATATCGAGCGGCTGCCCGGCGATCAACCTTGCAGATTAAACTATTAACTAAAACGGAAACCGATTTTATGCCGATGCTGGACATTTCGCTTTTTGCAGGTTCTGTTTTAATTTTTGTTATTCCGCCCGGGTTTTGGTTATTGAACCTTTTTTGGTCTGTTAACGAAACTCGTATTTATTTCTATAGACTTGAAGTTTTTATCGTAGCATTGTGAATAAATTGACGCTTTATTGCAATGAATCAACTTATTTCAAAGTAATTTCAAATGTTCTTAAATTAATACGTCAATTGCAATGAGCTGGCTTATCCCTCACAGCGATTTGTTCCAAACAACCCATCATTGTCGAAGTCATTTGTTTGTGCAATTGCTCCTAAATTTTTAATGCACAAACAAGTTCTTTTAACATCTCTGTGCAGTTCACTTCACCCTTATATATTTTTCTGAGATGAAATGTATGTTAGACTAGTCGACCCGGTTAACTTTATACCGCCTTACCTATTACTATGTTGTGCATGTAATATACATAAAAACCTTCCTCTTGGATCATTATATATTATAAAAGACGCATCAATATATACGTAGCATAGTTTTAAAGATATAAGCATTATAGGGACAGACGCGGGAAGCGACTTTGTTTTATACTATGTATTGATGTGAATTGTGCGATTATATGAAATTTAAAAAGACAACCAGCTAAGACCAGAGGCAGATTGGCACAGTGTAGAGCATGGAGCTAGTATAATAGCCAAGTGTAGTCAAATAGTGTACAACTAGCTAGGCAGAAAAAAAATAAAACGCGCACGTGTGAAATAATCGGCTAGTTTGCGTGCATTCCCGCTTTTTCGCCAATTACCGTTGCTAGGCAACCGCCTTATCCTATCATGACAGCGACAAAAAGGCGGGAATATTGTTCTCATTTTAGTCAACTTTTTTTTAAGGCACGCACCCCAATGAAACTGGCTTAAAAAAGGTACTTCTAAAAAGGTTGACGTGCGTATTTATATGAGCAATGTTTTGTCTGAACTTTGGTCTGAATATCGTCATTGTTTTGTTTTCCGCTAATCCGCTAATTCGCATTTTAGCGTATGATGTCTGAATATTTATTATTTACGTAATTTTTTCCGGTACTTGGTATTGATGGTAGATTAATGCACTAATAATTCGTTACCCCATAGACCAACGCCAGAAATAAAAAGAGTTTTTAATGTTGTTTTAAACTGGTTTGCTAACCGACGTCGTTTATAAATTGACACCCTAAATCTCCTAAATGTTATTTGTTCTTTGTTTTTCTTTTACCTAGTTGTTACATATTATTGTATGTTTGGTGCGCAAATAAAGATTTGTCTATTTGTATCTATGTCTAAATTAATACGATGACTTACAGTGATTTCCCAAATTGTTCGACAACTGTTCTGATATATTTGTAAATTATGTTTTATTATTATTAGTCACGGCTTAGAGGGGTGAGCAATATAACGCAAAACACACCTGTAGAAGATTTTAATTATTGCAATTATACAGTTCAATAAAGCGGGAAGATTCTATGGAATCATTTTTAATGGATGTCCATTTTTTGACAATGCTCTTTTTATGTGAAAAAAAGACTTGATTTTTTATGTGAGTGTTCCTGGCAGTTTCATCTGCGCCTTTAAGATTTTTATAAAGTAAGCATTACTTCGAAAAACATCATATAAGTAGGTAGATTAAAATAGGGTATATATGCATATGCCTCTTACTACATAGGTAGGTATATTCGTATAATAGGTAAATGTAGATTAAATAATTATCATAGTGTACTTACATTTACGCCTAATTAAGTTTCTTACTGACTAAAAGACAACGTACAATGACAAACATAAATTTCCACACGAACGCAAAAAAACAACAGAATTTTTAAACGCAATCCAAACTTCGAGTAAGCACTCAGTTAAAAAAGGTACATAATATAAGAGCAATTAAGTGCTTATTTATTGATTAATTCATTATAATATTATTCGCTACTGCCGGCCAGTAGTGCTGCTAGTAATTACACTGTTTACGTAAACTTAATTGGCTTTCACGCCGTCAAATTAGTGCGTAATTAACGAGCCACTCGCCAACCGTGATTTATCACTGCTATTAATGGCGGTAAATGACATTTTAATATTATATCGCTATTGTTCAAATCTTCCAAGAATAGGTGATGTAGGTTCTTTTATTATTTAGTTACTAGAGGCTGCCCCGCGGTTTCACTCGCGCAGATTACTCGTAAACACAAAAATCCCGATTTCCCCGTTCCCATCGGAATTTCGGGAAATCCTTTCTTAGTGCTCACCTACACTCCCTAAGGAACCTACATGCAAAATTTCAGCCCGCTACGCCCAGTAGTTTCGGCTCTGCGTTGTCTGTCAGTCAGTCAGTCAGTCAGTCACTAACGGAAGAGTTTTATATATATTGATTTAGCTAAATGTTCATACTTACAGCAATATTCATAAAAAAGTTAAAGATCATTTTATTTATTTGACGTATGTCAAAGCTACTACGAATATATAATAAACACATCACACTCAGAGCCCATATCTAGGAAGCACCTGTATCTGGGGTACCCTAAACACACACAGAGACGACCATTACACCCACCTGGAACAAACATCAATATTCATCTCATCAATATTCGCCTCGCCTGGGAATCGAACCCAGGTGCACACGCTTACTCAGTCCACATCACTGCCAACTGAGCGACAAGGTTCATGTATTTACCATTCAAGTAAACAGAGAAGAAGACCTTCAGTAAATCTATTTTAAAACTATTGTATCTTTAAGAATAACACGGTTAATGTAAAGAAGACGCATCACATAGCCTATTAAGGGCCATATTCTGAGCAGTATCTCATCTGCTATAGATTTCTGGTTCCCACAGACATTTGTGAGATATAGTTGGGGTCTAGTGCACCTTTAGGATATGAAGCTTATTACAGAACTTACGATTATATTTAATTTTAATAACGATACTTATTGGTTATGTACTTATTGTGGCGATAAAAGTTAGGGACTTATTGTGTCAAAAAAAAACAAAAAATAGGTTATTATCAACGTAATTAAATATTCTAACACACTGTTCTAGAACGAATAATGTGATCCGTTTATTAAACTGCTTTTGTGAACTGATGTAACATACAGTTAAAAACGCGTAAGTAGTTATTATCTTTATTCACCTAATTACAAAAACTAAATAACAATTTTAGTATAATGAACAAGCATAAATAAAACATAATAAAGTATGAAAATGAACTAGCCTATTACAGCGGAGTGGCTTGCCCGCGTTATCGCGGCAATTATAACACAGCCGCGCAAATGACACCGTCATTACTGGCCCACGCCCCCGCTGCCCCACCTCCTCACCAGCCCTCTACGCCTGGTACTATTCGCAAGCACAAATTGTAAAAATTATAAATGTTTTTTTTTATTTTCAAATATAATTGATGAATTAAGTGGATCTGCTTGGTCTCAAGATTTTCGCATATTACCAAGATTCAAAATGTCATCAGACTTGTCGAATACCTTGTTATAAAAAAAGAATGTTCCTCTAACTAATGTATTTTTGGCTACAGATAAAGTACGCTACGTGCTACGAGCTACGCCGCTACGCTCCGTAGTTGCAACTGCAACAGCTACGCCTACAACTACGTTTACAAACAAGGCTACGTAATTTTCTTTACGTTCATTCAAACCATTCTAGCACTCACTTATGTATTTCTTTAAATACATTAATAGTTTTTAAGCAAACTAATTCTAATTAATTCAAAATTAAAAACATTAATGCTGACGTTACAGTCCAGGGGCGGCGCGCCGCCCACCACCCGTTAAACAAAGCCGAGCCAATTATTATTAAATATTCCGACTCCAACTCCGGGCCTGGCGTAATGGCGGATCTGGATTAATAAACGATGCCTTCTAATTACTGCCATTAATCTGTTTATGTAGCGCGAAGAGCGAGCTGTGCATTCATATTACTATATGCTCGGAGGTTATTGGTTGTTTCTGTACTGGCTATACAAATACTAGCTGTATGGTGAACTTCTTTTTCTACCGCATTACAATCGTATAAGTAAACAAAGTTTTATAGCTTAGGTGCTCAACAATTTTTGGAAATATACATTGTACGTTCATCAGGGATAATTTAGGATTGTAATGGTGAAATATTTTTTAAAACCAACCGATTTAATAATTATATGTTAAAACCAGTAATTTTAATGCTTATTCTATTAAAGCTTAGGCATCAAAATACAAAGGCTGTCAATGCGAGCCTTTAGGAGGACAACGCTTGTGATTTCTATTGTATGCTCCTGCGTAGATGCTTATTCTGGGTTTATTTTTCGAAGTAAGTGTGAAACATACAATCAAATCTTTTCTCTTATAATATTACCCTGTTATTCATAAAAAGTTAAAGAGCATTTTAGTTATTTGACGTATGTCAAATGTATGTGTATTTAGACTGGATGTCACGTATTTACCATACAACAAACCAGAGAAGTAGACCTCCAGTAAATCTACTAAAAATAGTACTGTATCTTTATGAATAACACCGTTAGTGTAGATAATTGTAGGAACTGCTTCACCACCTTCGTGATTCGCTTAGTAGGCATGTTGACTGTGATTTCGAAGGTCTTTGTGTGTCTGTTCATATATTTGCATGTGTTTTGGGGAAAATTAGATATAGGTTCTACCTAGTAGGGCTCTGAGATTGATGCGTGTTTAATTATAAAATTATGGAATCCACTTTATACTATAAATGCGAAAGTAACTTGGTAATTTGTCTGTCTGTCTTGCTTTTACGCTAAAACTACCGAACCGATTAAGATGAAATTTGGTACTGAGATAGCCCGAAAAAGGATTAATAGTTTACTTTTTGTCAAGAAAATCCTACGGGAATTGGAATTTTGCGGTTTGAAAGGAAAATAACCCTAGCGAAGCCGCGGGGCGCTCAACAGTGATTTTATAAAAGCGATGTGTGATATCAGTATAGCAGACATCGTGTTCTCTTGTCAAAAACATTAACAAAAGAGTGCGAACAAATGTCATTACCACATTAACACTCGATCGGTTATCTTATCAAACAAACTATAACTTTTGACAATGGGACTTCCCCTAAGTTGTCATTGTTTGAAATAAATAATTCTTTTCCGCGGCATATGGGTCGGCAGTAAACGCCCGTCATTAGAAATAACTAGAAAAGGGTGGGTTTTTGATACTGATAGTGTAGTTTAGTTAAGCCTTTTACCCAATTCTAGCTAAATTTTTCAAGATCATCGGTCAAATTTAAACTTTTACAGTGTATAGAAACTTGAATAAACGAGGGTTTTAATAGCACCTGAAGCGGAATAGGTTTACGCCCATTTTATTATAATAACGTCCAGAAGCATAATGGCATGAACGCAATCGCTTCCCAAGTACGATACAATAACAGATTAAAACAGGTTAAACCTGGCCATAGAAATCAAGAAACTTGGAATCGCTACCACAATCTAGTAATATGACCGTTAAACTGATCTGTGGCCAGATTTTTAACACCTGAACGTAGATAAAACTAGTGTCGAATGGCTTAGACTCCTCATATGCTGCAAGGAATGCAACGCCGATTATGGTACTAGAACCATCTATGGGTAGCAGGTTGCGGATGTATAGCGAAATAAAAAATAAATAATCTTAACTTGTAATTTATTTTAAAATTGAAAAAATATTACCTTTGTGTCCTGAAAACTGAATATTACAGTTATTAGTAATACTAAATTATGTCTCAAATTCTTCTTGATAATATTTTATTTATTATTTTTTACCGAAACAAAACTGGCAGCCCTAGTAGAGGCAAACCTCAAAGGAATTCTAAGGACTAGGGGTGTCGCGTTTATGGCACATCATTTATTTTAAATGCCACTAAATTATTGCCAAAACCGAGATAAAATTAACTTGATTGCGACAATAATGCTTATGTTCTTTGGTAGACTTTTAACAAGCTGATACGTTAATTAATACCTAAATGTGGTTAAATAATACAGGTTGAAAATATAATTCAAAGTGAAGCTTTAACAAAACAGGGTAGGTTCCTACCGTTCATTGTTGTTTTTAATACAAACTTTATCTTTATTAATGATTTAAACTATTTGCTGTAAACCGTTGCAAAATCATGACAAATTAATCGTTTTATTTGATCAAGTGTTACAATTTAAAAGTTCAACTGATTTAATTTATAAAGATCATTAATAAAGCTATATCAAATGGTACCAACTTGAGCATAAAAAATAGATATTTAAGTACCAAATGTTTTTAAAAAGCCCCGTAACGATCCCAACTATTTTTATTTTTTTTATTTTATTTTTTATTGCTAGAATAGGATTTCGATTGGCACCATTTAACGTTGGGCATGTTTTACCTAACCTTATACAAGGTGTTTCTGACAGGGCGGTACTAAATCAAAGGAAGGGTTCAGCTCACCATACCTAACAACTTCCCCAAAGCAACATGAGTCGAAATCTCAAAACAAAAATCAGCTGTCCCGTACATTGACCCCGTATCAATCCAATGTATAGAACAGCGGTTTTTTTTATTTCGACCCATGTTGCTTTGGGAAAGTTGTTAGTTATGGTGAGCAGAATTCCTCCTTTGATTAAAAACCGGCTTATCAGAAACACCCAGTATATCAACATCAATGCAAACTGAATAACAATTGTTAAATGTATGTCGTAATGTAGCCAAGAAACCGCACTTTCTTTTTAACTACTTACTTACTAAGCAATTCATGTGGAGATTACTAAGAACGTCGCCATTTATTCCAAAGCGTCATAAAATTTTGAATTCTTGAAACATTAACAGATCGCAATAAAATGCTGCGCAGATGTCACTGCAGCCAGCAGCGTCCCTCGGGGCGGCGGGGTCTTTTACAATGTTGTTTGCATTGCTTTTGTTATGTTTATTAAAATAACGTTTATTACAGTTTAATTTGATTAACAACAGTACTTCGTGCAAATATTTCACATTCATTTGTTCAACTGTTTTCGAGAAAAGTGCCTAAGACGACAACTTGAAAAATTACGACTGTGATGCTAAAAAGTTGATAACTTTGAATCGTGACTAATTAGTCAGATTAGAAGAAAATAAAGAGCGATACTTAGATAAATATTATAAATAATTATTATTTATTAATAAATAATTATTATTTATTATTTATAAATATTAATTATTTATAAATAATTATTTATAATATTTATCTAAGTATCGCTCTTTATTTACTTCTTTGCTAAAAGAAAGGTTTCATATTAATTTTAAGTTACATAGACCGAGTCACAAAGTAGATTTTAGGCTGATTTGTCAAAAAATAGATTAGAAAAGTAAAGATAAAAAAACAAAAAGTACGTTCTTCGTAAGTGAAATTAAGTAAGTTTGTAACCCATTAATTGGAGAGGCATTTGCCTAACAGTATGTGTGCTGAGGAAGAAGAAGTAACCCATTGTTTATATCATTAAAACGAATACCTATTTCTTTAACAATTAATGATAATATTCAGTCAGAAACCAAATGAAACACAATCAAACAAAAGCAGGCACAAAATAGGGTTACAAATGTATACCTCCATCACTTCGGAGCGAAGGTATGTTCCCAAGATTGGCTCATTAGTTTGACAAGGTGCTACCTTCCTCGCTTAACGTTTTCTGGGACGGGGCGTTTACACCCGGTTACGTTCACGGGAACGACCCGATTCGTCTTAAAAGGTTGGGTAGGTAATATACAAGGTGGCTTTTAAATAACGTAAAAGTCCAGAAATGCCAACTCGTTTTTCTATTAGCCTTAATCATTTAAAAAAAAAAAAAGTAAGTTCCTAATAGATATTTATGTTTTTCAGTCATTAAAAGTATTTTATTTAAAATTTTCAAAGGCATTCTCGTAGTTGGGTTTTTGTGCTTTTCTAAACTTACTTTATGAACTTAACTGTTTTGCGAAGTAAGAGTTTTTAGAACGAACGCTCGGATATATTTAGCGTTTCCATACAAGAAATACCTTTTAAATAGAAAACAAAAACAGATATAATAATACTCTGCACTAAATACAAAACCAATTTACCAGGTGTACAAAATACCTTCCCGTTAACCCGATGCCTACAACAGCGAGAAACTTAGTTCACGAATAAACGCTACAAATGTGGCAATTAGACCGGCGCTTCTGAGTAATGCTTCTCAGACCGTGATTAAGTCGGAGGCGGGGGTTTTTACCCCCCAGGCCAGGGGTAGGGGGTAGGCGAAAACCCCCCCGGGTTTTGTTTCAGCTATGAACTTAATAGTTGAGAGATGAACTGTGGAAAATTGATCGGTGCTGCTGATATCAATTATTTTGAAATAGGAAAACTTTGTTCAGCTTCCTGGCTCGCTTTTAGAGAAAGAATTTTGAACCTGTACTTTGAAGTTTTTGTTTTAGTGACGTTTATAGAGAGAGAAGTCATAAATTTAACATAGGTACATAATTACATAACCCAGTTTTGAAAATGTCTACAGATCTTGAAACGGGTTATTCCGATTTTGCTCCAAAAAATATTTTTTGGGTATAAATGTAATTAGGATCTCTAAGTATCATATTTCAAGAATATATTTGTACCTACATATTTTTTTGTTTAGTATACATGTCGTATTAAGATTTGATAATTAGGTTTTTTGCAAAAAAAAACTAGGGATTTTGCGAAAACCCGGATAATTTGATATAAGCATTACTTTTTTTTCAATCATCCTGGCATAAAGCAGTTTTTTTTGCAAAAAAACCTAATATAATTGAAAACTTTAAAACCTTCATTAACTCTGATTGGCTAGATTATTGCTTGCTGGTAAACTCTTATTCTGATTGGTTCGTTAAAAAAACCTTTGACTCTACAGAGAACCAATCAGAATAATAGTTTACCAGCAAGCAATAATCTAGCCAATCAGAGTTAAGGCAGGTTTCAAATTTTTCAATTATACTAGGTTCTTTGCAAAAAAAAACTGCTTTATGTCAGGATGATTGAAAAAAAGTGATGCTTATATCAAATTATCTGGGTTTTCGCAAAATCCCTAGTTTTTTTGCAAAAAACCTAATTATCAAATCTTACTACGACATATACATTAGTTATATTACTATTTTAAACATCCTAAATTATTTACATCCTTCTATCCCACTCCAATCACAGTAACATCAGGTAGTTAGAAACCCCAACAAATGCGGGGTTTGATAAGTCGCCGGGTCCAAACTTATTTGTCCGCCTTATAGCCAGTTTGTTCTGTTACCGATGCAATCTGTTTACCTTACCCTGAGGTAAGTAATTAACGAGTCGACGTGGTATAAATTAGTTACATCAACTTACTAATAGGTTTTATAAGGAAATAGAGATAGAATTCGTTCGTAGTTATTTTAGGCCGTTAGATAGAAACTTAGTTTATGCAGGGTAGGTACCTCTATGTTTAAACTAAACAAGAACGCAAATCAGTCGAATCTCTTAAGATTAGGTACCTATACAATCGTAGGACTTCAGTGAGTAGCTTACCTAAATACAGGAAGGTTGGTTCGGTAAAAAGAAAATTTATTTGAAAATAATTATGAACCGAACCGTAATCGAAACATAAAAAAAAAACAAATGACAGCTTCTCCCTGAGGCTTCTCCCTTGGAGCTCGTTTTTTGGTCAACAAACACCACTTATAAAAAAAAAATCATGACTTTAAAATAATAATGATAACGCAAAATAGTGATGTACCCAATAACACCAAAAATTCGGTAGGTATACATAACTTTAGCTACTTGTTAAGAAGTTTGCATTTTGCATTTTAAAACTTCCGACAACTTTCAAAAACCTCGGCAAAGCATAGGTAATTCAATATCAGGGTTCTTCTATACAAAATGCAAATCCCTAAGGGTGCTGCGGTCCCGTGCAAACACTCGAACGAAATTAGTTCTACCGGCCAGAGGGACCCGTACCCTTTCCAAAATACACCTTTACAAACCCGAAAGTTAAATATGTGGGCAAGTAGGTATAACAAAGTATTTTGTTATTGTAGATGATATAATTTATTTAAGTTTTTTTAAATATAAGTAAAGTGTAAGGGAACCGCTCAAAAACAGTTTCATGATTAAGGGCTACCAAGCCACATTGTGTGTTGTTTTTTTGTTTCTTTGATATTTCTTAAAGATATGAAATACCCAAGTAATAAAACCACACCCCTCTGAAAACACAAAACACGAGGCGTCATCAAATAGCAGTTACGGAACGCAACGAGCAGCGTTCAGAAACCGTTCCTTCAATAATTGATGAGTGCATTAGAGACATGTGTCTGCCATCTTTTATTCAGGCTTCCGAACGTGCCGCGAACGCCGTAAAGTTGTCGCCGCGATTTGCAGACGGGGCAACATTTGCGCGGGCGAATTGGCGAATAATCTTGGGGTGGGGATAGAATTTGTATGAGTTGTAGTTGAGGCGAAAGTACACGAGAGATTTTAGGCAAAGATTTAAAATTTGATGTAAAAATAAATAAAATAATGTTAGCACTTTTATCAATAAATCATAAATTTTATTGCAAACTAAGTGTGTGTTACAGGCTATGGCAAAATAATATACCTAATAACGCACTAGGTAGGACCGTTTGCCACAAAACGAGTTAATTTTATTTCACTTGAGCGGCTAGTGCAAGCATATCAGTCAAACATGCTAGAATTGCTAGATAGAAAAACCGAAATTCAGGTCGTCAATGTTTGTACGGAAAAACATAAGCAGTGCAAGAATATATAATATAGAGTAAGGTAAGTTGGTTTTTAAAAGAAAAAACAGGATTTCATATTATAAAAAAAAAAAAAAAGCTGCGGGCTCAGCTAGTCTAAAGTACTACAAATATTACTAGCTGTGCCCAGCACTGTAACCCGCGGTTTATTACCGCAGTAAAAAGTAGCATATTATGTGTTAATCCATGGTGGCAGCTAACTCCATGATACCAAATTTCTTTAAAATGGCTCCAGCCGTTAAGACGTGAGGAAGTAACAAACATACACATACACACTCACAAACTTTCGCATTTATAATATTAGTGAGATAAATCTTGCATAATTGGTCTCTTTTTTTGGTAGCTTTTAAAGAGTCCCTTCATTTAATTAATTATGTCAGCGTTACGGATTTTTAATTTAGGCCGAATTAAAACTCCATTAAAAACAGCAGCGAACCTTTTTAAATCATTTAAAAGCATATCCAACGAAATAGTGCTGTCAATGATATACATTCTTGTGATAGACATAGCGAATGTACGGTCACACCGCACAATACCTTTTAGTAATTTACCATCTAATAAGAATAAATTTTTAATCAGCAACAACTCTCTTACTTTAACTTATAACTTTTACGAGTGTGTGGGATAACTACTACGTAAACTACGGGTTAGACCATACAGCGACAAAATGAAATTTACGCAGACAATATATTATGCCTAAACTGGCAAAGGCATTAAATGTTGATCTGTACTGTGAGACAAATTATGAATCAATTATAGAAACTTTTTCAATAAAAAAAATCTAATTTGAATTTCTCTGTTGTATTTAGGTAAGATACACTAAAGTCTCGGAAGAATCTAGAAAAGTTTAAACAACTATCTTAAGTGGTTAAAAGTTGTTTTCTGTCAAATAATCAGTAAAACTTTATCAAAAAACTCTTATTTAATATTTTTTTAAGAATTACGTTCCTTTACCACTCCGTTACGCTATTTAACCACCCACGACGTACTGCCTAGCGACTACAGAAAAATATAGCGAATTCTCAAGTCCCTGACATCACTACACAGCTTGGGTCCGTGTGAAACAGCGCAGTTTTTCGCATACTTAGTGTCGCGACCTTTTTTTGCGCCTCGGGGCTTCGGAAAAAAGGATGTAGGGGGTATTAAAACTTGTACGCGGGATTAAGTAGACGAAATTACTAAGTGGCAGAGCGAGGAAGGGGATCTAGCCAAGTGCTGCGCCGAGCAACTATTACTTATTAATCCTATAGACTTGTAAACATGAGTTCTGTTTTTGGACGTATAGGTAAGTAGTATGCAAGTGAAGTATATGCGCGCACGCATTAGAGCGCGCTTGCATGTCTATTATATGTAGTAGATATTGTTAGCAGATAAGATGTGTTTGACCGCGGTGTCGCGGCGATCCGAGCTCATGAATAAACCAGCCCACTTGGAAGTCACTTGTTTTATTGCATACATCTTAGCAAGACACTTGATACTGAAGTAAGTCATGTAAAACTATTTCAAAGATTCGATTTTTAAATAGTCAGTAACTCTACATTGTAGTTAAATCTATTTCATAACTAATACGTCCAGTTCAATACGAAAGTTGTCAGTTTCATATACAATGATATTTATTTATGGCTTGTAATTCCGGGACAAAAGCAACATTTTCAATTCCAATCTCTATAAAAATCATTCTAACTAGAAGTTCAGCCATAATAACCTATGATTGTAAAATCGTAATAAAACTTCAGTATAGGTATATCTAGCAACAAAATTTATAGAAATTCTCCTCAGCAAGCCATTTCTGCTCTAAAACATAATAGAAACACGAATTCGCAAACTACCTCCAATTTTCAGTTTTACCAGTTTCAGGCGGCGGCGTCAACTTTTGAAACCGTCGCAATTAACTGCGGAGCTCAAATCCAACAATGTATTTTTTCCGCATACCTATCTGCACTCCAACAAAAGAAATAACTCGAACTAGGGTTGGTACCGAATCGACTGATTTGTCGGTTTTTATTTTACGATTAGCTAGTAAGGTTTAAAATTAGGTATTATTAAAATTAGGTAATTCAGGTATAAATTATGAAACTAAGTACCTAGGTAGGTAAACACAGAATAAAATTCGGTACCTAAACTATTACTTAGTTCTAAAAATTATAATTGATCCATCCAAACTTAGATATACCAATGGGATAACTTACATGACAATTAGACTAACCAGCGAGCTAATCAATAAAGTGGTTAGTTTAAAAGGTTCATGTTATTAATAGTTTTACTTTCAAGCAGGAATTGGCTCGTAAAAATTGTTGTAAAACAAAACCGGTAAAACTTAAATTTTGAGAGAGTCTGTAAATACTCAGGCAGGCAGGACGCAGGACGGATGAGTCTTTCAATGAAATTTAATACCTAGTGCGAATAAATATTCTCAATTTCTTTGTAGGTAATATAGATGACGAATGGCGTTGGATTGGCCATACATGTAGAGGCCTGACGATCATCCGTCCAAGTTAGCCCTAAATTGGTGCCCACAAGGATGTCGTAGAGTTGGTGGCCCAAAGCAAACCTGGCGCGGCACGGTGGAACAAGAGGCTTCTACACTCTAAGAACCGTGGTGCGAGATGGAGGAGGCTGCCAAAGGCCCATGTCCTCGATGAAGGATAAGAGGACATCATAATCATAACCATGTTATAAGCAATCGATAAAAGAGAGTGAGATTTTCCCAAGAGAGAGTGCACGCACATCACTATCGTGAACTCAGTCCGCCCGCTGTGCACAAAGGGGAGACGAAGCCACCTCGTTACCATTCATAATTCACCGCGAAAACTCCTCGTACGTTTTCCATTATAGGTACAAATTTTATAAGGTTTTTACTGGGTGTGTTATTTTCTCTGCAAAAGTCAAAGTTTCCCGCCTTCGATGTGACAATATGGCGCGATGCGATAATGGCATTGTGTTTTTATTTTCATTTTAAAACGATTTATTTTAGCTGTATTCTAGGTTTGATGTAATTTCCAGCAAGTTTAACTCCTTGTTAAATGTTTGTACTTACCTGATGATTTTCTATACACTTACTTATTATGTAATAGTTCTACTCTAGTGCGACAAATTATCTAGAATTTATTTTAAAGAATGTTAAATACGTGTAAAATTCAAGACTAGGAATGTTACTTGAGCAACTGCTTAGTTTAAACATTCAGGTAATTGCCTAACTTGGAAAATTTCACAAAGCGGTCGCGAAACAAATTTACCGTAAAATGGGTCGCGCAAGATCAAGGATCGCGGTAACTATTTTATGCTTTTACTTCTTTTTATTTCAAAGCTGATAGGTAATAATTAAAATCAAATTCCGTATAAAAAGCAAGAACGTTTTGAACTTATTACAAATTATAATTATTTTATTATTTTAGTCGCGGCCTCAGACAGAAGTGTACTCAGGTTGTAGATTGGCGGGACCCTAAGTTAACAGGTTAATATAAACATGGTTTGACCAGAGTGGTAAATTAAATACACAAAGGAATTCATCTTATTTTAAATGTATACATCAAATCAAATTTCATTTAGAATTTCTTTAATTATTATTATAATAATAACACACATAATAATAACACACATTACACTCAGAGCCCCTAACTAGGAAGAACCTGTATCTAGGGCGCCCGAAAACACACACAGAGACGAACATCACACCCAGACCGGAAACAAACATCGATATTCATCATATCAATATTCGCCCCGCCCAGGAATTGAACCCGGGTGCTCACGCTTACTCAGTCCACATCACTGCCAACTGAGCTACGGAGCAGTATATTGGACAATAATTAATATTACTTAATAATTAAAAATAAACTCGTTCTTTGAACTTATTTTTGTTTGTAAAAAAGAAAAGGTGGGGGGAAGCTAAACTTAATTTCAGTAAAATTCAGACCCACCGTTTTCTAGGAAGTACGCGTTTCCTCTCCCGTTTTGATAAGACTTGTTTTAAACTTCTGAAGCAAAACGTGTTCGTCGAAAGTTTCACGACATCATTAGGGACCGCAGTCTCAGATCTCGAAAAACCGAGATCTTGCACAAATTATTAGTGCAATAATTAATTTATTAGAAAAGCTTTGGTAAGTAAAATTAAAGGCCAAAAGTTATCAACTAAAAAAATAAAATAAATCCATAACCATATAATATGACTTTGAACGTGGCCCGACACGCATTTGCCAGTTTCAAAAGATTGAGTATTTTGTAAAAATGTCATACTTACTAAAATAATTTTGTAAGTAAAAGGAATATACATATAAATATTTTTATTATTAAAAATGTACCAATTACTAAAACGGTTTTTAAAAATACTTCGATAAAAATGTAAGGACTCTGGAAATAGCGAGATTGGATCTTTAATTTTATCAAATTTTCAAATACCGAGATTGATCATGATTTAGGAAACATGCAAAAGTAGAATTTCACTAAAATTATTTAGGTTTTTTTTTTTGGGTGGAGGCAGCCCTGCAGGCCCCGCTTGACTCGCCGACCTCTATTAATTAAAATGCAGTGTAAACCGAGCTTTATCGGCGGCGGCCTCGGCACCCAATTAAGAGAGCGCCAACACAACGTTTCACGCCAAAAATTAAGCCGAACATTTCCCTTCGAAACATTTAACAGCCGCGAGCGCTTCGGAACTGGTTCATTTGAAGATCGATCGTTTACTAACGGCATTGTTGACGACTAATGTGATTTTAAATACCTTCTTGCTTTGGGCGTGGTACTCATCAAATTAGGATCTCAATCACATAATATCATAAATTCACACAGTGGAAAAACTGACAAAAAATATTTCATAGTCAAATTTACTATCGTCAGGGGCAAAATGCTCTACCAATACCTACCCCATTAATCAGTCGGGCTTGTCGCTATCCACCGCCCGCCGCCGCCAGATAACCACGCAGTAAACCGACAACAATGCCCGGACTCGCACTCAATAAAAGATGATAACGCCTGAAATATGAACCCACGACACCCCTCAGGTACAATCAAAATCCAGCCGGCAAAATTGAACCCTCCACTACCTTAATTTAAAGATTACTTTCCAAAATACCGTATTAGCCCAAAAGATGTTTCGGAACCACGAACTTCACTAGCATAATAAACGGGCACTCACGAAAACAAACCGCACACAGCTCTCGAATACAGCCAAAATTGCCAAAGAAAACGTACCAAGTTACAACGTTTCGGAACGCGGCGTTGACGGCGCGAAACAAAAGCGCGGGAATCGACGCCATTGGTGGAGGAGGTGGGCGGGCCCCCGGATAATATGGCGGAAATATTACGAGCCAGGGAGGCATTCAAGGTGCACACGGAGGGAGGGCCGTCTCTCCCTCAGAGAGGTTAATTACCCACCGGCCGATAAGCTAGCGGCTCGCTAATTACGTACTTACTTATGGCGATGGCGGTCTGAAATTAAGTTATTGTTGGCGGGAGAGCGACACTCACTTTGTTTGCGTACCGTTTTACGAATCCACTCCTACCGTGTAATGGAACAAAATTGCCGACTATTCGGTTTTATCTTTTATACGCTGCGTCTAAAGTCGGCGGGTCGTTTCGAGATAATGGAATAATGATTGTTCAAACACTGAGCGCTCCCGGGATCCAGTTTAATCGTTTAAGTAATTTTTCCTTTGTTCATCGTTGTTTAATAATGTTTTGCAGGACTTTGTTTACTTACTGCTCGTTTAAAATCTTTAATCATACTTTAACTAGGAGCATTGGTGGAGAATCTTACTTTCTCATATTAAAAATATAAACTCGTATTCAGCTCGTAACTGTTAACGAAACTCTACGTCTTCATAAAAGAGCAATCATTTTTCTGAGAGTCTGAGAGGAAAACTTTTTCGTTTCCGTGTTCCATTTAAATACAAAACAAAGGAAGAAAATAAAAGTGGCTAGCTTGTCTCGCATTAACTGACACTTGGCGTGGTTTTCTGAGCCTACTTTTAAAATAAGAATACCTTTAAAAAAGAGATGCCAGGAGAAAAAACGTCAAAGTATACATATTTACCACAAAAGCGGCTCAGTGGAGGGTATCCGCCGGATCCGTTCCCCGCTTTATTTTTCCAAGCTCTAAATGGAGTCTGTGGAGCATTTAAATAAGCCCCGCCGACTGAAGTATGGTAATGTTAGTAATGCCCGCGTAGAAACCGCGCACTTCTGACGCCATCTTGAATTTCTACATTTGATCCTCGAGCAGGAATACTATGAGACAAGAAAGTATGAAAAGTGTCTTTTTAAAGATTCATAGTAAAATTATTAAGACAAAATGGCGTGTTTTAGAAATAATTAAAAAAAAAACTATTTTTACAAAAAATATTAAATTCAAGCTAATTGATAATTGATAATGATAAAATTCTGGTTACTTTTCTACATCTAAGCTAATTATCTGAATGTTTATGGCTTAAATAGAGAGATCTTAATTTAAATAATTCAAATTAGCCTAAGTATATGATATTTTTTATTTAATGCGTATAAAAATTGTGTTTACAAAGTTTTTAATTAAACTTGGTGATCGTAATGTTTGTTACTCTTTAAGTCAAAAACTAAGTACTTACCATAATTATTTTATTTAGATTGAAACTAGTCGACCCGGCGAACTTCGAACTGCCTAACCTTTAACTTTCTTGTGAACGTATTATACTTATAAACCTTCCTCTTGAATCACTCTATCCATTAAAAAAAACCGCATCAAAATCCGTTACATAGTTTTAAAAATATAAGCATACATAGGGACAGAAGCGGGAAGAGAATTTGTTTTATACTATGTATTGAAGCTCTCTGAACCTTCTAATTATACCGTTGCGGACGCTGAAATGCAGATAAGATAACTTCACTATACAATAAGAAAAATAACTTCAAAAAAAAACAATAATTACCATAATGCTACTTTAATAACTTTAAAGATATAAAAGATTAATCGGAGTTTATTTAAATCAATAAATATAAAACTCTTCCGTTACTGACTGACTGACTGACTGACTGACAGACAACGCAGAGCCGAAACTACTGGGCGTAGCGGGCTGAAATTTTGCAAGTAGGTAGATACCGCGGGACAGCCTCTAGTATTATATAAAGTGCTTATAGGTATTTATGTAATTTTACCACATCCTTTTTACTTCCCTACTCCACCAAAAATCCCAAAGGTGAATGCATTCACTGAAAAATTTAGTAAAAATACCGACAGCGCAGAATAGAGTTCTTCTTATTTAACGCTCGAATAGAAATTCGATTTAGAAAAACACGAATGATTCCGAATGTTATAAGTAGTGACGTTACAAAGACTGTTTTTTTATCTAAGTATTTTATTACTTACCGCTATCTGGATAGTAAATATTAATTAATTTCATCAATTATTTAATAACTAAGTAGTATTGGTACTTCTACTTGACTAGTCTATACCAATATTATAAAGAGTAAAGATTTGTTTGTTTGTTTGTTTGTAACGAATAGGCTCCGGAAATACTGAACCGATTTGAAAAATTCTTTCACTGGTAGAAAGCTACATTAACCCCGAGTGTCATAGGCTATATTAGATTTTCAAAAAAAATTGGGATCCTTACCTAAACTGAAATAATATAACCCAAGGTGCAATATTTTTTCCGTTGTTTACATATTTTGACAGGTGGTTTTTTGTTGTTGTTTGTTTTTTATTCGGCCATTCTGGGCAGTCAAAAGAACATAGTCTATAGAGCCAAGTCTTTTGTAGTATCTTATATTCTATGGCGTAACAAAGTAAGCCGGGAAAGCTCGTAGGTAATAACTTAATAAGTTTAACTGCCTCTATGCTTTTAATTAATTATCCTATGCTCTAAAATTACAACGTAACGCGCGTTCCGCGACGCGACGCGTGTCCCTTTCACACCGTCACGTCAAAAGTCCCCGCGTTTTTTTATCGTCATAATTTGTATCTAATTATGGCCAAAAAAATGTCGGGCTCTTTAATGAGCTCGACTGTGTTACAAACGGTAGCCAAATGGGCGGGTGTGTGGCTTTAACTGTATTCCTAGTCGGCTTATTAAGTTATATTGAAGCGTAAACTGTTACGCTCTACGCTCCTTTTGATTTGGAATGTGTTCTTTTTTTAAAATACCGACTCGTAGATTCTTATAGGAAATATTGAAATAAAATAAAAACTTAAAATGCTATCCAACATCTTCATTAGGAGAGTAATGTTTAAAATAATATTTGTTGCTGTTTTGAAAACCAGTAAGCCTAGCAAAGGGTTTGTAAGTTTGTTTTAGGTACTATAGGATTAAAGTTTGTATTACTTTTCGACACCTTTGGGTGGTTTTGTGGCAAATTTTATCTTTTCAGTCACATCACTCAAAGTAATTATTACAATTCTCAAAAACCACCATATTAATTATCACATTACTCGAAATTTTGAGAAATATAATAAATAAAATACTTAAGTATTTTATTACGATTCTCAAAAAATAAAAAGGAATAAATTTAAGAACATTTTTGGGTGTGCATCTTTACCATCCAAGTTTTACACGGCCAAGTTTTGTACAGCAGGGTCGTTCGTGTCATTCACTAAAAACTTGGCTGGTAAAAGCCCTGTCGTGCAAAACCTTTACGGCAAAAACTTCCTGTACGTCCGAGAAGTTTTTCACGACACAGTCTTTCGTGTTACCACTAAAAACTTGGACGGTAAAAACTTGTCGTACAAAACCTTCCGGACATAACAAAGACAATTTCTATGCGTATAGACCCTATTTGAAATACATCGTTTTGGTTGGTCGGCACTAAATTTATATTGACCAATCAGGAAGAAGAAATGATTTACACAAATCAGAATTAAATTTTCAATGAGAACAAAAGATTATTGTCAATCAGTCTCAGTCAATCAACCAAACAGAAAGAAGATAAACACTACCGATTTAAGAGAGCCCACTCTAGCAATATTTAAGTGTTATTTAAAAAAGGAGCGAAAATAAGTTTTAGCATCGTTATATTGGCACCGTTGACTATTGTATTTATTAAACGACTTCAAAAAAGGAGGTTATCAGTTTGACCTGTATGTATGTATGTTTGTCCGCGATTATCTCGCGTTTGGCTGAACCGATTTTGATGCGGTTTTCGGATAAGTATTTGTTACATTCAGGAGAAGGTTTTAGTACCTATTTGAACCGACTTCGACAAAGAGGAAGTGCTCAGTTGATGTATGTGTCAGTGTTTATTAAAGGCGGGTTCCATTTTTGTAAAAAATAAATTATATTGGTGATATTTTGGCACTAGACAACTATATTACTATACAATACTAGACAAATATTCAAATACAGAAGTTTGCCATTCTCACTTTGAATTGCAATACAACAAACCTCAAGCAAACATGAAAACATGGTGTAGGCACATGAATAGAATTTTAAAAGGTAAACGCTGTGATTATATAGATGATTTTCAAAAAATTGCAAATGATTATTATACCAAAAGAAGAAAATAATAAATATTGTTAATTAAATATAGAATTTTCATTTTAAATTAAGTTTGAGTTACATTTATTGAAATTATTGTAAGATAATAAGCATGCAAACATCTAATGTTGAGATTAATCTGTAAAGCGAGATAGTAGTAAAATGTAAACTTGGCTGTCAGCTTGTGCACATAATCTCAACCTAAAAAGGATGTCTACATGAAAAAAATACCTACATAGGTACCAACTAGCTAGGTGTGGTAGGTACCTATCTAAAGGATATAATATGTTGTATGACGTGGTTTGGAGAATTACCCCTTGGGGCGCTGACGTCTAAAATGCAGACTCGCATAATCTATTTGTATGTATTCAATATTATCATTATGGGCTTGGAGGTACGTCAAAAAGCCCCTGGTAGTAAAATTTTCCAGCACGACGTCTTCATGGCGGCTAGGCAGCGACATGGCGTAAAGAACGCCTGGACACGCAACGGCGTAGTGTTCGTATTAGCACCGGACGGCTCTCGCCATAGCGTAGTCAATCTGGCTGAACTCGACGCGATTCCAGCTCCAGCTGCCCCAGCGGCGGATGATACTGCTGCTGCTCCATCGACAACTGCAAAGACCCAAGCCACTAAGCAGGGCGTGAAGGTGAAGTCGCAGAGTCCTCGGCAAAAACGGCCTACGTAATTTTTCAATTGTTTTGTGCAACTGTGTTCTTAGATACCTAATGTATTTTCATTTTTCATTAATTATTTGCCTCCCGTCTTTTTTCTTGTTTTCGTTTTTTCGTTACGTTTGTTTGATTGATTGGAAGTTAGGTTTCATGTTTCATAAGGTTTCATGTTTCATACCACGTTTCACTGAACTGCTCAGTCACAGTTCAATCCCGAGGTTCAATCAATCAATCGAATATTACCGTTTCGTTCCACTTCCACTCTGAGGTTCCACTGTTCCACTCTATGCATTTTCTCATGATTTTCTCTAAGGCAAATTTTTTAAAACCTAAAACCTCAAAATTATAATAATACATACATACATACATAATATCACGCCTTTTATTCCCCGGAGGGTTAGGCAGAGGCACCGGCTTGAGAGCCGGACCCACGAGATGATTCCGTGCTTCGGAAGGCACGTTAAGCCGTTGGTCCCGGCCGCAGTAGTGGTCGTTATAACCGCGGCGACAAGCTGGCCCCTTGTCACGTTGGTAATAAAGCATAAACTCGGCTAATAATACAAGAACAAGCCTATACAAGTCAATTACTCAGTGCGCAGCGTAGACAGATGAGCTATACATAATGCACCTATAGAGATATGTGTATGACAGCTAGGGATATAAAGGAGCGATTACATTTCTCCTGAATCACTATCTGAATTAGCAACCTAATTAGCTTCCTTTTTAGGAAACTATTTAGGCAGCGTAGTTTGCTATCACACCTTTTCTTAGTCGGTCGCGATCGAAGCACAGTGTTGCCACCTTAGTGGATTTTCGGGTTGTTCCCAACGAGTACTACCAAAACCTGTACCACTGGTACTCGTTGGGAATAGCCTTTTAAAAAAATCCCAACCAGTACCACCAACTAACTCGACAAGTTTTGGTGGTACTCGTTGAGAACTAAATTACAATAAAAAAATCACTTCAGTTGTATTGTATCGTGAGTCTTTTATTAAGATTAAATCGGTGAGTGAGTGACCCTAGTGATGAACTAACCTATAACTTATAGGTAATCAGAAAATGAACAGGTATTTGTCGAATACTTACTGTCAATGCAGTAATCTTTGCAATCTTAATTTAGTTATTTTAAAATGTATTTTAGGTCAATAAGAACAAAAAAAACTGAGGCCTATCACCCGTTATAACCGTGTTTTTTCATAATTTCATATTTAAAATACCAGGGCACCATGAACAGTAGACGGTTATGAAGCGCACAACACAGGTAATTTGATACATGCTAGCTGTTCGTGTCGTCGCTAAGCTTCGCGCTCATTCTCAACATAAAGGAGCGTTGTGTGTGACATCAAAGAGCAAGACGCTATAGCGCCGCGTCAGGCTAGCGCTCTAATCTAACGCGACGCAATAATACCGTCTGTTTGACAAAGCCTATAATTGCCTACAATAACCTTCCACTAGTTCATGTTATCCTGGTACAGTGGCGGACACGGATAGCGTATCACTTCCGTGGCGTTTTTTGGTATTAGTCTAAGGCGCACGAGATTATAGAGAAAAGTGTTACGCCGTATGTGTCCGCAACTGTACTTAAAATATAAAATATAAACAAACTAATCAAATTCTATCATTACTTTACTTTATTTTTGCCATGCAGTTCATGGTGCAATAGTCCTTTCAATTTAAATCAGTACAACTGGGACCATGGGTAAAAAAATTGTACACCTACCTACCTATCACAGTTAAAACCGTGTTTTAATATCAACCATAGATGATGTTGTTGACATAACCTTCTACTGTTCATGGTGCCCTGATACTTTAAATATTAAATTATGAAAAAACACGGTTTAAACAGTGCATAGGCCTCAGTAGGTACTAAATTTTTTATTGTTCTTAATGATCTAAAATACATTTTGAAATAACTAAATTAAGGTTGCAAAGATAACTGCATTGACAGTAAGTATTCGAAAAAATACCTGTTCATTTTCTAAATATCTTTGAGTTATAGGTAGGTTCATTACTAGTGTCACTCACTCACTGGTATTGTTAATCTTAATAAAATACACAAGATACAACTGAAGTGAAAAAAAAAACATTATTGATATGTAGTTCCCAACGAGTACCACCAAAACTTGTCAAGTTAGTTGGTAGTACTGGTTGGGAATTTAAAAAAAGGAAATTCCCAACGTGTACCAGTGGTACAGGTTTTGGTAGTACTCGTTGGGAACAACCCGGATTTTCCACTAAATCTGGTGGTTTGGTTGGATTGGAACCACCATTTAGTGTAATTTTTTTTTTGCATTTATTGGCTAGTGGTTTTTAAAGCGGATTATGAGAATTATCTTAAAATAAAATAAAAACTACTATTTAGCTATATTTTTACTTTCAAAATAAAAACCTTTATATTTTTTAATTTTTTTCGAGGGGGTTAATTTTCATTAAATCAATATATATAAAACTCTTCCGTTACTGACTGACTGACAGACTGACAGACAACGCAGAGCCGAAACTACTGGGCGTAGAAAGCTGAAAATTGGCACGTGGGTTCCTTGGGGAGTGTAGGTGAGCACTAAGGGATTTCCCAAAATTCCTACGGGAATGGGAAAAAACGGGAGTTTTGTGTTTATGAGAAACCGCGGGGCAGGCTCTAGTGTTTTATAATCTTAGTGCGAATTTTAGCGGTTTTTAGAGAGGGACATCTTATTGTAAGTGGTGTTCTGGTGGTTTGAGGAGTGTAGGTTACTCAGTAATTTAAAATGAGGATTGAGGAAATGAGGTCCTCATTTTGAGGTGATGCATTTCAACCCAAAAACAGGCCCAAACCTTCCCGCTGTGGGACTAATCGTACAAGCTATGTACATAAGTTTTCTTTTTGCCTTCTATAGACATGCACAAGTATATAATAATGCAACATAATAATAATAATAATAATTTTATTAACTATAAAACACAGTTTTCTGATCTTAATTATAAATTACAAATTGATATTTTGCAGGTAGATTTAGATATATATGCAAAGGTTATGTTTAAATAGAAAAGAGAATAATTTTTAATTAGTTTTAGTTTAAATTGTGATTGCAATACCTATGTTACCCAATACCTACATAATTTAAATTAAAAATAATTTTGAATTCATGGGCTAAGTAGCACTCTGCCTGTCGTGGTACTTGCTTGAGCGTACTGTGCCTATTTATAAATTTGCCTATATTGACTCATTGTAAAATGACATAGGATTTTTCTAAATACGAAACATGACATGTCTAAGCAATTTATGGATAGAGTTCCTGCGCTCGTCAACACCCTAAAACATCTTACCACAACGGGTTTTGTTAATTGAAATGCTTAAACCCTTGCCATAAGCCCAGATTTCCCGTCAGTTTACCTTAATTTATGGATAGAGTTCCTGCGCTCGTCAACACCCTAAAACATCTTACCACAACGGGTTTTGTTAATTGAAATTGCTGCCTTGAAAAACACTTGCCATAAGCCCAGATTTCCCGTCAGTTTACCTTTATTTTCAAGGTTTGTTTATTTGTTATGCTCTCGAATCACAATACACTTCGACGACACACACAAGGAACTTCCATCATTCAAATGCTCAAGATTTTGGTTTATTTTTCATTTTGGAATAGTGAGACGCCTCACTCCTCACGAGCCGTTTTACGAGTTTTATACGAGGTACACAGGTGTCCTCACTCACATCACTGTAACGAGCCCCCTCAAATGAGGGAGTAACTCATCACTTGAGGAACCTTATCTGGCGGATTGCTATTTCATCCGTTGGCAACACTGGAGCTAGGACGTCTTTGTTCTAAGTCGGTGGCTAAATCGGAAGCTAGCTCCCTAAATGCAATTACACTGTCCTGAATCAGGACTGACTGAATTCAGAGACTGATTTAGGAAAGGTGTAAAAGCCCCTTAACTATCAACTACTTACGTGCCAATCAACGAGATGTCGATAAGTTTTTTGCATTGGGTGCATAAGTATTAGAGGTTTCCTGTCGAACGTCAAGGTATTGTTGGGTGCCTTCTATAGTCCATCCTGCTCTAATAATTACTTCGCCTCATTTGAGAGTCTCATAATAATTTAATCCCTTCCTACAGTCATTCTATTATAATGGGTGCTTTTAAATACATGTTTGTTAAAAAATTACTCCCGATCTAATTCAGTAAAATCAATTGTCAATTCTTGAAATATGCATATACTACCACTGGATGCGACGCATCATTTTCCAAACTGTGTCCAGTCTCTTCTTGATCTTATGCTACTATCTTCTCCCCACCATGTTGGTTTTCATGGGCAGTGCCCGGCTGACGCTTTCTCTTACCACGATATGGTTTTCCTATCGTACGAACTCCGATCTCCGAAAGCAAAAGCCAAAATTCTTTTTCAACGCAATTTTTGTGGCATGGACAGGGAACGTTTTCTAGAAGATGCACGACAAGTGGACTGGATTGTGATCGGAAACGCGGCAGACGTTGACAAGCAAATCTCCTTGTTCAATTCTCTTCTCACTAAACTTTGCGACGTTCACGCTCCCATTCGAGCCATCAAGGTAAAGCACCTTCCTGTGGTTAACGGAAGAATTAAAGTCGCTCTTGGTTCGCAAGGCTCGTGCCAAGACCAAACTAAGATCTGACCCATCCGATGCAGACAAAGACAAGTATAAGTCTCTACGAAATCGCTGCAATAAGATGTGTAGGGACGCCCCACAGGATATGATAGGATATGATGCCATCCACAACTCAATTGAAAAAGGTGACCCAGCGAAAGTCTGGAAATTTCTTAGGACTTTAGGAGTTGGAAGTTCTCACCAAAACTCACTTCCTAATGATTTAAACGTTACCGAATTAAACAAACACTTTTCCTCGTCTTCAAAATTTGATGGTCCTTTGAAAACGCAAACGTTAAATCACATTTCCTTAATTCCGACTCCTGACTTTGCTCCTTTTTCATTCCTTCAGTTTACTGATGAGTCTGTTAAGAGGAGCATTCTCCAAATTACTTCAAATGCTATTGGCAGTGACGACGTGTCCGTCTCTGTGGAAAAATGCATCAGTCACTCCGTTGCCTAAAATAAATAAACCATCTTTACTGACAGACTACAGACCAATTTCGATTCTTCATTTCCTTTCAAAAGTTCTCGAACGCCTTGTTTATAACCAGCTTAGCTCTTTTCTTTCTAGTCATAACCTTCTTAACCCTTTTCAATCTGGATTTCGACTTGGTCACAGCACTGTGACAGCACTTACGAAAATTATAGACGATATCCGATGGGGCATGGACAGTGTCAGGTTACGGACTTTAGCAATGCTTTTAATTCAGTCGATTTTGACATTCTCCAAGCTTTGTTAGGCTCTTTCAATATTTCTTCTGACGTCATCAACTGGTTCAGGTCCTATCTGCAGGATTTGGATTTCAAAATGATTGTCATTTTCGTAATCAGCGCCCTCAAAAACCTATTAAACGACACCCATATTGATTTTTCACGAAAAAATTATGTCTGACAACTTTAATTTCAAAATGATTGTCATTTTTGTTCTCAGCGCCACAAAAACCTATAACTCGATACCCATAACGATTTTTCAAAAAAATTATGCCCGCCATCTTGGATTTCAAAATGATTGTAAATTTCGTTATCAGCGCCCCCGAAAACCTATTAAACGACACCCATATCGATTTAAAAAAAAAATTATGTCCGCCATCTTGGATTTCAAAATGATTGTCATTTTTGTTATCAGTTCCCCAAAAGCCTATTAAACGACACCCATATCGATTTTTCACGAAAAATTTTTGTCCACCATCTTGAATTTCAAAATGATTGTCATTTTCGTTATCAGTGCCCCCAAAAACGTAATAAACGACACCCATATCGATTTTTCACGAAAAAATTTTGTTCACCATCTTGGAATTCAAAATGATTGTCATTTTCGTTATCAGCACCCCCAAAAACCTATTAAACGACACCTATATCGATTTTTCAAGCAAAAATGTATGTCCGCCATCTTGGATTTTAAAATGATTGTCATTTTCGTTATCAGCGACCCCAAAAATCAATTTAACGACACCCATATCGACTTTTCGCGAAAAATTTTTGTCTAACATCTTGGATTTCAAAATGATTGTCATTTTCGTTATCAGCGCCCCCAAAAACCTATTAAACGACACCTATATCGATTTTTCACGCAATAATTTTGTCCACCATCTTGGATTTCAAAATGATTGTCATTTTCGTTATCAGCACCCCCAAAAACCTATTAAACGACACCTATATCGATTTTTCACGCAAAAATGTATGTCCGCCATCTTGGATTTTAAAATGATTGTCATTTTCGTTATCAGCGACCCCAAAAATCAATTTAACGACCCCCATATCGATTTTTCACGAAAAAATTTTGTCCACCATCTTGAATTTCAAAATGATTGTCATTTTCGTTATCAGTGCCCCCAAAAACCTATTAAACGACACCCATATCGATTTTTCACAAAAAAAATTGTCCACCATCTTGGAATTCAAAATGATTGTCATTTTCGTTATCAGCACCCCCAAAAACCTATTAAACGACACCTATATCGATTTTTCACGCAAAAATGTATGTCCGCCATCTTGGATTTTAAAATAATTGTCATTTTCGTTATCAGCGACCCCAAAAATCTATTTAACGACACCCATATCGATTTTTCACGCAATAATTTTGTCCACCATCTTGGATTTCAAAGTGATTGTCATTTTCGTTATCAGCGCCCCGAAAACCTACTAAACGACACCCATGTTGATTTTTCACGAAAAAAATATGTCTGACAACTTTAATTTCAAAATAATTGTCATTTTCGTTATCAGCACCCCCAAAAACCTATTAAACGACACCCATATCGATTTTTCAAAAAGAAAAACTGACTGCCATGTTGGATTTCAAAATGATTGTCATTTTCGTTATCAGCGCCCCCAAAAACCTATAAAACGACACCCATATTGATTTTCACGAAAAAAATTTGTCCGCCATCTTGGATTTCAATATGATTGTCATTTTCGTTATCAGCGCCCCCAAAATCCTAATAAACGACACCCATATCGATATTTCACGAAAAAAATTTGTCCACCATCTTGAATTTCAAAATTGTCATTTTCGTTATCAGCACCCCCAAAAACCTATTAAACGACACCCATATCGATTTTTCAAAAAGAAAAACTGACTGCCATGTTGGATTTTAAAATGATTGTCATTTTCGTTATCAGCGCCCCCAAAAACCTATAAAACGACACCCATATTGATTTTCACGAAAAATTTTTGTCCGCCATCTTGGATTTCAATATGATTGTCATTTTCGTTATCAGCGCCCCCAAAAACCTAATAAACGACACCCATATCGATATTTCACGAAAAAATTTTGTCCACCATCTTGAATTTCAAAATGATTGTCATTTTCGTTATCAGCGCCCCCAAAAACCTATAAAACGACACCCATATTGATTTTTCACGAAAAAATTTTGTCCGCCATCTTGGATTTCAAAATGATTGTCATTTTCGTTATCAGCGCCCCCAAAAACCTAATGAACGACACCCATATCAATATTTCACGAAAAAAATTTGTCCACCATCTTGGATTTCAAAATTATTGTCATTTTCGTTATCAGCGCCCCCAAAAACCTATTAAACGACACCCATATCTATTTAAAAAAAAATGTGCGCCATCTTGAATTTCAAAATGATTGCCATTTGCGTTATCAGCGCCCCCAAAAACCTATTTAACTACACCCATATCGATATTTCAAAAAAAAAATGTGCACCATCTTGGATTTCAAAATGATTGTCATTTTCGTTATCAGCGCCCCCAACAACCTATCAAACGACATCCATATTGATTTTTCACGAAAAGATCTTGTCCGCCATCTTATATTTCAAAATGATTATCATTTTCGTTATCAGCGCCCCTAAAACCTATAAAACGACACCCATATCGATATTTTAAAACAAAAATTGTCCGCCATCTTGAATTTCAAATAATTGTCATTTTCGTTATCAGCGCCCTCAAAAACCTATTAAACGACACCCATATCGATATTTCAAAAAAAAAGTCTGACATCTTGAATTTCAAAATGATTTCATTTTCGTTATCAGCGCCCCCAAAAACCTATAAAACGACACCCATATTGATTTTCACGAAAAAATTTTGTCCGCCATCTTGGATTTCAAAATGATTGTCATTTTCGTTATCAGCGCCCCCAAAAACCTATTAAACGACACCCATATTGATTTTTCACGAAAAAATTTTGTCCGCCATCTTGAATTTCAAAATGATTGTCATTTTCGTTATCAGCGACCCCAAAAACCTATTAAACGACACCCATATCGATTTTTCACGAAAAAATTTTGTCCACCATCTTAACTTTCAAAATGATTGTCATTTGCGTTATCAGCGCCCCCAAAAACCTATTTAACGACACCCACATCGATTTTAAAAAAAAAAACTGACCGCCATCTTGGATTTTAAAATGATTGTCATTTTCGTTATCAACACCCCAAAAACCTATCAAACGACAATCATATTGATTTTTCTGGCCCGAAAAGCGACAGAATGGCTACCAAAAGACGCGAAGAGGCACCGTGGTCGCCCGAAAAAGAGATGGAGCGATGAGCTGAGAGCAGTAGACAAAAACTGGTGGCAGACCGCGCAAGAACGCGATGAGTGGAAGAAGGGGAGAGAGGCCTTTGCCCAGCAGTGGGACAGTACAGGCTCGTAATAATAATAATAATAAGTCTACACATACAAAGTGGCGCCCCCATTATTTTCTAGTTATCTGTATCAAGCTGTATGTAATGAATGTAGGTACCTATTGGTTTAAAATCAAAATAGTAATATTATTAATCTTAAGGTTTAATAAATTGCTTCCTTTGCCTGCAAAAAAAAGGTAACTGACCATAGACACGTAAGCCTAATAATTTTGTAAATGAAAACAAAGCTAGACAATATGATTGATGTGCCGAGCGTTGTGATTGGTCCAAATATAATCCAATTTGTGACGGAAGGGACACCAACGACACCTCTGTACAGCCGGGTATGAACGACACGTACGTGAAAAACTTGGATGTGCAAAACTTGTCGTACAAAACTCTGTCGTACAAAACTTGGGTGGTAACGACACCTTCGTGCAAGTTTTGTACGGCCTGTTCATGCGCGTCAATGTTTTTGCCATCCAAGTTTTACGTAGCCATGTACACAAAAAACTTGGCTGTGCAAAACTTGGCTGTGCAAAACCCGCACTCACATTTTTTTTTATCAATATATATAAAACTCTTCCGTTACTGACTGACTGACAGACAACGCAGAGCCGAAACTACTAGGCGTAGCTGGCTGAAATTTTGCATGTAGGTTCCTTAGGGAGTGTTGGTGAGCACTAAGAAGGGATTTCCCGAAATTCCCACGGGAACGGGAAAAAACGGGAATTTTGTGTTTATGAGAAATCTGCGCGGGAAAAACCGCGGGGCAGCTTCTAGTATAAATATAATAATTAAGATACACATAATAATGGAAGAAAAATAAATGTACAAAATATAACTTCCGATAACAAAACTGTGATCAGTTGATTCAACTAAGCACGTCAGTCCAACTGCAGGGCAGGGGCCATCGATCAGGCAGGGCCGGCTCAGGTGACGAATTCTGCCGCCCCAGTTGACGGCGCTTGAGTCCGCCGCTGTGTGGTGCCTACTATGGTTTACAAACTCAATTTTATAAACTCTTTGTCTTGCAGCATTTCGTTTCTTTAGTAGTGCACTATTTTGACGGCAAAGGTGCAGATTCGGCTAGCACGCCCGGTCGAACATCAACATAGTATAAAACAAAGTCGCTTCTCGCGTCTCTCCCTAAGTATACTTAAAATCTTTGAAACTATGCAGCGGATTTTGATGCGGTTTTTTTAATAGATTGAGCGATTCAAAAGGAATGTTTATATGTATAATACATGCACAACATAGTAAGGCGTAAGGCGGTACGAAGATCGCCGGGTCGACTAGTAATAATAAAAAGTAGCAATAATGAAAACATATTTTAGTCCATAAAGAGTTAACTTAAATAATCGCATCCAGTAACTTTTACTGGCATATTCGCTACGCTTACAGCGTTTGTATAAAAAATTATATACAAAAATGTCCTGCTGGCTGGATCAAACAACACATCTGTACCCATTGGAGCCAGTGTAAAATGTTTTTAACAAATATTTGTGTTATTTGCGTGCAAGCCAAGTATGGAATTTTGTAGGTGTCTGTTATAACTACTTAAGTAATTTAATTTTAACCTAAATATTAAAGTATAAGTATTGGTGTGAATGAATCAGTATTTATATGTTTGCGTAAAAAACTAAAGTATGTACTAAACAAGCACACTTTACTAACTTTACACTTTAGGCGGTCTTCACACTGCCACGCATCACGCAGCGTGGCGCGTGAATGAGTGTTCTAACGTTGATTGTAAGTACCTCCATTTGTATAGAAACACGCGCAGTCCAACACACAGAAAACGCATCCACGCGCGTGCGCGTAGTAGCGTCGAAACGCAACATGCAGCGTGGTGCGTGGCAGTGTGATAACCGCCTTATGTGTTCATCAGATCTAGGAATTCAAAGATTCACTAATGTCTAAAGGCGATGGGATATTTTTATAACATCTATTCTCGATCTATCTTCATAATGATTGTGTAGAGTAAAGTAGAGTTATCCGTAGTGCCACCCTTTTGCTCCCGAATCCCGATACGACTGCATCCAGTAATAATTGAAAGGGGATCGTTTGTAATTGATTGTTTCTGGACGACCGCCCTGCCGCCGGCTCACGAAGATTATTGCGTAAGACTGCTGCGTTTCGTAACGTTTACATAATAATGTCTTATTTAAAACCGTTTGGTGGCAGCATAGAATTCCACCAACCCATCTCTTCCCATTGTGTGCCGTAAAAGGCGATTAAGAAAATTATCGAACAATAGGAGGCAGCCAAGAGCGTCCTTAGAAACTTACTTACTTACTGCGATCACCGAGCTCCAATGTTCATGCTTGTGGTGATCTGTGGGGGAAGCCCATGTCGAGCAGTGGACGTCAGCCTATAAAGGAGAAGAGGAAATTTTCGGGCTTACTAAGGGCTAACGGCTAACCCTACCTAATTTTCGAGTTTTTTTTTCGACCTATGCATTCATCATTCATCCCTCCCTTCCTTTTTACCTATCTCAGAAACACATCTGGTATGTACAGTCACGGACTAGGAGGCCGTAACAGATTTGTCTATGGTTTCTTCAGCCCTAGACTGTATTACCAAAGAACAAAAGCTATTTTGCAATACAGAAAAACCGGAAGTGTTACGCCGATCGTGTCCGCCACTGTACATCGCTTGCTAACCTATCTCATAAACTTATTACAGCTCCGCTAAAAAACCAGAGAGATCACGCACTGATGTCACAAGCAGGTCTTTCAGCTTTCAGACAGCTTTCAAAATTTAAAAACAAATCTCCCACAATTTTATTGATTCATATTTCCCTGAAAAATAATGTTTAAAAGGTTTAAAAAAAAAAATTTGATTTAGTGTAAAACGTTATGTATGTTCACATAGGATGTGGTACGCCGCTCTTGTTGCTTCGCTAGGTATAGCCATACTCGGCCTGCTTCTTTTTGTTCGATGGAAATGGAGACATGAGGTTTGTAATATAATAACAATACACACACAACATAACCACATTAATCCATTAGGTACTTCCGGTCAGTGTGTTATCAAGCCTTAGCCTTTATAACCAACTTCCAAGTTCCTACGGTTCCCACTCTGGGTCGGTGGGTCGTTCTGTTCTGTGCTTGTGGAAAAATCGTCCCCTCTGCATCTGCGTCTCAGTCCACATCACTGCCAACTGAGCCACGGAGCAGTCAGTCAGAGCAGTCATGGGTCTGGGAGTTTTCTTATCCGATTGTAGTGTAGGGCCTTACTTCTTGTAAACAGAGAACAGATCAGATCAGTGTTACCAATAATTATTCCATTGCGCTTTTAGCCACCAGTTTCTTGTACAAAAACGTTGCAGCGTTACGTGCGATGGCTAGCCAAGTTCTTACTCTTCCCCGCCATTCAGGACGAAGAGGAAGTGGTGGTGACCCCAGTTCCAACTGCTGCCAACGTGGCGCCATTGCCAGTGCCTTCGCCGACGAGGCTGGTGCACCAGCTCAGCTTGAAAGTCCAGGGTTTGGAGCTGGAGGAGAAGGATAGCTTGGATGATCAGCTGAATGCTCTTACTAAGAAGCTTGCTGAAAATGTTAGTTTTTCCTTAATTTTAAGATTACATAGTTTTTTTTGTTATAATATAAAAGCGTGAATTTGCGTTTGCTTTTGTGTTTTGAAATAGTGTAGTAATAGCAGTGAGTGGTAGCTCAAGCTCAAGAGGTATAATGCATGGGTCTTTCGTCCTGAAGGTCCTACTAGGTTCGATCCCTAGACGTGGTGGCCTACCTACCCTATAACAATTCAGTCTTATCTGATTTTGAATTTTGCCACCATAGCTTCCGTGCTTCGGAAGGCACGTTTAAGCATCTTCAGCTCCTCATCAGGTATGTCATCAGTCGTTCCATTCGCTTGATTCTACACTAGACTGGAGAGTAGCTCTGTGTTTCGAAATATTTTCTAGACTTTAAACTTTTCTAAGGTCATATATTTTTATTGAGAAACATTTTTAGGAAGGACGCCTTCACATCTCCAAATCGAAAATGCACGAGGCGCAATACGAAATTGACAACCTTCACGCCATCGACAAGGACGTTCGCAAGAAGTATAATGAGGTAGGTCCTTCTGCTAAGATATCTGGCAAAAGTAGTAAGTACATGTTTCTTTTGAACACGAATACTTAAGTATCTTCCTACCATACCATAACTTTTCTTACGATGTAGGTCGAAAACTCAAAAACAAACAGTTTTTCTCTCATTACTTCAATCATCTGACCGGCTAAATGTTATGTGACTTATTGGTATTGCTTGGGAAAATTGGTTAGGTAAAGTGAGCTGGATAACTGCTTTAAATAATTCAGCAATTTTTCAGATCAGAATATCAGAAGCATATTTATTGTCAAAAATAGTTTTGTTAGATACCTCAATAAAGAACAACCTTATTAGAAGTTACACGTTGTCTGTATAATTATATAGGTAGATATATCATTGTATCCTTTCTATATTTTGATTTACTTATCTTTATCTTCTGATGAAGGTAATGGAGTCACTGAGGGGAGACTTGGTGGCCAATGAGCGGGAGTGCAAGAATCTTCAGGATCAGATCGAGTGGGTCTCGCTCAAGCGAGCCGAGCTACATGATGAGGTACCTACTTTTACTAAATAGCTTTGGGTAAAAATTAGTTAAACTGGTATTTCGTTAGACTAGGTTTCTCAAGTCAAACGACTGACGACCATTAATAGTAAGTAAGTAGGTACTTTTCAAATGTACTAACTAAGACACAAACTAACTTACTAAGATATTTATAATAAATATAATAGTTTCTAGTGCTGGATATAGACCTCCCCCTACATAGCCACACCGACCGGTCACACAACCTTCACCAAGTCGTTTCACCACTTTGTGGGGGATTTGTTTTGTCTACTCTCCTTAAAAATTAATTAAGAACATAAATAAAAATAAAAACAAATTATGTCCTATTCTTTTGTTAGGTAAGTATTTAATTAGGACTGATATTTAATGCAGGTAAACTTGGGCCAGAAAATGTACGGGCAAGCAGCCGCAGAACTAGCTTCCAACCTCTCAGAGTTGCAGCGTGGCAGGACAGACTATAGGATCACGGAGAAGCCACTGGAGTCTTCCTGGTCTTCCCTAAGGCATCGCAAGGAGCCAAGTCTTCCCCACATGTCTGGCCCGTTGATTATAAAGACTCCGCAGTATTCTCCTCGAAGTCCGACCCCAACGCAGTCGATTCTTAGACCGCCAGCCTAAGGTTTTGTATTTGTGTTTATTTTTGATGTTTTGGTTTGTTTATTGAAATTATAATAATATTTATTTTGAGTAACTAAAAACGTTTTTTTAATGTTAAATTGCAATTAGTTTATTTTATTAAGTTGTCAAATTGTTTGCTAACTTAACTAAACTAAACTATTAAGAGTGTATCTGCCATTTCAAGTGCAAAGACGCAAAGACAATGATGTAGCGGATACAAACTTCAAAACAAAAAAGAGAAAAAACTGAATAGTTATCCATATTCAAGTTCTTTAAATATAAAATTATGACAAGTATACCTACTGTAGTATTGGGTACATACATTAACTCACTAACATTAATCACTCAAATTAATCAAATAATATTTTTTAGTTATACAAAATCCCAATCAATTGATCAATTAAATAATCGCACAAAGCATAGCTGTTGCAGAGGCAAACCGCGGATGCGAACCCCTTCTAAATCACTCGTTAATTCAGAGGGTTAAATCCCCGAAAAAGTGAGCACTTGCCTTGTTTACAAGGTTTTAGATTTTAATTTAGATTGGGGTAGAACCCCGTCGTTACTAAAAGGACGTAAAGGATCTTTTGAAACTCTGCGAAAACGGACCTAAGCGGTAAGTACTAAGGTCGCTAAATCTTTAGCAACGAATAAATTTCTCGGCGTATCCATTAAAATCACATTCGTATGTGATCACCTAATACAATATCATCAAGTTCGCATTGGGGGGTGCTTTGTGAATAATTTCGCGGCAATCTGCTTGCATTTGTCTCGGATTATAATAATTTCTTATTGATTAATAATTTACGTCTTGTTTAGGTACATTACCTAAGTACTTATATAAAACATACTAAATTACTTATTAAGAATTACGACGTAAAAATTCTCATATGAAACTTATTGCGTCGGTTTAGTGACTACGTAACTGTAGCGCACTCTCGTAGCAAATATCGTAGTCAGAGTAACATCGTAGTCGTGCGAGACTTTGATTGTAACGAACTTTTACAACGAGATAGGATAAACCAAATCAAAACACCTTTGTTTGTCACATTTAAATTAAACAACAACTGCTTTTAACAATGACGATATACAAAAAAAAACAAACAAATTTTATATCAGAAAATAAAAAATGTCCCCAACACCGTGTTATCCAAACCTCTATTCATGTAGCGCAGATGGCCGAGCCGCGGGCTATTGGCATATAAACAAAACTGTGCCAATACCCTCCCAGTACCGCAAAAAGGATTAAAAAGTAATTAATTATGTACCCATTATATTTTTTAGGATGAGGACGAAAATATTGTTAGGTGAATCATTAATGAAGTGGTGAGAATATCAATCAATACATAGTTTTAAATAAAGTCGCTTTCCGCGTCGGTCCCTATGTATGTTTAAATCTTTAAAACTTGTAACGGATTTTGATGCGTTTTTTTTTTTCAAATTATTCAAGAGGAAGGTTTATTATGTATGTATAATGTATATTTATACACACATATATATGTATAGTATATGCACAAAATAGTCAAAAATTTTAGGAACTTAAGTAACATGCGAGGTAGGTAAGGCAGCTCTAATACTTATACACTAACGCCTACTAAAAGCAACCCAGTTCTCACTCGTAGTTTAAATAACTGTTCAAGTAGGAGATAAGATTATGCTTCGGGGGTTCCGCACAAATGAATTTAATAATAACAACAATTAATATCAAGTTTCCAAACAATATTGTTTTTGGTCTCTAGTTTTGTTTAGGTTTAGGTGTTAGAAAAACAAAAAGATTTATAGTAAAGTAAAGATATAACTTATGAAAACCTAAAATAAAAGCTTCATTCTAATAAAAAAAATATATATTCAATGGCACTAAATTATTATTCCTGGAAGATAGAAATAATCTTACTTAAATCATTGTTAATGCCACCTAAACAGACAATCTGTGATTACTAAAATTGACAATTAGAGCTGCCTATTTACTTTAGTTTACAGCGTTATGAGTCGGGAAGGCTGACAGACAACCAAATAGACAGACAACAGCTGTGTTATTAATAAGGTCCTGTTTTAAAAAAAAAAGGAACCCTGAAAACTAACTCTTAACCATTCCGCATCCTTTATTTTTTAACAGAGCAGTCAGCACGGACGAAACGCACCAACTTTTAATTCCAGAAAACTTTGGGAGCGCGTTTTTTTCGTCCCCACTCGTAATAAGCGCATTAGGGGTAGCAAAATTTAAAACCCGCCCGACGCGTCCCGAAAGTTTTTACAGACTTTTTTTTTGCTTTTGCAAAGAAGAGGAAAATAGAGAGTGCCTACTTTACTTAGAAGGGTGGAGTCGTGTTGGCGGTTTTGGTGATTTCGCTAGATTTAAAGCAAACCTTACAACTTTCCAGTGATACGTCCAAGCAAACATATGAATGTTGTCTACAATCTACAAGACAATGAGGTCTTTCTTGGATCACGTTATAAATGTTAAGTGGTAGTGTAAATTAGTCGTTAATCATGATTGACGCCCAAGTTAACATCATTGGTTCCTGAGGAATTTATTTATTTGTAGTCCTGTGAATTTATTTCTACTATATTATGCAGGCAGGTATACATGCACTCATGGTGCCTCTTGGATCTGTGGAGCCGTAACTTGATTAATCAAAATTAAATACAGGTTAGTACTACTACTTACCTTACTAGAGTTTATTTTCATAAAACTTTTTTTTTTTCGTTGTAATTATAGGATGAAAATCGCTAAATCAAGCACATTCAACAAAATGAAATAATCTTTAACGAAATAAAAACAAGATATAGAGATATACGGTAGGCGCTTAGCGGGAATTTAAAATGAACGCCTCCCGGGAGAAACACAATTTGACTGCTATGTTGATACACCAATGAGGGGACTATAAATTTTTAAAAGGTTTTTTTGTTTTGTTTAGGAAGCTCTTAATAAACTATATTCTGAAAATGAAGACTCGATTTTGAAAAAAAACCCAGCAGTTCACATTTAATATTTATTTTGAAACACTAACTCTAGAACTCTACACAAATATAAGTACATTGTCGGACACGGACAGAGTAACTTTTCCGGTTTTTCTGTATTTCAAAAAAGCTCTTGTTCTTTGTTATTTCAGTCTAGGCCGAACGAGACCATAGAGAAGTGTTACGTCGTCCATTTCCGCTACTGTACGTCGTTAAATCTAAAACTTTAATTACGATTTTACGTAAGATTTATAAATAAAAACAAATTCAAACGAAATTTATAAATCTAGATTTAAAAAAGCAGCATGTATTATATAATGTCGTCATTAAGATTTATTTTGTTTAGGATGGTTAGAATTTAAATTTCCAAAAGATGATTTTTGTGCCTAAACTCGCACTTTTAGTATTTTTAACAGATTTTTTTTTTCAGTTTTACGTACCTACCCAGTTATCAAAATTTGTTTTACAGGCACATTTATTATTTCCAACTTAGAATTATTAAATACCAAAATAATGAAAAAAATTACCTACCTAAATTTAGCTAAATTTATTTTTAAATCAATGTCCATTTAATGTATTTATGCTTTCATGTTATATACAAATATGATATGATACATCAGTACTATATCAATGAAGTTAATATCGTTTTTAAATTATTATTTTTTTAACTTTTACATGTCGCAGGCAACATTCCCCTAACAAGAGACAACAAATTGCTCTGTTAGCAGCATACATGGTACATAAATAATGAATATTTCTTTTGCCGTACAATATTGCCATAGAAATTTTCATAATATCTCCATGGATTGATTTAGTTAGATATAAGCTTAGTCTGGTGTTATGAGAACTTCATCTGTTATGTACAGATCAGATCCCAGCTCCTCCTGTAACAAAAGGTTTCGTTAAAGTCCTATTCCTATAAACATACTTTATTTCAAACCTCATTTAATCCTATAAATAGCCCTGCACACAAACGCTTCTCTTCTTTTAACCATAAACTTGTACTGCTTATCATACCTACTGTCTCGCTCAGATATATTTAAGTTGAGTGCGAGGTACGTTCAGTGCCGGTTTTTCTGTATTGCAAAATAGATCTTGTTCTTTGGTAGGGCGCCCTCCTAGACCGCCATTTGTACGAGGTAGCACGAGGCTTGAAACTTCATTTACGTATGTAAGCTTTGTGAAAATCAAGGCTTTAAGGCTATTATCGCTGTAGGTGAGAGACCTATGAGGTGGTCTGTTAAAACCCGAGAAGGACTTGGAATTTATACAAGCGAATGTTGTAACCTCAACCGAGGCAGAATAACTTTACTCCCAAGTTGTATATACTGCTTTTTATTCACTCCGACGAAAAAATTTTGCTGACCTAGCTCAGCTTGCTTGTTTTGAAACCCACTTCAATAATTTATTTTTGTAACTATAATAATGAATTATGCATCATAATTGCCCAGAAGACAATAAATAATTTATGAAAATTTTTAATTGACCGGCTATAAGCTGCATGTCAATAAAGATAAACTTTGCGACTAGAGAACAGTAATCAGAAAGTCCACTTTTCGAGCGGATGGGATGAAAACACGTTTGACAAGCATTGTTTACGCGGGCAGTTTTTAGGTCTGATTTTGTATGGGAGCCTGCACCTAGCTAGGTACCAGTGAGTAGTGCAACTGACCGCCTGCATGCCGGCCACGGCGCGGTCGGTCTCCTTCTCCGCGTACTCCCCCTCCTCCTCCGCCAGCGCCTCCTGCCCGTCCTCCTCCTTCTCCTGGATCACCTTCAGTTCAGCTTCTTGCATAGCTGTTGGAAATAACAATTACATCATTTTAGATAGGACTAGAGGCTGCCCAGCGGTTTCACCTGCGTAAATTTCTCATAAACACCAAAATTCATTGGGTTTTCCCTTTCCCATGGAAATTTCCGGAACATATGCTCCCCTACACTCTCCAAGGAACACACGTGCAAAATTTCAGCCCGCTACGCCCAGTAGTTTCGTCAAGTATCAGAAGAGTTTTATGTATATTGATAAGGGTTACATTCAATGTCGAGTCGCAGTACGTCAAACTGTCAAAATGTAACTTTAATAAAGCTGACATTCACTGTTTTCTGGAGGCTAGTCATTTCAGTCTGCACTCGGAAAAGGCGTTATCGGGTGTGCCCAATTATCCTGATTCGAGTCTGCTCAGTATTTCACTTGTACTTGAAGCCTAAAAATGTGTGCAAGGCATTGATGGAAAAAGAAAAGACGATGGAGCATAGACAGTTAGCCTGTCTAGCTACAATCAAAGCAAGGTTTGACATTCTTGACCCAGCTGACCCCCTAGCTGGGCTGTTGAAGCATCCAGGCGCAGGAATCATGAAGAAACAAGACTAAGCTTCATACAACACCCCAGAAACGTTGCACTACTACGACCTCACAGGCGTGTGCGCGGCCACCGGGCAGACACCGGGGCACCGGCTCAGACAGGAGACGAGCCCAGTTAGTGTGTGTGTGTGTGTGTGTGTGTGTGTGTCACCTAGTCGGTCGTTGAGCAGCAGCGTCGGCGTGCCGGCGGGCAGCTTCAAGTTCTGCCGGCGGCGGCGCGCCTCGAGCTCGGCCTGTTCCCTGCACGTGTGTGTGTGTGTGTGTGTGTGTGTGTGTCTCACCTAGTCGGTCGTTGAGCAGCAGCGTCGGCGTGCCGGCGGGCAGCTTCATGTTCTGCCGGCGGCGGCGCGCCTCGAGCTCGGCCTGTTCCCTGCACGTGTGTGTGTGTGTGTGTGTGTGTGTGTGTGTGTGTGTGTCTCATAGGGCATGAATACCGGAATCTCGGAACCTCGTAATATCGGAATCTCGGAAGAATTTTCCGATATTTTCAACTCCGATATTAAGAAAGCCAATATCGGAATCTCGTTACAAGACATTTATATTTATTTGAGTTGTTTTAAGCGTTCTGCGTGACTACAATATAAAAAGTACCGTGTAAATTCGTCAATTCTTACCTTTTTCAATCAGAAACATTCTTTCAAAGCAGTTTACTTTGGTATTTGGTTCTTTGTACTGGTACAATGAATATTTGAATGGTAAGTACTCAGTTAGTAAAAAAAATAATAGATCAATAAAGTAATATATTTATTTATAAAATTCAAAATCAATTTAAGTACTTACTTATTAAAAAAAAAATTTTTTTGTTCTCATTTGTTGTATTAAAAACCTAGAAACAGATCATCTCAGCTTGATTGCTGACTCCACAAATCATGTTATTCAAATAAAATAAAATTGTATACAGTTACGATTTAAATATTAGTTTCTTGAGTAATTTTTATTGAGTTTTTACGATTCCGATATTAATATCGGAATTCCGGTATTGAGATAAAATGTCCGATATCAGTATCGGAATTGAAAACCTTCCGATATTACATGCCCTAGTGTCTCACCTAGTCGGTCGTTGAGCAGCAGCGTCGGCGTGCCGGCGGGCAGCTTCATGTTCTGCCGGCGGCGGCGCGCCTCGAGCTCGGCCTGTTCCCTGCACGTGTGTGTGTGTGTGTGTGTGTGTGTGTCTCACCTAGTCGGTCGTTGAGCAGCAGCGTCGGCGTGCCGGCGGGCAGCTTCATGTTCTGCCGGCGGCGGCGCGCCTCGAGCTCGGCCTGTTCCCTGCACGTGTGTGTGTGTGTGTGTGTGTGTGTCTCACCTAGTCGGTCGTTGAGCAGCAGCGTCGGCGTGCCGGCGGGCAGCTTCATGTTCTGCCGGCGGCGGCGCGCCTCGAGCTCGGCCTGTTCCCTGCACGTGTGTGTGTGTGTGTGTGTGTGTGTGTCTCACCTAGTCGGTCGTTGAGCAGCAGCGTCGGCGTGCCGGCGGGCAGCTTCATGTTCTGCCGGCGGCGGCGCGCCTCGAGCTCGGCCTGTTCCCTGCACGTGTGTGTGTGTGTGTGTGTGTGTGTCTCACCTAGTCGGTCGTTGAGCAGCAGCGTCGGCGTGCCGGCGGGCAGCTTCATGTTCTGCCGGCGGCGGCGCGCCTCGAGCTCGGCCTGTTCCCTGCACGTGTGTGTGTGTGTGTGTGTGTGTGTGTGTCTCACCTAGTCGGTCGTTGAGCAGCAGCGTCGGCGTGCCGGCGGGCAGCTTCATGTTCTGCCGGCGGCGGCGCGCCTCGAGCTCGGCCTGTTCCCTGCACGTGTGTGCGTGTGTGTGTGTGTGTGTCTCACCTAGTCGGTCGTTGAGCAGCAGCGTCGGCGTGCCGGCGGGCAGCTTCATGTTCTGCCGGCGGCGGCGCGCCTCGAGCTCGGCCTGTTCCCTGCACGTGTGTGTGTGTGTGTGTGTGTGTGTGTCTCACCTAGTCGGTCGTTGAGCAGCAGCGTCGGCGTGCCGGCGGGCAGCTTCATGTTCTGCCGGCGGCGGCGCGCCTCGAGCTCGGCCTGTTCCCTGCACGTGTGTGTGTGTGTGTGTCTCACCTAGTCGGTCGTTGAGCAGCAGCGTCGGCGTGCCGGCGGGCAGCTTCATGTTCTGCCGGCGGCGGCGCGCCTCGAGCTCGGCCTGTTCCCTGCACGTGTGTGTGTGTGTGTGTGTGTCTCACCTAGTCGGTCGTTGAGCAGCAGCGTCGGCGTGCCGGCGGGCAGCTTCATGT
The DNA here is from genome assembly GCA_951802225.1 of Euspilapteryx auroguttella. Classification (NCBI taxonomy): domain Eukaryota; kingdom Metazoa; phylum Arthropoda; class Insecta; order Lepidoptera; family Gracillariidae; genus Euspilapteryx; species Euspilapteryx auroguttella. The sequence continues at coordinate 5,092,554 of OX637663.1, read as the reverse complement.
TCTGCCGGCGGCGGCGCGCCTCGAGCTCGGCCTGTTCCCGCGCGTACACTTCCTTGTGGTGAACCTTGTTGTGGTACTTCAGGTGGTGCGCCTTGGTGAACTTCTTATTGCACGGCTCGCAACTGTTGGGAAGAAATTTTGTTAAGGTTCTAGTCTAGACAGAATGGTTTTTTTGGCGTTTTTGATGGATTTAAAAAATCTGTTGTCATCAGGCAGTCAGCATACGAGAGCGCGGCGCACAAGCAAAAAATGCCGCGCCTCCGGCCAATTAATTTTTAGTGCTTGGCGGCGCGCCGCGTGCTATGGGTGTATGTGGGTATCTAAGTTCTCGAAGAGACAAAGCTATACCAATTTAAAATTAACCTCAATACAATACATATTTTCACATTACGAACTATCGATAGAACACTAACTTATGTAAAGTTCAAAAACACTTGTTTGAATGGAAGCAAATTCTCGTACCAAAAAAAAAACCATTTCAGAACAATTTCTTAAGAAACGTGATATACGAGTATACTTACAGATACTTCTTCTCCCCCGTGTGCGTGAGCATGTGGTTGCTCAGCACGTACGAGTAGGTAAATGATTTGCCGCACACGGAGCACGTGTACGGACGGACGCCCATGTGCAGCCTGTGCAGAGAATATCATAATTATTTTATTATAAAGCCTCGTATGATACCTTGGTAGATAAGAGACGAGTATCACACGACAGAATAACATTTTTTTTAAATAATCGCAACGAGTAAAGGGTAAAAAAAGGAAAGGAATCTTGGGTGCCAAAGAAAGTTATTTCAAATGAAAGTTACTAAAAATCACAAGATAACATTAAAAATTTGAGAAAAAAAAAACGGTTTTTGAGGTTTATAACATCAAGCTACGCCGAAACCGATATCATTAGTAAACGAATTAAATATTTACTGCAAAGTGATCCTAAATTAGTTTAGTTACCTGTAAGGATGTGTGCCCTTATATGATTAAGAGACGTCTTTACTGATTGAATATTAGTTTAATAATATCTTACTTAACCTAAGTACATTGGTGGGAGGCAGGTGGGTGGCCGTACCCCACTACACCTCCCCCCTTTTATTAAAAAATATTTAATTATAAAAATACAATATTTTTTTTTCTTATAAAATACATACTTAAACATTTGTTAAAAATTAAAACAAAAATCAAAACATAAAATATTAATTAACAATAAAACACATAATATATACTTTTTATTTTGTCACACTGAGTTGTGATTTTTTTTTATAGTCACATCCCTTTACTTAATAGTTCACATATTTCGTCATTTCTTTTTTTTGACTTTTTGCTTATATAATAACTTTTTATCTTAGTCACATTCATATTTATTTATTTTTTATTCTCATTTACTGATTTTTTTTTATTTTAGCAAACAGCTCATAATCCTTTCAACTATCATTCTTTTTTATATATTTGATTTCTTTCAAGGTACACATTATTATTATTTCTTCTTCATAATACTTCATTTTTCTTCTTTTTATTATTCATTATTTATCTATATTTCACTTTTATTTCTCTTAACAGGCATCTTCTTTTAACATCTCACACAATGTCCAGCCTCTTCACGAAGTGAATCTCGTTCATCATCATGATCAGAGTAGGATTCCAACTGCCTGTGTGTACCTTTCTATATATTAAATTTTTCCTTTGCACTGACTTATCAGACTCGCTGAACTAAGTCATCATGCATGCTCATTCATTTCACTTTCAATAATCTTTTCCCTACATTCCAATGAATTTTAATTGTAAAGAATTTGCAACTTCAGTTGGGTGATCAGTCCAACGTCTATTCCAAAACTTCACAACTAAAGATTCTCAAACTTTATACTTTTCAAAACAAACAATCATGCAACTTCATCATTCGTTTACCTTTTAGTCACTCGGACTCTTTTTAATCTCCAATCATAAAGCTCTTTCATACTGTGTCATGTCCTGTGTTAAGTCATGTCCTATTAAAAAAACATCAGAACTAAAAAACAATAAAATAATTATACAAATTTTTAAACATACAATACATATCTAGTATCTGAATACAATAAAAAAATCAAAAATGCTTCCGGAACAAAATAAAAGAATAACTTATTACAAAGTGTCTTAGACTGTGCAATGTTATTGAAGACATCGCCAGATATGGAACTGAAAACTGCTGTTCCTAAGGAATGTGCGCTCGGTACTTGATACTTGTAACGTGACCTGATACATATATGACTAATTCTTTTAATAATGATTTTAAAACGAAATTACTCAACAAATTTAAAAGTATTTGAAATTATAAAACTATAAAATTTTGAAAACAAAATCAATCTAACATTATTACGGTAATAATACATAGTCATAGTCATATAATATACTTAACACATATTTTTGCTGAATTTTTTAAAACAAAAATAATACAGAGTACATAATTATTTATATGTTCAATAAATCCTCAAAAATCGAATTAAAAAAAAAACATAAATATCAAATTATTTAAAGAAAAAAAAAAACCTTAAGTAAGTAAGTATTTAAATCTTATCTATAACTTTTATCATAATTTTTTTTTAAGAATGCCTTTAAACAAAACTGAATTTAAAACTTTACTTTCCTATAAAAACACAACACAAAAAAAACTGTAGCCGTAGGAGTCTTGGAAAAAAAATTTATAACGGCGCTGTACATATTGTCGTTGTTTTTCCGGATAAATTGTTCTTGTAATATCTATAGATGATGATAAATTGTTGTAATTTTTGCCAAATTAAACAGGTGAAGATGAAGCTAATGAAGAGGGCACATCATGATAAATTTTTCTTAATTTCTATTTCACTGGTGTCCATTTCACTGCCCATAACTTTTTTTATTTTTATTTTCACTTTCACATTTTACTTTATTTATTTTAACATTTTCCGTACATAAAAAAAGCAGGCCGACCGGCGCTGCCTTGTGGTGGCAGGCCGGCTGGCAGGGTCGCCATGTAGTGTTGAGAGAGCCAGGTTGATTACCGTTCATCACCGAGGTTGCGACTGTGATCCGTTGCGACTGTGATACGCTGCATTATGTGATCCGTTCTCTGTGATCTAATTCGTAGACTCACGAATCTAGGCCTATATCTAAAGCCACACAACTCTACCAAGTCTACCCACCGTTCGTGTTTCTGCCTAGTCCCGTAGTCCCCGAAGGCGCGCTCGCAGATGCGGCACGGGTAGGGCCGCTCGCCCGTGTGCCGCACCATGTGCCGCTTGAGCGCCTCCCGCGCCACGCACGCGTACCCGCAGATGCTAACATTTCCATGCCAGGTATATAGTGAAAGCCGTACTATTCTTGGCCTATTACTTCATATTATTGGTATGGTCCATTTAAGCTGCAATGTCAGGTACCGCTTCCGCAGCCCGCGACAGACGCGCGGCCAACTATTTTCACAAACTGAAAACAGTCGAAAGCCCCTCGTGACCGCGATCGATCGCGATGCTTGGAATAGCAGCTTTAGTTTAGTGTATAAGGGTTTTTGGCATTTTGCAGCATTCAAAACCCAAAACAACGTTTATACAGTGCGTCACAAAACCTAGAAATAAAATGTGGCAACACTGTATGGAAATTTTCGAAAATCCGACAAATTTCCATACAGTGTTGCCACTTTTTAATTTTTGTGTCGCACTAAATGGTTTTTTTAATGCTGTAGAACAGAATACCAAGAATCCCTATATTCATTATGTAAATGGACGCATACCAATTATAGAGAGAGACCAAGAATGGGACAACTCACCCTATAATTTTTTATTATGTATACTTTACTTTACTTAGGGTTGCCAGTGCCACCGTCGTATCAGCTCACGCATTCCTTTCGTTACCGTTTTGCCGTGTTGCTGCAGTTCTAAGTTTGAGGTGGAATAGTTTGAAAGTTTTCAAGCTATATTTTTATCTGACGTTACTTTTCGTCTCCCGGGGCGCAGTCGCCTCGCAACTCGAGGACTTTTCAGTCCCAGTGACCATTTTTTGAAAGACTATTATTTTGCAATAAAAATGGGTAGGTAGTTGTTATAGCTACTGAACTTTAAAACATCTTACTTTGCACCCCCTCAAAATTTTTTTGTTAATCAAAATGCCGACAAAACATGACCTTAAAACCCAAACTATTCCACCCACTCGCTCCCAACTCCCAACACATAATCTACTCGCCTCTCGTGCTTCTGCCGACTGCCAAAGTCCCCGAATCTCCTGTCACATATGCGACACTTGTACGCTTTCTCCCCCGTGTGTCGGATCATATGACGGCGGAGCTCCACTTTCATCACACACGCGTACCCACACAAACTGGGGGATAGGGATATATTAAGATGTTAGGAATGAGATCCCTTATACCCTAGTACACCAACGCTTTCGCAGGCGGCAGCGAAACCGACAAGGCCGCCTATTGCCCTATTATTCTCCTATTCCACATTTTACATTTGCATTATTTTGTATTTATTATGCATTTGTTTTTATTTGGCAATAAAGTGTTTTTTTATCTTTATATCGACTAGCGTAGTGCTACAGTGAGTCACAGTATCTTGCAAAATACTATTGCTACTGATTTTGTGTCGCTGCCGCCTACGAAAGTACTAAAAGTGTAAATAGTAACATGAAGGTCAAACACATCTTCTGCGAAATCCAAGGAGCGAAACCTCTGCGACAAATCTCCTCCTGTTTCGCCGCCGTCGTTATTCTTTGGCAACAAAAAAGGAGCGAAACTCCCTGCTCTGACGTACGAAACTGACGATGATGTTGACTCCAGAGAGAAGGTAAATTTTGACTCTTTATCGCGCAGCGGTTTCGCTCTTTGGATTATGCAGCGGATGTGCGTTACCACTATTTTATGAGAGTTATCAAAGGTTTCTTAGTAATTCATAGATATTTATCCAAAGAGAAATTTAATCGTGGGTGCGGGCGTGTGACGAAAATTCTACTTATAAATCATTTAGGTAACTTCGAAAGAAATGCGTGTGCTGTACTCGGAAACGACAAACAAATATAAATTGCCAATGGGAGCAGGTGGAATTTAAAATAATAAATTATCTTAAAAGCGTTCAGTTTTTAAACTCTCTAAAATAATTATAAATGTAAACATACAAAAGAGCACCCGCACCCACGGCTTCATTATAAAATACATACATGTTTCTGATAAGGTGCTTATAAATCTAGTGATTTATTTATCCACTCCATTGAGCGGGCTTTCCATGTCAACATGGATCGAAATCGCAAAACAATAATCAGTTGTCCCATATGGAACAACTAATTTTTTATTGGATTTCGACTCATGACACTTTGCGTGTTTCCTCAAGAAGCGATATCGATCGCGCGATAGGGGTGCGACAGCCAATATAAATCGTTCGCATATCCACGAAGCCTGCCAGATTTAAGTAATATTGATATACAATTTATATTATACTAGTCGACCCGGCGAACTTCGTATCGCCTAACCTATTAGTATTTTGTGCATGTATACTACTTATAAACCTTCCTGTTAAAGCACTCTATCTATTAAAAAAACCTCATAAAAATCCTTTGCATAGTTTTAAAGATAAAAGAATACATAGGGACAGACGCGGGAAGCGACTGTTTTATACTATGTATTGATTACTTACTTAATGTATGAGCGATTTATATTGGCTATCGAACCCCTATCGCGCGATCGATATCGCTTCTTGAGGAAACACGCTTTGAGTTGTAAGGTTTAAGGAGTTAGTGAGCTAAATTACCAGTTTAATTTTAATATCGACTTGTCAGAAACACCCACTATATCACAAAAATTGCTTGTTTGTGTCAAGTTGATTCGAAAATCATAAATTCAGAAACGGACAATATACTACTAGAGTCCGCGCCAGCGAAGTCTGCGCGCGATTGAAGGCGATACTATATATTTATATATTCAAAACAAATCATTATTGGACTAATACTTGGTTCATATTTTGACCGCGCGCAGACTTATCTGGCACGCACTCTCACTAGTCCATTCATTTTGCACTAGGCAACAAAACCTCTGTCAGACTGAATCAGTATAAAACAAAGTCGCTTCCCGCGTCTGTCCCTATGTAAGCTTATAACTTTAAAACTGAAACGGATTTTGATGCAGTTTTTTTTAATAGAGTAATTCAATGGGAAGGTTTATTTATATGTATAATATATGCGTAACAGGTAAGGCGGAACGAAGTTCGCCGGGTCGACTAGTATAAGTAATAAGCAGGGCAAATAAAGAACAGCATGATGTGGGTCATGGTTTTGTAAAGCTTTTCTTTATGTGGGAGGCTTATACCTACACAAGTCCCAATAGATAGACTAGACTAGACTATAATATAGACATACCTGCAGACGAAGGGCTTGATGCCGAGGTGGCGGCGGATGTGCGCCTGCAGCGACGCGTTGCTGGAGAACGACGCGCCGCATGACTCGCACACGTGACTGTACAGTAATTAGAAACAATTGAGAGATCCGACAGTAGGTCATACTGGTATTTCTGAAGGAAGGCGGATATAAATCAAAGGCGGACGTTCAGCTTACTATGCATATCCATACTAATATTATAAATGCGAAAGATACTCTGTCTGTCTCACTTTCCTGAGAAAACTACTGAACTAATTTGAATGAAATTTGGTACATGGATAGTCTAGACTAGAGCCTGACATAGGAAACTCTTTATCTCGAAATTCCTACGGGAAAATTGGGAATTTGATGTTACAAGAGAAAATGCGCTGGCGAAGCCGCGGGAGGCCCACTAGTGCCTAATAACTTTCCCTAAGCAACCTGGATCGAAATCTCATATGAAAAATCTAAAATCAAATCCGCATGGGGGGCTACCCTGAACCACCCCGCCTCAAGCAGTACCTATAGGATACTATGTTTTAATATATTTAAGGTATGTGTAGTTTACTTGACTTTTCTCAAGAATACCTTGTATCCTATACCTAGAAAAGGTACCTTTTTTATTGTTTTGATATTAGACAAGGAGTTACATATAACTTTACGCCATGGCGACGTCGCCGGCCACGGTATCCAAACAAATTATATTGGATACGTAGCCAGCAACGTCGCCATAGCGTCCCAGTGAATTAAGACTTATACTCACGCCTTCTCATACTTGTACTTCTTCTTGGGATACTTCTTCTTGACCCTGGGCTTGGGCTGCAGCACGCAGTCCGGCAGCGGCTCGCTCAGCGCCAGGATCGTCTCCTGCAGCAGCATGTCCGAGGACGCCGCTGCGTCCGTCACGGCCTTGGCGGGCCGGCCGCGCTTGCGGGCCTGGGGCGAAGTGTACAATGGAAATTGTGAAAAATATTCAAATACTCATCCGTAACTTCGGTAATAAAATAAGGTTGTACGAATTTAAAAGCCAATTTATTAACAGACTTCAAAAACGGAGGTTTACAGTTATTGTATTAGGTGGGGGGGGGAAGTCTTAAAAAGATAGTGACATGATCCCATTGCTTTAGAAATTTTAGGGCTTCTGATCAAAAAACAGCGTCAAGTAGTTTTGGCAGGTCTCTTTTTTTGTTAACTTGCCACTGTGTAAATTATTCTGAAGTTTTGGGGGGTGAAAGTTGGGTGCGCAAGGTGTGTACTACACGGAGCTCGTAGAACCTTCGTACATTATATTTTTGCTTTGTGGCGGTCGGTGGGGAGTCCTGTGTCCAGTAGCGGTCAATTTCAACAATTTTGATAAAATATTTGATTATAATAAGTATGTTTATTACAATACTCACAGGAGTTGGTTTCTCATCTTCTTCAGGATTGTATTCTACGTCGTCATCAGCGCTGAACGGTTCTTATGAAAAAAAAAAAATTAAACTAATACTGGGTTTAGCAGCTAGCAACTATCCCTAAGGCCTCATTTAGGGGCGCCCTGCAGTACCGGGCCGAAGAATAGGACTGAGGTATCCTCTGCCTGCCGTAAGAGGCGACTAAGACAACGACCCCGGGGTCGTTGGGTGCACGAGGCGGGGGCCTCGTGTAGTCATATAACGGCCCCGAGAAGAACGTCGGAACGCGGTGTCCAGTTCCGTCGTCGAGCGTAGGAAGAGCCATCCGCGCTCAGGGGGGACTACCACCACCTGTCCCCTCGTGAAGAGGCTACTCAGCCAATGCTGGAGGGGGTCGCGAAGCTGAACACAAAGTTCGAGAGATCTCCCGTGACCCCCTTGCAAACAGCCGAGATGGACACCGACGGGGTTTTACTGGGTGCGAACCCCACATAACCCTGCGGCTCCCCCCGGGGCTGCAGGGTACTCGTCAGGAGTTTCCCCGCCTAAAAGGCCTCATTTAAGGGCACTCGGGGCGTCGTGTGGGGCGTGGTGCGGCGCGTCACGCGAGCGGCGGGGCGTTAAGGGTTAAACTTGAAGATCGCCACACTGGGATCGCCTACCCTTTTGTTTATGGTGGGGAAACAAAATTGCAGCTTCGGCTGTGCGCGAGGCAATGCAGAAAATTTTTCTATGGAGTGTCCAGGATGTGGTTAGGGATACTTATGTACAGCAGTGGATGTCTTAGGGTTGTAAGGTTGTAATGATGATTCAGACATATCCATACCATCAGCGGCACTGTCCTCAGCCGGCTCCTCCTTGAATTCACCCTCAGCTGCCTGCTCCAGCAGCGATGTGAGAGACTGCAGCTCCTTCTTCTTCTCAGTTTTAGCCTTCTTACGCTGGTATGGCGACACATCTAGTAAAGACGAGAAGGAAAAATTGGTTTCTGTATAATTTAAGAGCTTACACACACATTGCGAAACTAGCGCCATTTCCGATAAACAATTATTATCTTCTAAACGAGCCGAAATCAAAAATATTTGTCTTGAAGCCCTAGATAAACTTGCTTACAAGCTTTTTAAGGCTCTGTTGTGTAGCTTTTAGGATAATAAGCTAAGACACATTCTTTTATAAAACTAAAGTAGCTACTGTAGGCAACAAACGGTTTATTTCTTAGATTTTGAAACTGAAAGCTACACAACAGGGCCTTAAAAATTCTAAGCAAGATTATCTAGGGAGTCAAAGATGCTTATTTTTTATTTTGGCCACCGTTTAGAAGATATTCATTATTTATTTTTATTTATTTATTTATTTATTTAGAAAGGCCTATCAACAGTTTGTGATCAAAAGCATGCAGAGTAACAATGTAAAACATACTAAAACTATAGACCATAACTACTTAAAGATAGACACCGCATACAATGATTTTCTTAAAAATAAAAAGTACTGCATGAATTACAATTAAGAATTTGAAAGCTATATGTGAATGCTTAATAAAATATAATATTTAAATGTAGCTTAATCTATTGAGTTTTAATCCTCATTTATGATTTAGTAATCTGTTTCTTTATCTGGTGGATAGAAGAGCAGAAAATATCTATTGACCCGCTATAAGTGTTAATAAGTTTACATAGTCGTGGGATTGGGGAGTTACAGCCTAGAACAGTGCGACGAAGAGGTGGACTAAAGGGGGTGATAGGCTTCCGAGGAATCCTGTAGGGAACTCTTAAATTAAACCTTGACAGAAGCTGAGGACAGTTAATTTTATTGTTCAATAATTTAGATAAGAATGAAAGGTCCAAAATATCGTATCTCTTATTTAGAGATGTCATTCTAAAATGATTTAATCTTTCCTCGTATGATTTCAGTTCTTTTGCCTTACCAGCATAGAAAGATAAGTGTCTCATAAACCTCTTCTGTAATCTCTCTAGTCTGAGCATATGATTGGAGTAATGTGGCCTCCACACAGTGCTGCAGTATTCCAGCGAACTACGAACGAGACTGCAGTAAAGTAGTAGTTTTGTTTTTGGGTTTTTAAAGACTCTAGCAGTACGAAGAACAAATCCAAGCATTTTAGAAGATTTTTTAACCAGATTATCTATGTGAGGAACGAATGTTAATTTTTTATCAAAGAAAAAAAGTAACAAACAATTTAATTTTTCCTCTTATCATTGTTAAAGATAAGTAGCAGGGAACATTGTATCATTGATTTCAAAAGTCTAATTTAGCAAAACAAACCTAGATTGCTACTAGTTTCTTCACAAATTTAGCATGCCTTACCAATCTTCCCTTGCTCATCAGGATATTTCCGCGGCCTCCCTCTCTTCTTAGGCCCCGGTGCTTTAGAAACTACAGCCTTGTTGGCTGATTTAGACAATGTCCGTGTCCATGTGGTATCATCTTCAATGGGCAGCTCGTACTGGTAAAGTTCTCCATTCTCTTGCTTTACAGTTATGATCTCCGATTCTGTGCCTTGGTAAAAAAAGGTTTAGGTTAGGTCACTGAGTAGAACATAATATAGGGAGGTCTGGCTGGACCAACATTTGACCACATTTTGTTCAAGTTTAAAGTATCTTGACAAAGGGCCAGCTTTCTCCTACAGTTATAATGACCACTAGATACTGTGGTCAGCTTTAAATGCCTTTGAGATTTTAGGTTATAAAATTATATAAGTACACCTACTAAATTATGAAAAATACATAGGAACGTAAGCAGAAAGAAGCAGAATGATGACCTAATAAATTTAGCTTACTCTTTGATCCGGAAGCATCCTTGACGGATGCAGAGGTCTTCAAAAACTCGTCCAGGCATTCTTTGAGGGTCTCGTTGGATGAAAGACATTGCTGCTTGAACTGGTAGGAAAACGTCAGCCTATCCACGCAGTTGAGGCAAATCAGCGTGGGCAAGTTGTCATTCTTTGAAACCTTAAAACATGGATAATTTGATGAACTTCGATCAAAATAGTTATTTGTTTACGTAAAATCTCTGGGATACCACAAAAAAACATAATTTGTCCTGGAAACACAAAAATAGCAACATTAATTCGATCTCCAAAATTGTGGGGTGGCCATCGCGACCATTTTGTTTGAAGTTTCCTTACCTCAACTCCGCAGCAATACGCGTATTTTGCTGAAAGTTGTTCATTGTTTTCATCCCAATCAAATAGAGACACCATATCCCCAGACTCCAGGCATACACGACAAGTTAATTGCCAATCCATGATGATGCTGGAAAGGAAATTCGTATCGCGCCTAATATTATGTAAAATCCACCATTTCTCGACAACACCGGATATTAAAAAGACATGACGTTGAGTTGGCTGACGTTTTAAAAATGTTGCCTTGCCTTGCCAACTTCACGAGCAAAAAAATGGCTTGGACGCCAGAAACGTTACGTTCTACGCATATTTTTTTTGTTTTTATAAGAATATTTATTTGTATTATTGTGAACTTGTTGAAACTAATTGTTTTGATAAAAAGAAGCACAATACAATCTACACGCTATTTTATAGCTTAATATTTATTAATGTATGCATAATAATTTTGGAGTTGTTTAACGTTTCGTTTTAGCTTTCTTGTAAAAAGAATGTATAAACAGCCGGTATATGGTGCAAACAGCGCATTGAGTGTTCATGTTCAACACACACAGGAACCACATCCCACAAAACACAATACAATACCTAATATTATAAGAGACGAGCTGTCCCGGCTTATTTCGTTACGCCATAGAATAAAAGATACTACTAAAGACTTGGCTCTATAGACTATGTTCTTTTGACTGCCCAGAATGGCCGAATAAAAAACAAACAACAACAGCAAACCACCTGTCAAAATATGTAAACAACGGAAAAATATTGCACCTTGGGTTACATTATTTGAGTTTAAGTAAGGATCCCTAATTTTTTTGAAAGTCTTATAGCCTATGACACTCGGGGATAGTGTAGCTTCCTACCAGAGAAAGAATTTTTCAAATCGGTTCAGTATTTCCGGAGCCTATTCGTTACAAACAAACAAACAAACAAACAAACAAATCTTTCCTCTTTATAATATTGGTATAGATTATTGTCAGCCGACCCGTCCGTACATTGACCCCGTCAGATCAGAAATGTGAACTTTCATGAAATGGTCAAAGGTCATGAAATTGAAATACTTAACTAATTTTACGATTTGGCCACGACATACCTAGTGTTCCTATTTTATTTTTTTATAAATAGCACAGCACACACACCATACGCACACACAGCCCTCATGCGGGCTAAAAGCTAAGCACCGGGGCTAAGCTAACATCCAAACAAAAGCTAGCTAATATAAATATTATAGCGTAGCTAGGTGGCAGACTGGCTTTTCAAAAGATTTATCCCTCAGATTAATGAAGACCAATAGGTTTTAGGGTAGCTCGCCGAAATTGATGAAAATCTCCTAATTTCCATGGACTGTTTTTTTCTTTGGATTTTTCTAATTTTATGACTATCAAGAAAAATAATTTAAAAATAAAAAAATATTTATGTTCTAAAGGGGTTTCAATTAGGGGTCCCAAAACCGTAACAAATTCTGAAAACCGGTTTTTCGGTTTTAGAAAATTTCCAAAACCGGCTAACCGGTTTTTTCGGTTATTTCGAGTTTCATTTATAATATTTAAAAAAAACGCTGTTATCGAGGTTTTTGCAGTTAAATCAGGAAATTCTTCATGTAATATTACTTTTTTATTATTTAAAAAAAACCATAAACAAACCTAACATTGGTTTTTTCATTCAACAATATTTTAAAGAAAGAATATGTATTTTTAAAGCATGGTTAATACGGTCTAAAGATTGCAGAACACTGTTTGATACTATGAAGACAGCTGTATTCTGCCAATAAGACCCATCTGCAAAGCTAACGATAGAGGCGCCAGGATAAGCCCCCAAACGACCTCACTTCAATCAAATTATTCTTCTCCCTGTCGCAAAGACAGCGTAGAGAATATTGGGCCAACTCTTTTTTTTTTTCATATGTTATCATGACAATTAATTTACATAAATTGAAAGTATCCACATTCAGTTCGAACAAATTATTAGTGCAGAGGCTACATCCATGAGTTTTTGACGTCTACTTATCATTAACATTGTAATAAGCTTTCCACAGAACAGACTAAAACGGACAAACAAATACTTTATAGGAAACGAAGTAAGACTTTATAACAAGATTCCAGAAGAGATTTTGATCCTAAATGGTAATAATGAGTTTAAAACCCGTATCAAAAAATTACTGATTAAGAAAGCTTATTACAATGTTGATGATTATGAAAACGACAAAGATGCATGGAAGTAGTATAGCTCATTTTTTCATTATTTCATGTATGTACTTTAAATCTTATTAATTTATGTTCTTTGTATTGTCGCCAACTCGCCAAATTGAATTGTAATGGCACAAAATATAAAAAAAAGAGAGATAAATTGTAAAGTCGAGTTTGTTACCATTTTCTTCTCTACGCTATAAAATTATTGCGAAAGGGAGTAGAATAATGTGACTGAGGAGGGCTCGTTTGGGAGCGTCTCCAGGCGACCATTGTCGTAAGGCTGATCCAATTAGTGGGCACCCTGAACTACCTCGCCTCTCGCAGAATAGGATACTTTACCAATGAAGGTTTCAATATTAATTAGATTAGTCTAATTGACTTTCAATAAGTAATATCTTGTTTCCTATATTGAATAGGTAAATCATTTTTGTCTTTTTTTTACTTTCACAATTAAAACATTTTGACAAGAGTTTTAAAAACAAAATATTATCATTCAGAATTAAAATATCTTGTGGGATTTTATTATAAATCCTCATCATTTGATTATAAAACGGACGTTTTAGTATCTAGTCTTAGTTATTTAGTTTTTACTTTGCCTTCTTTGCCTTTTGCCTTAATTTTATCAAATTCCTTATCAGAGTATCATCCTTCTGTAAAGTCCTCAGATGGTTAACTACACAAAAAGCCAGTTTCATCAAATTTTTGTACGCCTGCAGAATAATTTTGCCTTTCCTTCATTAATAGAGCCATTTAAACTTTGACCATATCTGTACAAAGTAAGATACTACAAGATATAATGACCAATCAGTCATTTTTCAGTAATTTTTTGATAACCGAAATAACCGAATTAGCCGGTTTCGTAATTTGAAAAACCGGTTTTGAAAATTAGCCTCAAAAACCGGTTAAACCGGTTTTTTCGGTTTCGGTGAAACCGGTTTTGGATCCCCTAGTTTCAATATTGTGATTAGATTAAGAGAAATGAGGTCCGAAAATTTAAGGGACCACGGAAATTAGCTCCGATCCACGGAAATTATATTTTAAACGCATGGAAATTATTAAGTATCATGGAAATTAGAAACAGTATGAAATTATTCTATGTATTCATACTAAAAAATCTCCTTAATGATTTATGATTTTACCAAACTCACAGAAATTTATGAAATGTATTTTTAAATATTTGTCACTAAATACTTTTCAAGATATATAGCTATATTGATTGATATTTTATATAACTTTAATACATTAAAAATGTACTTATTTTGTTAATTATATTTTTTTAAATTTTGTAAGAAGTTTGGAAACAAATTTATTTTTGGTATAAATAAAAAAGGAAAAAAAGGGACTCATAATATATATTTTTAAATATTATATTACTCATATGTTTTAACCTACCACCCGTTTCCTTCATTTCAGTAAATTTCCTCTCTTTTAGATTTTCATTTTTGTTTTATGTTTGACTTTTGCTCCAATAAAATTTACTGATTAAATTTTTTCGCATGCCGCCTTTGGAGCCCTGTGGATCGTACTCATAAAGTGTTGAACTCGACCAATGCGAAACGAGTACCGAATACCAGCCATTCATTTTGATATTTACATTATACAGGAATGCTAACTGGCGTTAGGAATATAAGCAAAGGGTTTTTTAGTTATCTACATTACTTAGAGCAAAAGCCACCACCATGCTCTTTAGTGGAGGTTTTGTTGCTGGCAAACAATTAAAAATAATCAATCCTTAAAACTGTTCAGCACTGGAATAAAACAATGTTATATTTCTTACTTCACAACTTGAAAACAATACCACATGCTCTAACATGCATGTTTATGGCCCACGGAAAACATGGAAATTAGAACCACGGAAATAAGTTTTAATGCAGAACCTACGCTTTTTATCTTGAGTTGTGACCCCTGCTGCACATTCTTATACGTGGTTATTATATTTTATTAATGTTAATTAACCGAAATTTTAATCCCACGGCAATTTAAAAAATGTTAAACCAAAGACTAGACTTTTGCAACGTACTAAACGTTCTCTTTACTGGGTTACTTCAATCTGCACGGAAATTATGTTTTATGTCTGGACAAAACTTCAACCACGATTATTTTTGAAATGTAATGTTTAAAAATATCAAACCCATTGCCTTTCCACTCGTTGGCGATCCCTTAGTTGATATAAAGAGCTAAAAAAATTATTTCTGAACAAAAATAATAAGTTACGGCTACTGAGATGCAAAAAAAGGGAAAATGGACATAGACACCTTGGAAATTAGAAATTTCGTGTTTGACCGAGAAAAAAAATACTAAATGGGTGGCAGCGAGTAATATATGGGCAAAACCAAGTACACTTTAGACCATAGAAAGGCTCTACATTCATCGAAAATCAAAAGGTTTGTTAAAAATAGCAATCGTCAGGCAAGACATGTTTTTTAACCGATTTTGGCGAATCACCCTTAACTCTATTGAAGCGTAGCGGCGGTTTCCACTCTGAGATTTATAGCCGGGCACGGAGCGTTTCCTTCCCCACCTCACTGGGGCACGGCTACCAACGTCAGCGCAGCACATAATTTTCCGCCCCTTCCTCTATCTTCGTTTCTCGTCACGCCTATAGCTACCGACAGAGATGGAGATGCCGCCCAACTAACCAATCATCCAATAGAATCAAATAGTCGATTTTATAGAAACGTCACTTTACAAGAAAATCAACAAATTTTTCTAAATAAAATAAACAATGAAATCTTTTTTGGAATAATTAACGATAACTAAATTTATATAAAATGGAGTTGTTTAGGTCAGAACAGTATTATATTTTCGTCAGAAATGAGGCCAGCCTATGGTGGAATCGATTTACGGGCGCCTTTTCAGTCAGATCGGGTAAGATTTTACATCGATTGTTTCTCAAATTACTCATCTCGAAAATGTACATATTGTGCTATAATCGGCCTGTTTTAATCTTATTCTAGCGTGGGACCTTTCGGACATCGAAGATATAGAGTGTCTAGGCATAACTGAAGGAATTATTGGAAAGGTGGAGCACTCCAACATTTTCGAACCTCGACTGATGATTATCAAGGAATCTGTACCAGTTGGGCAGATCTACTTTCACCATACTATTCATAAAATAAAATCTATATGCTTCCTAAACCTGGGTGCTGCAAATCAGGAGCTAGAACTCAGTGTGTGCACAAAACATGGGTCTTCAGCAGCAGTAGCAGCGGCAGCCAAGACAAACAATAGAAAAATGGGAGGCCGTCTCTTTGAAAACTCAGCCTTCTTGAACAAAACAGTTGGTGCAGTAAAGAATGTCAGCAACACTATAAAGACAACAACGCAGCAAGCTGCCACACAGGTTTGTTTCAAAGCCTCGTTACAAATTGGGTCGTTATCTATTGCATTAAGTTTATATTTTTAGGATTTTATTGCACATATTATTGTTATTGGCTCCATCTTGAAGCACCTCTTATGAGCTCAGTCATTGACTGAAAATCAGTGCTGTCGGCGAAAACTTTCAGCACATGCTGAGTCAGTGCCATTTTACGGCAACTGCAACAAACTTATAACTTGTTTAGTTCTATATTTGTTTTTATTATAGTTATTTATGGCTTTTCTTTTTTTGGTCTGTATACTTTATGTTTTTTTCTAATGCTTATATTATGTAATGTGTGTGTGTGGCTGTAAATAAATAATTTCTTTCTTTTTTTATTCAATTAGCTGAGCCTCTGCTTAACTCTTTGGGGAATATCGGTATGAGATAATGTAATGTAATGGAATGCTTTAAAAAATATTAATTTATGTACTGGAATTTTCAGGTGAAACAAACAGTTAAAAAACAGCGGGACCCAAAGGTAGCAGAACGCTTTGAAAAACGCCTCACTGATGAGCTGCACAAGATTTTTGATGACAGCGACAGCTTCTACTACTCTCGCACCCTGGACCTGACAAACAGTCTGCAGCGGCAGTATGAGGTTACTTAAAAATAAATTGCATATTTATCTAATTCTGAATATGAACTGATTTTAACCACTCAAAAATTTCAAAAATTATCTTGAGATTTAGATACAACCATTGTGTCAGTTAGTTGATACATATTATAGTGGTTATTATAATTTTATGTATGTACTGTCAATAGTGCTTGTTAGTAGACTCAAGTCTTTGTCCAGCATTTAGTTCTATTTTTTTATATTACTCATGGTTCACTGATTTTAGGTGATTCATTTAGAGTTAAACCATTTGTGTGCATCAACCTTGCCCTTTTATTAACAATATTACCTTTAAACAAAAACATTAAGTCAACAGGCTAGTTAGGTTGATTTGCTACCTCCTGTGCTATTCTGAATGTTCATAAACATTTAATCTTTTCTTATTAATTTTAATTGTATTTGTAGGTGGAAAAAATGCTCGAAAGTGAGGAGGGCACAGGAAAGCAATTGTCTGACATCACGCGCTGGTGGAAGCATGTGGACGACAGATTCTTCTGGAACAAGCACATGCTCAAGGATATTATTGCTATGGGGGTGAGCATGACTTTCATAGTACAATCAAAAGACATCCACTGTTTGACATAGGTCACCCCCACAGATTGCGACCAGGACAAACATTATGAGGGGGATTGTTTTGCTGTAATCGCCCCTCTTAGCGGCAGGTTGGCGATTGCACAGTATGGCTGTGGGCCCCCTCGACGACCCACAATCCTAGGCGGTGCGCTGGTTAAATGACTGAAGAGAGTGGAGGCTTGAAGGAAACTCAGGAGCTTTCTTTTTCTTGTTTCTTTATTGGAGGCCCGGTGGTCGGCAGGAAGCCCAGACCCCAAAAATGGCCTTAATTATATTACAAAATTACTATTTACATGAGCTTAGCCTAGAGCGCGTGTGAGACCTAGCAGGCCAATCGCGGGCGTTTCCTCCCTCACCCCTTCACCCGTAGGTGACGAAGGCGGGGGTGAGGGGAGGCCTGCGAGATCCCACTTACACACAACTACCCTCTCTAAAACTAATACAAATATAAGCTACCTGCTATTCCCTGAAGGTTCATAGCTTATGTACTACTTATTTACTATGCTGAATATCAAGTTATTCTCTATTTATTTCTATATGACTAGCCTTTAACTACTTACTATTTACTATTTAGGCAGTACCTAGCCTACCTAGGTTGTATTTCCTAATAGTTTACCAGAATAACATTACCAATTCCATAATTCTTTAATAAAACCTCAAAGTTTATACCAAATGCTATTCACAAACTTATTCTATAAAAATGCCCTACAGGGTTCTTTAATATGAAAAATCTTAAACTAATATCTATTTACATAGTCTATATGAGGCCGTTACACTTGTCGCGAACATATACTCCCGCCGCAGCTTGTAGCTGGAGTCCTTAGGAGTTCGCGACCCGGAGTATGGCGAGCTTCTTCGTCGGTCGTCGCAGCACGCCCTTGTTGGTCCTCACGTCCACTGCTCGTACCTCGCCGTCGGGACCCGGGAAGACTGCTTCGACGACGCCTCGCGGCCAGTGGTTTCTTGGCAGCGTCCCGTCCGCAATCAGCACCAGATCGCCCAGCTTGATGGCTCCGTGGCTGGCTCGTGGCTCCCGCCGGTGTTGAAGCTCCGGCGGGAGCGCAGTGCGCCGCGCGCGGGTGCGCGCGGCGCACCCAGCGCGCCCAGAAGATGTCGGCCAGCCGCTGACTGGTGCGCCAGCTGTGTCGCCCGGCGAGGTCGCCATCGGTGAAAGCGCCCGGCTGCGGCACTCGTGAGGGCCCACCCATCAGGAAGTGGTTCGGTGTAAGGGCCTCTGGATCGTCGGGGTCCGTCGACACATGCGTCAGCGGACGGCTGTTGATAGTGTGTTCGGCTTCTATCAGCAGCGTGTGCAGCGTTTCTTCATGAGGTGCACGCTCGTTGAGGGTCACGTGCAGCGCAGTTTTCACGCTGCGAACCAGGCGTTCCCAGGCGCCGCCCATGAAAGGCGCACTGGGCGGGATCCAGCGCCACTGGATAAAGCGCGCGGAGACCTCTTCTTGTATGGCGGCGGTAGCGGCCCGCCGCAGCTCGACGTCAGCTCCGCGGAGGTTGGTCCCTTGGTCGGACCACAGCTCGGTAGGGCACCCTCGTCGCCCGATGAAGCGCCGCACTGCCATGATCGCCGAGTCAGTTGTGAGGCTGCCGGCGAGCTCGAGGTGCACCGCTCTCGTCGTCAGGCATGTGAAGAGGACCCCGTAGCGCTTCTGGCGCCCTCTCCCGACGGTGACAGACATCGGCCCAAAGTAGTCTAGGCCTGTAAAAGTAAAACACCGGTTATGATGGGCTAAGCGACTTTTAGGATGGTCACCTGTGGACGGTTGTGCCGGCCGCGCTGTTCGGATGCGACAGGCCTGGCACTTCTTCAGCTCGCTGCGCACTGAGTTGCGCAGGCGCAGCACCCAGTAGTGTTGACGTATCTCGTTCGCTGTGGTCTCGAAGCCTCCGTGGTGAAGCTGCGAGTGTGTCCATGCAATGTAGAGCCGCGTCCAGTAGTGGTCGCCGTCGATGACGGCCGGCGCCCGCTGGTTGTATGAGATGTCTTCAGCGGCGGCGATTCGGGAACGAAGTCTTAGGACGCCCTCATCGTCCAATACCACAGACAGTCTTGACAGGCGACTGCCGGCAGAGGGCGCGGCTGCTCCGTTTCGCAACGCTGCTACGTCGTCGGCAAACACCTCTTCTTGCTGCGCTCGTACCCACAGCTCCGTTGCTCGGTGAAGATACCGCGCTTCTAGCGGTATAGGCAGAAATTTAGATACTTGGCTTTGTACCTTTTTATTCGTCTTGTCAGGGCGCGTTGGCGCCGTCGATCTCCATGTCGGGTCATCATCCTCGCCTTTCTTGGTGCGCTTACGTACAGTGGCCGCGCACGTCTCCTTCTTGCGTAGCAGGTCGATGAACTGCAGTACACGCGCAGTCACGCGTGTCGCCCTCAGCCAGCTAGAGAATCTAGTAATGACAGGTAGAGCTTCTGACAGACGGGTTGTGCTGTGCAGAGCATTGACTCGTTCCTCACCTGTCTCGGGCATTGATACCTCTTCTTCTTGCGGCCACTGCTCCTCTGGGAGCCGTAGGAAGCTCGGCCCGCTGAACCACCGATGCTCGCTGCTGAAGTCGCGCGGCGTCTCTCTGGTCGCGTCGTCAGCCACGTTGTCCTTGGTCGGCACCCAGCGCCACTCTGCAGTTTTCGTTGCTTCTGCTATCTCGGCCACTCGGTGCGACACGAACGCCTTGTAGGCGCGCGGTCCGTTGCGCAGCCACGCCAACGCAGTCCGCGAGTCTGACCAATAGACTCTGCGGGTCGGCTTGATGTTGTGCTCGTTGACCGCAGTCTCAGCTAGGCGGCAGCCCAGCACGGCAGCTTGAAGCTCGAGGCGAGGTATGGAGACTGTCTTCAGTGGCGCCACCTTCCCCTTGGCGGCGGCGAGCGACACCTCCACTCTGCCTTGTTCGTCGACTGTTCTCCAGTACACGGCGGCGGCGTAGGCGGACGAGCTTGCGTCCACGAAGGTGTGTAGCTCGGAGTGCTTGCCGGCGGCCAACTGCGGATGACAACGAGATACTTTAATATTGGTTAACTCTCGTACCTGTGTTATCCAACTTGCCCACTCGTGGGCTTCAAAGGGCTTCAATTTTTCGTCCCAGCCGATACCAGAGCGCCAAGTGTTCTGTAGGATGCGCTTTGCTTGCAGCGTGACCGGAGTGATGAGGCCGAGCGGGTCAAACAGTGACATGACCACTCGCAGCGCCTCTCTCTTCGTAGGGACTCGGGCGCCTTCCACGATGTCAGCCGGAATCTTGTGTCGGTTGACGTTGAAGGACAGCGTGTCAGGCCCGGGGTTCCACACCATGCCCAGTATCTTCTCCGGTGCAAGGACCTTCTGCCCTTGCGACGTGCCCGGCGCGAAGTAGTCACGCACCGCCGCACTGTTTGACACCCAACGCTGCAACACAAAATTACCCTTTTTATGAATAAAATCGACTTCTTTAGACACTTTTAGTGCCTCTGTTTCTGTGTTAAAGCTTGCTAGGTAGTCGTCCACATAATGGTTGTGAACGATGGCCTCTGCTGCCTCTGGATACTGCTGCTCAAAGTCCCTCGCGTTCCTGTTCTTGACATAGATGGCGGTGCACGGTGACGACGTCGCGCCGAAGATGACACACTTCATTCGGTACTCGTCTGGCGGTCCCTCCCGCCGGTCGCCGCGCCACAGGAAACGCTGCATGTCCCGGTCCTCCTTGACGATGTCCACCTTCAGGAACATGTCCTTGATGTCCGCTGTGACTGCTACGGGGCGCTGTCTGAAGCGCATGAGTACGCCCGGCAGCGACTGCAGGAGGTCAGGGCCCGACAGCAGCAGGTCGTTCAGGCTTATGCCGCGCGTCTTCGCAGCGGCGTCGTGCACGATGCGCAGCTTCTCAGGCTTCTGCGGGTTAACAACAGCAAAGTGCGGCAGGTACCAATGATTAGGGTACTTAGCTGTGGGAGCTGGCTCGGCGAACCCGGTGTGAAGCAGCAGTTGAATCTGCGCTGTGTATCTTTTCTTCAACTCTTCGTCCCTGTCGAGTTTCTTCTCGACGAGCTGAAGTCGGCGTAGTGCACTGTCGTAGTTGTTCGGCAAGTCCGGGTTGTCTTCTCTCCACAGCAGGCCGGTTTCAAAACCTCCCGCCGGTAATCTCGCAGTCTTGTTCTCGAGGATGTGTAGAGCTCGCTTCTCGTCGTCATTGAAGGATCTTTTCGGCTCGACGCCCAGGCTCTCCAGGGCGAAGTGTTCCCTCATAAGCTGCTCCATTTCTTCCTCGCCGTCTTCCTGTCTGGTGACTGCGTGATTGACCCGTTGCCGTTGTGCTCTGCTGCGTGCCTCCTTGACTCCGTGGAGGACCCAGCCGAGTTCTGTCCTAGATGCTACTAATTGATTTTGCTCACCGCTACGTGTAGTGTGTGCGATGAGTAGATGCCAGTTATCCTGTCCCACCAGGATCGTCGGAGTGCACGTGCCGAAGGCTATCTCCTCTTCGATGTCCGCCAGATGCGCGCAGTCCTCAACGTCCCTCCGCTCGAGCGTCTGCGGCGAGAGTCTGAGTCCGGCCATAGTGCGCGCCGATATCTGTAATGAGTCTGAGTTAAGGCCACGTATATTTAAACAGACTCGCCTGGACTGATCCTCGTTGTGCTTCGACCCTCCTACTGTTTCGATGTAGAAGGGTGATGGCGGTCCCTCTGCGCCGATCCGCTTCGCCACACTTTCGTCTATGAGCGTGCAGGTTGAGCCGTCGTCCAGGAGCGCGTATGTCTTGTAGGCACCCTCTGGACCGGAGACCTCGACTGGCAGCACTTTCAGTAACGCCGTCCTCTTCCCAGTCGTGGCCGAGGCGATGAAGTGCGCCGGCGGCTCGGTCGGCTGTGCTGCGGTCACGAGGCTCGTTTCTGTGTGCAGTAAAGGATGATGAGCGTAGCGGCAATTATTAAGTTCACACTTCTTGTACTTACATGTGTGACCCTTGCGGCGAAGCTTGAGGCAGCGGAAACACAGGCGATGTTCCTTCGCCATCTCCCAGCGTCTTGAGACTTCCGCTTTCTTGAATGTCTGGCAGTCCGGTGCTCGATGGTCGACTTTTCGGCAAACCGGGCACTCCGATTTTCTATCTTCGGTGTGGTAGCTGCGAACCTTTCTTTCGTTGGCCGTTCCTCTTCTATTTTCTGGCGGCTGGAAAGGGTTTTCGGCCGGCGCGTAGCTTCCACAAAGTTCCGTTTCTCGCTCGAGGAAGCGGGTGATCGTCAGCAGGTCCGGTTCCTCGGCTGGCTTCGCAGCGGCGAAGTCGTAGTAGCGGTAGCGGAGAGTCGCAGGCAGTTTCTCCACTACGCCGCGCACTATCTCCGGGTTGTACAGATAGTGCGTCCTGTTGAGCGCCTTCACTGTCGAAGTAATATTAGTTACCTTGGACGTGAAGGCGCAGAGATCCCTCGGCGTGTCGGCGAGCCGTGGGAGTCCTCGAAGCTTCTCCATCTCTGCGATGACCAGCGCGTCGGGACGTCCGAATCGTGAAGCCAGCAGCTTCATTACCTCGGCAGTAGACGTCGCCCCGATGAACAGGCACTGCGCTGCATCGCGTGCGGCTCCTTTGAGACTTCTCCTCAGTCTCATCAGGTTGGCTTGCTCACTAAGTTGATTTGCTGTCTCTTCGTAGGCAGTCTTGAAGGGCAGCCAGTCCGTTGCGGCGCCCGAGAACACCGGCAGGTCCATCACCTTGGCGTTGACGGGTTGCATGGAGCGGGCGGCCATGGTTAAGGCGGAAGCTAGTTCCCTATAGTCGAGCGCTGGCGGCGGCGGTGATCGCTCGACGTAGAGGACGGGAGCCTGACTCTCCTGAGTCGGTTGCTGTGTGTTGATCTGCTGAGGTACGTCGTGACGCGGCGGTGGTCTCGACGTGGGCGGCAACTCAGCAGGATCTAAGGGCGGCAGCCCTCCTGAATCAGCGGCGGCGGCAGCTCCTTCGTCCATGTAGGCACCTGCGGTCAGAGCCAGTGCGTTGTTCTGGACCCAGGTGTTGGTAAGCTCGTCTCTGAGCGTGGCGTTGTCATCTATCTCCTCGTCCTCCTCATCCGTCTCCTCTTCCAGCAGAGCGACGCGTGATGCGGCCAGCTCTATTTGTCGCTGAAGGAGCTCTTGTCGTGCCTTTTCAAGTTCGCGCTTGCGTGCCTTTGTTCTCTCAGCGCTGTGTCTGCTTGGCACCTTCCCGCCAATCGGTGCTTCCAGTCTCGTAGCTGTCATCGCCGTGGTTTCCGTAGCCGTCGTGGTGTAGTTGGTTGTTGCGGCGGCTGAAGACTCGGAAGAGGTGGCAGCGGCGGCGGCAGCGACGAGAGCGGCGGCGGCGGCGGATAGCGTAGCGTTGGCGGCAGAGGGCTCGGCGAACGTAGAGGCGACGGAGGCATTGGCCGCTGAAGGCGCGGCGGTGGAGGCGGGGGCCGCGGGGTACGCGGCGGTGAAGGCCGCGGGGTACGCGGCAGTGAAGGCCGCGGCCGCGGGTGGCGCGGCGGCGGCGGCGGCGGCGGCGGAAATCGCGGCGGCCGGTGAAGGCGCGAGGCTTGCGGGGAGGGCGGTCCCCGCAAGGGGCGCGGGGGGGGCGGCCCCCGCGTCGGGGGTGCTCCCCGCGGGGGGTGCGGGCGCGGAGGTGCCGGCGGGGTTGACTTGCCCCGCGGCAGACGCGTGTGTCGCGGGCCCAGCGGAGGGCTCGGCCGCAGAATGCGCGTTTAGTGCCGCTTCTCGATTGGCTGCTTGAGCGGCGGCGCGGGCAGCGCGATCGAGGGCGGCCGGGTCTGGGCGCGCGACGTACGGCGCCGACTTCTTGCTCCGGGTTATGGGCATCCCGATGTTGCTCCTGAGTTTCCCTCTGTGGCTTGACTGTTTCTTCAGATGCGGCTTGCAGAGATCAGTTTTCGCTGGACCGCTTGCGGCTTGATTCTTCTATTCGGCTCCGGAGGACCAATTTATTTGGTCCTATGTTCCGCTTGCGGCTTGAATCTTGTATACGGCTCCGAAGGACCAATTTGTGTGGGCCCCCTCGACGACCCACAATCCTAGGCGGTGCGCTGGTTAAATGACTGAAGAGAGTGGAGGCTTGAAGGAAACTCAGGAGCTTTCTTTTTCTTGTTTCTTTATTGGAGGCCCGGTGGTCGGCAGGAAGCCCAGACCCCAAAAATGGCCTTAATTATATTACAAAATTACTATTTACATGAGCTTAGCCTAGAGCGCGTGTGAGACCTAGCATGCCAATCGCGGGCGTTTCCTCCCTCACCCCTTCACCCGTAGGTGACGAAGGCGGGGGTGAGGGGAGGCCTGCGAGATCCCACTTACACACAACTACCCTCTCTAAAACTAATACAAATATAAGCTACCTGCTATTCCCTGAAGGTTCATAGCTTATGTACTACTTATTTACTATGCTGAATATCAAGTTATTCTCTATTTATTTCTATATGACTAGCCTTTAACTACTTACTATTTACTATTTAGGCAGTACCTAGCCTACCTAGGTTGTATTTCCTAATAGTTTACCAGAATAACATTACCAATTCCATAATTCTTTAATAAAACCTCAAAGTTTATACCAAATGCTATTCACAAACTTATTCTATAAAAATGCCCTACAGGGTTCTTTAATATGAAAAATCTTAAACTAATATCTATTTACATAGTCTATATGAGGCCGTTACACTTGTCGCGAACAATGGCTCTTCAATTTAGAAAGAAAGAAAGAAATTATTTATTTACAGAACATGCTGTGACACACATACATCAATAAAACACACATTTAAATACAAAATAAAATAAACAATAAGTTCTTCAATGAAGGATGTTGCTGTCCGTCTTTCGAGTGTTCCCTTAGTCGTCTTTTACGACACCTAAAGAAGCAACCGCTTTTTATAAACTGTAATATTATGAACTTTTACTTCATTATTGTTTTGAAATTAATGTGTGGTCTATGTATCAAATTTTAAATTCGTACCACACAGAGTCCGGACTGTGATGAATGGGTGCTACCAATAATCCAAGGCTACGTGCAACTAGCCCAGATACCGGTGGAGCCAGCTGACTCTAACCCGCTGAACACGGAGTTGCTGAGTGGTACGAGTTCCTGTGACGAGACGTTCACACTCGGTTTAATATCGAGACGGTCGCGATATATGGCTGGCACTAGGTAAATTTTATATTTATAATAATAATATACAGTTTGCAGTTCAAGGTCACTCATTGAGAAGGCAATTGCGTGATCGAATCAGAAATCATGAGATCCGCAGTAAAACTAAAGTTACCGACATAGCTCAAAGAATTGTAAAACTTAATTTTGTTTCTTTACAAATTAATAATAAAGAACCATAATGATTGATTGTGTCATGAATAAAAGTGCAACAAATGTAAACATAGATTCTGTTTGGTTTTAAAGATAAATCTAGATCTACGTCTATCGCATTTTTATTATTAATTAAATTACTCAGAATATTATAATTCCTTCCATTGAATACCTTTAAATTGAACTACATATTGCTTTAAGCAATGCCTAAGGATAGTGTACGAAAATTTAAGAGTTTTTGTTTGGGAGATAGAATTAGAAATTACAGTGCAATAAATGCAAATATAAAACTTCATTCATCTACATATACTTTTTTTTTACACAGATACAACCGTCGAGGTATAGACGACAAAGGCAAGGTAGCAAACTACGTAGAAACAGAGCAGATTGTCTCTATTATATGCTCGGAAAGTATTCACAGGGCTTCCTTTGTTCAGGTATTTTATTAATCAATATATATAAAACTCTTCCGTTACTGACTGACTGACTGACAGACAACGCAGAGCCGAAACTACTGGGCGTAGCGGGCTGAAATTTTAAATGTAAGTTCCTTAGGAAGTGTTGGTGTGAACTTAGAAAGGATTTCCCGAAATTCCCATGGGACCGGAAAAAAACGGGATTTTTGTGTATGAGAAATCTGCGCCAGTGAAACTGCGGGGCGGCCTCTAGTTTTTACATAAAATATATTAAATTTTGATAGTGACTTATTTGGTTTACTGACTGTACGTAATTCGTATAAAAATATTACCTTCCTAATAAATATATATTTTGAAACATTGCGTCAGATTTTATTGTTACTTAACATTATCAAGAAAAATCATCGTTACGCTCTGATAATTTACTGCTGTTCTTTAGTTTAAAGTGTAAATTAGTGACTGGTAGTAATAAGCAATGTTTTTCTAGGTCCGCGGTTCAATGCCCATGTTTTGGAGTCAGCCAGAAACAAAGTTTCGTCCTCCGCCAAGGTTGGAT
Organism: Euspilapteryx auroguttella; assembly: GCA_951802225.1. NCBI lineage: Eukaryota > Metazoa > Arthropoda > Insecta > Lepidoptera > Gracillariidae > Euspilapteryx > Euspilapteryx auroguttella. Next base: position 5,065,665 of record OX637663.1, on the reverse strand, counting down.
CGCAGTAAGTAACTAAATAAATAATATTCCTTTATAACATAGGCCTCGATCTTTCGGCTAAGTTGATGATGAAATAAAATAAACCGTTTAAAAAAAAAGAGAGAGATAAATTGTAAAGTAGAGTTTGTTACCCCTTTCTTCTCTACGCTGTAAAATCATTGCGAAAGGGAGAAGAATCATTTGACAGAGGAGGGCTCGTTTGGGGGCCTCTCCAGGCGACTATTGTCGTAAGGCAAGTTTATTTGTTTACCTGAGCCAATTGGTGGGCACCCTGAACTACCTCGCCTCTCACAGTATAGGATACTTTACCAAATAAGGTATCAATAGCGATTAGATTAGATGTAGTCTAATTGACTTTCAATAAGTGATATCTTGTATCCTATATTGAATAAAGATTTTTTGATTTTGATTTTTTGATTTTATAATACTGACTGCTCCGTAGCTCAGTTGGCAGTGATGTGGACTGAGTAAGCGTGTGCACCTGGGTTCGATTCCCGGGCGGGGCGAATATTAATATGATAAATATCTATGTTTGTTTCCGGTCTGGATGTGATGTTGGTCTCTGTGTGTTTTTCGGGCACCCTAGATACAGGTTCTTCCTAGTTAGGGGCTCTGAGTGTGATGTGTTATTATTATTATTATTATAATAATTACGCATTACACAAAACACAGAGCCCAAACCACCAACAAAGAGATTTCATTATAGATGAAAAAATGGGGCGTTCATGTAGGATTCCAATGTTTTTTTTATGCAGTGCTTTCGTAGCGGAGCCTTTTCGATTCAAACAAATAATCAAATCTTTTATCTTTATAATATTAGCATATCGTAGACAAAAAAAAATCTATTTACTAACCTTCTGAGTGTAACTGTAGTAATTCATTTATATCAAACTAACCATTTCGATCTTTTCTTTCAATAAGCCGAAGAGGAATCCCATACGGCGTTCAAAAAACATTTCCAAGAAGAACTAGCCACATACAAACGGGTCTGCATAGTGAACCTTGTTGAGCAGCAGGGCCGAGAGAAGATCCTATGGGAGGCATACGGAGACCACGTCCTCAAATACAACAGTCCTGATGTTGTTTATGCCACTTTCGACTTTCATGAATACTGGTAAGGTTCATTTTTGTGCAGTATCAAAAAACACGCATACCTGCCGGGCCGTGCGATGATACCGAGATGATAACAAAATAATCTAGTCTCTAAACCAAATTCTATGCTACGGGGTTGAAAATATGTTTTTGATAAAAAAAACTTCCATTATAAGACGAGAGAAATGAAAAGTAGAGTAAAGTATACGTAACGCGGGTGCAAAGCTATTCCGTTTCGGGTGCTGTTACAACCCTCACTTGTTCAAGTTTAAAGCTATTGAAACTCTCACTGCGCTTTTAATACTACCACCCTAATCAATATATATGTCACCGGAAAATAATAAGATTCGCAAGTTTATAAATTTCCTAGGAAATTTATAAACTTTCGTAGGATTCTAAACGAGAGATAAATTGAATTATTTTACGCCCACTTTTTCGCAAATTTATAAATTTTCGACGCGTCGTAGTAAATTTATAAACTAACGGATATCAATCCGTAAGATTCTAAACGGATTGACCAATCACAGAAGAGCTTTTAATTTTACGCTTTTTGGAATACGGAAAATAACACACTGCTCTCTGATTGGTCGATGTTGACAGTGAAAATGCTTGCGTCCATAGACTTACGTACAATAAGACTTTCCAAACAATTCGATCACACTAAAAGTATTTTTACTGGTACTAAAAACTTAGTAGGTTTATAGGTTAATATGTGACCGCTAATGTGCGAAATTCAGTAAAAGTGCACTAACTGGCTGAATCCGTTAGAGTTCGAAATAAAATGTTGTTCTCAACATTAACTAGGTAATCTGCAAAATCCCTAGGTAATCTACAGAGTTAACGACTAAGTTAAGTTCGAAAAATTGTTGCCTTAGATTTCAGTTTAACACAGGTAACCCAAGCTCCGCTCGCTTCGCTCGCTACGCTGGTTAAAGATCACAAGCCAAACCTAAACTAACCTACAATTTTGCCCTAGATTTGAATTTTCGTTAGGAGCTTTCTGTTTTCCGCACTTTAACGGCGAGACCCCAGATACCCCATATTTCACATACAATTTCGCACATTAACTGATCTAAACAGTGTGCCCGGGAGAGAGCACATTAACGTATTTCGCACTATAACGGTGACAGATATAATATGCTATTAGATATAGCATATTATATCTGTCACCGTTAATAATAATAGCATACTTTATCAAAAAGTAACCTTGTATTTTAGGTACCTACCTACCTACCTAGTAGGGGGTTAAAATTCCCTATTTCACTCTACCAAAATAAAACATTTTGGTCATGGGTAAAACTTTCGTAGCTCTGTGTTAAATTTCAATTCATTATACATGGCGTTTGGTTATTGGTTACTTATTATTTTACGAGTGAGTATAGTAAGTTTATCAATTTACGAAAATGTAGGCGTAAAATAATACAATTTATCACTCGTTTAGAATCCTACGAAAGTTTATAAATTTCCTAGTAAATTTATAAATTTATGGTTCTTGTCATTTTCCGGTGACATATATAAAACTCTTCTGTTACTGACTGTCTGACTGGCTAACAGACAACGCAGAGCCAAAACTACTGGGTGTAGAAAGCTGAAAATTGGCACGTGGGTTCCTTGGGGAGTGTAGGTGAGCACTAAGAAGGGATTTCCCGAAATTCCCAAGGGAACGGGAATAAACGGGAATTTTGTGTTTATGAGAAATCTGCGCGGGAAAAACCGCGGGACAGCCTCTAGTCTTATTATATCACTTCGCACCTAAATTATATAAACTACTTACTATTATATGCATGGTTCAATAAACTTTTGTTCCCAGCCGTGGCATGCACTATGAGAACGTGAGCGTGCTAATAAACGCAGTAGCAGAGATTATAACGGAGATGCGTTTCTGCTGGCGGGACGAACGCGGCCTCATCTGCGCCCAAAACGGGGTCTTCAGGGTCAACTGTGTGGACTGCTTGGACAGGACTAATGTTGTTCAGGTAATTGTTGTATAGTAAATCAGTTGACCCTGCGAACTTCGTTTCTCTTAATGACATCTAGTGGTGAAAGGCAACACCAAATTGGGCAACTCTAAAAAAAAGAATGAATGAAATTGGTGCCGTTCTTACGTTTGTGCGTTAACAGAAAAAAATAAAGGATTATTATTTTTTACGCCATAATTGCAATACAGCCTTGATATAAATTCTACATTAAAGCCTGTTGGAAAATAATAGCTTCCTAACGGCTTCACAATGGATTTTCGTAGTGTTAAAAAGTATTTCCGTGCTTTTTATGAGCTGATACAGTAGTTCGAAAGTAATTTCTTGGCTTATACAGCCTATGACCATCTTTTTTTATACAGCTGATAGCTGTAAAAAGATGGTTCTTTTTGGCATTGTAAATTCTTTCGTGGCTGTCATAGAACCATATTCCAGCATTTACTCTGCCTCATATAAAGCCTTTGGTCTTTCTTATACCCATTACTAGCTGTCCCGGCTTACTTCGTTACGCCATAGAATTAAGATACTACAAAGACTTGGCTCTATAGACTATGTTCTTTTGACTGCCCAGAATGGGCTAACAAACAACAACAAACCACCTGTCAAAATATGTAAAGAACGGAAAAAATATTGCACCTTGGGTTACACTATTTGAGTTTAAGTAAGGATCCCTAATTTTTTTGAAAATGTAATATAGCTTATGACACTCGGGGATAGTGTAGCTTCCTACCAGTGAAAGAATTTTTCAAATCGGTTCAGTATTTCCGGAGCCTATTCGTTACAAACAAACAAACAAATCTTTCCTATATTGGTATAGATAAGCAATTATACAGTCTCTTTTGTAACTTGATGATCAAAAAGATTATATATTATGGAAGAAAAGATAACTAGGTAGAGGAATACGCCACAGTATTGTACAGTAGTACGCCCGTTGTTTGACAGACAGCAATAGCGAAGGCAGTACTAGAACTGCAGCTGTGCCGGCTGGGCGTGGAGGCGCCGGGCGCGGCCCCGCCGCCCGCGCTGCGCCGCGCCTTCCTCGCGCTCTGGGCCGACAACGGGGACCTGCTGTCGAAGCAGTACGCTGGCACCAAGGCGCTCAAGGTCAGCTGTTGGAGACGAGGCTTTACTTTAGGCTTCATACTCTGGACCATGAAACAAGACGTCTAAGACCTAGGTTTCATAGTCCAGAGACTTTTACTTTAGGCTGCTTGGTCTATAAACCTTTGCCTTTCTTACTTGGCTGCATGGTCAAGAAACCTTTGCCTTTCTTACCAGGCTGGACTCTGGTTTCATCTCAGAATAATAATATCTGTAATATGTATACTCTGGGTTTCATGGTCCAGAGACTTTTACTATAGGCTGCATGGTCTATAAACCATTACCTTTCCCACTTGGCTGCATGGTCAAGAAACCTTTTCCTTTTCCATAAAATTGAAATTTTATGTAAAATTCTTAAAATTATGTTCGAATTTGTTTTCTTGGCAGGGCGACTACACGCGTACCGGCGAAAGAAAGTTTACTGGCTTGATGAAAGACGGCGTGGCTTCTGCTAATAGGTAAGTTATATTTTTTTTATTGAAGATGTCGAGCCACGTCAATAGATGGCGCTTTGAATGCCTTTGTTACTTTTTTGTTTGTTATAATTCACGTCAGAGATTCGTAGCGTAACTAACGTGGTCATGCATGCTGTAACTAAAATAGTTTCTGAGGTGACGGCTACATAAGAACGGACATACAGACGGTTGGATAGACTAAGTGAAACTATAAGGGTTCCTGGTTTGACTTCGAAACCCTAAAAAGGTGGTTTTGTCGCCAGATATATCATCGCTCATTTCCACGACGCGTTTACACAATGCGCGTACGACATACTACTCGACCAACCGCTAAACGACAAATTGGACGATTTAGTCAGTTACTGGTACGGTGCGAAGATGGCATCGAAAATTCTTAGTGAGAATATCGAAATTGAAAGCGGAGGTAGATTGGAAATGATGCCAAATTATTTTGGATGTGGCATGACAAGAGAAATTGTAGCCGCGGAAATTGCGTACGGTTTAGGCAGGTCAGTTTATTTATTGAATAAATGATACATGATCAAAAGTATTTTATTGAAGAGGCTTATTACAATGTCAATGATTATAGGCAACAAGCAAGTACTTTCTGGATATGTATTTGGACTTATTTGAGCTATTCACACGTGTCCAGCGACGGTAGCATGACGGATAATTTGTCGAATTTGTCGTATCTATCTGTCACTTTTGTCGATCATCTGCATACATTTTCCCGCATTTAAATGTCAAAAGCGATTTTATGTGACAGTTAGATTCGACAAATAGTCCGTCATGCTGCGGGGGCAGGTCTGTATTTTGGCTGATTAGGGGGCCCCTATTTACACAATCTCGTCGAACAATAATTTTAATGTTAATTTTACGACCCGATTTAAAATCACTCTAACAAACGACAAAGGGGAACGGGGGTTACGGTTTGCTTACTAGATACACAACAAGCCTCAGATGCCTCCAAGATGCGTTGGCATAGCAATAGGGGCCCCCTAAGCCACAAGAGTAGGGAAGTAACAGAGGCTAAGCTTCAAAGTAGGTCGCAAACTCGTGAAGTTATCTATAGGTATTCGCTCGTCGACTGGCCGAGCCGCACCCGGTGTCTACACGCTGCGGCCGCCAGTGGCCGTGCACAAACGTTGCGCTTGTAGTATTAAAAAATTATAACTTCTAGTAAAGAAACAGATCATGAATTTGTTAATTTTTGATTTTGACTAACTTTGGGCTTAAATGATGTTTTATTCAGGGAGAAATCAATATATATAAAACTCTTCCGTTACTGACTGACTGACTGACTGACTGACTGACTGACTGACTGACTGACTGACTGACTGACTGACAGACAACGCAGAGCCGAAACTACTGGGCGTAGCGGGCTAAAATTTTGCATGTAGGTTCCTTATGGAGTGTAGGTGAGCACTAAGAAGGGATTTCCCGAAATTCCCACGGGAACGGGAAAAAACGAGAATTTTGTGTTTAAGAGAAATCTGCGCGGGAAAAACCGCGGGGCGCCTCTAGTTAAATAATAAATATTTAGTTCACATACAAAGTGGCGCCCCCATTATTTTCTAGTTATGTCTGCCAAGCTGTAAGTAACGTTTCTGGGCCGTTGTATGAAGCTTAGAACCTTATTTGGCATGAGCAGCATGGTGCTGCCCTTGCGCGCCGCGCCCGCCTCCACCTTGCCCATGAGCACGGTGCCCATGTCCTTGTACAGTCTCTGTTCCTTCTTCACTTTGCGCCTTTAGACAGCCGCGCAGCTGATTGAGTACCAACTCGTTAAAGGTACTACCTGTCAACGTTCAAGGACGCCCTGCGGCAGGCGGCCGTGGACGTGATGACGGGCGAGTCGCGGACCGTGCCCGAGCGACTCATCCTGCCCGACCTCGCGCCCAGTGACATCAAGGTATGAACATCATTATAATTATCATCGTTACATCACATCAGCCTACTAATGAGTGAAGGACAGTTTTCTGTGTAACTTAAAAAAAAGCAGTTATCATGCAGCAGTAGCAGGTAATCTAATAGAGTTGTAAAGTAAAAGGGTCCACCCGCGTCTATGTGAATTTTATTATTGTAAGGTATTATTTTGTAGTTGAATCGACAAGTCGAGGCACAAGTTTTGTATTTTTTTTTTAACAAATTCATGGCATTCATTTTATGTAATTTGGTCTCACCTCGAGAACTGGCCGGAGTTGGCACAAGATCGGAATCCTTGGCGAAATGGGGGGGAGGCCTTTGCCCAGCAGTGGTACATTAACTAGGCTAAATAAAAAAATAAAAAAATTTGGTCGCAGTGTAAAGGTAAGGTTTACTTGTCCCTCAGGAAGAATCAGTCCCCGACACAGCGGCTATGGCTCAGCATGTTAAGTCTCTGATAGACGACTGTAAAAAGCTGCTAGTCGACACGGAACCCATACTCGGCTCCTGGGGCCTCATCGATGCTGATCCACAGTTTGTATTCTTATGAGTATTTTATTTTATAAATCTTACTAGCTGACAAGGCGAACTTCGTTACGCCACGAATTTAAGATAAGTACTTCATAACACGTGGCTCTATAGACTATTGTGCTTTTGACCGCCAGAATGGGCTTAATAAAAAAACAGACAACAACAACAACAAACCACCAACTGTCTTGGCTGTATGGACTAAGTTCCTTTGCCTGCCCAGAATGGGCGAATTTAAAAATACAACAACAACAACCACCAACTGTCAAAATATGTAAACAACGGGTAAAAAATGCACCTTGGGCTACATTATTCGAGTTTTAGTAAGGATACCTAATTTTTTTGATAATCTAATATAGCCTATGTCACTCGGGGATAGTGTAGCTTCCTACCAGTGAAAGAATTTTTCAAGTCGGTTCAGTATTTCCGGAGCCTATTCGTTACAAACAAACAAATCTTTCCTCTTTATAATATTGGTATAGATGATCTACTAGAGGCCCTGCGGTATCACCTGCGCAGATTTCTCTTAAACACAAAAATCCCGTTTTCTCCCGTTCCCATGGGAATTTCGGGTAATTATTTCTAGTGCTCCTTCTCTTCCGTAGGTCGCCCATTGCATGTAATTTTCTATTATTTGTACCTTAAACTGTTTAATGTACTTTGATTCATAAGTTATCCTTGTATGCAATAAAGTGTTTTCTATTCTATTCTATTCTACCCTTCCCAAGGAACCCACGTGCAAAATTTAATAATAACAAGATAATAATAAATGCAACTGTATTCAATTGTTGCTATTAAGTGTTAAAAATATCCATTTCGTCCACTCTCGTTCTATTTAGTTAAGTTCTTTTGCATTGTTCGATGTTATTTGTTTCCTTGTATTTGATGTTTTATTTTGGTTGCAATGAGGTATTTTCCTATTTTATCTCTCTCTCCAACAGCACGGGCGACCCAACCGAGACAGAGATGGACAGCGTGCTCCTACTCACACAATCAGCCTACTACGTAGCCGAGTACGACGAACCAGCCGACCGAGTGCTTGCCTCGCGCCGAGTCCAACTCGCCGCTATCACCGAGCTCGAGCTCGGCACCAGGGACTCGCACTCTAGTGTCAGTCACTGCAATATTTATTGAACTAGAGGCTGCCCCGCGGTATTTCCCGCGCAGATTTCTCATAAACACAAAAATCCCGTTTTTTCCCGTTCCCGTGGGAATTTCGGGAAATCCCAGTAGTTTCGGCTCTGCGTTGTCTGTCAGTCAGTCAGTCAGTCAGTCAGTCAGTCAGTAACGGAAGAGTTTTATATATATTGATGGAAGCCTCACAGCATTATGAATAACAATTAATTAATAAGCAATAAATAATTTCTTTTTTAAAAACAAAGAGACCCGCCTTTAATAAATTTACACATAAAACTGAGAACTCCTTCTTTTCTTTTCACAAATACTTTTGTGAAAACCGCATCAAATTCGGTTCAGCCAAACTCAAGATAATCGCGGACAAACATACAGATAGCGCGCGAGTTGAATGCAGAGCTCAGGAATGCGATAGTGCTGTGTGTGTAAGCGTATGATAGTTGTCAAGGACAGCACAGCACTAAACTGAAGGCGCGCGAGACGCGGCGTGCGGGCGGCGGGGGGAGATGCTCCCGCTCTTCACCTCAGGCCCCGACGGCATTCAACTCGCGCGCTATCTGTACATACATGCATACATACATACAGGTCAAACTGATAACCTCATTTTTTTTAGTCGGTTAAAGAGAGAAAATATGCCAATTGCAAGGTTTTACAAATTGAGGTATAAGTATAAACAAAACTCATGATTACAACACCACACTGCCACTATAAAAAAAACATGTTTTTCCGACAAATAGACCAATTTTGCATTGATTAAGAGGCAACTGAGACCCACTAATGACCTCTGCTACAATTTTGTTTTCTATACGAGTGTGTCGACTATCTGTCGAGGTGATCTCACTGATGTTTTTCACACTTTTTTTTGTCTCATACGGCTAGTCTTAGTTAACATTATCACTACACTATCATACACTATGCTTATCATACTGCACATGTTTCTTTTTAACCGATCCATAACACTAATTTTCCCCATAGCTTCTGTTCGGCGTGACTCGCAAATCCTCTCCCGAGCCGCAATACTGCATCAGGATACATTACACGCACGAGGGCGAGCCCGGCTACTTCCACATGTTCCGATCTACCTCGCTCAGGTTCTTCAACAACATGGCCGTCGCTATACGCACCAGGGACGAGATGATTGGTGAGATCATAGACTTTATACAGGGTGTCCCAAAAGGTTACGTATCTAGGAAGGGGGGATAGGGGTGATCACAAGGGTCACCAGAAAAATAAAAGTCCCCTCTTGGTATTAAAAAAATAAATGGCGTTAAAAAAAACGAAAAATTTACACCTAGTGGGGGTTTTTTTTTTTTAATTTGTTTTGTTACTTTTTTTTCTGGTAGCCCTTGTGCTTACCCCTATCACCCCCTTCCTAGCTACGTAACCTTTTGGGACATCCTGTATAGTGCAAAAGTCACGAGACAGACGAAGTGTGGAATAATATTTGACGGGCCACACTGTTGCGTAGTTTTACGCGATACTAACGCCACTTCTGATAATTAATTATATCTTCCAAACCATGGCCAAAATTAAAAATATGCGTCAATGACACCCTAGATAATCTTGCTTAGAATTTTTAAGGCTCTGTCGGAGGCGCTCTGTTTGTTAAGGAAGAAAGTTAATAACAATTACTAAGTCCACAAATACGGTCTGTCATTGTTAGGAAAGCCCAGCAATGACAGGCATAAAGATGCGTAGCAGATGTTACGTCTATGGTTGAGACTTTGAGACATGCTACATAGAAAAGTTTCCGTTACACCCTGTAGAATCAATTAGAATGGAACCAAATCCATTAAGCGTGATTTTTAGCTTTAAATTTTTTGTAGAATCACTTCAAGCTATCTGCGAGGCGATAGTGGTGGCGCGCGACGTTGCCAAACTTCCGCCGATACCGTTCCACCAGGGCATCAAGCTGGACAAGAGGAGATCTAAGGTTATATTATTTACAAGCTAATTATGTACAGTGGCGGACTAGGAGGCCGTAACAGATTTGTCTATGGTTTCGTCAGCCCTTGACTCTATTACCAAAACACAAGAGCTATTTTGCAATACAGAAAAACCGGAAGTGTTACGCCGACCGTGTCCGCCACTGTACCTACAATTGTCAACTTTTCCCGACATCAGCGACTTTAGTTTGAGTATTTGCTGGTATTATACTGATGTTTCTGACCAGGCAGTAATAAATCAAGGGAAGATTCTCCACACCAAACCACGCCTAACAAAACAACTTTCCCAAAGCGACATAGTTTAAAAGCACTAAAACAAAAATCGGCTGTCCCGAACATTAACCCCGTTAGCTGATCGAACCAATATATGGAACAGGTGATTTTTTGTTTAGATTTCGACCAATGTTGCTTTGGAAAAGTTGTTAGGTAGAGTCTAACGCCAGCTAAGTCTGCGTGCGACTGGGGGCGCCACTGTCTACGTACTTCAAAACAAATTGCTATTTAACTGACAGATTGTTAATTGGTTCTTATTTTTTCCGCGCGCTGACTTAGCTGAGACGCACTCTATGTTGAGCCTGAATTCCTCCTTTGATTGATTTATTACCGCCTTGTCAGAATCATCATCACTATTTCAGCCGAAATATGTCCACTGCCGGACATAGGCCTCCCCCACAGAACGCCACAGCGACCGGTCTTGAGCGACCCTCATCCAGTTTATTCCAGCCTTCACTGGGTCGTCTGACCACCTTATGGGGGGTCTGCCTGCACTGCGTCTTCCGGTTCGTGGTCGCCACTCGAAACTTTTCGGCCCCAGCGGCCATCCTGTTTTTCGAGCTATGTGCCCATTGCCACTTAAGTTTCGCAATTCTTTGGGCTATGTCGGTCACTCTAGTTCTTCTGCGGATCTCTTCTTTTCTGATTCGATCATGCATTGCCTTGTCAGAAACACCAGTATAATCTGTATGTTTGTCTGTCTGTCAAACAGGTGCATCAAGCGGAAGGTCAAGCGGCCGGGTTCAGATCCTCTCTCTACCTTGACCTGTCGAGTCTGCCCACGCTCACCAAGAATGTCAGCGAAACGCAACTTGTGGCTGATATAAGGAGCGTTGGTAAGATTTTTTTTTGATTCCGTAGCTTAATACTGAAACCTTGATATTAGTGTAGGTAAGGCTGACGTACGTGTGCCCGAGTGTCAGAGGTATTTAATTGTAATTTAAGAAAAAAAACAAAATTGTTTACTGTATTTCAATAATAATGTGCTTATTGAAAATTGATTTTTTTTGCCTAATTTTAATTATAATTATATTTTTCCCGCCTCATGATTCAAAACACAGGCTAAGCAACCCTATACTAGCCCTGCCTTCCTATTATTGGCATGATGTTTGTGATTCTTGGCAATTTACAGCATTAAAGAACATAAATGTGAGGTAGGAAGATTTAATAATTAGTTTTTTTTTGCAAAAAAAAAAATATCTAATCTTCCTACGACACATGCATTGTTTTGGTGTTTAGTTTTAGCTAATAAGTTTAATTTAGTTTAGTTTAAGCTTTCAGGGCCATCTAAAAACCAGCGCTGGAAACCGGGCAACCAGTTCCCAGCATCCGCTGAGATGGCACCTCTTGTTTCTTTTAGCATAGTTTGTTTTAATTATGTTCAAAAAGAACAAAGAAAAAAGAACAATTAAAAATATTTGTATTTGTATTTTGAAGTGCTGTAAAATACCAAAAAATCCTATATTCAGCCACTAAATGGATCATGCATAAGAATAGAGGCCAGGAATGGGGAAGCTTGCCCTTATTTTGTAGCTAACCTTATCCCATCCTAATTCTAAAGACACGAACAGCAAACCGACGCAGACCACCCGCCTCCTCTGCCAGCTGATAGAGCTAAACAAACACAAGGGCCGGAAACTCCGCGTCAACAGCAAGCACCGGCACACGCAGACTGCCGCCTGCTGTTCAGGCGCGGCCTGTGTGCGCGGGCCCTTAGGTTCTACGCCCTGTGTGGGCGGGCCCTTAGGTCCCGGTGTGAACCGGGCCGCGGTGAAGATCGTGTGCGAATGTCGTATGTGGAGACACCGGGGCACACAGACTGTTAGTGTTTTACAATATTAGAAATTTCTTAGATATCTTATTTTGTAAACTTTTACTAGTTTATACTGTATACTGGGTGTTTCTGACAAGACGATAATAAATCAAAGGAGGGCTTCTGCTCACCATACCTCACAACTTTCCCAAAGCAACATGAGTCGAAATCTCAAAACAAAAATCAGCTGTCGCGTACATTGACCCCGCCAGCTGATCGAACCATTGTATGGAACAGCTGTTATTTTTTTTGAAATTTCGACCTATGTTGCTTTGGGAAAGTTGTTAGTTATGGTGAGCAGAAGCCCTCCTTTGATTTATTACCACCTTGTCAGAAACACCCGGTATATATTAAACATCACTTATACTTCGAGAGTCTTCGAAGTATAAGTGATATATAACAAAGTTAAAGCTTCGAAACTCCCGGCCATGAATGTCTTTGTCGCATAGGTACTCTGAGGGAGATCAGCGTTCAACTCCACTGTTGTTATAGGGTGAAATTATGATGATGATGATAATCTATGGGTTATTTTTTTTTAATTCTCTATCAGGGTCAAAAGCCCTGACGAACATGTCGGAGCAGTTCAGCAAGCTGAACCGACTCAGCGCGCGCGCCAGGCCCAGCCTGCAACTCAAGTTCGATCAGGTCGGTGCAGCGCGCAGTCGGCAAACAAACTTGACTGGTTGATTCATTCGGCTGCTCGAGGCTCAGTCGGCAGTAATAATAATAACGCATCACACTTAAATCCCCTAACTAGGAAAAAATTGTATCCAGTGTGCGCGAAACATATACAGAGAAGAACAATACACCCAGACCGGAAAAAAACATCGATATTCATCAAAATAATGTTCGCCCGCCAGGAATTGAATCCATGTGCACACGCTTTTCAGTCCACATCACTGCCAACTGAGCTACGAAGCAGTCAGGACAGTAATATAACCGAGACGCGGCACAGCATAATAAAGAGTACAGTGGCGGACTAGGAGGCCGTAACAGATTTGTCTATGGTTTCGTCAGCCCTAGACTGTATTACCAAAGAACAAGAGCTATACAAAAACCCGGAAGTGTTACACCGATCGTGTCCGCCACTGTACTAGGCAAGTGCCAACCCGCGCTCGGTTTCTTCTCAGTGACGCTCAGTACAAGTAGCACGACTCACTCACACAAGCATGATGCACGTAAACAAGCTTTTGTGCGCGAAGCAGAAGCAACGCGTTTATTTCATACATTTTAGCGCAAGTGTCCGAGGTGTGACCTGACCATGTCAATCCTTTATGAAATAACTAGCTGTGCCCCGTGGTTGTTACCCGCTTTTTAAGAGGAAAAATAAATAGCCTATGTGTTTAGACGTGAAGAAGTAACAAACATGGCTCTGCTCCGTGGCTCAGTTGGCAGTGATGTGGACTGAGTAAACGTGTGCACCCGGGTTCGATTCCCGGGCGGGGCGAATATTGATATGATGGATATCAATGTTTGTTTCCGGTCTGGGTGTGATGTTCGTCTCTGTGTGTGTTTCGGGCACCCTAGATACAGGTTCTTCCTAGTTAGGGGCTCTGAGTGTGATGTGTTATTATTATTATTATTATTATTACATACACACTCACAAACTTTCGTATAATATTAGTGTGATTGTGATGTATCCAGGGAGCGTCCCGGACTAAGAAGATGTTCACGCTGGGCGGCGCGCGCGCGGACGGGCGCAAGAAGGGCTCGCACTCGGACGGGCTGAGCTCGGACGCCTCCTCGGACGACGAGGCCCGGACTAATATATTCGAGCCTACGTTGGATAATTTTGAAAACAATCAGGTTAGTAGGGAATTTTGTTTAGCTTCTTATGTGATAGCGACTTTTAATCTTACTGTTGTAGATATAGAACTTGGTCAATAAATGATCTGGTTGTTTTAGACAAGTCTTTTTGTTTGTAATATCTCTCCGCTGCCATTTCATATAGTTTATCAAGTTTGTAAATGAGATTTTATTCTTAGTACAGGGTTCAGGACACCCAGGGTACAGGACCCTAATTCAATGTACTTTCACTGTCTGGAATTTAACCTTTTCAAAGTAAAAAGTAGTTTTTATCTAAAGTATTAAGAACATTTTTTTCTTCAGGTGGCATTAAAATTACAATACAATAAATCTATGTATTCTCGATTCTAATCTTCAAATTCTTTCACACTAAACAGGTATACATAGGAAATAAGAGCAAACAGAAAACGGATCAAGAAAACGACTGTGATCTCATAGAAAACCCTCTATACTCTTCCAAAATCGAACCTCACGAGCCGGAGAAAAATACGGACACCACCAAAGATATCCAAGAGATCCAAGTCACGTACGAAAGCGTGTCTAAACCTGTCAAAACGCCGATTAGTACGAAGATTAATCCGTTCGATGATAGTAGGAACCCTGAAATACAGTTGGAAGCTAAGCCGATGCCGCCTAGTTCGTTGGTTTTGTCGCAGAAGCTCTCCCATAGTTCAAATGATTTGAACGATCAGAATTCTGAGGCTGACGTGTCGTTTCATGTTAGGTAAGTTGTTGATGTACTCAATATATTTATTTTGATTTCTAAAATGGTATAGTACAGATATTATTGTAGTTTTAAAAGTTTCAATTTTAGACCCTATTGGGTATGAAATAAAACTTTTTATCAAAAAATAAAACCGCCGAAAAAAAAACTGAAAAGCATAAAATAATAATCGAATTACTAAGTTCTTAAAGTAATGTAGGGTATACCAAGTAATTTCAAGTCGGCGCCCCACATAAGCAAATTTCTTAATTACGTAAAGATTGATGCGCGGCAGCGTACGAATTTTGGTTATTTCTTTAAATTTAAGATACATAATTTAGTGATCTTTGTACGAGGAATCTGTGGCGCCGACTCAAAATTACTTGGTATATATACCCTACATTACTTTAAGAACTTAGTAATTCGATTATTATTTTATGCTTTTCAGTTTTTTTTTTCGGCGGTTTTATTTTTTGATAAAAAGTTTTATTTTATGCTTTTCAGTTCTTTTAGGAATTTATTATTTTCTTCTCCCACAAGGTGTTCAGTGGTCACACCGCATAAGGTGATCAGACGACATGAATGACAGGGACGACAAGACCGGTCGGTATGGCGATTTGTGGGAGAGGCCTATGTCCAGCAGTGGACGTCTTTCGGCTAAATATTTATTATTTTATTTCATTTCAAAAGATATTTAAGTAAGTATCCAAAGTTATAGCATAATGTAAATACAGAACACGGCAATGCAACCCGTGAGTGCATAAAAGTCCCACTGACCAAAAAGTCACCCCTATTTTCCTACCCTTAGGGTGGGAATTTTTTTTCAAATTTTTTATGGGACCTACTTCAAGGTATGCCCTGTCGATTAAAAAAAGAATTATCAAAATTGGACTACTCTGTAAAAAGTAATGCGTGATCATAAATTAAAAAAAAAAAAAAAAAGAAATATACGTGTCGAATTGAGTACCTCCTCCTTTTTTTTTCGTCGGTCAAAAAATATAAAAGACATGTTATATATGTGTAACAAAACAAAAGATTGTTAAGAGTTAACAGTTAACAAAGAAAATTCTAATCAATAAAAACTTTTTATAAAAAAATTAAACCGCCGAAAAAACTGAAAAGCATTAAATAATAGGGAAACATTTTCTATTAGGCCTTAATTTACTCACTTCTTTAAGTAATTTTGGATTACCAAGAAATTTTAAGTCGGCGCCACACCACACAAGCAAATTCATTATCTATGTAAAGCGCGATGAGCAGCGGCATACGTTTTTCGGTTATTTCTTTGAATTTCAGGTAATTTTGTGATCTTTATTCGTTGATTCTGTGGCACCGACTCAAAATTTCTTGGTAATCCAAAATTACTTAAAGAAGTGAGTAAATTAAGGCCTAATAGAAAATGTTTCCCTATTATTTAATGCTTTTCAGTTTTTTCGGCGGTTTAATTTTTTTATAAAAAGTTTTTATTTTTTGCTTTTCAGTTTTTTTTGGGCTAATTTTTTTGACCCCAGCTAATCACCCTTCACAGGGTGGTCGCACCCCACAAGGTGGCCACACAACCTGGTGAAGGTTGAAGGACTAACAGGATGAGGTTCGATCACGACCGGTCGGTGAGGCGATTTGTGAGGGAGGCCTATGTCCAGCAGTGGACGTCTTTCGGCTGATTTTATTTCATTTCCAAAGATATTGTAAGTAGGTATCAAAAGTTATAATGTTACACGGAAATGCAACCTGTGAGTGGATAAATCGACCCGCCGACCAAAAAGTCACCCCTATTTTCCCACCCTTAGGGTGGGAATTTTATTTCCAAATTTTTATGGGACCAACTTCAAGGTATACCCTGTCGATTAAAAAAAGAATTATCAAAATCGGTCCACACAGTAAAAAGTTATGCGTGATCATACATAAAAAAAAAAAAAATATATACACGACGAATTGAGAACCTCCTCCTTTTTGTTTTTTCGTCGGTTAAAAAGTTGTATGTATGTTTTAAAGATAATTTTTCTCGTCTAAAACATAGTACAGTATTCTGCTGGTCTGTATTTCTGTAAATTGTTGGTTTCACATCCGTATGGGATACGACCCTGAACCATCGCGCCTCATGCAGCTTAAGATACTATGTTTTTAATTCATCATCATTATCTCAGCCGAACGAATGTCGTCCACGGGTCTCCCCCACATTTGTGCGGCCATATTACCCCTTCCCGTGCGATTTCCGGAATAAAAAGGAGCTAATGCCCTTACACAGACTTTGGAGTATCTCTGTACCAAATTTCAATTAAATCGGTTTTATAATATCACATAATTGTATGCCTTTATTCCCCTGAGAGATACTGAGCCCACGAAAAGCCAGCTCATCGAGCTAAGCCCATTTATAATATCAGTACGAATAATAGCATCGTATACCTATTCAGGTCCAACTCCCAGCACGAGATAACGCTGAACATAGGCCAGTCGCACAGCGAGTCGGCGCTCCGCCAGCTGCGGAACCTGGCCAGCCCCGCCGGCGCCCGGGGCACGGCGCGCCCCGCCGGCGCCGCCAGGGACATGGTGCTGTCGCCGCTCACCAAGATCGCCAAAGGCGTCCAGAACTTTGGAGCCAATTTGGATCCGAGGAAGATTAAAGTGAGTATTATCTTTGGCTGGTCTGTGTTTTGGAGGATACTCGCTCGAGTTTGGACTCGGACAACGTTTTCGAATGCACTTTACTAGTCGGCCCGGCGAACTTTGTACCGCCTAACCTGTTACTATTTTGTGCATGCATAATTATACTTATTTACCTTCCTCTTGAATTTTTAAAGATTTAATCATACATATGGACAGACGCGAATTTTTTTATTTTATACTAGTCGACCCGGCGAACTTCGTACCGCTTAACCTTATCTAACCTATCTTGTGCATGTATTATAATTATAAACCTTCCTCTTGAGTCACTCTATCTATTAAAAAGCTAACATAGGGACAGACGCGGGAAGCGACTTTATTTTATACTGTGCATTGATATTGTAGCGCTTACAATAATTCGCAGGTCATCAATCATAACTAAGACCCAAAATACTATAAAAATAAATTGTCAGGCAAAGGATTTTACTTTTCTTTTCATTGATTGATGTTAGAATATCAACTGATTGATTGAATAAACTATATTATATGGAGAGCTGATTATATATTATTTTCTTATTAAAACAGGCCGCACCAGGAGTTAAGAACATAACAGAGCAGCAGTACGAGGAGCACAGAAATCTGCAGGAGAAATGGCGCGAGTGCAACACGCGTCTCGTCGCATTGTAATATTATTTCTCACTCCATTATATGGCTGAATATATCTTTTATAACTGGTAGGGTTATATCTTATATCGTCAAATATTTTGTGCCACTTTTAAAGGGCTCCGCACACAGAATAAGGCACACTGCAGCTTAAGGGTGCGTTTGCACTAGAGATGCGTAGCGAGGAATGTGTTTCTATTTCTGTATTGCATTTCAGTAATATATTATTTTGTAATGTATATTACTTACCTATTTGTTACAAAATCTGTATTCTTGTTCCATTGACATAAAGTCGGCTCCATTGTAAATAGGAAAACATATATCAAACTAGGGATTTATTAATTTGTTTTATCTGTGATGTCTTTTGTTTTGTATTTAGTGCAAATTTATATGAGTTTAAGTGTATAGGAACGTTCAATTAGTCTTAGGCCCAGCCAGCGCAGATCTGGAGAGGCGCGGCGATAAATCAAATTAAAATGTTTATTTGCAATACACAGGTACAATCATAGATGTTTTTAGCAATTGTAGTTCAAGTCGCGATCAGCCAATGTTGGCGTTCAAATTTACTATATATATAAAAATTTATCGTGGGTAGTTAGTCTCGCTAAAACTCGCGAACGACCGGGCCGATTTAGTTTTATATTGGTTTTGAAATGTTCTTAGTAGTCCAGTAAAGGTTTAAAAGGTAAGAAATAATGGAAAAAAAATTGAGGGTAAGTTAGTAAAAACGACAATTTCATTTTTTCATATAAAATTGTATGGCGCGATAAGAAGTTCGCCGGGACAGCTAGTAACAAGCTAATAATTTAATCACGTGCCGTTCCTCATGGTAGCTTAGAATAATTTTTGATTGAAAACCTGTTTTGAACCATGTTTCATAGAATTTAGAAATCATTTTACATTGTTATCTTGTCGGTATATTCGCTGCGCCTTGTCAGAAGAGCGATGGGCCACGTCTTACTAGGAAAGACGTTAGTAGAAAATACTTATTAGGGTAAACATACACTGAATACCTCGGCACCTAATAAGAATAAGTGCCGAAGTGTTATGTTTACGTTTAGACTAAAGCCACGATAGTTCAAACTATGTGATTTCAAGGCAGGACCTTGTTTTGTATTGTATTATTTATTTAGTAAAATTCCTTAGCGAATAACCTGTGTTTATCTTGTTATAACACTTAGTGCGGCTTAATTAACTCATCCTAGCTTGCATTTCACTTTGCTTCGTTTTTACTTTCTATTTAAGGGCTTACACGGTGCGAAACTAGCGCAACTCCCGATAAATAATTATAATCTTATAATCTAAACCATGGCCGAATTCAAAAATATGCGCCTTTGACTCCCCAGTTAATCTTGCTTAGAATTTTTAAGGCCCTGTTGTGTAGCTTTCAGGTTCCAAATCTAAGAAAAAACCGTTTGATGCCTAAAGTGGCCACTTTAGTTTCGTATCATTATCCTAAAAGCGACACAACAGTGCCTTAAAAATTCTAAGCAAGATTATCTAGGGAGTCAAAGGCGCAAATTTTTGATTTCTGCCATGGTTTAGAATATTTTAATTATTTATCGAAGTGGCGCTAGTTTCGCACCGTTTCGTCCCTTAAGGTATACTAATAGAAGCATGTGACCTTCTTTAAAAAATGGTCAATTATTAAATGTAACTATTTAGTAACTAAATTTAAAACGTGCTCGAACGTGTCACACAAATCATTATCTATATAATATTATAACAGTACGGACATAGTGTTATATTATAAATTAGTGACATAGTACTCTTAACATTCCAAATTAAATATTTCTAGTTCTGTCAGAAAGAGATGGAAGATAAATACGTAATTGAATTTTTTTTTTTTAAGTAAAAACTTACACTTATTTTGCGCTCGCACGATAAAGTTACACACAAAATAAAAGAAACACCAAAAAATGTAATTGACGAATTTAGTTTAAGTGTTGTGGGCTCAAAACGGCCGTTACTCAGCTTAGGTACAGGTACCTCATTTATCAGTATTACATAATTTATAATCAAGTCTCAAAGCTCATATAATACTAGTTAGGTATAGTTGTAACTTGTAGAGTAATCGATGTCTAGCTATGTAATGTTGACTAGGAATTACAAAAGTGAGAGCTAGTTATAGTAAATATTACCATATATTATAAACAAAACAATAAGTATGTAAAAAGTTTCAAAGCAATTAAGAAATTTAATGTGCAAATCTTGAGTGTTAATGTAGAACGCGCGTAATTTCAAATCATTACTTAACAAAATAAAAGCCATAGACACATAAGAACGCTATAAAAGCAGAGTTTATATTCTCTATGGTATAAGGTATATTAATATTCCTTTAGCGGTTTAAACTTGGGTGTTAGAATAGCTAGACAACATTAGGGAAGTTTTTTAAAAGCTTTATACCTATTGTGACTTAGGATCGTCTTCAAAATTATGATGATGTTGCCATGTCACGGCAAACTTGTCTTCTGAATTTTTAAGAAAGAGGATAGTTTAATGTGAACTCTAACGAAATTTAAGGTTAGTTAAATGTACTCGTGGATTAGATTATAAATTTTTAATAGTTTATTTTGAAATAAACTTGTATCTTTTATAGTTATATCAATAATAAAAAAAAAAAAACAGCAACTCTTTCATGATCACGATTTACGCAGCATCTAGTCATATCACAATTTGCCACTATTATTTGAACCGCAATATTTTAATTATGTATGGCCCATATTAAATAAATCCATACTTATAATATTACTCTGTCTGTCTCGCTACTACTGAACCGATTTACATGAAATTTGGTACAGACATAGTCTAAGGCCTGAAAAAAGACATAGGCTACTTTTTATACCGAAAATACCACGGGAACCTGGGATTTTGCTGTTTGACGGGAAATTGCGCGTGCAAAGCCGCGGGGCGCTCACTAGTAATAAATAAATAAATGATAAATGGATAATAGTGTAATTTAATTGATTTAATTAAGTGACACATGTCACATTGGAATTTGATACAATAAATGTTATAGTTATATTTGTTAATTGTCTTTCTATATTTTATTGTTATAGGTACAGTGGCGGACTAGGAGGCCGTAACAGATTTGTCTATGGTTTCGTCAGCCCTAGACTGTATTAACAAAGAACAAGAGCTGTTTTGCAATACAGAAAAACCGGAAGTGTTACGCCGACCGTGTCCGCCACTGTACCTACATGTATCTTTTTCTACAATATTTTTTGTGTACGCTTATTTAATTCCAGTGTGTATTGATAATATTTTTGTTTTGACATTATAATCCGAATGTTTTACTTGTAAATGTTTTGTCTGTTATTAACTATTAATTTTTCTGTATTTATTGTAAAAATCTCTTTTATTTTGCGAATTTGGAATAATAAATTGCTTAAAAAAAGTATTGTTTTTCAAATCGTGTCCTTACCACGTAATAATATTATTATCTACAAAATTATCAATATTGTAATTACCTTGTAATTTTCTTACTAACATCACGACAATATCATAAAATTTCACGATAAAAAAACACTTTATATATTCTTAAACAAGCATATTAATGGGTTACTTAAAAACTAGAACTCAACATTGGAACACACATAATGTTTAAATTTATTATTATTTTGTTACTGGCGGGCTATGTTCGGGCGACGGTGTATCTCGTCCCTCAGGAAACATACTATGATGACATAGATGACGGGTTTTACTGTACTATTCTTAGTAAGGGTAAGTACAACTTGTTTTATAAGAGGACTGTATAGAAGCAACGAAAACATTTTTAGAAAAACTCATACTGTCGCCTCCGTACTACAACCGTGCCATTAGAGAGAGCTTATTTTTTTTGATTTACGTTTGAGGGGAAAAACTTTACCACTACCACAGAGAATATAATACTTAACCAGCCACTATGTTGGCTACACGTCTTGACGCGAGATCTTTTTATCGTTGACAAAGAAGAACCCTGCAGGTTTTTTTATTTAGAACTCATTATGAAACAAAGTCGCTTTCCACTGTCGGTCTGTTTATCTGTATATCTGTAAAACTACGCAACGGATTTTGATGTAGCTTTTTTTCGATAGATAGGGTGATCATATCAACATAGTATTATTGCTAGGCAGTATAATAAGTTCGTCGGATATTGTGAATACTAATTTATAATTGAATTGTCAGGCTACGCAGACAGCGTGAGCGGCACGAGCGCGCGCGGCACCCCGTACCGACGCACTTACACGATCCCGAGCGGGCAGAGAGATGCCAGCGTTACTGGATTCTATCAACTGGTAAACATATCACCTACATCATCATTTCAGCTGAAAGACGTCCACTGATGGACATAGGGCTTACCCATAAATCGCCACAACGCCCCGTCTTGAGCAAACCTAATCAAGTATTTACTCCCGCAGCTTTCATCTTGTCGTCTGATCACCTTGTTGGGGGTCAGCCTACTCTGCATTATCATCAATATATATACATAGTATAAAAATAAAACAAAGTCGCTTCCCGCGTCTGTCTCTTTGTATGCTTATATCTTTAAAAATATGCAACGGATTTTGATGCGGTTTTCTTTAATAGATAGAGTAATTCAAGAGGAAGGTTTGTAAGTATAATGTGCGGCCCGCGACTTCCACCGTCGAACTCCGCGACCTCAAAATACCGAATTCTGTTCACGTAGGACTTCGGAATAAAAAGTGTCCTACGTTTGTCTCGTGGTTTTAAGCAACCTAAGTAGGTAAGGTGGGCACTTTACTACAATCGCGGACTCTTCACCTGCTTGTCATTTTTCAGGGCTGTGACGACCCGATCCTAGTGTCAGTTAAAGCATGCGACCGCTACTATCCTGAAATAAACCTGAACATCTACGGACAGAATTCCGACAACGCGGCCATTGTGCGACGCCCGCCCTACAGCGATGTTGCTACCGTTACTCTATCTGTATATTGTAATTCTGCTGGATATCTTTGAGGAGATTTATATTCATTTGAATTGAATAAATGTTTGAAGCCTAAATATATGTATTTTATGGGCACCACTTTATGAGTTGCAGTAACCTTCATCCAGCAGTACCCACTTACATAACATTTCAAAGAGCTTTGGGCTTTCGCCTACATTATTATTTACAGAGAGCAGTTATTATTTAAAGCAATTATGTTGGACAGACGTGATCTACATGATCTAAGGCTCGCTCAAACTATCTTCGAAGTATGTTCATAAGTAAAAAAAAAACAAAACACACGAAAGGGGTGCCTGTGCCTTCCACCCCCTTTAAAGCCCCCAGCTGCCGCTTCAGCGATTTTGGGAAATACCCAGGGGATCGATCAATGATGATCGACATATCTTTTCAACACATACGGTTTCCTTTTTGACGTAAGCGCTCAAACAGACGTCGCCGCCACCGCCCACCGCCGCACCGCAACTATGTTCACCTGGTTCACACGCATCACATCACATCGCGGTGGCGGCGACGTCTGCACGATGTCTGTTTGAGCGGTAAGCGATCGTGACCAGAAAACGCGGTAAAAAACATAGACGACAACAATCATCAAATAGACGTAACAAAAAATTCGGATGTCATTAACAGAGAGAAGGTAAATCACTACGTTATAGTCAATAATTTCACAATAATAAATAACAAACGCGTGTCAAAAAAACTGTGGCGATTTTTCCAACTTTCCTATAATAAAAAATAGTAAACATAAATGGCAAACGAAGCTGAAGAGACAGTGAGGAAACTCACCACGCACAAGGGTGTTGCTGGGGTCATCGTGGTCAACGGCGAAGGTAAGACCTAGCTATTTTATGTGCCTAAATTACATATATCTTATCAATTTGAAAACTACCCACTGACCAATGTGTCTGTTTATAAAAAACTGCTTGGTTGTATGTATTTAATTTACCTACCTGTACAAAATTTACTTTTACTGTCCGTTATAATAGTCTCTATTTCTCGCTTTGTTCTTAACTTTGTATTTATCTGTAAGTCAGTGTTGTGTGTGTGAAACTACCTACATTTTTGTTCTTTTTAAAGTGTATTCTTTTCCATTCCCAACAGGTATACCAATAAAGACAACCCTCGACAACCACGTCTCCGTACAATACGCCGGTCTAATGAGCGCCTTAGTAGACAAAGCCCGAGCCGTGGTACGAGACTTGGATCCCACAAACGAACTAACTTTCCTACGAATCCGAAGTAGGAAGAGCGAACTTCTAGTAGCACCTGATAAAGAGTTCATATTGATTGTTGTACAGAATCCTGTTGAATGACCTTGGCTGGCATTATCTTTAGGCGGAAGGGATTGATTGAGCTACTGATTGATTGGAGCAGCTTCACTTACTGTTTTACCAAGCATGCTTATAAGTATGCTATCATTCCCTTTCGACTAAAGCATTTTGCCTGAATTTATGATATTGTTTTAATTTGATTGATATTATTATTCGAGTTGTCTTAGTTTTTATCTATTAGATTACATAATTACTTTAATTCAAATAAACCTTTTCATTCAAATACTAAAGTATTTTATCTTTTTAGAGAAGCAAAAAATCACCCATCTATATTCCCCATCTCTAGTCTTAATCAAAACAAAGAGCATTATTATTTAGATATAATTAGGTCAATACTTTATTTCACTTTTGGTCACAAACATTTATCTATTATTTAAGAGTTGGTTGACAACTTAAGAAAAACTTATAATTAGTAAGATGATGGGTGCTACCCATTTTACAATATTTTTTAAAATACTTCTATAGCGGAATGCCTACCATTGGCCGCGACCTCTAAACCCACCGCTACCGTAACCGTTACCATTTCCGTAACCACCTCGGTTACCTCCCCTAAAACCACCCCTGCCTCCAAATCCTCCTCCACCACCGAAACCTCCCCCACGGCCACCGAAACCTCCTCCATTGCCACCGAAACCTCCTCCAGTGCCACCAAAACCTCCTCCACTGCCACCAAAACCGCCTCCACTGCCACCAAAACCTCCCCCAAATCCTCCTCTTGGACCGCTAGCGCTCCAGCCCCGTGGAGCGCCACGTTTGGGCCCGTCGGGACGGAATGAGGGCGTGGGCGCTTCCCGCTGGATATTGTAGTCTCCGGCGTCCATTACGCAGAGTGCTTTGATGCAGTTTAGGACCTGTGATTTACGAATTTTTTATTAAGATTTAGAAAGTAATGGAAATAATTTGGCATAACAAAACATTTTCTGGATTATTGTCTAGTAATAATAGTCAATTATGCATTCAAGTGAAATTCAACTAAATTTGGATTCAAAATAGAAATATTCAAACGATTCTGATTCTAGACGCTAAGCAAGTAACCTATTCCTTTTACCTACGTGTGCAAACCTAGCTCGTAGTTATTTTAGTGGAGTCATGCCCCGGAATGGAAGAGTGAAGATGGGGCACGGTCGCTTTGCGTTTGTGGGAGTCCTGCGGTTTCTCTTTGTCTCCCGGGTTCGTATAATCGCAAAATTGTCCGAAGCTAAGAGGGCGGTGATGGTACCGAGTACCAGGAGAGCATACCTTGTGCTCGGCGGGCGTGAAGTCCAGGGCGGCGTCGGGCTGCGCGGCGGCGCGCTCCACGAGCTGCTCCACGGCGGGCCGCAGCGCGCTCACCAGCGCCGCCGACGAGGGCGACATGTCGAAGTTCAGCCAGTTGTCCAGGCGGACCATCTTGTCGATCTAACAGTGAGCAGGCGGTTTTAGTGTGGTTTGAAGAGGCAGAATCGCTCTAGAGTAGTATTGCTTATAATTTAGAAGACCATAATCTTTTATATAAAATTCTCGTGTCACAATGTTCGTTCGTTTCATACTACAAAATTTCATGAGAATCGGTCAAGCTGATTCGGAGGAGTACGGCTCCGAATCAGCTTGACCGATTCTCATGAAATTTTGTGAGCATATTGAGTAGGCCTGAGAATCGGCTAACATCTATTTTTCATACCCCTTAAAAATTATTTATATGGCAAAACAACGTTTTCCGGGTCAGCTAGTAATAATATTATAACGCATCACACTCAAGAGCCCTTAAATAGGAAGAACCAAACATTACACTCAGACCGAAAACAAACATAGATATTTATCATATCGAACACAGGAGCACACGCGTCTCAGTCCACATCAATGCCAACAGAGCTATGGAGCTAAATGTATACAAGAAAATCACACATTTCTTTCATTTTCCTAAAATTTTGTCTTGCCAAGAAATCGTCAGCGCCAGAATGGCTGGTCACCAATAATGTAGAACGCTCACATGTGGTTTAAAATTAGTTTCTATTTAGTTCTATCCGTAATAAGACATTTGCTTCCTCAGTACTTTGGGAGAACCACAACAATTTTATAGTGATAATTCGCATACACGACAAGGAGATTCAAAACGAAACAGATAAGTATTAAAAGTGTACAAGGTTAAACTGAAAAGCATGTTAAAATCCTAATTGTTGGGTGTGATAACCTGCACGTGACCTTGTGTTAAATGACACGTCGGGGTCACCACAGCAACTTACCCACTCCACTTTACAACAGCCGAACAGCAGCAGGTGTAGAGGCGCTACCATACTAGTTTGCTTGCAGCTCACGGCTCGGGTGCGAACTTTCTCTCCGAAAACGAACAGTGGCGATGGGAAGCGCTGCTCCTGGTTGCTGCAGTTTACTGATGTCTTGTGGATCAGCGCTGGCTTGCCTTCCGTTGTAAGCACCTGAAAGGATCGACCATATCACGCCCGTTACCACTAGTCGGCTGTAGGGCCACTGTCGGGCGTAAAATTTACAATACCAATAAAATTATCATCAGACAAGTGTGAATCTTCATATAATATGTTCTGATTGCCTGTTCAGATGCCCCCACCCCGTTCCGCATGAGTATTCCACGTAAAATCATAAATACTTATATGAAAAGGACTGTTGCGGGTTGTACGCATGCGGGGTAATCCGACGTTCTTGATAAAATCCGCGTATATTAAAAACGCCCTAATACATCTAATCTAATACCAATAATAAAGAGGAAACATTTTATTGTTTGTTTGTTTGCATCGAATAGGCTCAGGATTTAAAAAATACTTTCACTGTTGGAAAGCTACACTATCCCCGAGTGACATAGGCTATATTAGATTTTCAAAAAAATTAGGGATCCTTACTTAAATTCAAATAAGGTAACCCAAGGTGCAATTTGTTTACATATTTTGACAGGTGGTATGTTGTTGTTGTCTGTTTCTTTATTAGCCAATTCTGGGAAGTCTAAGAAACAAAGTCTATAGAGCCAAGTCTTAAGTTGTATCTTATATTCTATGAAAAATCCAAAATAAATTAAAACCGGCCCGACATCCGACAAGTGGGAACGGGCTCTTACAATGCAGAAAGTATTGTGTATGTAGGTACGTTTGTTAGGTAGAAATCTCTACAAATTGGGCTCAAATTTGAAATGGAGGTAGCTCCAACCCTTTAGTAATAACATAAATTAATTTAAATCGAAAACAGAAGAAATGCCATGGGAAAATATTTTTTCATGTAAGCGTAATTTTTTTTCATGTGTAATTGGCCTTTTAAGTAAGGTGATTATCCTTGACTGACTTACCTTCCGTTTCCCCTGGTGCAGGCAGACATTAGGGTACAGCCCCATGCAGAGCAGCGCCATCACCAGGTCGAACATGGGGTCTGGTCCCGTGGGGTTCCAGCGCTGCGGGATGCAGCACTCCTCCGGGAACCCTATTGCTGTTGTTAGGATATCTGCGGAGGAATTCTTTCATTGACTATATTTAGACAGAAGTAAGTATTTAGAGACATTACTCCCAAAGTGATAATGCGCATAGAAATCTTCGTCATTGTTCGGCAACGGTCGTATTCCCGAGCCTCGGAAAACGAACGCACGCCTTATAGACGAAGAAGATTTGTTATAAGTTGGTAAATAGCATTTTCTTCGAGTGTAATTTAGTAGAATTGTTTTTTTTTAATTTGGGGGTTTCCGTGAAAACGACAATTAGCGAAGATCTGCATGCGCATTATTAATTTGGGAGTACGGTACTTTCACAGGAGTGTATCAGACTTTACTATATTAAAACAGGTGTAAAGCGAGCAAGAATAAGCTGATACTTTCACAGACGTGTATCACATGAAAATGGTGCCGTCAGAAAAATCAGCGTCATATTGGCACAACAGAAGCGTATCGGTTCCATACATTTTATATAGCCTAGAACTGGACACACATTAGAACCGCGCACAACACACTTTTCCCATATGTTTCTAGGCATATAAAATGTATGAAATTGGTTGCTCGCCCAAAAGCAGGCAAAAAAAAAAAAATGTACTCGTATTAATATCTACTTTTGTTCTATTATTTATTATAGTTATAGAACTGACTCTTGAGCTGGTACTTGGCCTCGCTGGTGACCCGCAGCGTGGTCTGCTGCACGCCCTTCCACTCGCACCACCTCACCTCCGCCTCCTCGCCCTTCGCCTGCTCGCGCTCCCACATCTAAAAATAACATATTTACTTACAATACGGTCGCATTGTCATAATAAAGTAGCTCGCTTCAGCTCGCTACGTCGTGCAGTAAAATTTTATAGCCGTCGGTCAATCATTAACGTGAACATTTCTTGTCTGGTCTAGATATTGAGTGCACGCCAGATAAGTTTGCACGTGGGCGAAATATGAACTTATTATTAATTAGATTTTGTTTTGAAAGACGCGTGCAGTACCTATACAGTGGCTGTACCAGTTGCGCGCAGACATATCTGGCGCAAACTCCAGTTAAATCAAAAGCTTTTTCCCCGACTACTAGCCGTCGAGTCGCTGGATAGGGCAGTGACGCGACGTCTAGTATTGTGAGCAAGGCGGCGACACCAGAAAATGGCCAATCAATCATTTATCTATTATAAATAATAAATTTTTATGTCATCATTTGAGAACGAAAGTCAATTAGTGTCTTTCAATTAACCAAGCCAAAGTATTACATGTTTTGATTGTTATCTTCATCGTAATCTCAGCCGAAGGAAGTCCACGGCTGGACATACACCGACTGATATGATAGATATACATAATTGATTACATAGATTTACGTTTTTTTTTGTGCAAACCTGGAAAGCATTAAGCATAGCAGCGTGGTCGGAAGCCCGGTCGCCCGCCAGCGCGCGCTGGTGGCCGGCCAGGCGCCGCCGCCCGCCCTCCAGGCTGTACAGCTCGGGGAAGGTGGTGGAGTTGGCCGCCATGGTGGTCAGCGCGTCGCCCAGCCCGAACACGAACCCCAGCACCATCATCTTGCCCAGGCGAGGCTCTAGGCAAAAATGATGGGGGGATGAAATGGTGTTGTCGTGAAGAGAAAACAGGTCGCATTTTGTCAGCGTTCTTTTTTTATTTTGCTTTTTGTTTTAAGTCTTTTGTGATCATCATCATCACAGCTGAAAAACATCTATCTGCTGGGCAGAGGCTTCTCCCACACATCGTCACACCGACCATGAAGTGTGCTCCCGGAACCTTTAATTCGTTGTCTGATCACCTTGTTGTGGGGTCTGCCTACTATTCGTCTCTTTTCGGTCCCAGCGACCACCTTTACTTCTAGCTATGTGCCCTGCCCGTTGCCACTGAAGTTTTGAAATTCTTTAGGTTAATTCGGTGACTATAGTTATTTTGTGCTATAAATATTTAAATACAAGAGTACTGGGTCTTTGGTAAACACTAAAATGTCCTGTAAACGATCATATTTTTTGTCAAATTTATGTGTTTGTCAAATAATTTGAACATGTGCATCAAGTTTCAAGAGTTTGTCAGACAAATTTAATCGTTTACAAAGACTGTTAAGAGTGAATTTCTTTAATTATGAAGTATTTACCTATAGGAAGTTTAGCCAGAATAGCCCCAAGCGGCGTGAGGGCGTCATTCTGGTCGAGACAGCCGAGCTCGCGCAGCAGCGCCTCGGCCTCGATGACGGCGTCCAGCGGCGGCGGCTCCGGCGCCTTCGACAGGAAGTGCCCTATCGCTCCCAGGCGAAGCAGCTTTATACTGTTGTGTAGGGAGAAGGAATTTGTTTGAGACTGCAGTAAAAATAGATACCAAGTCGTTTTTAAACAGCGATTATTATTATTATAACTTTCGCCCCGCGGGGAATCGACTTGGGTGACTGAGACCAGTCGGAGCAGTCGAATGTTTTGGCATCTACACGCCCGAGTTTCCACTTGGACTAGTTGTTTTCGAGTACAGATTAGCCTGGCTCGAGGCGGCTCACACTCTGACGAGCTTTTGCTTCACTGTCTGTAATTCGGAAGATAAGACTGGCAGACGATGTGTCAAGGGAAGCCCTTAACTGGAGACCGAAAGGCGGAAAAAGGCGGATTGGCAGACACACGAGCTCGTGGCAGCGCGCTATAAAGGAGGATCTGGAGCACACGTTCAGCACCTTGGAGGTCTACGATATTGCTCAAGACCGTCGAGTGTGGCGTTGATTTGTTTCGGCCGTTTGCTGCTCAGGAAAGATTGGTGTTGCAACCAATATACTCGTAGCGCAATCAAGTTGATGCTTTACGAACCAATTATAACAAATCATGGATGTCGCTACTTGTTCTAGTTTTATATATAAGTTGAACGTTTGGAACTAGCCATTCATTCGCAATTTCGCTCTGTCTGTACCAATAAACCCAATCAACAAGTGAGTTTTCTTTGCCAAAATCTTCCTTCAGTTTCGACAAAACAATTGGACAAAAGTAAGTAAGTACATGAGGGATTTACTGTGAGTTTTTAGAGTATTAGTACCTGAGAGCGAGCTCGTGCAGCGGCGTGCGGAACATCTCGGCGGTGAGGTGCTCGTCGAGGCGGGCGAAGCGCGCGCGGCAGCACAGCGTGAAGCAGCAGCCGGGCCGGACGCGGCCCGCGCGACCTTTGCGCTGTACAACGATTGCTTTGGTATTTTATACAAAACTAGTCGACCCGGCGAACTTCGTACCGCCTAACCTATGACTATTTTGAGCATGTTTTATACTTATAAACCTTCCTCTTATATCACTCTCATCATCATCATCATCATTTCAGCCGTAGGACGTCCACTGCTGGACATAGGCCTCCCTCAAGGCTCTCCATCTGTACCGATCGCAGGTGGCCTGCATCCAGCGTGGACCCGCAGCCTTGCGCAGATCATCCGTCCATCTGGTCGGTGGACGTCCTACGCTGCGCTTGCCGATCCGTGGTCTCCACTCGAGAACTTTTCGGCCCCAGCGGCCATCTGTTCTGCGGGCTATATGACCTGCCCATTGCCACTCTATCTATCTACATCACTCTATCTATTAAAAAATACTGCATCAATATCCGTTGCGTAGTTTTAAAGATTTAAGCATACATAGGGACAGACGCGGGAATCGACTTTATTTTATACTATGTACGGGCGCACTTATGTCACTAGACGCGACCAGTAGTGGCTCAGTCAAGCAACTAGACGCGGTCACCAATTGCAGACGCTTAAGTAATAAACTAGGACAACTACCACAGATTGTAGGTAGAACGCAGCCACTCAAACGCAAGCGTTTTCATCAATAATATACATACAAATTTTATTGAAAAAAAAAACTCGTCCGCAGACTCGTGGCCGCGACTAGTTGCTCAAACGCTTTTACTGACTTCAAATAAAGTCCGCTCGAAACATAAAGTCGCATTACTATTGCATACGGTACAACTGGTTGGTTGCGTGCGTGTTCAATTCACGTCGGGGTCACCAATTTCATTGTTTTACTTTATTCAGTTCTCTAGTAGCTGTTTTTCTTTTGTTTTGATATGTGATTCCAACAACAACAAATAATTTTATTCCAGTCCACTGCTGAACATATATTTCCAGAAAGACAAGCATTGCAAAAATGATTTTTCTACCTGTTTCAAATTAGTCCAGCTGGCCCACACGGTGGCGTAGGAGGTCATGTTGTTGTGCGACGTGAACAGCTTCATCTTGGCCTTGTACCTACCTGCTCGAGGTTGGTCCGGCTGGCCCACACGGTGGCGTAGGAGGTCATGTTGTTGTGCGACGTGAACAGCTTCATCTTGGCCTTGTACCTACCTGCTCGAGGTTGGTCCGGCTGGCCCACACGGTGGCGTAGGAGGTCATGTTGTTGTGCGACGTGAACAGCTTCATCTTGGCCTTGTACCTACCTGCTCGAGGTTGGTCCGGCTGGCCCACACGGTGGCGTAGGAGGTCATGTTGTTGTGCGACGTGAACAGCTTCATTTTGGCCTTGTACCTACCTGCTCGAGGTTGGTCCGGCTGGCCCACACGGTGGCGTAGGAGGTCATGTTGTTGTGCGACGTGAACAGCTTCATCTTGGCCTTGTACCTACCTGCTCGAGGTTGGTCCGGCTGGCCCACACGGTGGCGTAGGAGGTCATGTTGTTGTGCGACGTGAACAGCTTCATCTTGGCCTTGTACCTACCTGCTCGAGGTTGGTCCGGCTGGCCCACACGGTGGCGTAGGAGGTCATGTTGTTGTGCGACGTGAACAGCTTCATCTTGGCCTTGTACCTACCTGCTCGAGGTTGGTCCGGCTGGCCCACACGGTGGCGTAGGAGGTCATGTTGTTGTGCGACGTGAACAGCTTCATCTTGGCCTTGTACCTACCTGCTCGAGGTTGGTCCGGCTGGCCCACACGGTGGCGTAGGAGGTCATGTTGTTGTGCGACGTGAACAGCTTCATCTTGGCCTTGCAGGAGTCGATCACGAACACCACGTCGTTGATCGTGATCGACGTCTCCGCGATGTTCGTCGACAGGATCACCTGGGAGTTTCATATCATTTAAAGTATGCTTTTATTTTTAACCAACTACAAAAAAAGGAGGTTATCAGTTTGACCTGTATGTATAATATGTCGTGGCCAAATCGTAAAATTGGCCATTTCATGGTCTGCCCGGCCATTTAATGAAAAGTGCACATTTCATGAAATGGCCAATATTCCTTTGGGCAGATCGTCGAAACCTCAACGTTTAACGATTTGGCCGATCACGTTTGGCCAAATCGTTGTTGTGTAACCATTCCATTCCATTATTCCAGTACCTAGGGTTCCCAAGCACCGTGCGCGAGGCAGTAGGCAACGTGAAAGCGCTGCTGAGCTTCGTGGAGGAGCTGGGGTGGTTAGAGTAGCGCTACCCCCTTTTCACGCAAAATAGGCACGATAGCTGTCAAATTGCGGAAACTCGCCCGTAAACTAAACTAAACCATTCCATTATTTAACTTGCAAAAGTTCCCAGTACTAGCTAAATATAAATAATCTAACTAGGCCGCCCATTGCATGCAAATTCAGTTTGTTTGTACCCTGTATTTATTAATGTACTTTTGTATTGTATGCAATAAAGTGTTTTCTATTCTATTCTATTCTAACTCAGAAACACAATAACAAGTTAAAAAAAGGTAAATTACTATAATGCGAGTAATGTATGATTTAAATACGGACCCTGAAAAAATCGTTTGGAAATCCATGGTTTTTGAAGTTGCTTTCGTTTATCGATTGGTTTGCATAAAACTCACAAATTTTCGAATCAAAACGTACTGTACCTACTTTTATCTTCTTTTTCCTCACTTAAATTCACTTTTTTCATTTTATTATTGTAAACCGTAATGGCGCGTCACATCAAATCACACAACACACGCAACAACAGCACCACTAGCGGAGAATTTTTTAACTATTCAACGATATGATCGCTAACGTTTGGCCATTTCATGAAATAGTCAAACGATCACTTGGCCAAATCGTTAAACGTTGAGATTTTAACGATCTGGCCAACGAATATTGGCAATTTCATGAAATGGCCAATATTACGATATGGCCACGACATGTATGTTTGTCCGCGATTATCTCGAGTTAGGTTGAACCGACTTTGATGCTGATTTCACAAAAGTATTTGTAACATTAAGGAGTAGGTTTTAGTACCTATTTGAACCGACTTTAGATAGGTTGGGTTTAGTTATAAGAGAGTAAATAGGACCCTTAGGCAGTTGTCCCACCGCCTGCGAGAAACGACTATCAGCGATTTTCTCGTTCAAGAAACGAACAATAAATACACATTCCGTGTAAAAGAAATAGATGCATTATATTATTAGTTCTAATAGTTCTCGTCATCATCCGGGCGATGGCACCACTGCTTCAGGACGCGTTTCAACCAGAATTGCATGGCGAATTTACAAAGGTGAGTTTAAAAATCACTTTATATACTAGTTGATAGAAAAAATAAAGTAATACGCATCTCTTGGGAAAAAAACATCCCAATAGAGATGGTAAAATTTTCACGATCATAATCTTAGCTGAAATAAATCCACTATAAGACCTAGGCATCCCTAACATATAGCTACAAGGGCAAACGTTATGGGAGAGTTGGATCATAACCGCCACGCTTGGCAAGCGGGTTGGCGATCGGATTATTTCTTCAAGTTTTTCAACGAAGGACGCTGTTTCGTCCTTCGGGGTTTCCCTTAGTCGCCTTTTACTCGAGGAGGTGGAGAAGTGCTATTCTATGCTACAATTCTATGGAGTGCAGGAGGCTACAGAAACAAGAGTTAAAAAAAAGTATCAAACCTTAGTGATCCCAGGAGGCGGTGTAACAAACACCTTCTTCTGATCGTCGCGCGGTATCTGCGAGTGCAGTGGGAGCAGCCAGTACTGCGACGCGTCTCCGAACACCGAGTGCATAGACAGATGCTTCATCAGGGCGAAGATCAGGTTCCAGCCCGGCAGGAACACCAGCACCGCGCCCTCCGTGCCGGAGGAACGGATGTGGAGCAGCAGGGCTTCTATTAGCTCGAAGCTCAGCTGTTCAACACGGGGAATTCAGGGTTA
Organism: Euspilapteryx auroguttella; assembly: GCA_951802225.1. Taxonomy (NCBI): domain Eukaryota; kingdom Metazoa; phylum Arthropoda; class Insecta; order Lepidoptera; family Gracillariidae; genus Euspilapteryx; species Euspilapteryx auroguttella. Next base: position 5,030,864 of record OX637663.1, on the reverse strand, counting down.
TTTCAACCAATAGCTCATAGCTCGAAGACCAGATTGTAGTTAAGGCCGTAAATTTCTCGAGTGGCAACTGCAAACCGTAAGAGGCAGAGTAGGCAAACCCTCCACTAGGTGGTCAGACGACCTGGGGAAAGCTACGGGAGTACACTGGATGAAGGTCGCTCAAGACTAGTCGTTGTGGCGTTCTGTGGGTGAGGCCCATATCCAGCAGTGGACGTCTTTCGGCTGAAATCATGATGATGATGACAACCGATAGACGTCCACTGTTGGCCATAGGTCCTCCCCACAGATTACCACAAGTAGAAGGAAAATCAAAACCGCGCCCTCCGTGCCGGAGGAACGGATGTGGAGCAGCAGGGCTTCTATTAGCTCGAAGCTCAGCTGTTTAACACGGGGTATATTGTACAGGGTGTTACTGATAAGTCGGTATTTATAAAGTAGTCTTGAGCAAATTCGATGCTGCCTTGGTAGCATAATGGACCATTTGTCGAATGTGTCGAATCTTCCTGTTTCGTAATTTACAATCATCTCAATAATTTTTTTTCGAATTTATATGTCAAAATAGATAAAAAGTGACAGAAACATTCTACAAATTTAATGCTACCAGCGCTGTTGGACATAGGTCTCCCCACAGATTGCCACAAGGACAAACATAAGAAATGAGGTAGTAGTGTCCTACTACGCCACCAAACGAATTGTTTTACGGCGATCTATACAGGGTGCTTCGAACAAGTCGGTTTGAAATTTAAATAGAATATACATTTATTCACCAAAACCGTGTTCTTGTGGAATTAAGATTATTTGTGTTCATTTCAAAGGCAACGTCTTTCTTTATTGCAATACAATAGAGTACAATATACTAACATCTTTCTCTGAAAGTCTGGCCATAGCGGTCTTTGTTTCCGAGGAGTACTGGTCGCTCAGCTGCGCGGTCTGGTTCAAATCTTCGTCCTGTTCGTCGGCGCCGACACCTACACAACATATATTTTTAATACCACCATAACAATAGTACCACCTCATTAAGAAATTATCTAGTACATAATTGACGCATATTTTTGATTTCAGCCATGGTTTAGAAGTTTTTTTTTTATTTTATCAAAAGTGGCGCTAGTTTCGCGTCACTAGCCGCGAATCATTAAAGAGATTTATTTAAGTTGCACATAATAAGTGTACGAATTAACAACAAAAACACAGTATATCTCGAAATAGCAACAAAAATGCACAGATTTACTAGAGATGAACTAAAATTCACATCATCAATTCTCAACCAGCCCTAATATAATTAGCAACTACAAAGCGAAGAGTAAAGTTACCTTCATCCTCATCATCATCATCATCACGGTTGGCCTTCTTGCCGGAAGCCTTGCGTTTCCTCGTGTCCGGCGGAGGCATGAACCGGGTCAGTTGGATGCAGTCTTCTAGGAAATATTGCTCCACCGGGAATGTACGACCGGGTACCTATTGAAAAGAGAGCGCAGTGAGAGTTAAACAAGCGAGGGTTTTAACAGCACCCGAAGCGGAACAGCTTTACACCCACTTGTATGCTGTACTTTTTGTACTAAAAAATTTGCTATTATAAAACTTAATGGCTGACAAAGGTAAGTTGAACCACCAAAAAACAGATAAAAAAAAGGTAAATCTCTTACCTCGATAACAGGGCAGTCTCCGAAATATTTAGTAAAGAGGGTAGTGTCCACAGTAGCCGACATCAGTATGATGCGCAGGTCGGGGTAGGTGTGCGCCATGTCGCGCAGCAGGATCAGGGCGAAGTCCGTGTCCGCGTCGCGCTCGTGCACCTAGAAGAAGGTTCTTTGAAGGTGACTGTTCACACCTCCTCATCTTAGAGCTCATCCGGAAGGGGGGAATTCTTAAAAAGCACGTGCGACTGTTGCATGTAAAAAGAGCTTAGCAGAGTGCGAATTCATTCTAAAAATGTTAGTGGTCCATTTCGTAAACTGAACGCAACAATACAAGGCGTCCCTAGTATCTCGATCTAAAGTCGCCCAATTCTGGACAAGCTCTTAAAGGGCCTTTTAAATCTTTATTTGATGTAAGAGACTCTTCAAGAGCATAAAATTACTGTTTAGAAGTATTTTATTGGTAAATTAGTGACTATCTCATATTCCCAAAAAAAAATATTAGAACTTGAATCACGTGGCCAGTAAAGACATAAAATTCAAGTTGTTTTTTAATTTTTGTAATTCCAACTAGGTATTTTCTGTTTAAACCCGTGGAACTTGATTGACTACCCTCAAACGCATTTAAATTATGCACAGTTTATGTGCGCACGACGCGATGAGGTTTAATAAAAGTACTTCAATTTTTACTTAATTTTATTAAGTATTTTGCTATTGTAATCTTATCTATTCTTAGTTATTATTTTTGCTGTGTTTCTGTGATATAAATTGAATTAAAAATTATTAAGTATTCAGTTTAAGAATTAGTTATAAAAAGCCTTGTCTTATAATTTCTCAAAAAAAAAAAATCGCTCGCTTCTTTTTCTCAGCTCGATCTTTCAACAACAAATTCCTCACCTCATCAACCAGCACGTGGGAGACGCCCCTTAGACCACCTTCTAATTTCCTCAGCAGCACTCCGACGGTGCAGAACAGGATCGACCCGTACGGCCGCGGCAGGACGGACTCGAAACGCACTGAGTAACTGTTCAAACGTTGAAAATTACAGTTACAAAAGATGTTAATGCAAATTCATTTCAGTAATATACAATAATATTACATTATATAACATAGGTGTAAAGTAACTTTTTATCATTATAAAAGGGTGCTCATATAATACCAAGAATTTCAATTTGCTGACGGCCGAGATGCGGCGCGGCTGCGTCACGCACACGGACGCCCACACTGCCTGCCCGCGAGGTGGGGCACAGTGGTCGGCACTCACCCCACGCTGTCCCCGAGCTGCTCGCAGCGCTCGGCGGCCACGCGCTCCGCCACGCTGACGGCCGAGATGCGGCGCGGCTGCGTCACGCACACGGACGCCCACACTGCCTGCCCGCGAGGTGGGGCACAGTGGTCGGCACTCACCCCACGCTGTCCCCGAGCTGCTCGCAGCGCTCGGCGGCCACGCGCTCCGCCACGCTGACGGCCGAGATGCGGCGCGGCTGCGTCACGCACACGGACGCCCACACTGCCTGCCCGCGAGGTGGGGCACAGTGGTCGGCACTCACCCCACGCTGTCCCCGAGCTGCTCGCAGCGCTCGGCGGCCACGCGCTCCGCCACGCTGACGGCCGAGATGCGGCGCGGCTGCGTCACGCACACGGACGCCCACACTGCCTGCCCGCGAGGTGGGGCACAGTGGTCGGCACTCACCCCACGCTGTCCCCGAGCTGCTCGCAGCGCTCGGCGGCCACGCGCTCCGCCACGCTGACGGCCGAGATGCGGCGCGGCTGCGTCACGCACACGGACGCCCACACTGCCTGCCCGCGAGGTGGGGCACAGTGGTCGGCACTCACCCCACGCTGTCCCCGAGCTGCTCGCAGCGCTCGGCGGCCACGCGCTCCGCCACGCTGACGGCCGAGATGCGGCGCGGCTGCGTCACGCACACGGACGCCCACACTGCCTGCCCGCGAGGTGGGGCACAGTGGTCGGCACTCACCCCACGCTGTCCCCGAGCTGCTCGCAGCGCTCGGCGGCCACGCGCTCCGCCACGCTGACGGCCGAGATGCGGCGCGGCTGCGTCACGCACACGGACGCCCACACTGCCTGCCCGCGAGGTGGGGCACAGTGGTCGGCACTCACCCCACGCTGTCCCCGAGCTGCTCGCAGCGCTCGGCGGCCACGCGCTCCGCCACGCTGACGGCCGAGATGCGGCGCGGCTGCGTCACGCACACGGACGCCCACGCGCCCTGACCGCTCGCCACGTAGTCGTCCAGGATGAACTGGCACACCTACAACAACCAACATTCAATATTCATCTATACCAATATTATAAAGAGGAAAGATTTGTTTGTTTGTTTGTTTGTTTGTAACGAATAGGCTCCGGAAATACTGAAACGATTTGAAAAATTCTTTCACTGGTAGGAAGCTACATTAACCCCGAGTGTCATAGGCTATATTACATTTTCAAAAAAATTAGGGATCCTTACCTAAACTTAAATAATGTAACCCAAGGTGCAATATTTTTTCCGTTTTTACATATTTTGGCAGGTGGTTTGTTGTTGTTGTTTGTTATTTTATCAAGCCCATTCTGGGCGGGAGCCTTGAGGGAGGCCTATGTCCAGCAGTGGACGTCCTACGGCTGAAATGATGATGATTCTGGGTAGGCAAAAGAACATAGTCCATAGAGCCAAGTCTTTTGTAGTATCTTATATTCTATGGCGTAACGAAGTAAGCCGGGAAAGCTCGTTAGAAATATTCTCGATTCATTTGCCTCGATTCAATAGTCTATTCACTTGCCATGTGGTGACGAAGACGAAGCATAGAATAGTATACACATCATAGAATTCTACCACCCAATTTCATTCTGTGGGTGTCATAAAAAGCGACTAAGGAAATTTCCGAAAAACGGGCAGCAGCGTCCTTCTTTGAAAAATTTAAACAACTATAATGCCTCCCTCCCAAATGATTGTCCTTTTGTTTATCTATGGAGATGGGAGACTTATGACGAGCAATGGACGTCAATCAACTGCGATGATGACACCTATACTCGTTTTGTTAACTTACTTGAGTAGTCTTCCCGCAGCCAGTGTTGCCCCGGATGATGATAACAGGGTTTTCGTTGATAGCTTCCATTATGATAGACTTCATAGCGTACACCGGCAACTTCTCTCTGTCCGCTTGACTTTCCTGTTTTAAAGAAATTTACACTAATACATGGATGTCCTTGAATATACCACCTTGTCTGAAACACCCTGTAAGTATGTTTTATCAATATATATAAAACTCTTCCGTTACTGACTGACTGACTGACTGACTGACTGACAGACAACGCAGAGCCGAAACTACTGGGCGTAGAAAGCTGAAAATTGGCACATGTGTTCCTTGGGGGGTGTAGGTGAGCACTAAGAAGGGATTTCCCGAATTTCCCACGGGAACGGGAAAAAACGGGATTTTTGTGTTTATGAGAAATCTGCGCGGGAAAAACCGCGGGGCAGCCTCTAGTCAATATATATAAAACTCTTCCGATACTGACTGACTGACTGACAGACAACGCAGAGCCGAAACTACTGGGCGTAGCGGGCTGAAATTTTGCACGTGGATTCCTTTGGGAGTGTAGGGGAGCACTAAGGAATGATTTCCAGAAATATCCATGGGAACGGGAAAAAACTGGATTTTAAAAACTGGATTTTTTCTAAAGTTGCTATAAGTAATATGAAGAAAGTTAAATTAATAGTAAGCAGATAAAGGCGTCCTTATAACTTAATAAGTTATAATATGTAGAATGGTATATTTCAGCTTATGCAACACTTTCTTTACGACAACCTGACCAGCACGGCTTTGTTAGTATCCCCGAAAACCTGATGTTTTAGTTTTTATTTTTAAAGCTAAATAGAATAACTTTGGTTTTGTTTTTCAAATAAGACCAATATTTTTAGACTGAAATTAGCCAAATCCGTCCAGCCCATCTCCAGTATTAGCTAGACTGAATAATATTTTTACCTATAATATAATAGACAAAAAAGAAGACATTTTAAAAAACTAATAGTAAGAACACCTGGAAAAGAGTGTTGTTCTGGCAGATGTTGCGATGCCGCTGCTCCAGCTCGGAGCTGATGTCGTCCAGGGAGCGCGTCGCCAGCGGACCTTCGTCTAAATGCAAAAAAAAACTAAGTAAGAGGGCGATTACTTAGTAGATCGAATCGCAAAAAAATATTATAATTGAAAGCATGGTCTATACCAAAAATGATATCCTATGTTGATTGAGATAATCTAACCTAACATTTTAAAGTATTTGGTACGTAATCGGAAGTTGTTTTTGTCGTATTTTGCCTTTACGGGATGTTTCCGGATGGGACAAGGAAATTAACAAAAGTTTTATTGATTTTTTAAAATAAAGTGTTCTATATTGTAAAATGTCTAGTACCTATTTATAGTAGGTACTTTTCCTTCAGTTGCCGTCCAGGTTTCTCCGCGCAAGCTACGGCCGCCCACGCGCGTCGTGCTGCGTAGTAGTGAAACGTTTCTGGGCCGTTGTATAAAGCTTTTCCTCTGTTCCTTCCTTACTCCTGTGCTGTCTTTATTTGTAACTCCGACACCAATATACGAGCTCTGACCGTGGACGAACAAACACATACAGATTACTTCACGAGTTTGTGACCTCCTTAGAAGCTTAGCTTCTGTTCTTTCCTTACTCCTGTGCTATATCCTCTAAACTCACCAATATCACAAATGTCCAGGGACAGCGGCTGGTCTGTCACTTTCACTGGGGCTATTTGTATCTGTTCTTACCAATATTACAAGCAGTCCAAGGGTTCCAGTTGGCTTGCGGAGGCGACCAGGGCACCACCCCGCCGGCCTCGGGCCGGGCTTGCTTCATGGCCTTCATGCGGTCGACCGCGTAGATGACCTGGCTGCCTGGCTGACCGTCCGGGGTCGGTGGCTGGTCGGTTACCTCTACTGGGGTTATTTGTAACTCTGGAATGGTAGGGTTGGCGTTAGAAACGTTCTTGGTTCCATAGAAAGGATTAATTATCTCACAGAGGAAAATGGTTGCTGGGGTCGACAACTTCTCGAGTTGCGAAGTTGGTCAGACCGGTTTTATTTCGGGAGTACAGTGGATAAGGGTTGCTCAAAAACAGCTTGTATGGCAATTTATAGGGGAGGCCAATGCCTAGTAGTTTACGTCTTAATGCTGAGAAGATTATGACGATGAATTAAATAGAGGAACAGATTTTATTTAACACCAGACGCCAGTAATGATGATTCTCGAACTCTTTCCCAAAAATCACGAAACGGCCACTGTGGGGGTTTAAGTGGGTCCGCCCCCTCGAGGAAAGTACAAACAGCATTAAAAAGGGCATACGGAAACTGTTACGCACCCTTTTTAGTATAGAAAAATTTTGTACCAAATATTGAAAAGTTATGACTACATATAGTGCAAAGCTATCTTTTACCTTGCAGAGTTTCCAATATCTGCTCCTCCAATTCAGGTGCGATGGCAACAGGATAAGGCTTCATTAGACCTTCGGCCGTTCTAAAACAAACAAAACATTGCTTACAGACTATACACATTTAATTTTCTTTTGTAGCACCATACAGAAAAATTACAAGTGCATACTTGTATTCGTCTATCTATAGTAATACATTGTACTATGTAGAAATTAGTTTCAGAGTATCTTATAATGTAGAAAACATGGTATTTTCACCAACCCGCCTTCCAAGCGTAGCGCTTGTAGCAAAGACAAAATATTTATACTTGTTTCTTACTACAATCTGAGGGGGAGGCGTATGACCAACAGTGGACCAGTCAGTAGAGTGATTTGAGGAGGACACGTAATGTCCAGCAGTTGTCATTCTTCAACTGAGATGATGATAAGACGCGGATCTTGTATAAAGTAAACTTACCTATCCTTCTTGAGCGTTCCACTGAAGGCCTCGATGACTCCCAGATGATAGAGCTGCCGCACAAGCGACAGGGCGCAGGACTTGCTCGCTGTCTGCTTGTTCGACGCCGTCTCGCGGCCCGTTATGTTCCTGTTTAGCTGGCGGACGTAGATTGTCATCTCGCAGCAGAAACTCCTGAGTTTTTTTATTGATTTACACTTTATTACATACATAGACGGGTATAGCTTGCTATAAAGGTAGGTCTGGTCCATCGACCGGCCGGTATGTCATCGGAATGGAACGGATTTGACAATCTTCAAATCTCGGCCGGCCGATGGAGACATACCTTAATTCGGAAGAGAACCTTTGGTTTGAAACATGTATTTTAATGGTTACAAAAAATTAAATTTAGGAAATCAAAATCTTTTTTTTTTTTAAATATGCTTTCTGATATATAAAAAAAATATATAAAAACATGTTGAAATCAAGAAAAACTATAAACTTACCTTCATATTAGAAGTGAAACGAAATATCTGTACGATTTTCCGGAAGCGTGTTCGAAACTCGGCTGTGAAGAGAGCGAAATCTAAGACATTATTTAATTTTTAGAAAACTTGCGTGCTATCTTTCGTCTGTCATAATTTCACATTTAAAATTCCCTCTTGATCAGGTTTAGGGAAAGAAAAATGTAGGTTTTACTTCTCTTTATTCAAAAACTTTAAATTTAGAATTGAAATTAGTGATTTAAATACTCTCAAGTTTCAAATATTATCAAGTCACTATAGAAATAGAAGAACCTTATTTAACCTGCCAGTAGCGAAAGACAAGAGATGGTATTCAAAAAAGTATAAGTCTTAGATTTCGCACTTTGTTCCTTAATTGCTGAAGCAAGCCCAGCTACAAGCCGCTGATAATGCTTCAAATAAGTTTTCAACTATTAAAATTGATTGATTCAATGAATATATTTCTGCACTTTGACTTAAAGATTTTCCACTTCCCAACAACATCTGCTTTATTCAGCTGAATTCGGAACCATTAATTTATCATAACTAGCATTCATTAAGTGTCTAGTGGTGAATGAAAGGTGTTCCACATTGCAGGTCCAGATAAGCATTTGAGATGTTGTCAGAAGTGGGATTTCAGTTTATATCCAAAGTACATAGATATATTCACAAGCAATAAAAAATATCAGGCTGTTTTACACTGACGAATATAAAAATATCATGAACAAAACATAAAAAAACAACATGTTGTGTCCATAAAATTATAAAAATACTCCAGTGGATAACAGCCTAAACGAAAACAAATACGCTTCCGGAAAACGTCAAATAAAATAAAACCAAGCCAAACATTATTCTAAAAGTATGAATAATAGATGGCTTTTTAAAAGTTTCAAGAAGAAATATAAAACAAACGAATTTAAGCTCAGTGGGGGCTATGCGAATAGAATAAGGCGATGCACAGGCGCAACGGCGCAGGCGCCAAAAATGCTGCAAACGCGCTGTAATGCCTTGCCTTCTTCAGTTTGCATAGCCACTTAAGATTCCTTAGTTTTGTCAATTGCATATTTTTAAAATAAAAGTTTTGTTTTCGCCCATAACAGAGTGTTTCCACCAGAGAAGCAGAGCCACCAATGTGTTTTTTATGACCAATAGAATCACTTCATTTACTTAACAAGTGAATAAAGTGATTGCATTGGTTCTTAAAACCACATCCCTTGCTACATACATATCACTGGTAGAAACTTTCCTTATGGAGTTTACTACATAACATTTGAAATTCATCAGTAAAACAAACCGAGTATGATCAGGACCAACAGCTTTGTAAGCGTAATCGGCATTGATCTTGTTCATTTGCATGAACTGATGCAATTTAGACTTTGCATTCTCCATAGTCCAGTTTCCATGCAGTGCAGCGTTGATATCCATGTCCTCAGCTTCTTCTACATTTTTCTGCTGTTGCATTCGGTCCATGTATGTAAAGTTGGACTGACCTTGCCCACTGTATGCGTGATAGGCCTGGCCCATTGAATCTGGGCCCATTCCATCCTGTTTTTAGAGATTCATTGTATTTGTTATAAAATGGGAAAAATATGCAATATTTCAAGTTACATTTATTAATTCTGATAATATTTGAAGCTGAGTATGAGAGAAAGTAGATGAAAGAGAAAAAATATAAAATTTTGAAAAAAAAAAAAAAGAAACCCGCCTTCAATAAATTGACACATACATAAACTGAAAACTTCCTCTTTTATGAAATCGGTAAAAATAGGTATAAAACCTTCTCCTGAATGTAACAAATACGTCTGTGAAAACCGCATCAAAATCGGTACAGCCAAACTCGAGATAATTGCGGATAAACATACATACTGGTCAAACTTATAACCTCCTTTTTTGAAGTTGGTTAAAAACCTGGATACATTATTTTGTCAAGATTCCCATTCCAAAAAACAATAATAGCTAGTTCTTCAAAATAACTTTTAGTTTTTTTTTGAAACTACAGGGTATTATGATAGTAAAGAAATTTAATTTAAAAGTAATAATTAAAAAAATATTTATTATTTATTCAATAAAATGTAGAAACTGATGCGGGATTTTACTTTACTTTACTTTTACTAATGTGGGCAACTAAAATTGACTGTCCCTTTCCCTCAGTATGCTATATTGAAGCTCTATCTATGTTCATTTGGTTGTTTGATTTCTTCCCCGTATATCATCTTAAATATACATTTCTCCACCCACCAAACACATTTTTATATTTTACCTGAAACACAGGCCGCTGCGGTTGGTTGCTATAATTGTTGTCCTGATACGGTGGCATGGGCCCAGGGGGACCTTGAGGTCCCCTGTCCTGCCCCCCAAATGATGATGCCTCTACTTTGACACCAGCCTCTTGTGGCACATCACTCTGGTTTACTGTACCCGATCTATTTTTACAAAAAAGAAGGTTAATCACCTTTGATTGTTTAGGATATTTTTGTATGGAATTTGGTTACAGATCTGCACTGCACTCGGCCAGAGGGTAGGTTAAGTGTAGACAGACCACCTGAATAATGGCCAAAAGACATTCAGGCTACTGATGGCTATAACTCAATAGTTCCCAAGAAGGTTCAGGTAGAACCCCAGGCATTCACTCAACCAGGGTCAGTTGTTGTGGTAATAAATTATCATTTAAGCTTTGGGTTCTAATTCAAAGCCCACAGATTTGCCTACCTTTAAATCAGTAACATAGGTAGTGAATATTCTTACCTGACAAGAAAGTTAACAAAATCACGAGCAGCGTTGAGCTGGGCATCTTTCTTGGTGGTAGAATTTCCCGCACCAACATAGGTGAACCCATCCACACGCACTTCACACAAGAAACGCTGACGATGTTTGGGACCTTTAATGTAGAAGATTATGAATGTATAAATCATACCTCGGTGACACTGCGCCGGTTTGAGATATTTTTTGGGCGAGATTTTTAGAGGTTATAAAGATTGAATTAAATAACTGTAAAGCTGTTTAACACATAAAACTATGGTTTTTATTTACTTCTGTACTATTTTACAAGCTTTTGAAATGTTGTAAAAGTACAAATCAATATGTTAAACATACCTGTAGCTCGCACATCGAATGTTGGATTGTGAGAATTTTTGTTGCACCAGGAATGGAAAAACGACTTTACGTCCATCTTCACGGAATTTAATTAGTAATTTATTTAGATACTATACCGATGTACAATTTCCATTTAAATTTGAATAGAAATAATAAGAAAAGAAAATCCAGCGCAGAGAAACGCCGAAATCCATAAATATTGATTGATTATTTGATTGATTTCAGGATTGATTGAATGAAATGAATTAAATATTCATAAAATTGTTTTGTTTTGGTTCTTAAAACAAGGGACTCAAGCCCATACAGTCAGTTAGGTGTCGAATGTTGCTTGAACGGAGCGTAGCCTTTAGCGTAGCGTTATACCCGTGCGTTATACCATGTCTCTGCGTTATACCATGTCTCTGGCTTAATCGAATAATGAAGTGCGGTGGGTGGTACATCCTCAGAGAATTGTGCACTAGGTGCGTGCGTCCAGTAGCCTGCCAGTACAAAAATGTAACATCACATCAGCCACCACATTTTTCAACTAAAATCCTATTAAGTAGAGATACCTAACTTATTTTTTTTTAAAAGACGGGGAAACTTCACATGGTGTTTAATATCCTGCGGCCCCGGGGAGAACCGTCGGGTTATGTGTACTAAAACCCCGCCGGTTGTTGAGCCACTTCTCGAGGGACACCGTGGCATTTTTATTATAGGTTCGTTTTTAAGGTTCCGTAGGTTACAAAACGAAATCGTCCGACAGATTTACTTTACGTGTTGAATTTATCAAGATAACGTGGACGTGCTGGCTAGCTTAGGATAAAAAACAAATAAAAATTAATTTTAAATTATATATTAAAAAACACACACAACACAACCGCAATAATATGTATGGACTCAGGACTTAGTACATAATAATAATATTATTACAAAACGAAATTATAAAAGTTACCTAAGTAGAGAACTTAAGAATCCAAATGAATTAAATCACTAATCTGGTATCAATATACTGGAGCGTGAAATTATTTTCGCTTGTAAGGGTGCTTACATAGAGAGGACGAATCCATGCAGGTTGGCGGCGCGGCTGCGCTCCGATCGGCGCAGGTCTACTATTTCTATCTAAATGTAGGCTCTAACTTATAAAGAAACGATAAACCTGTTTACAGTTTAAAAATTTACAAACAAACATATCCGCACCTTCTTCTCTATGTAAGCACCAATGCCCGGAACACACGAGGCTTGTTTTTCGAGCCAGGATAGCAAGCCATATATCTTCATTTTTAAACTACTACAATTTGTAGTACACGAAGCCGAAGTACTAGCTTACTAACACTGGCTTGCTATCTTGGCTCGATTACTGGTTTTGTTTGTTTTGGCCATTATAATAATTGACGCTAAACCAGTATAATCATTTCACATAATATAAATAACATATATGTAAAAAAAAAACTATCTATTGGCTATATTATGCATAACCTTAGCTCCGATAAGATACCGTATTTACAAAATCATAGTTGAATTAATTTAGTACTTAGGTGTAAGTATAGAAACATTCCAATCGGACATTTCATAATTTTTCCATCTTCTTGCTATTGCTACTTAAAAATTCGCCATTATTAGAAGACTTTGTGAAGAAAAAAAATTATACTGTAAATATTGAGGACTAAAATAATATAATTAAAAATAATGTAATGACTTGTTTTTTTAGGATAACGCATAATAATATGCCATCATATACACAAGCATTATAATAATATAACACCTACATAAAAGGATACATCTATTTAATTTATTTTTTACGCAAATATCAGAAGGATTCTAAATCATTACTTAATATACAAATCTACTAAAACATGTTGAATCTATTGCATTTTGTATGTAAACTTTTTTGGTCGCTCTATAATAATAATTTATTATTAAATACATTGGTCAGTCTGTGCATAGATTCGGCAAAGTATTGATAATACGTATAAAATAATTCTAATTAACTGGACAAACTAAATAGTAAGTAATTCATAAAGAAATAACTTTTTGTTTTGGGGAGAAATCTCTATAAAAATGATATTTCGAATTACCTACGTGCGCCAAAAGGTTTACATTAAAAAACGAAAGGACGACGAGTTTCTTATAAATAAATAACATTCTTTTAATAAATAATTCGATATTGACCTATTTTTCTCATGGTATATCATTGTTGAATTGACAATTTAACAACATCTATTTTCAAAAGAATAGAAGCATGTAGAAGTTAATCATTATTTTTACTAGAATTTAATAAGCAAGTGTATAATGAATAAAAACTCATGAAAAGAATAATACAAAATTACATTAATTGTAGAGAAAGTTCTGACACACATACAGGTACAGGCAAGGGGCGAGATGGGTTTTAACCTAGATTGGACAAAAAAAAAATCAATAAGACCTCAATAAAACTCAAAAAGAAAAAACCAGTAAAAGATGCAAGGGTCTTTCAAGATTTTTTATGAAATCCCAACTCCTATTCAATAAACAGAGGAATGTTCAAACTTCACAATCAAAACCAACAAATTATATACAACCAAATCAATACACACAATTAATATAAACGTTTTCGAGACTGCTCCTGTCTTTTCTGGTACCACATAATACCTAATACGACCAGAACAATGAGAACTATGGCTATGAACATCATCCACAGGAATGTTTTGATGCCGGACATGGCGGGTTTCTGGTCGTCGTGGCGCTCGCGGGGCGCCTCGAACGTCGCCGCCGACGGCACTATGTGCGAACGGTCTTCGTTTTGGTTTTGCTGTTAACAAAAACAATATGTACACCTAAACAATCTATTTTTACCATCATTATTACCTACGAGCTCTGCCGGCTTACTTCTTTACGCCATAGAATATAAGATACTACTAAAGACTTGGCTCTATAGGCTATGTTCTTTTGACTGCCCAGAATGGGCGAATAAATAAACAAACAACAACAATAAACCACCTGTCAAAATATGTATAAACAACGGAAAAAAATATTGCATCTTGGGTTACATTATTTGAGTTTAAGTAAGGATCCCTATTGTTTTTGAAAATCTAATATAGCCTTTGTCACTCTGGGATAGTGTAGCTTCCTACCAGTGAAAGAATTTTTCGAATCGGTTCAGTATTTCCGGAGCCTATTCGTTACAAACAAACAAACAAATATTTCCTCTTTATAATGACGAAGATAAGATGACGGAAACACAATAAAATGTATATGGAATCAATCAATCAATCATTGTTAAACATTAATCAATTAATATTTACTCTGGTTATGGCCCAATCTACTTTATATAGTTCTAGACGACCCGGCGAACTTCGTACTGCCTAACTTAAAGCAAACTTACCGTATCAAGCAGATCCATCTCGTACATCTTGACGGCGATAATGTCGTGATTGTCGCTGAGGTCGCCGGTCGTCGCCGAGGCCCCGAAGTAGTATCCGGTCGGTAATAGAACGTTCTCTACGCGAAGGCATTCCTTCCAAGCATTCTTGCCTTCGAGGTCTGTTGATACTGCGGATAAACAAATAACATAGCATAATCTCACGCCCTTTATTCCCCCTAAGGCACAGTATAATAAAAAGTACTACATACACTACGGACACTCCCTGCCTCCCTCAGCAAAAGCGGCTCCCCCGCTCTCGGTTACCTCTCAGTACAAATAAAGCAGCGTCGCACGTCGCATCTCACTCACACAAGCATGATACGCGTGCACGTACGCTAGGTTACGGCTGTGCAGGGTGTGCCGAAGGGTTAGGCAGAGGCATCAGCTCATCAGAGCCGGACCCACGTTTAGCAGAGTATAATATAAACAAATAACTTAGGTATTTAAATATTAAAGATGGAATTTTTTTGTTTAACGTTACATATCTATTAATATAATATTTAGAAACGTCTAATATAATTTCTGCTCATTTTAGTTTCGAAATGTTTGTCATAGTCCAGGGAAGGTTTTAAGGGTGAAAAAATATGGAGAAATTGTCTGGTACAGTGGTGGCGGTCTATGACGGCGTAACAGATTTGTCTGTGGTCTCGTGCGCCCTAGATTGTATTGACAAAGAACAAGAGCTATTTTGCAATACAGAAAAGCCGAAAGTGTTACGCCGTGCTAGACCGCCACTGTACATTTATTGAATAACTTGCGGTTTTTAGACCGCTTTACGTAAAATAAAGTTTTTTTTATTACTTTGTTTTATATAAATATAAAAATCAATTGCTCTTTGTCTCGCTAAAACTCATGACCGGCTGTACCTATTTAGCTGATTATAGTTATGAAAATATTTGTCGTAGTCGAGGAAAGGTTAAACGGTGCTTAAATATGGAAAAGTCGCTATTCTAGGCGGACCATGTCGCAGGCACAGCTGGTAAAGTATCAAGCTTGAGCATTACAGTTTAAATATGATATCTGAAAACTATAAAGGGTTAAAATAAATAGTTACCAGTAAGCGTATCATCCTTGTAAATGATAGACAAGTGGGTGTCGTGGTTAAAGTTGCGGAACTTGGCCTCGCAGCCGGCGAGCTGCGTGTGCGTGCCGTCGCGGTCGTGGTCGTAGTGGAGAGTGCCGTTATTCACCATCGCCGATATGTATGGGTGCTGGTGCTGTTACCATACAATATTCATCAATATTTAAAAAACTCTTCCGTTACTGACTCACTGAGAGAACTACAGAACCTACTGGGCGTGGCGGGCTGAAATTTCGCACGTCGGTTTCTTGAGGAGCGTAGGGGATCAAGGAATATATTCCCGATATTCCCATGAAAACGGGAAAAAAACGGGATTTTGGTGTTTATGAGAAATCTGCGCGGGCGAAACCGCGGGGCAGCCTCTAGTTAATTAAATATGACTACCGCATTTTTTTTGGAACGAAGTTCCTTATCTCGGGTTGCGGTGGGGACCTAGCCAAGAAAAAGTGCAACGTTACGGCTGAAGTGAGACACAAACGCGTTAAAGCGAATGAGAGAATGAAAGAGACCGAGAACTATATATCTCCCTCTCGCGCTCGCTTCCTACGGACAATGGCTTGGTCGACTGTCAGTCGGCCTTCGTTCCTATCGCGTGCCCCACGACACGTTCTCCTTTTTTTTACTCCTAACTAAATTGTACCCTCCGCCCCCGGGCGGGAAGTTCCGCTGGGTTAACTGGGATTCATTCGCACCCACTAAAAACCCGCCGGTGTTAGCAAGGGGGCCACGGTAGAACTATTCGAGCTGATTCAGCTCCCCTCCAGCATAGCTTACTATCCCTGACTTACAACAGAACAGAACAGATAGTCGCTAGAGCAAAAAAATTGTCAATTGGCGTCCGCGCATCGGACGGAACACGCAGAGTAGACAGACCCTACAAGATGGTCAGACTACATGGTGAAGGTTACGGGAGTACACTGGCCTTGTCGCCTTTATCAATATATATAAAACTCTTCCGTTACTGACTGACTGACTGAATGACTGAATGACTGACTGACTGACTGACTGACTGACTGACTGACTGACTGACTGACTGACTGACTGACTGACTGACTGACTGACAGACAACGCAGAGCCGAAACTACTGGGCGTAGCGGGCTGAAAATTTGCACGCGGGTTCCTTGCGGAGTGTAGGGGAGCACTAAGGAATAATTTCCCGAAATTCCCATGGGAACGGGAGAAAACGGGATTTTCGTGTTTAAGATAAATCTGCGCGGGTGATACCGCGGGGCAGCCTCTAGTCAATATATATAAAACTCTTCAGTTACTGACTGACTGACTGACTGACAGACAACGCAGAGCCGAAACTACTGGGCATAACGGGCTGAAATTTTGCATGTAGGTTCCTTAGGGAGTGTAGGTGAGCACGCGAGAAGGGATTTCCCGAAATTCCCACGGGAACGGGAAAAAACGGGAATTTTGTGTTTATGAGAAATCTGCGCGGGAAAAACCGCGGGGCAGCCTCTAGTCGGTAATAAACCTGCTGTAAGGGGTCATTTCATTCAACACATATCATACAAAACCAATCTATCAACTAGATAAATTCTACATCGCACCATTAAAGTTCCTAAGGGAGCTAGCATAAACAGAATTTGCAAGGCATTTAAATTCAGAAGAGATTGGACCAGTCGCTCGCACTACTTTAAAACCGCTAAAAACAAGAACAAAAAAGAAACAGAACCAAAACTCACATTATGCGCACCATTATGGTTGCTATAAGTGTCCAGTACAATAGCCAATCCGTTGAAGTAATCCTTGGAGCCGAACACAGGGCCGGGTTGCATCCTGTCTTTGGTGTACCATATCACCATGCCGTCGCCAAAGAGATCCTTCCCTTTGCCGTGAATTTTGAACTGGATCTGAAGCTCCCAGTTGCGTGTGTTGCAAGGCTGGAATTATTTAAAAAAAACACGATTCTTATAATCGAATTAAACTAATTACAACAACCGAAAAACATCCGCTTTTAGACATGGGTCTCCCCTACATATCACCACAAGGACAAACATTGTGAGAGGGTTTTGCCGTAATGGCTACGCTTGGAAGGCGGGTTGGCGATCGCGGTACAAGTTCTTGAACGAAAGACGATGCTTTCCGTCCTTAGGTGTTCCTTTAGTCGCCCTTTACGATACCCATGGGAGGAGATAGGGTAGTGAAAATCTATGCGCCGCCACAATACAGCAAAATTCAACTGTCTTATTTGACATGGACATGATTATGACAATATCATGTCCATGTCGGTCATACATGCTGCATGACTCATGCATGTGTCGCCAGAATGAGGCTGACATTCACAGTCGAGCTGCAGCACTGAGTATCACTCCGAACTGTCAAAATCGCCCGTAAACTCGCTCTCCGCTCGAAATTCATATTCACAGTCGAGTATCGTAGTGATCTCAGTGCCCTGTCACTTGGCGAAGCATGAGACGCCCCGAGTCACCAAATTTAGCACTTGGCTAGCACTCGCGACGGCTAGGACAAGACATTTCTATCAATACCACACACAGTCACGAAAGTAATCAATCAATTGTTTGAAAAATATCACTCCTTGTTTTTGTTTCTGATCTGAGTTGATTGGTTTTTCGGTTTTTCGTTCTTTTTGCTAATCTACTTATCTAACATATCTAACTGACTGCGGAAATTGTCTTACCAGGACCCTCTTTATAGTTTGGACCACTAAAGAATGGATAACCATTTGTGTACCATTTGTGGATAACCCATGATGCTTGCAGGTCGGAAAACACAAGACTGGCCACTTCCAAGAATTTTGTTGTTAGATTTTTGTTTAAGAATTTATAAACATTATAAGTATTATGAATGATTTGTGGAGCTGGATACAGCAGCAGCAGCCACCAGCGGTTAATGGTTTGAAAAATCATAAAAAACTTTATTTGGTCTCGCCTTCAGGAATTATATTTTAGACCTATTTTATACCTAAGTACTTACTTGAAAAGAAATTAAAGAATCTAATTGAAACGCCTATTTTTAAATGTAATTTTTATTTACCCACTTATTATTCTGGTTGGAGGTACGTAAGTTGATAGGGTATAGGTCTGCGTCAAATCAATAATTTTTCAAAATATATGTAGCGAATAAGTTGTTGCTCACTCTGAATCTGGATTGACTTTTGTTATCTCTTATATACATTGATTATTAGCCTAAGCTGTAAGTACCACACTGCTGCTTGTTACCCCTTGGCTTCAAGAAAATCTAGGTAGGTAGTAATTTCTAATAAATTAAATTCCTTATCCTAAAACTAACACACCTTCCCGCAGTAAACTAAATTCCATAAACTCCTCAACTGTAGTAACCTAGGTTCAGCTCTCATGTCTAATCATGTCCTTGTGACTCAATAGAAAAATCTGATCATATTAAAAACTTGGTGTGATGTACTACAATAGGGTTATACTTTTTTCTTTCGAATAGTTATTCTGTATTATTATAATAATAATATGTATTTTATTAGTGTTACATATTTAATATTATTTCCATTTTATTTTGTATAATTACCACACAACCCACTAACCAAAATAAAAAAATTAACTGTAATTTTTAACTGCGGCCCGCTAACTAAAATTTATTATTTGCAACAATACAGGCTATGCTTTTGTGGTAGCTATTGTTAAATGTGTTTAGGTAAGACAGAATTCATAATTAAAAACAAAACTTTTTAATGTTTTTATAAAGATTTATAATTTCACAAAACAATCTTTAGAACGAGTCCAAAAACCTAAATTTTGAATGAAGTTGACCTGTATTAACCTTTTCTTCCTTTACGTTAATCATATATAAGCCCACTGCTGGGCAAAGGCCTCTCCAAGTATTTTCCAGTTCGCTTCAGCGGCTGCCAGTCTCATCCATGTTTCCCCAGCAACGGTCTTTATATTGTAGGTCCATTTGGCTGGTGGTCTGCCTCACTTCCTTTCCCTTCTCTTGTTCTCCATTCGGGGACGGCTTGGTCAGTGGATCGTTTTGCCTTTGCTCCTTATGTAATGGAACAAAATTAACCATCTTCCAAGGGTCGTAGCGTAGCGTCATGAAAATTGGCAGCAGTGTGTATTTCTGATGACAATACATGTACTGTCGAACTGATCTGATGATGAAGCCGGAGGATATAAACTGAAACTTTATGAAACATCGGTATCGAAGCTGTGTGTGAAGTTGTTAGAAAAGTCTTGTAACTTTGACCACGATTAGGGCTTCAAGGTCTGATGAAGAAGCCGAAAGATAAGCACTGGAATTTCATTCTGTAAAGCGTGTTTTTTCTAGTGATTTGTTTTTTAATACAACCCAATACTTTGAAATCAAAACAAACGTTTCTAACCTATAAGGTAGCGATAGGTACTTCAATGTGCCATCCCTTTTCGATGTACGAAATAATACAACATACTCTCTCTGTCTTTCAACTTTTTTTTAAATAGGGTGTCCATGAGCATAGACAATCGATAAAATTTTGTGGTGTTTTACCATTGTGAGATGAAAACTATTGCATCTGTGCCGAATGTTTGAACTTTGCGAAGTCAAGCCCAAGTGGCAGCGAAACTTGTCTCTGAATACGAATGATTGCGAGTCTACTCCGAGTCGCTACTATGATACTTGAGCCAGTCGGGTCGAAGTTGAACTTTTCGCGCTGACTGTGAATGTCAGCCTAGATTACTTGAAGTGGAAAAGTAAAAAAAATATTTCCAAACAAGTTAGTATTTTTAAATAAAATAATTAAATTTACTTACTTTTACAGCTTGTGCAAGAACATGTAATATACCGAATACGTGGATAAATAATTAATAACTACCTAGCAGTTATGAAAACCTATGCGTACAAGGTCTCTCCAAGATCATTATTTAAATAAACATAGCTGCTTCCCGCATCTTTGAATGCTTTTCAAAACTCATACTCTAATGTGTAGATGAATTAAACAAATTTAACAATACATAAAAAAAATGAATTTTAAGTGTCTTTTAGTCTCTCTTGTCTTTATTGGTTTTTTTTTTGTATTAATTTTAACTCATATACGAGCGCGAGCGAAAGAAACAAAATACATCCTTATTTCATTCACTTAGTCAGTCTAGAGTCTAGACTAGACAGTAACAAATAAAAATTCGAACAAACAACAAGTCTAAAGTTTAATTATTGTACATAATAGTATAGGTGATATTTATTGATTAAACTAAAGATTAGCAATGACGTGGATAATATTCAAAACTATTTACCATTCACACCTGTTCAAATTAATGTATTGTTAGCATGAAAAACTACAATAGTATAGTTAAGTAGGTACTTTCAATACAGAACTTTAGACTGTTTAACAAGTCCTTGATATGACAAAAAAATTGGTAAGTTACCTACCTATATACAATATTTGATTATTGACTAAAGTAAGCCCTGTTGCTTTGACCACGCATTTTCCCTTAAAAATCTCAACATTGAAACTTTTCATTCCCGTGGGATTTCTTGGATAAAAAGTATCCTACATCCTATCTCAGGCTCAATACTAGGAGTAATACAATTTCTGAAGTTAGGTATTGTTAACCAGACCTTCACGGTTGTTGTTTCACCTTGTTGGTCAATGAAATGTTAAGGAAAAAAGTTGGTTTTAAACAAAAAAAAGAAGATAAGTCACCTTTTTTTTTGTTGGCAACTGAACAATTTTCCCTAACATTACGGATAAAGTATAAAAATATATGTTGAAGTAAATTTCCATTTTCCAAAATTATCTTGGCGAGTTTTTGTAGAATATTTAATATTCCAAATCAGAATCAAAAAATAATTTGAAGCAGAATTCATAATTAAAGTAAGAAACTGTATAGATAAGCCAATACGGCAAATAATTGATAAGAAACTATTTACTGCATGCAAGTAGCAATATTTATTGTTTTTGTTTGTTGGACTAAGGTTAATCAATCCAGGTTGACAGAATATACTTTTCTCATGTCTACTACAGTACTACTTCACACTGAACATAAATGTAATTAATGACAGAGTTCTGAGGGGCTATTACGGCTGCTTTTGCAATATTGCTTTTCTTCCTCTTTGCGGTTTTTTTGTATTGACTTTGACACTCTAGAGGACGAAAAGCAATGTTGCAAATGTAGCCTCAGCTCCTTGGCTGCCTTTAGAGTCAGTCTTCAAAATATAAATAGTGAAAATATCAACATTGATAATAAAAAAATTAAACTTGGTCAGACCTTGATAAATAAATTAATCTTTTAAAGCTACATAATGTGGTATAGTAATTATGTATTCTCTGCGGAGCCAGCACCTTATCTTATCCTTTGTGCATAGTCCCTAAAAAAGATTTCCATTACTCACCACAGTGTTCCATAATGCTCCAGACTTTGACTGCATGTCTGGTGTAAGACGGACATAATTAGTAGTCACTATTGTGCTGCCCAGGAAGTCCCAGTATGGCACTGACATTCCACTCCCTAAAAAAAGAAATTAATAATTATATTGTGTTTTAAACAGCAGCATCTTTCACTGTAAAACTTGAAGCAAGCCATACTCTTAAAACGACCCACTGGCCGATGATTGTTGTTTTAGTGGAGGAAATAATTACATAAATTATTACTAATTATGTGTTGGAGGGCAGATAGGTACCGATATGGTGATTCACCGTGGGTAAAGGTGCTCTGGAAAAGTGAAACAGTGAAGGTAGCCCCTGGTTTCTGAGAGGGTTAGTTATGTAGGGTGATAAGAATGATGGCGAAAATCATGGAATGCCAGGAAGACATTCGGACCTTAATAATCATCATGCCAATGTTAGATCGTCATAAATCGGATAATAACCCGGCAATTGTATGTTTTCAATGACGAAGTTTGAGGTCACTTACCCTGGTAAGGTTTTGTTAGCGAATGCTCCCTCCGGATGTAATCTCTTGTATTCCATTCTGCTAGAATTGGAGAGGTAAATAGAGAGACAATGAGAAGTTGTGCAAATTCAAGCATTTTTTCTTAGAAAATTATAAAAATAATCAGAGATTCTTCGCGAAACAACGTCAAAATGCGAAGTGATGCACAGACCAACTAGAGAAGTGCACGAGAAGCAGTGTTGCCAATGACTGTTTACCAGATTCCCCAAGATCACTGGTCAAATTCCCCAAATTTGGGGAGAAAAATATCCTGATTCCCCACAAAATCACATAACAATGAGATAGTGATTTTTTTTTTTTAAATTCGCCCATTCTGGGCAGGCAAAGGAACTTAGTCCATACAGCCAAGTCTTCAGTAGTTTATTTCTTAATAATCAAGTCTTCTGTAGTTTATTCTTTGTTTTCCTTATCCTAGGTTCCTAACCTAACCCATTGAAATGCGAGGGTGGTCTCGCATTACAATGTTCACACGGAAGTTTTCGAGGGACATCGATCAGAATTATTCGGGAGCGCCTTCCTTTATTTCTCATTTCGCTACACAGTTTTCCATAAAGGGCACATTATTACACTTATTCCACCACACTAGCACAATAATAGCCACGAAAAACTAATTTAGAAAACTAAGAAACAAAAGCCCGACATCTTCTTTTCATTTCCCCCCAAAACCTCCAATGAGATAGTGAACTATTTACGAAATAACTTTTAAAATCAACCATTTATTAATGACATACACTTGAAAAATCGCAATGTCAATAAAAAAAAATCGTCCGGTATAATATTATCCTCCTCAGGTTTTCTCTTATAATCAGGCCTAAAAGTAAAAACATGGTTAAATATTATGTAAAACTGATGAAGTGTAAATTTAACATAATCGAACAAAAAAATTTCCACTTAAAATAACCAAATGTTTACATAGGTACATACATTAGCAAAGACTGGGGATAACAAAGTGACTGATTTTAAGGTGGGGTGATACATTTTCATTATTGTATTTCGCATTTATTCAGTAATTTAAACGAATAAGGCTAATAATCACTTCTCGAAAGATAAGGTTTAGCTTTTATAACATTAAAATAAACAAAGGCAGTAATTTATATTTGATCATGGATGTTTTGGTTGTAAGTTTGTTTTGAATTGGTTAAATGCTAAATTCCCCGCATATTCCCCACACAGAGCCTCTCCCCACAAATGAGGAAAAAAACTCAAAGCTCAGCGTAGGTGGCAGCACTGTTGAGTGTTCCTAGCGAGCTGAAGACGTGAATGTTGTTATTGTATGAAATAAGTGAAAAAGCGTGAATATGTACGGAAATTGGACTGTTGCTCAGTTAAAAGCTGAACTAAGGAAGCGTGACGCGTCCACAGTGGGTAAAAAAGCAGCATTGGTCGAAAGGTAAACATATAAAGAGTGAGATAATATTTAGTTAGGTTATCTTTGTTCGCATTGAATTACAATCATATTTACTTTATAGATTGGAAGCTTACGATCGAAACAACATCATCGGGGTCGAGGACGAGTTAGAGGATGAAATTCCGATAATTCCTTCCTTGGAAAAGTTCAGGGATGTTAATGCAAGCACTAATCTTCCAGCTATAACAAAGCACCACATTCAGGAATTTGCGGAAAGGTATGTATCTAAAACATTCTTGCCCTTGTATTAATCACGTTTTCTGAATACAACCTACCTACTTAATTCATTCATTTCAATTTGTGGTTGCACTTTACATGGATACAATTTTTATTGTTCATCACACTAGGTGAACCTGTGTTGTGATAAGTTAATAATTTTGTTGCAGGTTCAGTGTGCCACCCAAAGGCAAATTACTTTATGAAAATAGGGGCTTGGTCACTCTTAGAGTGGCATTTGAAGGAGAGCATGTGTTCTTTCGTGCGCAATGCAGGGCACAAATGAAGAAATTAATATATGTGGTTTCAATAAAAATGGACAACCAGTCAACAATAATGGAAACACATTGTGAATGTGCAGCTGGCAGTGGAAGTGAAGCCCACTGCAAGCACATTTTTACAACATTGCATGGGATAGAAGATATAAAAAACACAAAAACTATCATTATGCACAAAGTGTGCATGTGCACTCAAGAAATCATGTTGTTTAAAAAACCGAAAAAAATATTTTTTGACTCCCCTATGCAATCACATGAGTTACCCACAAAAAAAAGGAAAACCGTATCAGTTCTTTATGATCCACTAAGTGCTGAAGATATTATGGATAATTATGAGGATTATGTCAGGAACCTCACCATCAATATTGCTTTGCAAGTGCAACATAAAATACCATTTTTGGGGACTATGAAACCAGCAAACCCATATGGAATTGTTGCTGATCATGTTTACTCAACTGCCAGCCCAGAAGACCAACTCTTAAAGTCCCTTCTTTTAAAAAATGTGACCATGGAGGTGGTTGAAATGGTCAAACAATCAACGTCTGCACAAGGTGCATCTAAAGAATGGCACAATCAACGCAGTGTCAGAATCACAGCCAGTGTATTTCACGCTGTGTGTCACAGCAGAGAAGGCACAAGAAAATTATTAGCACAAAACATTTTGTACCCAAAGAAATTTGTGTCAAAGGCCACTACACATGGAAAAGTTAATGAGCCAGTAGCACTACAACAATATGAAACATTACTGAGTGCAAAAATTGAAAGGTGTGGTTTATGCATCTCCTCTACGCATCCATTTCTCGCAGCCTCACCTGATGGACTACTACAAAATGAGACTGTTATAGAAGTAAAGTGTCCATTTATGCCACGAAGGTGTCCCATAACACCAACCACAGTGCCCTACCTATATTACTGTGGTGATAATTTAAAATTGAAACCAAAACATAGTTATTATACCCAAATTCAGGGGCAACTATTTTGTACAAATAGGAAATACTGCAATTTAATTGTGTTTACATTTGTGGATATGGCAGTTATATTTGTAGACAGAGATGAAGACTTTATTGGGAAAATGGTGTCAGAACTGACAGCATTTTACAACACCTATTTAAAACCGGCTATTTTGGACAAATATCTGTACAAATATTATGATACAATAATAAAACCAAATTGAGTATACAAACAGTCTTTTATTATAAAAAATAATAAAATAAAATAAAAATAAATTCAGGCCACAAAAACCCATATAAAGCCAATGTTAATTACACATTTATGTAACCATAACGCCTAAAAATAACATCACTTTTAATGAATAGAAACAGCATCATATAACAAAAAAAGCTAATCTTATCTAATAATACCGATCTTTTTGTCTTGTATGTGTAACATGTAACTCAGTAAATCTTACCATCACTGGAAAATCTAACCTAACCCCGAACATCTACAGGCAGGATCCTGTTGCAGCTCCCGGCTCCAGTTCACCCACAGGCTACCCGTGTAGGAATTTTGACAAAAAGCTTTAAATAATATTAACTTAACTGGTAATGTACACTTGGCAAACCTGTTGATCAACATGTCACCACGGGTCGACAGTGCTCTGCATTCTCTTTCAATATCTATATTATTTTTTAAGTAACTATATGACCAAGGTATTTAAATAAACATGTTTAAATTTAAATTATACAATCACATAATTGATTTTCTAAAATTACAACACATTAAACACACAAAAAATATTTTGGAAGCAAGTGGTACATAAGTATGGTTCAATTCTTCTTTTAATATTTTATATGTCTTTGTCAATCCAATGAGGCGTTCAATATGCACACGTTGACTGGCCAATTTTCTATCATCAATAACTTTTAAACCAGGTAATTGGCTTTTTCCTTTTAAAAATGTTGGAGTAATTAATTTTATGTCTTTTCCAATGATCATGTCTTGAATATTGTAGCCTCTGTCAGCCAGAATACTGTCTCCAGGTTCCAACTTATACAATAAGTTGCTTCTTTCCACAGTTTGCCTATCACTTACTGAACCAGCATATGCCGGTGAGCAATAAGATAATAACCCACCAGGTGTAGCACCAACTAATACTTTCAGTGTGTTATTATGTTTATAACTGCTCCAAGACGCTTGTTGTGATATAGGATTTCCAGGTTTCTCCATCTTCATTTCAGTGCCATCAATTATCACTCGAGTAGTCTTGAATGCTTTTTTAAAACTGTCTGGCATGTAATACTCTACCAAATCTTTTGATGGCCATATATTTAACTTTATCCAGAGTTGATATATGAAATTAATCCATGTAATAAATATGTTGGATACAGTGGTTACACTAGTTCCAAAAAACTGTGCAAGTTCAAAATTGCATTTATTTTGCCTTAATTTCATTATTGTCATGAAGAATTGATTTTCGGTGCTAATGTGTTCAACACGGCTTTTGTAATATTTTATTAAATGCGCCATTGGACTCAATGTAGAATATACGAAGTAAAACTTAGAATAACTCTCAAAACCAGTGTAGAAAGCTATAAAAGCATCATTATCTTTGTACTTTTCTATACATCCATAAATATGTTCGAAGTTCACTTGACTACTTTTTTCTGTCTTTGATCTATGACTCACATCCACTGGTAAATCACTAGAAAGATGGGCACTAGAGCTGCTGGGCAACACTTCTTCTTTTTCGAAGGGTAATTCAGCTTCAGTAACTAAAACTGCATCTTGATTTTCGATGACAGGGTCAGGGATTGTAGGAGTCTCAAAACCAAGTTTCTTCCTGCTATTTCTATTTATCAATCTCTCAGATCTTTGTTGTGCTACGAGATTGGGCGAATTCACTTTTGTGAAAGAAAATAATGATGGAATGGCAGTTTTCTTTAGCACTTTATGCAAATTTGCAAAACCTGTAACACAAAAATATTTAAAGGTTATGTAGCTAGGTATCCGTATATTCTAGATATATCTCAAGATTTCCATACTTTATTTTATAAGTATTTTCAAAGCTTTATTTGCATATTACAATTATAACTCACCTGTGTAGGAGTTTTTCTCAAAAAAATCCTCTGGTTTGAAATGAGTTGAACATAACCTCGAAAAATTACTAGATTTCCAGTTTTTTCGGCGAAGTGCTTTTTCCCAGAGTTTCCTTCTTTTTGCATCTTTGGGAAACAGGTGGGTACCTGTATTTTTGCAATTTATTGCAGCACAAACAGTCATTTTAGGCTTATCCACGCGAATTTATGGGGTTTGTTTATCTGATTACTATTGAAAGTGACAGGTCAAAAGGATCACTCAACAGTGGCGCCGCCTATAGTGAGCAATTGGCAGTTTTCTTCCCCATTCCCCAATCGCTTTGGGATTCCCCGCAGTTTGGGGAATTTCCCACACATTGGCAACGCTGACGAGAAGTGAAGTGAACGCGAAGGAACGAGACTAGTGTTGCCAACTCTAATTGTTTTTTAAAAAGAGTAAGAGAGTTATATCTAAAAAAAGAGCAAAAAAGGAACTAGATTTTTCAGATTTTTTCAGAATAAAGAGCTTATTTTTTAGAAAAAGGAGCTGAACACTATTCCTATATTTTGGCTATGAAGTTTTTTAATTTTCGCCATCTTACTATGATGCTATGATGATTATAAACTATTCACGCGGTGATAAATGTTCCGACCAAAGCGACGCGAACTTACCACTAATACTGAATTTTTAAATTCGGTTTTAAGTTGTCCGAAAATCTACGTAGGTTTTCGGACTTAAGTAGATAAGTGGGTTTGCAGAAAATGCCAAAAGTAAGAAGATACAATCATCGCGCAAATGTGGCTAATGTTCGGTCCGTTCCTTCATCCAAGTTCTAATAGAATTGCACTCATAAATCATTAATTTTATTGCGAACTAAGTGTTTTTACAGATGGTTTTAAAATAAAAAACAGAGCTTAAGAACTTAGTTGCCCTTAAAGGGCGCAGCAAATAGTAACACAGCAGATTTTTTTTTATCAAAATTTGACACTGCAACTTAAACATACGAGGAAAGGAACAAACTCGGAACAAAGGAACCTCGTATGTAACGGTTGCAACCCTTATGTCATGTCAGTCAACATAAGGCACAGATTCGCAAGAACCTTCAAAACTCCATGATCATCTAGGGGCGCATTGATATTAGTTAGCCAAATTAGCAATAGATGGCGGCACATTTTTTCGAGATTTCTTAGTTCGGTAAAGCAGCACGAGGTCTGACATCTAGCGGCGAATAGAAGTCGTTCTTAAGTTTGACAACCCGGTAATAGATGGCGGTACCATTTATTTTTTCATCACTTCAGATCTGTGACTTCAATACAAAAAAAAACGGAACTAACTGAAAAGCCCAATATTATGTAGAATGCTGCCATCATGGTACTCATGCCATGTATGCCAGTGGTTAGCCATAATTGATATACTTAATTTGATTAAGTAAGTACCTACTAGACCGCTGTTGATTAAATACCATGTTCGTAATAGCCCCCTAAACTCTATGCCCACCAAGCAGTGGCCGTTTAGTTTTAGAAGTGTTGCACAAAGTCACGAAAGACTTATTTCGACTGGACAACTGTATCGAATTGATAATAATAAAGAGTACATAACTATACCCATACTAAGGCCATTGGTAAAGGTTGAGGAATAGTTTACTGAGTGAGGGTACAATACCGATCGTTATGATGATCTGCGGGGGAGGCCTAAGTCTGAGCAGTAGTAGACTTGTTTCGGAGACAATGATGAAAATAACCGACTCAGCTAATTTCTTTCATATACCTACCTATAACATAATTACAAGCTGTATGTTATAGGTATGAATTAGTTGTAATCTGTCTGTAGCTATCGGTAAAGAATAAATAAAATATATATTTCCTAAGTAGGTAGCAATTTTTGTGTAAAACTGAAACAATCTTTAAATATCAATTGTAAAATTACAATTTTGAATATTATGTTATTTTTTTTTATTTTAAACTACAGGCTGACTTTGAAATCAGCGTTTATTTTTTAACAGGGCACTCCGACTATGATACTGAATCGATAAAATATAGGTAGTTTAAAAAAAATCGGCGTTGTCAAAAAATAAATAAAAAAAATGCCTTTGAGGCTCATCACGAGCTAGGTACGAGGTATGTACAAGCGATATCATAGGTGTATGCCAAAAAAATACGCACTTAACTACCAGCTACTTTAACATTGTGCTTTCCCCGTAACTTGTCTTGGTTGATCGATGCACCTACTTTCACTGTTCGCGAAGAGTCCCACTTTGAGGTCAAAGTCGTCTGGCAGGGTCGGTGACTCCTTTATTTGGCAACTTTTACATTTTTGTCTCTCACAGAGAATATGCGAGAAGTTTATGGTGCATTTTAGAGAGTTAAGACTAGCTTTTTAGCTGGCTGTCTCCTTTACAAACTGTGTATTTTGTTTTTGAGACAAATTGACTCTAAATACGCTGGGCTGTATAAATTATAATGGAAACACATTATTTCTTTTATCAATTTATTTATTAAATCCAGGATATATAAATAAATATAAATTATTCTCATCTGGGATAACATAAACTTTTTATTTTTAGTCGAAAACGCCAGACTCTTCCATACTATACTATTAGTGATTTCGTCAGCGAAATATCTCATCCAACCGATCCCGTGAGATTTTATGAAAACTAATGTATTCTATAATGTCCGTCTCGTGGTTTTTTTGCCCAATCGGTTCAGTAGTTTAAGCACGAAAGCAGATACATACAAATACAGGCAGAGAATGTTTTTTTCTTTTGAAGCTTGAGTATTTATTGTACAGTGTCGGTATAGGAGGGCGTAACACATTTGTCTATGGTTTCGTGCGCCCTAGACTGTATTACCAAAGAACAAGAGCTATTTTGGAATACACAAAAACCGGAAGTGTTACGCCGACCTGGACCGCCACTGTTCACAGTATGTACCACAGAATATCTAACAAGTAGTACGTAAACTATACATATATTTGATGAGATGATGAGATCTTTGTTGTTGTGAGCTTAGTTAAAGCTTTCAAAAGATATTTGTTCAAAATGTTCTGCGTAACTACTTAGTAATCTGTGGTTCTGCGTTCTCTTCTTCCATATAAGAACAAGCTGGAGGTATTAAAGATAAGTAAGCAGGACGCGGAAGACCGATAGTATACTTAGATCAAGACGTAGCTTTGGAGCGAGTCAGTGCAGAAAGAGTCGTATCAGTGGTAAAGCAGCTGGCGGGGAACAAGGATGGAGGGGCTCAACTTAAGAAAGAAGAAGTAAGGACTTAAATTAAAATTTTCTCAACTTTATTAACAAAGTTCAGTACCTATCTGGCAACGATCATTGCCAGCTTGGCCTTTTTGACAGCAGCAACAGCTTTCTTTCTTTAAAGTGAAATGAGACCATAAAAATCGAAATCTCTTCAGACTTCAAAGGAGACTGGGTCAAAGATGAAAGTGATGGAAATTAAGAGTGAGCCTGCACCCCAAGGTCAGACCTACGTCAAGACAAGTGACCAAAATTTGTGTCAGGGAAAGTAGAAAGTGGCCATGATCTACTCTAGACAATTCTTGTACTGTTTTTTTCCTCTTACTATCACTTTTAACATAAAAATAATCTAATTTCAAGCGTAACAACCTATTAATAAGATATAATTTACGCTGCAATGTGATGATGTTTTGATCATCAAATTTAGGTCATAGAAAATACGCGATCATTGAAATTGTTTATCAGAAGCGATATACAAAGATGTTTTCTCGAAAAAAGAAATTGGAAAAATCTCGCTTTCTAATCTTTTTTTTTACTTATGGTTTGTTGCATTTGTTTGTAGTAAACAACTAGGTACCTACCGATAACGACCCACGTTCTTTTACATTACGCTAAGGGCAGGCATTCGTGAAGTGCATACCATTTCACATTCACAATGTCACTCTGCCTACATAAACATTCTAATGAATAAAAGAAAATGCCTTCACTCAGAGCCCTTGTAAATAGCGAAGCCTACCCGAAAAACAACAATGCTCACCCTCGTCGGGATTCGAACCCCGGATCTCCATTTTGGTGCCGGCAGAATACCAGCGTTACAAGAAACTGTGACATGATGCTGAGTCGGGGCCTTTTTTCAGTTGTAATACTTTTCGCACCTTTTGGAACTATACATTTTATATGTAAAATTGTTATTTGTCTTTTTATGTTGTGTGTATTAGTATTATAAGTGAAAATAAATATTTTATCTATTGAGATATCAAGCGTAAAAGTCGAGATCACGAGATGATCAGAGAGATCTAAATGTGCTTAGAATTTATAAGGCACTTCAAAACCAAAATAATCATTTCAAAACCAAAATCATAAATCGGCCAAGAGCCGTTCTCTAGTGTTAGCAAGGCGAACGAACGGCAATCAATATTATAAAACTCTTCCGTTACTGACTGACTGACTGACTGACTGACAGACAACGCAGAGCCTAAACTACTGGGCGTAGCGGGCTGAAATTTTGCATATGGGTTCCTTGGGGAGTGTAGGGGAAGGAATAATTTTCCGAAATTCCCATGGGAACGGGAGAAAACGGAATTTTTGTATTTTAAGAGAAATCTGCGCGGGTGATACCGCGGGGCAGCCTCTTGTTTATTATATAGATATATGTATATCTAGTCGTCACAAAATAAGTGGCCCGTTGAGAAAGAGCCTCAATGTAACTTCTTGCTTATGTAAACACTAGAGGCTGCCCCGCGGTTTTTCCCGCGCAGATTTCTCATAAACACAAAATTTCCGTTTTTTCCGTTCCCGTGGGAATTTCGGGAAATCCCTTCTTAGTGCTCACCTACACTCCCCAAGGAACCCACGTGCCAATTTTCAGCTTTCTACGCCCAGTAGTTTAGGCTCTGCGTTGTCTGTCAGTCAGTCAGTAACGGAAGAGTTTTATATATATTGACTAGAGGCTGCCCCGCGGTTTCACCCACGCAGATTTCTCATAAACACAAAAATACCGGTTTTTCCCGTTCCCATGGGAATTTCGGGAAATCCTTTCTTAGTGCGCCCCTACTCTCCCCAAGGAACCCACTTGCAAAATTTCAGCCCGCTACGCCCAGTAGTTTCGGCTCTGCGTTGTCTGTCAGTCAGTCAGTCAGTCAGTCAGTCAGTCAGTCAGTCAGTCAGTCAGTCAGTCAGTCAGTAACGGAAGAGTTTTATATATATTGATGATATGTACACGGAAACTGAAAGAAAGATTTTATTTTCTTTATTTATTTTTATTGCTTGAACTGTAAAATGTAACTGAATGAAACCAAAAAAATACCTATTTTTAACCGACGAAAAAACAAAAAGGAGGAGGTTCTCAATTCGTCGCGTATATTTTTTTTTTTTGTTTTTTTTTTTTTTTTTATGTATGATCACGCATAACGTTTTACTGTGTGGACCGATTTTGATAATTCCTTTTTTATTCGACAGGGTATACCTTGAAGTTGGTCCCATAAAAATTTGAAAATAAAATTCCAACCCTAAGGGTGGAAAAATAGGGGTGACTTTATTGTTCACTCACAGATTGTATTGCCGTGTTGTGATTTACATGATAACTGCTAGGTATAATTATGAGTCTTTTTTATATGAATGTTTATAATCATAATCTTAGCCGATAGACGTCCACTGCTGGACATAGGCCTCCCTCAAAAATCGCCTCACCGACCGGTCGTGATCGAACCTCATTCTGTTAGTCCCTAAACCTTAACCCGGTTGTGTGGCCACCTTGTGGGGTGCGACCACCCTGTGGAGGGTGATTGGCTGGGGTCAAAAAAATTAGCCCAAAAAAAACTGAAAAGCAAAAAATAAAAACTTTTTATCAAAAAATTAAACCGCCGAAAAAACTGAAAAGCATTAAATAATTGGGAAACATTTTCTATTAGGACTTAATTTACTCACTTCTTAAAGTAATTTTGGTTAACCAAGAAATTTTGAGTCGGTGCCACAGAATCAACGAATAACGATCACTAAATTACCTGAAATTCAAAGAAATAACCGAAAAACGTGTGCCGCCGCGCATCGCGCTATAGGTAGTTAAGGAATTTGCTTGTGTGGTGTGGCACCGACTTAAAATTTCTTGGTTAACCAAAATTACTTTAAGAAGTGAGTAAATTAAGTCCTAATAGAAAATGTTTCCCAATTATTTAATGCTTTTCAGTTTTTTCGGCGGTTTAATTTTTTGATAAAAAGTTTTTATTTTTTTATTCATTCAGTTACGTTACATACAAAATAATTTCTTTTTTGCAAAAAGAGACCCGCCTTCAACAAACTGACACATACATAATCTGAGAACTTCCTCTTTTTTCAAGTCGGTTAAAATATGTACTAAAACCTTCTCCTGAATGTAACAAGTACATTTCTGAAAACCGCATCAAAATTGGTTCAGCCAAACGCGAGATAATCGCAGACAAACATACATACATACATACATACATACATACAGGTCAAACTGATAACCTCCTTTTTTGAAGTGGGTTAAAAAAAGAGATATACATGAGAGTAAGTTACCCCTTTCTTCTCTACGCTGTAAAATCATTGCGAAAGGGAGTAGAATCATTTGACAGTGAAGGGCTCGTTTGGGTGCCTCTCCAGGCGACTATTGTCGTAAGGCAAGCCAAAAATTTGTTTGCCCGAGTCAATTGGTGGGCACCCTGAACTACCTCGCCTCTCACAGTATAGGATACTTTAACAAATAAGGTATCAATAGCAAATAGATTAGATGTAGTCTAATTGACTTTCAATAATTGATATCTTGTATCCTATATTCAATAAAGAATTATTTGATTTGATTTTATTTGACACAGGTCAAGAAATTCATCAGCGCTTTAGACCACTGATCTGGAGCACGAGCTGAGTTGGGACTTATATTTTAATGTGCCATTTACTGTTTGTTTTATTTCGTGTACTTATATATATCTGGTGTATACATTATTCTTTGTGTGTATGTATATCATTACATTGGAAATAAATTTATTATCTATCTATCTAAATTATTACATTTTAGGCTCTTTCTCAACGGGGCATCTTATCTTGTGACGATGTAGATTATCCTCTCTTAATTATATTTGAATTCAATTAAAAAGGGCAAAGAAAGATAGACTTTATTTAGCGCATTGATCATAAAAATTGTAAAACAAGCCCTCTAAAAGTGATTTCCTGAGATGTCGGCATTTTCACCGCTTTCTACACTTTCACCTACAACTACAGCCAAACACACGGACAGACAATGCGACGTGACTCACTCTTTACGATTAGAGGTGGGCTGAGGTTAGAGCGTTATAGAGATACCTAGCCTAGGTAGTTAGGTAGACTGTTTAGGGCTGTCGAGATGTAATTTCAGCGAAACGTAGCAATTTTGGGGTAGGAAATTTTAAATTAAATTGCTTTATTAGTTTACTAGTAGACCCGGCGAACTTTGTACCACCTAACCTATCACTATTTTGTCCATGTATTATACTTATAAACCTTCCTCTTGAATCACTCTATCTATTAAAAAAAATCGCATCATAATCCGTTGCGTAGTTTTAAAGATTTAAGCATACATAGGGACAGACGCGGGAAGTAACTTTATTTTATACGAGCGGTCCCGGCTTACTTCGTTACGCCATAGAATATAAGATACTACTAAAGACTTGGCTCTATATACTTCGTTCTTTTGACTGCCCAGAATGGGCGAATAAAAAAACAAACAACAGCAACAAACCACCTGTCAAAATATGTAAACAACGGAAAAAATATTGCACCTTGGGTTACATTATATGAGTTTCAGTAAGGATCCCTAATTTTTTTAAAAATCTAATATAGCCTATGTCACTCGGGGATAGTGTAGCTTCCTACCAGTGAAAACATTTTTCAAATCGGTTCAGTATTTCCGGAGCCTATTCGTTACAAACAAACAAACAAATCTTTCCTCTTTATAATATTGGTATAGACTAATGTATTGATGAATTGATATTGAAAACTATTCTCTAAAAGATCAAACCATGATCAAACCTGTGTTTGAGTTAGACTTATGCACTCTGAATTATTTAAATGTGTCTTATGAAT
Organism: Euspilapteryx auroguttella; assembly: GCA_951802225.1. NCBI lineage: Eukaryota > Metazoa > Arthropoda > Insecta > Lepidoptera > Gracillariidae > Euspilapteryx > Euspilapteryx auroguttella. The sequence continues at coordinate 4,995,478 of OX637663.1, read as the reverse complement.
ATAAATTTTATTGTGTTGAACTAAAGTAGAGTGTGAAGACGAAGATACAATTTTCGAATTTATCTATACCAAAAATTGTATGTTAAACAATTTAATTATATTGCTTTTGATATAAGTAAGTACTGAAATAATTGCTTAACTATATACCGATTAATTTAATTTATTCTTCGTTATCGTTAGGGTGGTATTGGGTAGCTTGATCTGCTGGCTTATGTACTCAAACAATATTTTTTTTTAAATATATTTTTTTCAAAATCTTTGATGTGTTTTATCAACCCTAACCTTTAGTTTTCTGTGTGGGTTTATATGACCGGACTCCATACAAATGGGAGATTTTATTGCACGTTCTATAAGACGAGGAAGAAAATTGTTGGAAAGTTGCAAGGCAATTAGATGTTTTTGTTTGGAACTCAGTGAACCCACACAAAAGGAAGAGATATTTTTGTATTAAACTTATTTATTATGATGCTGGTAATAAAAAACACTTGTATTAATTTTTGTGAAAATAAATCATTTTCTATCGCCTTAACCTCAGGCTATTTAGGCTTTTTATTATGTCCTCAAATAAAATAAATTAGGTACTTAACTTAATTACCTTTATATCATTTGAGAATTATATTTTAACTATATTTTAAAATTATATTTAAATTTTATTTATATTTTAACAATATTATAAAAATAAAGTAAAGGTTTATGGTAAGTACTTAGTAAAATTAAAAACTTTTCCATGTTTTCGATGTTTGTATTTCGACTTCTTTTTACATCTTAAGTTTTTGATATTTATAGAAGAAATCAAACAATATACCTTATTCTCGAAGCTTTGACTTTTTCTGAAAGTCTTCGTTCTGTTAGTTAATTTATTAAAATACTTATATTTGTTTTAAAGCAGCAGTTTACCGTGAAAATACCACGTTGGCATATTGTGTAAAAAAACTATATAGCTAGGAAGCATTTGCGCAGCTACTCAACAATTCTGTTCAGCGTTCAGTAAATTCAATCAAGATTTTAGTATCAAAACATTGCCTTGAACGGAGATCACGTACAGAAAATCATTATGCCAGTAGATACGTAAGATATCCTTCCTTATATATCACATTCCACACTTAGATATAAATAACTAGGACTGTAGCAGACAGGTGAAGCAGGTTGTATGAACTCGCCTCGGCCGCGAAATAATTTTCAAGACTACACTGACTTTGCTGAAAGCACACATACATACGTCGTGTACTTATATGCGTCTCGATACTTCGCTTTTCAGTGTGTGCAGTCGTGAGAAACTTGCCCTTGTGAGCCAAAACGACGCAAGTTTTTAACTTTACCACGAAAAACTGACCTCTGTGTTCTTATCAATAAGTCACAGAGTCGTTAACTTTAGCGGAGTTCGTTGGCGTTTCTTGGTTTTCGGTTCAGTGGTAAAGTTGCTATCTTGTTCGTAATGTCCGCGGACGGTGGTACGTTCAACTTTTAGCCCAGTAAACTCTACAAGTTCATTCACCCAGTACTTATTGTCAACTGACGTGAAGAGGGAGACGGAGAATTCAACATTGAGCTGTCTCTGTTCGTCTTTATGATTAGTTTTATTTAATCTCACTAGGTATTTGTCAAATTATTGATCGTTGCTTCTATTTATGCTAGCCTAGTAGAGTCGACGTTTGGGACTGTTATATTGATAGATACGAGTTATGATGAGTGACGTGAGAGGTTATCAATAAAGTGGCATTTTTGGTGCTTAGGTTTTTCATTATATTGTTTTAGGCTTTCGTAGTCCAAAGGAACTCATTTTAGTATTGTTGTGTATGGCACACAAAAATATAATCCAAAACGAAAGAAGTTCATAATCTGCTCTTTATTATACTGTCGTGATATTGCGCTCTCCTTGTTATGATATCCTCAAATCTTCATATCGATACTTTACAACCTGAAAATCATGATGTATTACTGCGGGCATTATTTGTAAATTAGATAGGTACTTAGTAGTTTTGGATATTATTTTTATTCATTTCGTTTTAAATTTATATTTTGAAAGTTTGATGCATTTGGCGAGAGTAAAACGTTAAAACACGTCGTACGTTATTAAGTACTTCGTGTCCATAATTTTGAAGAATAAATGCTTTGAACCGTAAAAGTTAACAAAAACAAATATTCTCTTATTGTTATATCTATCATCAAAACCACTAAATTTCCTTTTATAACAACTGTTTATTGGTTATTTTCCGTATTTTCTTATTATAAAATCTTAATTATATTTCCCCAAAAACCATTTTTCTTACACTCCCTCCATTTCTCTGCCTCTTGATTGATTGCCTTCCATCAATCAATCAATATCCTGTCACTCGTCTACAAGTACTCACTGATTCTCGAACAGTCTCAATCATTTTTAGAGCACAGATAATAAAAGTTTAGTATAAAACAAAATGTAACTATTCCTAAAGTATGCCGTCGCTAACAGTCGGCCATCCTGATCCGGTGTATGTCCCAGACACCTGATGCACAGCATCACCGATAGAATACAATTAAATATCTTATTAAGTATAATAATGTTCACGTTCTCTATCGACGAGTATCAACTGTCTACCAAAGTATAATTAGATATAACCAGATTAACAACTGAATTACTTACTAATTTTAAATGAGTTTACAACATAGAAACATTAAGTAGCGCACACTAACGTCATCTAGTTAACAGTATTCATTAAGATACAATAGATTCAAAATAGCTCCACTGGAGATATTCTTCTCTGGAAACCTGTATGGTATAATCTGACATCCAGTCTATATACGTCAAATAACTAAAATGCTCTAAACTTTTATGAATAACAAATTAATGTACATAATATATAGAAACTAATTCTAAAAGTGAATAATATTTTAAATTCAATTTATAACACAGAAACACAGCTAAAATATAAAACAGAATAGATAAACGGCAATTACAATAGAAAAATACCTAATAAAATTAAGTAAAACTTGAAGTACTTTCATTAAACAGGTATTTTACCTATTTGAATTACAATAATAAAAAAAACAACTTGAATAACAAATTTAATGTTCGGCCATCTGACTTATTGAATGTCCTCATTCAAAGATTATAACAGAAAACATTATCTAAAAATGTGTATCTAACTTAAATCAAATCATATATTGAATATCCTCATACAAAGATTAAAACTGAAAACATTGTCTAAAAATTTTTACCAACTTAAATCAAATCATATATTGAATGTCCTCATTCAAAGATTATAACAGAAAACATTATCTAAAAATGTGTATCTAACTTAAATCAAATCATATATTGAATATCCTCATACAAAGATTAAAACTGAAAACATTGTCTAAAAATTTGTACCAACTTAAATCAAATCATATATTGAATGTCCTCATTCAAAGATTATAACAGAAAACATTGTCTAAAAATTATAACTGAAAACATTTCTTAAATTAAAATCATATATTGAATGTGTTCATTCAAAGATTATAACTGAAAACATTATTTAAAAATTTGTACCTAACTCAAATCATTTATTGAATGTCCTTATAGATGAGAACACTGTCTAAAAATTTTTACCTAACTCAAATCATTTATTTGCAAAATGCTCTACATTTTACCATTTATACATCGTACATAAGCGGATAAACCTGATTAGGTTTAAACTTAATGTTTTATTTTTTTTTATAGTTACATGCATTTAGCTGTTAAGAAAAACTTATTTGTTTATCAGTAGCAGCGAGTACAGTCTATACTAAACTATAACAAGAATTGCTCAACTTTATAATGGGAGAAAACGTGAATTAAGGACTAAAAAATACATAGGTAAGTTTATACAACATTTTTAATAAGATACCTCCCCAATACAGGGATCTCCCAATTTCAATTTTCAAACGCTGGCTAAACAAATTATTACAGGAAAAAAAAAACTTATTATAGTGTTAAACAATGTATCAACGATAAACTTTGAAATCACGTTTTAAATCAATAATAATAAGAATATTTAAATTAAAATTTGCTGACATGTACATATATTTATAAGCTCTCTAAGATTTTTATTCTGTACATAGTCGTTTTAAGATTCAATATTTGCACACTGACCTATCAGTAGAATATGCAAGATCAATTTTATATTTTTTTTAACAACTGTATAATACTCATATGCAGGCAAATAAATGACATTTCATTTCATTTACAAATCGCAAAAAGTTGTATCTACAATGTGCAAGTCCCTGTAATATGTTGCTCTTGAACAGCGCGCTCAGAACATCAATAGCACGCTCAGTAGGTACATAAGCAGCACCCTCAGCACATGAGCAGCGCGCTCAGCACATTAGCGGCGCGCTCAGCACATCAGCAGCAAGCTCGGCACATCAGCGGCGCGCTCGGCACATCAGCGGCGCGCTCGGCACATCAGCGGCGCTCTCGGCACATCAGCAGCGCTCTCGGCACATCAGCGGCGCGCTCGGTACATCAGCAGGGCGCTCAGCACATAGTAGTCGCGCTCAGCACATCAGCAACGCGCTCGGCACACCAGCGGCGCGCTCGGCACATAAGCAGCGCGCTTAGCTCTCCACTTGAATCAGACAGGTCTCAGCTAGGGGTGTCTGTATAATATACAAAGATAGTGTCATTAGTAAACTCTAAATTACCACATTGATTACCGCTTGCGTTAAGGGTTAAAACAATATTAAAATACCAAATACGCTACGGCCTCGGTTACAGTAACCACCGCTTGCGTTTCGAATTCATTTATTCACATTTTCAAATACGCTACGGCCTCGGTCACCATAGTAACCACCGCTTGCGTTACTTCATTATATCACATTATAAAATACGCTACGGCCTTGATCACCATAGTTACCACCGCTTGCGTTACGACTTCATTATATTCCATTATCAAATACGCTACGGCCTCGGTTACCGTAGTAACCACCGCTTGCGTTACTTCATTATATCACATCATCAAATACGCTACGGCCTCGGTCACCATAGTAACCACCGCTTGCGTTACAACTTCATTATATTCCATTATCAAATACGCTACGGCCTCGGTTACCGTAATAACCACCGCTTGCGTTACTTCATTATATCACATCATCAAATACGCTACGGCCTCGGTCACCATAGTAACCACCGCTTGCGTTACAACTTCATTATATTCCATTATCAAATACGCTACGGCCTCGGTCACCATAGTAACCACCGCTTGCGTTACGACTTCATTATACTACAACACCGTATACTACACGCTACGGCCTCGGTCACCATAGTAACCACCGCTTGCGTTACGGCTTCATTACACTACAATACCGTATACTACACGCTACGGCCTCGGTCACCGTAGTAACCACCGCTTGCGTTACGGCGTCATTACACTACAATACCGTATACTACACGCTACGGCCTCGGTCACCGTAGTAACCACCGCTTGCGTTACGGCTTCATTACACTACAATACCGTATACTACACGCTACGGCCTCGGTCACCGTAGTAACCACCGCTTGCGTTACGGCTTCATTACACTACATTACGGCGTCATTACACTTTACTTAATACAGTTCAACATTTTTTTTATTTTATTGTTATGATAATCGTCATTGATGCTGTTGTTGGTAGTTTCCCAAGAAATTGGCCGAGATTAAATCGCTTATGGAGAATACAACATACATATAATAAACAATTTGCAGATTTACTCGCAATGTACAGTTAATGAGTCTCGCTATACACTGTTGATTGATATCGACTTAACAAATGCAATATATTTTCTAAATTAAAAAAAAAACATTACTTTGAATAGGCAGCCTTATTGCTGAGAGGGATTTATTACGGGCAACCCATATCATACCAGTTTTGTCAGAAAACTCGTACCGCTCGCTTGCTTAGGGAGCTACGGTACCAAAGATAGATAGATAGACACTCTATTACATTACATTAATCCAATAATAATAAATAATTTGATTGCAATGGGAGGCCACATCGCTTAGAGAGAGATCTCTTCCAGGCAACCCATTTCATATCATACCACTCATGTCCGGGAACTCTTACCGCTTGCCCACCCAAGGAGCTACATCTTCATATTTCGTACCGCTTGCCCACGCAAGGAGCTACGGCCTTGCATCAGGAAACTCGTACAGTGGCGGACACGGTCGGCATAACACTTCCAATTTTTATGTATTGCAAAATAGCTCTTGTTCTTTGGTAATACAGTCTAGGGCTGACGAAACCATAGACAAATCTGTTACGGCCTCCTAGTCCGTCACTGTACCGCTTGCTCGCACAGGGAGCTACGGCCTCACATCAAGAAACTCGTACCGCTTGCTCGCACAGGGAGCTACGGCCTCGCATCAGGAAACTCGTACCGCTTGCTCACACAAGGAGCTACGGACTCACATCAGGAAACTTGTACCGCTTGCTCACACAAGGAGCTACGGCCTCACATCAGGAAACTCGTACCGCTTGCTCACACAAGGAGCTACGGCCTGAGATCTTATAACTCGTACCGCTTGCTCACACAAGGAGCTACGGCCTGAGATCTTATAACTCGTACCGCTTGCTCGCACATTAAGCTACGGCCTGAGATTATATAGCTCGTACCTCGTACCGCTTGCTCACACATCAAGCTACGGCCTGAGACCATAAACCTCGTACCGCTTGCTCAAGCAAGCAGCTACTGCCTCTTACGTATTAGGTAACTGAGTTCTGCAACACAACAATTTCATAATTTATATAAGCTTAATCAAATTTGAATTTTGCACGTCTAAATGCAGTATTTCTTTTAAAGCACAACAGTTGTCTTATTTCTGAAAACATCAACTTTAATAACTGGTCCACATGTGAACCAACCACTTCATTCAACTATATTAAATAATAAACAACTTGGTCACCAAAGACCATTATTGACAAATTATGGTCAATAATAAATTATTAACTCATTAAAACAAAACAACAATAATCGATAACGCCCTTGTATGCAATTAAATGTCATGTGGACCTGAACATAATATGTATGTCCATATTAACATATCCTTGGAAATAGATAAGTCCATTCGTTAGCAAAATTCAGATTGCTGATCTCTAAAAATAATTATATTCTTAACAAATCTTTCCTCTTCATATATTGGTATAGATAAAATATTCTTAAATATTACTCTTTTATATATCTTGTTATTAATAAACCAATTATTATGCAGTACCTTTTCCAAAACTAAAATAAAGTAGATGCATAAAAAATGTACCATTCCCACATAATTAGGAGTAGGTGCCAAAATCTATATAAAATAGATTATATACGAGTAAGAAGTTAAGTAGGTGTACTTACTTACAATCATTTCAGAAAATCAATTTTATTTTTATTTTTTATACTTCCAATTACATGATTGGGTAAAAGTAAAAACACTGCAAATACAAATATTTATAAATTTTCCATACCAATAACCGATAATACCAGTTAAACTGCAGAATAATATTTTCTATAACTCTCTACATTCCAACTTTTCCGAACAAACGGAATCATTGTACCATTTGTCTTGTAGGTTTATTGCTTATTGAGTTATCGGTATATTCACGAGGATTATATAAGCAATCATTTATTCCTACATTTTTTATCATTATATATCAACTTTAGTAGTAGTATTCATATACACATCAAACTTTTTTTTTTAATTTTCATTTTTATAGAAAATATATATATACATATATTATTATTTTTTTACTCAATCGATGAGAGTCAAGACTTGATTGAGCATCCTTTATTAAGTATATGTAAAATAAATAAAGCGTTGAACTTAATCAAACCTCTTCTTTAAATTACAAGGCAAACTTACATTTGTGCCAAAAAACAAGCACCTCCGCCTGAACAATTTATATATATACATTGTTTTGAATAAAATAGTAATTCAAATTGTAAAGAACCAATTGTCATATTTCAGCTCGAACCATAAATGGATTCTCCATGTGTTCAGAGACCATGAACTATTAATCCATTAAAAATCTAAACCAAATTGTTACTTACCTCACTTCGTAACTATTTACTTGACTCACTTAGTAATTATCATCCAGCAACCAATTCAACAAGGATCAAACATTACTTTCATAGAACATTACTTTTACAGAAAAACCAAGTTGCCATTTTAATTTCTTTTGGGTATTATTTAACTACGAAATTCAATCTTATTCATTTTAAGTTATTATTATTTTTATTTTATGTGATCTATTGTTATACTCAACTCAACTCAACAAGCAGTAAATGCTAAAACTTCGTTCAATTATCATTGCTTTATCTCTTGAAAGAAAACCTTGTCCCATCTCCATGTATACTACTAATTTACAAACAACTCGCTATCAACGTTTGCTAGCAACGTTAGAATTGCTGGAACAAATCTCATTAGTCTTCATTATTCTGTGCCACAGATAATGCACCTCTTAGGGACGCAATGATATCTCATAAAACCAATAATATCAAATTATCAAAGCTAAATATGTTTAAGTCACACTGGTATTAAGTATATTATCGATATAATTTTATCAAAAATGATAATATTTTCCAAGAGTTTTCATTGTTTAATGATCAAAATAAAATAGAAAACTTTATTTTCTTTACTGCAACGTGTTTTTTTTTTTTTTTACTATTATTATTTACTTATATTAAATACTTACATTAATTTTATTTTTAAAATAAAATTATTAATTTAGGGCACCCCCTACTTAATATTAACACAGCCTTGCATTTAATCCCTACAAGGAGCGATAGGGTCGATAATATCATATTGAAGCTGAATTATCAATATTTATATAGATATCTAATCACAGATACCATTGAATATCATTATTTGCATCAATATTAGAACCAACTTGCAAACCAAGAAACGCCCCTCTTGTCACCCATCAGGCCTGACCTTACTTAGAAAACTTTCGACTTCATAACTCCAATTTGTATTTAAAAATAAATAATAAACACTATCGCCCTTTAAAACGTTAAACCATGCAGAATCCACAACATTATTCATCAGTTCCGTCGGGAATCGAAGCCAGTGCTCCCGAGTCACAGTACCTAGCATCACTGCCACGTGAACCTCGAAGTTACATCATTATTATTATTAATAATATTTTTTTATTATTATCCTAATGTGAGGATAAGGACATTTTTTGAATTAGTTATAACTTCAATTATATTTTAAACTAAACCTTGACATGAAGCTGTACATCCTAAATCTTATACTTTAGGTACTTTAAGTAAATTGTGAACTTTCCTGTTTACTAAGCATAATACACATTTTATAGTTTCCGACTGTACCTCCTAAGAATCAAGAAATTTTTAGAAATTCTCCTTGATTAGCATATAACTAGTTTGTACAGTCATAATATTCTTTACCTCTGCTCGTTATTGCTGCTTGGGTTGCCTAAAAGGAATCGCTTTTAGCGATAAGGCCGCCCATTGCCCTTTGTAATATCAAAATTTTACAATATGTATTATTTTATGTTATTAATTCTGTGTTTATTATGGCAATAAAGCGTTTTTATGTTATGTTTATGTTATTGAAATGTTAATAATTTTGAATATACACACAAAGCATTTCTAACTATAGGATTCGCCATCATTTTATTATAAGTCAAGATATTAAATTACAGACAAACAATATTATTGTGCATGTCACTATTTAGTTAAAATAATGTTTATATTTCATTTTAAACCTGGATAACTTTATATATATAACACTGTGTTGTATAGTAAGAGAAAACATGTTTTTTTTTTATTTTGTTATTGTGTTTTTGTCTAACAGTAACATTTCTGCTTCACAATAAATTAATTTACTAAAATAACAAAAAAAATGTAAGTAATGTAAGTTTAAATTTGAACAAAACTTGCAACTGATTCATTAAGCTGTATAGTACCTTACAGTATTATCTTCCACTGCCAACCCATTATTTTTGCTATCCATATAATTTTTAAGAAATAAAGTCTTAATTCTTATTAATTTGTTGCCAATTTAAATACATGCCTAATTGAAATTGACATCATTTAGCAACAACAGTGCTTGGCTCGCACTTCCCAATATTAATATCTATTTTAAATACTTAATTTTTCATACTATGCACAGCTTTGTATATACATATTGCTTAATAATTATAGTATGGAGGATACATAGATTATCAGTATCATTTAGTTTGTAGTAGTGACATTTATTTTCCGCAGAGTACTAAATCAATGAAATATCTCTTGATATTTTAATTTTTGTAATTAAGTTTAAGCACCATTGTGCGCAATTTCCATCATGCCCCTCACGCCTAGTGGACTCTTTGCATTGTTATTTTAGGATTCATTGTACTTCATATTTGACAATTTTATTTGCTAAGCATGTTTTAAATTAATATATTATAATATAACTAAGATAATTGACTTTCTCGCTAGATAAGCAGTTTTGCATAGAGTTTAGATAACTTCTTTTCCCACTTTTATTGGTTTTCTTTAGAAATATCTTAGCCACAAAGCATCAATTTAGTACAGTTACTGCCAATATTTCAAGGACGCGAGCTGCTTATGCTCTCGTGCAACACATAAAATTCCTAGATTAGCACAATGTACCTAAACAATTACTTTTTAGGTTATTTTGCCGATAAGAAAAAACTCTTTCTTGCGTTTATACTGTAAAAAGTTACTGTTTTAGTTACAATACAACTCTGAACGAAACCGATTTTATTATTCTTATGTCTTTTTTTTAGGTATGATTGAGTACCTACGATCTATAGGTACACAAAATTTTCACTCACCTGTTTCTCGTCGGATGGTTTACCTTGGCATTAGGCTACGTAGATAATTGCACTTCTGAAATGTTATATCTATCATCAAAACCACTAAATTTCCTTTTATAACAACTGTTTATTGGTTATTTTCCGTATTTTCTTATTATAAAATCTTAATTATATTTCCCCAAAAACCATTTTTCTTACACTCCCTCCATTTCTCTGCCTCTTGATTGATTGCCTTCCATCAATCAATCAATATCCTGTCACTCGTCTACAAGTACTCACTGATTCTCGAACAGTCTCAATCATTTTTAGAGCACAGATAATAAAAGTTTAGTATAAAACAAAATGTAACTATTCCTAAAGTATGCCGTCGCTAACAAACAAAAAAGGAATCCGCCTTTAATAAACTGACACATACATCAACTCAGCAATTCCCCATTTTGAAGGCGGTTAAAATAGGTACTATAACATCTCCTGAATTTAACAAATCTGAAAACAGCATCAGGATCGATTCGACCAAACGCGAGATAATCGCGGACAAAAAATTCATAAATTCAAATTTTATACCTAACGCAAATACCTAAGTACTTATAATCCAAGATTTTCTTGGATTACTCAATAAAACACGGTATGGCGCGAAATTCAAATTTTTTCACGTGTTTTAATTATTTTGGCGAAAGTATTAATTTTAAATAAAGTTTGATTGAATTCGCGTACGTAAAAACCTATTTCCCACATTGTGATATATAGTTTTTGAAAGACAGAGTTACCGATTTTGTGTATATTCAAGGAACTTGTTTTTTGGCTTTTTACCCCTTAGACACAAAATCTGTAGGTCTGTCTTCAAAAAACGTTGTATTACAATATGGGAGATGGTTTTTTTCATACGCGAATTCATTTAAACTTTATTAAAAATGTATACTTTCGCCAGAATAAATAAAAAACACGAAAAAATTTTAATTTGGCGCCATAGCGAGAGTTACCATACTAAGTACTTTTTATTGAGTCAACATAATAACAGTTTTCATAATTTACCAAAAATTATGAATTTCGCTTTATCAAAAATTTGTAGCTCTTTTTGGTCTTTAACCTAAAAGCTATACAACAGTGCCCTAAAAAAACAAGGCTACATTTATCTAGTGAATACTGTTCCAAATTTTTTATATTTGCCTTAGTTTAGAAGATTTTTTTTCCGCAGGTGGCGAGGCACTTTAGGTGACGGATGGATCCCTCAGCCAGAAGAAGAAGTCTTTCCAGAATGGCCGTGTAGCCCATTTTGTGTTTGTGTCCCACTGCTGGGCAATGGCTAAAGTTATTCAAATAATCGTAATTTTTTTTTTAACAAGTATAACTTTTACTCATTCCATTTTAATATATTTATATTCTGTCTATAAATACTAATTTCATAAATTTTAATATTAACCGCATTATTTCTCCTTTTAGATTCTCCCAACAGACAAGAGTATTGCTATGGAAATCCTTTAGGCGTTTGAATGTTTTTTTTTTTGAATGCCGATGCTTCTTTATCAGCCTCTATCTAAGTACGATAAGTAGGTATACATGTAGATAATGTGTATACGCTTCTAAACAAAATATTTGATAACCAACCTACTTCAAGTTCGTACATTTCTAGTGAAGAAATAGCTCTACGTGTAAACTCAATTTATCTATGCTATCCTGGTTGCAGGTTGGCCCGAGTTCGTCAGTTCTTGCTAGCTTCCTCTTTGTCTGATATTGGAATGGCACCAACCAACTGTTGGGCCTGTGTTTATAACGAAATTATGTTCGATTGGTAAAAGCCATGTAAAAGTAGGTAGAAGGTACCTACCTATTATACATTTTATTGCTGTAAGTGCTGTAAGTGCTGTAGGCACTGTAAGTGCTAGATATATAGGCTAGTAAGATAAGCTAATATCTAATAATAAATAATTTTAATTTACTAATCTAATATCGTATGATAAATAATATGTAAGTATGTTAATCAGAGTGAATAAGGAGGTAAGTATCATAGACATAATAGATAAAGTAAGTTTACTATATTTAGTAAATCAATACAACAAAAAACAAAGTCGCTTCCCGCGTCTGTTCCTTTGTATGCTTATTTATATCTTCAAAACTATGCAACGCATTTGGATCAATTTTTAACCGACTTCAAAAAATGAGGTTATCAGTTTGACCTGTATGTATGTTTGTCCGCGATTATCTCGCGTTTGGCTGAACCGATTTTGATGCGGTTTTCAGATAAGTATTTGTTACATTCAGGAGAAGGTTTTAGTACCTATTTTGACCGACTTCGAAATAGAGAAAGTGCTTAGTTGATCTATGTGTCAGTTTATTAAAGGCAGGTTCCTTTTTTGTAAAAAAGTAATTGTTAAGGATAGAGTGATTCAAGAGGAAGGTTTATACGTATAATAAATACGTGTACAGAGTAATAGGTTAGGCGGTACAGAGAGGTTGGAAACCGCCGCTACAGGCGGTACGAAGTTCGCCGGCTTGACTATTTTAATTTAAAATTAATAAAGGAATAAAGTCGCACATAAGTCGCACTTAGCACGCAGTATAGCTGAGCAGTATAGCCATGCTGCCAGCCCAGCCCACTATCAATCAGTTCAGTTCAGTCTTTTTATTTTGTTTCTTGTGACCGCACAGTCGCGTCACCAGTCAGCCCAAAGTACTAGGCCATCATATGCTGGACGAGCCCTCCGCTTTTCTTTCGTGCCATTTGCCATTTCTTGCCTTTAATCTTTACCAATATTATAAAGAGGAAAGATTTGTTTGTTTGTTTGTAACGAATAGGCTCCGGAAATACTGAACCGATTTGAAAAATTATCTTTACCAATATTATAAAGAGGAAAGATTTGTTTGTTTGTTTGTTTGTTTGTTTGTAACGAATAGGCTCCGGAAATACTGAACCGATTTGAAAAATTATTTCACTGGTAGGAAGCTACATTAACCCCGAGTGTAATAGGATTTACAAAAAAATTAGGATTCCTTACCTAAACTCAAATAATGTAACTCAAGGTGCAATATTTTTTCCGTTGTTTACATATTTTGACAGGTGGTTTGTTGTTGTTGTTTGTTTTTTATTCGGCCATTCTGGGCAGTCAAAAGAACATAGTCTATAGAGCCAAGTCTTTTGTAGTATCTCATATTCTGGCGTAACGAAGTAAGCCGGGAAAGCTCGTTTTGAATAAAACTTCTTTTATATCCAGTTTAGTTCCGTATTTGAGTGCGTGCCAGCAAAGTTTGCGTGCGGTAAAAATATAAACCCATTATGTATCGAATTAAAATTGGCCGTTATAAAAAATATTAGCATTTCCTATGATGCACTAGATAGTCTTGTTAAAAAATTTTTGGGCTTTTATGTAGTCCTAAGTGTAAACCTAAATTGGCCACTTTTAGCAACACTTACTATCTTTCTTATTTTAAAACTAAAAACTACACTCAGTGCCCTGCATAAAATTATAAACAATATATTTCGGTCATGGTTTGATATTTTTTTTCGCAATTGGATCTAGTAAATGTGTCTGAAATAGAGCTTCTCTAATCATTTATTCTAATCACCTAATCTTCAGTTTTAGTCTGCGCAGCTCCATCTGGTGGTGATTTCCGAAATTCCCGGTGGTGGTACTGCCGAGTAACGTTTCGTTTTTGTTGACTCCGAACAGTCTCGTAACCAGTCAGCTTCAACGTACAAGGCTAGCATAGAATTACAGGATGCTCATTGCTCAGTGGCATTTCGTAAAATTGGTACCAATTTTACGAAATGCCACTGAGCATGCCTATTCGAGTTTGCTCACTGCTGCTGACTTGAGTAAACTCACAAACAAGTAAGATCAAAGAACCTACTACCTAAGAAATATATTCAAAGAGGAAATATTTTCAATTATGATAAGTTCTGTAGAAGACTCACACGACACGAGAGAAGAAGTACATAGAAACATATGAAAGACTAACCTACCTATTACTAAAACGTAAAATTTTTAGAGCTATTTACTTACCCCCATTTACGAACATCTCTCATCAAGACATGCAATTTAATTAAAAACCTCCACAACGTCTTGTGCTGTCTCGTGTTTTCTATTGACCCCGTACAGTTTCGTTACCAGTCAGCAAAAAAGTACTAGGGTAGCATATCACTAAGGAGAGATTACGCGTGCCAATCGTTGGTGGTGTGGTAGGGTGGCACAGAAATGGTGCAGTGCAGACAATCATTTTCTAGATTGGGTAATCGTTTTCCTATTTCTTTTAAAACGTTCTTAAGGCTTGGTGCTTCAAAAATTTGTGTTTTTGAAATTTTTTTAAACAATCTGAGACATACAAAATTGATGTCTTCATTCTGAAAAAAATATATGTGTTAGTTAAGGATCTAATCTAGTCATCATACTAAAGGGAAACAGGATCTAATTAATTTTAGTTGATAGAAAAAAATCTCAAAGTTACCCCTTTTTGTTCCGTTTTTACCATTTTATTTTTAAACCGCTGATTGTTTTTATTTGATTTTTGGAATGAAAATTGCTGACCTTAAATTTTAGACATACTACTATAGTAAGAATTTTTAAGTTTAACGAAAAGACAAAAAACCAGCAAAAACTAAAAAAAAACATCGTTTTCGCGCGGTCCGATGCCATGCCGCGCCGCTCCCTACCCCGTCAGTACCCTTGTGGCCACGGCCGAGGCCGGTTCTGTGTCAAATTTTTGTTTTCGCGCTCTCGTATTTCGTTTTATTTTTATTCAAATGTAAACAAATTTTGACAACAGATGTCAAAACAATGAACCATAACATCTGATTAGGATCTGTATGGAGCTGAAAGAAACCAATTTTGATACCGATATTACATTTATAAAACCGTCGCATTACAAACTTACCTTTTTTATTCCCACAAATAAAACTTAAATCATAGGGTACTTATATAGTTATATCATATCTTTGTTAGTTCTGTGGCGCCGATAACACAATATTAATATTACATTAGCACAATATTACGTGGTATAATTACTCAAATTACTTTAAGAAGGCAGTAATTTATGTCTTAATAGAAAATGTTTCCTTTTTATTTAACGCTTTTCGGTTTTTTCGGCTGTTTAATTTTTTGATGAAAAGATTTTATTTTTTGCTTTTCAGTTTAATTTTTATGGAATCCCCCCCCCCTCACTTCAAGGTTCACCTTCACCTCAAATCACCATCCAAACGCTGGTCTCACACCCCTGAAGGTGGTCAGACGACCTGGTAAAGGTTGCGGCCTATGTCCAGCAGTGGACGCTATCGAGATCGGCTGCTTAAAATCAAAACCTAGTAACTCGTTTTAACAAAAATGTTCAGGAGAGCCAAAAAACGGGTCGACCACTTTAATTCGTTGCCCCGAAGAAACCAGACGCAATAGCGATTTCGGTGTTTGACCAAAAGTTTGACTATATTGTTGACTATAGTCACACTTAAATCGATCCCACTATTTTTTTTTTTTTAATTTACCCAAATATGACAATGAAAAAAATTTTGAAATACAATCTCTGAGTTAATTCTCTACTTTTTAAAGCATTTTATATTTTTAGTTTTACGTTTCGAATGAAAAATGTTATTTTTTGAAGTGCATTCATTTAAAAGTTATACAAATGATTTATTTGTGGCAGAATTAAGTTTTGTTTACGATTTGGTTACGACTCGTGGTTAATTCAGCCAAATTTGTATACTGTTTTTGTAACTTACTAAATTCCATCAAAATTTGATTGATTTTATAATCGGCGCCAAATTCAAAACATAGTAAGTCAGCTTTCAAATTCATAACCTAGTAAGTCGGTTGAGTTGCGAGTGTTGAAAATTGAAAATTTTGCGGTTTTTGTAATCCAATCGTCGTAGGTCGCCAATTTAGAGAACTCCTATGTCCGCCCGCTTGCAGTAGAAATAACTCCAGAGGTTGAAGAAGGGATGATATATTTACACATGGTTAGGTACACTATTTACAAGAAAATGAATGCATGTTAATGTGTACAGCGGCTGAGATGTACTGCCTAGTTAACAAAAGTCTTTTTGAAAGGTAACAATGTCAATTTTAAAATATTCTTCTATAAATTAAAAAGTAACAGGCCTTAGGGTGTGATTTTAGTTCCAAATAAAAAAAAGTTATCAACTCAAACTATATCGTTATTTGTTTAAAATTAAAACAACCAGTGGTGTTTTATTTATATTGAGAAAACACTACAAAAAGGGTTTACTTTGATATTTATTTCTACAGAGTGAAATTAATTACATCTTGTAACTTTTTAATAACTTGTCTAAACTAAATCCTACATCTATATTTTTCAGAATTAAGAAATCTGTTTTATATTTCTCAGATGGTTTAAAAAAAACTCGTTATTACAAATACCTTACCTAAACGCAAATTCTTGTTAGCTGAAACGAAAATCGGAAAGAAAAATTGTGCGGTAGGTATAAACATCTCGATTTAACTTCGGCTTGTATGAAAAGTAATAAAATTTGAAACTGCCGCGACATTTCGCATTTCGACGCGCGCATGTCACAGCTGCGAGGGTGGGGGACCCTCATACCTAATTAGGTAAGAAGCTTCAAAGTACGGAGTCTTAACCGAACTGATAAATTTATATTATTGGGGAATTTATATCGTCAAAGGAATGACTTTGTTCGATCGTTTGAAAGGCGTGGAAGTGGCAGCATCTAATGTGGAGCCAAAAAATCTATATAGTGTTGATCTTCATCCAGGTATACCGAAATCTATTAAAAACAGTTTAAAGGCCTGCCTGTCTAGTTTAAACGAGCGGATAGTTGGACAGATAAGTATTGGCTCTATGGAAGATTACTGGTACAATTAGGTAGGCCTCTAAGCCAATTGAATCATACTTTGAAGTGCATCTCCATTCCTATTGACCCCTTAGTCGCGTCACTCTGTAGAGCGCAAAATTACCAGGATGGCATAACGTAGCAGAGATCACAGCGCACCTACTAGGGCCCCACGGTTGATGGGGCACTGAACTTCTAGCCTAGTTGCTGGGTGACTTAGCGAAGCTAGTTTTGATATTGGAGTTTATTTTGGAAATTTTTCGAATTGTTATCATAAAGGTAAAAATTCGGTTATTATTGAAAGGCAAGATTATTTAATGCTAGTTTGGGATTGATTCTCATTTCACCAGGCCGCAGCTTTCACCAGGACTTCTGATCACCTTGTGGGGCGTCTGCCTACTCAGCGTCTTCCAGTTGGCAGTCGCCACTACATTACTTTTCGACCCCAGCGACGATCTATTATATATTCTTTGAGTTGTAATAATATGTTTTCAGGTACAATGTTAAATCCAAATATATTTTTGTGTATCTTACTAAATTTTCAAGCATAATAAATATTTTATAATGGGAACACTATCCGAAGTTAATTGTAAATTCATATTATATAACATACGGTAACATTACATAGCAAAACAGTAAGAAAAAGTTAAACTATTTCAAATTATTACCAACAGCAATCCGATAATTGCAGAAATTACTCTCATAAATACAACACGTCGCGGATTGTGAAAAATATAACCCATCTACGAAAACATATGTATACGTTTCGACTATAACTGACTTATAAATTGTGTCCCGCTGCAGGGGTAGGACCTTTCTCTTTCTTATGCCACCTTTTTTTTTTAGGTGGGAAAACTCCTATCGAGTACCCTGCAGCCCCGGGGGAGCCGCAGGGTTATGTGGGGTTCGCACCCACTAAAACCCCGCCGGTGTCCTTCTCGGCTGATAGCAGGAGGGTCGCGGGTGAGCTTGTGGAATTCTCCGCGACCATCCCCCAGCATTGGCTGTATAGCCTCTCCTCGGGGGGACATGATGGTTGTCCCCCCGGAGCGTGGTAGCTTTTCCTTTCCTGTGCCACCTGAGTCAAGTCAGATAGATAGGAATCGATATCATCCCGCCATTTCCTTCTCAGCTGGCCACGCTATCGTCCTCCATTAGCTGGCATCCACTGTGGCATCCGTTGCGATTTTTTCCCACCGGTCTAGGCCCATGCGGCAGAGGGCAAAATAAACTATAAGAAAACAGTTTCTTCACAAATAAATGTAATAGTATTTTTTAATAATCTTGAAGTTTTGGTTGGAAGATATTATGATTTCATTAACAGCGGCCGCACTCTTCGTATGAGCGATTTGTCTTATACATTTACTAGAGGCTGCCCCGCGGTTTTTCCCGCGCAGATTTCTCATAAACACAAAATTCCTGTTTTTTCCCGTTCCCGTGGGAATTTCGGGAAAACCCTTCTTAGAGCTCACCTACACTCCCCAAGGAACCCACGTGCCAATTTTCAATTTTCTACGCCCAGTAGTATAGGCTCTGCGTTGTCTGTCAGTCAGTCAGTCAGTCAGTCAGTCAGTAACGGAAGAGTTTTTTATATATTGATAAAAACATACTGTTGCTCGCACAACATTAAAAGTCTTTGTTTAAACAGTTTTAAATATTTATTTAGATTTAATTTATAGAGCACATACAATTCGGTTCACGGGAGAGTTGAGAGAGAGCTACATAGACAATACTATAGACTATTGACTATAAAGCATGTAATATACTACCGTTTATTAAATGGAAGTTAAAGCAGGAACTAATTATCTTAGGTTGAATGTTCTTCGAACACATACTTAACACCTTTGTAGAAATGCCTAAACGATCGGCTTTTGTACCTATTTGTAAAAATCTTCATCATCTTATCTCAGCCGGACAAGTCCTTTGCTAAACCTAGGATTCCCCTACAGATCGCCAAAATACCGGTCTTGTGCAACCCTCCAAGGAGGAGTATGGCTGCTATAAGAAAGGAATTTCCAAAATTTCCACGATATTTTTAAAAGAGCGGGCTAATCTACGGTAAGAATTTGTATTTGTTTTGATACTTAACTCAAATAAATAAAAAAATAACAATAAAACTCGTTCAAAACTTTACAATAGTCGGGTAAACCGAGGCGATGCCCGGTAAACGAACGTGCGCTACGCACACGGAGTGCGCCCTCCTGCGCCCTCCCGTGGACCGTGGCGATAGTTTGTTTTAAACATGCATTTATGTATATATACATAATAAAAAAAAAACAAAGCCCTAAAACTAATTTGAAAAGTAAATACATTGACTTACCAAGCATGTGACCCACTGCTAGTCACGAGTCTCGTCTTTGTGCATAGAGCACATAATCTACCAATATTATATAAAAATATTTCGTTGCTGACTGACGCTGTAGGGGAGCACAAAGGAATAATTTCCCGAACTTCCAATGGGAACGTGAGAAAACGGGATTTTTGAGTTTAAGACTCCGTACTTTGAAGCTTCTTACCTAATTAGGTATGAGGGTCCCCCACCCTCGCAGCTGTGACATGCGCGCGTCGAAATGCGAAATGTCGCGGCAGTTTTAAATTTTATTACTTTTCATACAAGCCGAAGTTAAATCGAGATGTTTATACCTACCGCACAATTTTTCTTTCCGATTTTCGTTTCAGCTAACAAGAATTTGCGTTTAGGTAAGGTATTTGTAATAACGAGTTTTTTTTAAACCATCTGAGAAATATAAAACAGATTTCTTAATTCTGAAAAATATAGATGTAGGATTTAGTTTAGACAAGTTATTAAAAAGTAACAAGATGTAATGAATTTCACTCTGTAGAAATAAATATCAAAGTAAACCCTTTTTGTAGTGTTTTCTCAATATAAATAAAACACCACTGGTTGTTTTAATTTTAAACAAATAACGATATAGTTTGAGTTGATAACTTTTTTTATTTGGAACTAAAATCACACCCTAAGGCCTCCTTTACGAAGACGCGGCGTGTTGTGCGGGATGTCGTGTGGGCTCCGACGCGGGCGCCCCACCACGGGCGCCGCCGCTGCGGGCGCCGCCGCGGGAGCCGACGCGTTTCCTTATACGATAGATAGATAGATAGATAATAAATTTATTTCAGAAGTAATACACAACACATTTTTAAGATATCGAACATAGGCCTATGCGCGTCTCTTTAAACGGTCTCATACTATTGCTATACATTTGATTTGGGCGCAGCACGCCCCGCACGACGCCTCGCGCAACGCCCTGCGTGCGGCCTGCAAATGCGGCCTAAGGGTGGATAAAATATGGATGCCTTTATTATTCACTCACAGATTGTATTGCCATATTGTAATTTACATGAGAACTGCTCGCATAAGTATATATATTTTTTATATAAAAGTAAATTGTGCCTTTCCTCCAACCTTTTTGTAACCAAACTAATTTTTGATACTGTTACTTTTTAATTTATAGAAGAAGATTTTAAAATTGACATTGTTACCTTTCAAAAAGACTTTTGTTAACTAGGCAGTACATCTCAGCCGCTGTACACATTAACATGCATTCATTTTCTTGTAAATAGTGTACCTAACCATGTGTAAATATATCATCCCTTCTTCAACCTCTGGAGTTATTTCTACTGCAGGCGGGCGGACATAGGAGTTCTCTAAATTGGCGACCTACGACGATTGGATTACAAAAACCGCAAAATTTTCAACACTCGCCCCACCAGTTCCATTGTAAGTGGCGACTACCTGCCTTCTTCTGGAGGACTCTGGGGGACTTCTGGAGAAGCGCCTCACCGACTAATATAATAATAATCATCATCATCATCTCGGCTGCCCAAATTCAAAACCTAGTAACGGTGTTTTTGCAAAAAAAACCGTTTTTGTCATTTTTCGACTTACTAGGCGGTATAGATTTGATATGAACCTTAAAACACCCAGTTTCTTACGTAATTTTAAAAATAAAATTTAGCAAGTCTACCCAATTTGGAAAAGTTATTGAAATTTCCATGAAGTACATATTCTTAACATAGCGCATGTCAGATTACAAATAAAAAAACCTAGCAACTCAACCGACTTACTAGGTTATGAATTTGAAAGCTGACTTACTATGTTTTGAATTTGGCGCCGATTATAAAATCAATCAAATTTTGATGGAATTTAGTAAGTTACAAAAACAGTATACAAATTTGGCTGAATTAACCACGAGTCGTAACCAAATCGTAAACAAAACTTAATTCTGCCGTCTGCCACAAATAAATCATTTGTATAACTTTTAAATGAATGCATTTCAAAAAATAACATTTTTTATTCGAAACGTACAACTAAAAATATAAAATGCTTTAAAAAGTAGAGAATTAACTCAGAGATTGTATTTCAAAATTTTTTTCATTGTCATATTTGGGTAAATTAAAAAAAAAAAAATAGTGGGATCGATTTAAGTGTGACTATAGTCAACAATATAGTCAAACTTTTGGTCAAACACCGAAATCGCTATTGCGTCTGGTTTCTTCGGGGCAACGAATTAAAGTGGTCGACCCGTTTTTTGGCTCTCCTGAACATTTTTGTTAAAACGAGTTACTAGGTTTTGATTTTAAGCAGCCGATCTCACACGATATTGTCCACTGCTGGACATAGGCCGCAACCTTTACCAGGTCGTCTGACCACCTTCAGGGGTGTGAGACCAGCGTTTGGAGGGTGATTTGAGGTGAAGGTGAACCTTGAAGTGAGGGGGGGGGGATTCCATAAAAATTAAACTGAAAAGCAAAAAATAAAATCTTTTCATCAAAAAATTAAACAGCCGAAAAAACCGAAAAGCGTTAAATAAAAAGGAAACATTTTCTATTAAGACATAAATTACTGCCTTCTTAAAGTAATTTGAGTAAGTATACCACGTAATATTGTGCTAATGTAATATTAATATTCTGTTATCGGCGCCACAGAACTAACAAAGATATGATATAACTATATAAGTACCCTATGATTTAAGTTTTATTTGTGGGAATAAAAAAGGTAAGTTTGTAATGCGACGGTTTTATAAATGTAATATCGGTATCAAAATTGGTTTCTTTCAGCTCCATACAGATCCTAATCAGATGTTATGGTTCATTGTTTTGACATCTGTTGTCAAAATTTGTTTACATTTGAATAAAAATAAAACGAAATACGAGAGCGCGAAAACAAAAATTTTACACAGTACCGGCCTCGGCCGTGGCCACAAGGGTACTGACGGGGTAGGGAGCGGCGCGGCATGGCATCGGACCGCGCGAAAACGATGTTTTTTTTTAGTTTTTGCTTGTTTTTTGTCTTTTCGTTAAACTTAAAAATTCTTACTATAGTAGTATGTCTAAAATTTAAGGTCAGCAATTTTCATTCCAAAAATCAAATAAAAACAATCAGCGGTTTAAAAATAAAATGGAAAAAACGGAACAAAAAGGGGTAACTTTGAGATTTTTTTCTATCAACTAAAATTAATTAGATCCGGTTTTCCTTTAGTATGATGACTAGATTAGATCCTTAACTAACACATATATTTTTTTCAGAATGAAGACATCAATTTTGTATGTCTCAGATTGTTTAAAAAAATTTCAAAAACACAAATTTTTGAAGCACCAAGCCTTAAGTGAAATTTGCGCGGGTGATACCGCGGGGCAGCCTCGAGTTGTCTATAAAGTAAACTAAATATGTTACTGTACCTGTATTACGGTTACATTTGCAATATTGTTTTTCGTCCTGTTTGCGTTTTTTTGCACTAACTTTGACACTCTAGACTAGAGGACAAAAAGCAATATTGCAAATGTGGCAGTAAGAGTAACGTACTTTTACCAGCCACAAAGCTGTTTGAGGTGAATGACCGCTAGTACCAATAGTCGGTCTAGTTGGTTGGCAATTAAACATATTCTTCGATTCCGGGACGGGACTGACTGGTACGAGATGTGAAGAAAACTTGTTGCAGTTTTTCCGGAAAATATACGATTTCTTAAAATATTATATTGTTATTTTCATTACATTTTTTCTTGTCCATTTATTTGAGAGTTTTAAAGATAACGTAAATTTTATGTAGATCGTCCTATTCAAAATGTTTTAATATTTTAATTTAAATTACATTGATTAATCAGTTATTGTAATTTGAATAAATAAATCAGACTTAAACTTAAGTCATAAGTCAAGTTTAAAATGTAAAATTCAAGCCAAATTAATACAAAAAAATGACAGAAAACATTATATTTATACAACATTTTTTTTATTTTAAACAATTAAAAATATTTACCTAGGTAATAATTAAATTACAATGTGTATTCTAATCAAAGGGAACAAATCAAAACTAAAAAATTTTAGGAATAAAGCGCTCGCGCGCGTTGAAGTCTTTTTCAAACAAGCTTTTATTTCGTAACGCGTAGCAACTACGACGTCGTAGTCGTAGCACTTTTGAAAGCGCTGATAAAGTTTTTGAATCGATCTGGTGAACCTTTATGTATTAGGTCACTTTCAGATTATGGTTGTTACGTTTTTGTTAATACGTTTCCTTCATTTAATGTAATAATTTTAGCCTTAACATAGAAGAGAGATGAAATAAAATATGAGGTAATTAAGGCAGGTAAGGGAGGAAAAGTTATCTTAGTTTATCGTTACTTTATCTTATTATTTTTTGATTACTTTTAGTTTATGGCATAAGTCTTGTATTCTTAAAATTTAATTGTCTTAGTTCTTTTGGTTAACAAACTAAACTTTTATGATTTGTCATAGCTTTAAAAACAGAACGCGGAAATGCAAAGCGTCATCTCTCATCGATACTTGTTCAACTGGTTCTTTATTTTAAAAGTCATCATAAAAAAAACTGGCACTAAAATGTAAGCGCAAACGAGATCCAAAGTACTAGGAGGACATATCGAGGAGGATACGGCAGTCATGCTACTAGTCACGAGTCACGCACACCGCATAGCACCGCCCACTCGCACGCACACTTTAATTACAGCTCTGTCTCACTCTAGTCATTGTTAAGATAAGGTTACATCAAGTTTTGGACTCGAAGTTTTACTACAAAATATTATTATGATTATTGTAATAAAATACTTAACATTTTAATTTTATTATTTTATCATTAAATTTTTCACTCTACGCAATTTTTTTAAGATAACGTCGTTTTATGTTTGTTGCATTTATTTAACGCATAACTTCTGAACTTAGAACCTTAAAAAAGCCGGATTAAATCAATTAAGGTTTTGGGTATGTACAACATTTCAACTCTACAATTTATGAACCTTATTAAAATATATAGGTAATGTGAATTACGTACTTTTCTTTTTAGGCCATAAACTTGCTAGTGAATGAGAATGATTGATTGTACATAGTATTCAACGATATAGGCACAAAATCTATCTGGAGATTCCAGCCTGGAATGCAGTATACTTGCTTGAGTGTTATAAAAGATTTTACCGACTGAAACTTCGTTGGTGGTGACTCGTAACTTAGGGTCAGTTCACACCTAACAGTTGGGAATTATAATCTCCAAGAATTACGATTCCTATTCGACCGTCAATAAAGCGATATCAAACTCGACTTCTTAATTAACAGAGGATGGTTGTAATCATTCGGATTTCAATCCGAAGCGCCAACATTTCTCACGGTCCGTCTTTATTAGTCTTCTCTGTGTGTGTGTGTGTGTGTTTGCTAGTGTGCGTTCTGTGTCAGTGTGCGTGTCGTTGAGAGCAAGAGACGCTGCTTCCTATTGGCGATGGCGTGGCGGTTCGTTCAACTTTTAGCCCAGTAAACTCCGCGCTAGCACAACGTACGTAGATAGGGGCTGACTGGCTGGATGCTGTTTACACTCGCCTGTCGCGATACAGTCGGCTTTATGAGCTGCCTTTATGAGGGTATCTTAGTGATATAATGGGATCTTTGTTCCGTGAAGTACATAGTCAGAAAGATCTGTCTAGCGAAGTTGGAATGACAAATGTAGCTGGGATGTTAATTTCATATTATCTGGATTCTGGTTATGATTGAATTTTATTGTCGGTCAAAAATTAATATGATTAAAATAAGGTTAAGTGCTCTTTACTGTTGATATTTAGGATGGTTATGATCGAAGGCTTTTTGCTTGTTTATTAATTAAATCCATTGTGTATTATTTCATTTAAATATAAATCTAATATAAGCTGTAAAATCATTATTGTGTTTCTGTATACAGTAGCATATTTTTTTAAATTTTATATTCCTATACATATCTATAGTCCTAATAATCCTGTAGGCTCCTTATTTGACTTTAGTGTGCTACGCCATCTATGATCGAGTAGCATAACTTGAACAAGAAATATTCTTACTCGATTTCTCTACTCTAGAAATCAAGCTCTTTCAGACAAACATTCGTAATTCCTAGACTAACATTTAGAATACAAATGATGTCTAATTAAGTTCAATGCACTTTTATAGTTGTTTTTAGATCACTATTATAACACGTTGGGTAACATAATATCCTAGCCAATAAGTGGAACTATTTTAAATTTAGGTAACCACTAGATAAATGCTCGGATTTACTATAGGATCATCTGTACTATAACAAATATTTTTGGTGTGTTGATCACATAGACTATGACTATCTGCATCAGCATTAAATACTAATAGATTGTCACCCAGAATATTATAGGAACTGCCCACAGAACAAAGAAGATGCTCTCGTACTGCCCCTGTATTATGGCAGCACGTAGCGTTCTCTTAGTCTATTTGGCTGGATACAGAAATAGAGAAACTCTTTTAAATCATCTTGCGTTTTTTGTATTGACTTAATTTGCTTTAGAGGAGAAAAAGCATTATTGCAAATGTAGCCGTATTCTCTGGAAATTCTAATATTGAACAGTGTTGGTCTAGGGCGGCGTAACACTTCCAGTTTTCTGTAATGCAAAATAGCTCTTGTTCTTTGTTAATAAAGTCTAGGCCGCTCGCCTAGACCACCATTGTACCTAACAATCCCTCAAGGGATCATCTGTTAAACATTTCAAGTGACAGTCGCCCGTTTATTTTTTAGTAATTTTCTGCACCAAGGCCTACTAGCTAGCTCTACGTTACAGAGGTCGTCGTTCCAATTTACAAGGAAGTTTTCCATCTACGGTATAACATTTTCCAACCGTGGTCTTCACTCAGGAACTTGTTACTCCTCTTCCAGCGACTATCGGTTCTGCGTTCTACGGCTCATCATTATTAGTTAGAAATGCGAAAATCTGATTCCGGGTCGATTCCCGGTCGGGGCACACCACACTAGGTCCGGTTTGAATTTAATAGTTTATACTGGGATTAAAATACAAAAAAAATAATTAGCTAACATGGTTTATTATATATTTCTTTCTCGCAAAACAGTTTTTTTTTGTTTAATTTGAGTATACCGCAAAGTGACGACTTTTCTATGCTTTTCTTTGTTTAATTTGCAGTTTTTATATATCTCTGAGACATACTTATTTATATTCGCAATATTTCCAATTGGCTTTATTCAATAAAATGACCCTTGCAGAAGATATAACAGATTCTTAATATACCTAAACACAATTTGAAAATAATTAACATGCAACACACAGTTGCATTTTAGACCAGAGTTAAGAATAGGCTAGGATGAACCGGCATCTAAGTTGCCTAGAACCAAAACTAAATACATAATATAAAATGGCCTTTTTAGGGAATCCGACCTGTGACTCCCGAATGCATGCAATTTACTACTGGAACTGCACACTCTAAACTTTACAACTTCTAGGACTCCCAATTTATATACTTAGATTTTTTTAAATTGCTCAAAACTTACCTATATCCATAGCACTATCGTACATCTAATTATAATATCATAAATCTAATCTAATATCTATCGCGGACTAATTATAGCATTTAATTATTAAATTTAGCAGCTTGATGTGGACAGGTGGTATCTGGGGGGGCTAGGACGGCCGTTGAACCTTACGTTCGAGAGAAAACCCCCCTCTAGAAAAGGCGTAACCTCCACTTCCACTTGCAGATTAAAATGAACCGTATTAAAATAAGTTTAAAGTTAAAAATCGCGTTACAGAAGCGATAGAGATCATTGCGCTTTGCAGCAATTTAAATTGGTGGTAGGAAACGACGTATATCACTCGATAGCTGTCATGCGAATGTATGCTCTTCTCCATTTAAATTAGGTAGTGTTTTTAATCTTTTAGCTTAGAGTGATTATTTCCAGCAACTTCCTGGTGCCAGCCCGGGATCATATCAATTAAATTGGTCGCTAATTTATCGCGGAATCGGGGGCAAGTCGATCACGAGTTCTTCGCGGTAATAGGTTATGGACTTTATGGTAATAGGCCTGGTTTAAGGGATATAGAGAAGGCGTCAGCAATGGTTCTAGAACTATATTATATTACTGTTAGATAGATTAACTATATTTTAGTACGGGCTAATTAATGACCAATAAAGGACAGTACATCAACTGTCAACACATCACATCATTAGTTAGCTTTGGTAAGCAATTTCGCATACCAAACACGTGGCGACTAGGATTATTGAAGTTACTATATATTTATTAATATTTATGCTCAGTATGCAATAAAAGTTTGGAAATAATATGAACAACATTCATTCACTCGACTTGAGTTCATTTGATACTTTTTTTAATAGTAGTGAGTACCGAGAACCTTACTTTTGAACTGAATGGTACTAATATAGAACAAATAGTTTTTATCTTTAACAAAATTTAGCATCAAATTAAAATAACTTGTGACAAAGTTAATTCATAGGATCAATTGTTTTGTTCCCAAAACTATGTTCCATATTAGTATATATATTGTATAAGAGTATACTATTCCTGATTTCAGATTCCATTCAATCATAAAGTCATGTTTATTTAGTATTGTTGATAGTCCGGGGTCAAAATCCTTTGAACGCATCCACGTTTTAAGAAGGTTTGCTTTGCTTTGAACCTTGAAATCTATATATTTTTAATAGATAATATAGTTATTCCGGTTTTAAAATCATAAGCACTGATCAAAACTTAGTTAGTTAATTTTGGAACACTAAGGATTACGTTTAAAAGATAATAACAGATATTATATATAATAAATGTAAATAAAGTTCATAATTCGAGATAAATATTTTTATTAGGATTAAATCACAACCAAACGACAAAGGTATTCACTATGATACATAAAGTGTGTTAAAACTGCTAAAAAGGAAAATTTTTACCAATACTTTTGGATCATCAATCAAACGAAATGGTAGAGGATGTAGAGAATTGCCAATCTGATCACATAAGTCTAGATTTTTGACTTGCAATAGTGCTAACTAGACTGTAGTTAGGTTAGTGCTTATATAACACCAACCGGCCCCCTCTTATCTAATGCAAATAGAAACACAACTGTGCCCTTCGCTGATTAAATTTAAACCTATGGAAAGTTTTTAGCAGAACTGTTCTAAATATCAACTGCAGAATGATAAAACGTTTCCACTAAACTTAAATCTAAATAAATTACCACATATTTTGAAATTCAGCCTCATAGTTACGCAGATTTCAGACGGGGCTAACGACCTCCAGGAGCTCGCTGAACCCTGGATATTAAGTTTCGAAAACAATTCCAATTTCAATCGGATTGATATTGATTTTGTAACTATTGCCACCTCTATAAACATGATTTTTATTTGTGGAATTTTATTCGCTTTGTTTACTAATTGTTACTTAGTTGCGTTGAGTTGAATCACTCTTCTAATATATTGGTGCAAAACACAAGTCTCACGTGTCGAAATTTGGAATCACAAAACCATTTTCAAAATTCAAAAACATGTATGTACATTAAAAAGTTTTCCTCTTACGTAATAGGTACTGGCCGAAAACTGTGGAATATCAATAGCTAAACCAATTTATGCATGCCCAAACCAATGTAAATCTATATTTTTTTGTAATTCTAAATGGTTTTGCATTGACGCCTTTCCGGTGAATAACGTAACAGTTTGATATTATTTTAACCAACTGGGCAAACATGTTAATGAAGTTAGGCGTGTGGTAATGGCTTAGGTTACCACTACCCTATCTCCTCCCTTAGGTAAGTAAGTAAAGTAAGAGACTTAAGTACGTGCGCAACAGCGTTCTTTAATGAAAAACTTAAAGACACATACTGCGATCGTCAACCCGTCTGCCAATCGAACAATTTTGGCAAATCCCTCTATGGGAGGCCTATGTCAAACACCAGAAGTCTCTCGGCTGAGATTATGATCTCAATGATAATTCAATTCAATCTAAGGCTAATGCCTTAGATTCCCGCAACTTAGTTTGCTGTATTGAAATTTTCTTGCTAAACGTCGTGCTTTTCTGTCCCTTCCTTCCTATCATTCTTAATGTCATGACTCGTTCTCAAGCGGTTTGAGCTCTCTGCATTCAGAATCGGAATAATTTATATATATATATCGATATATTAATAATGCAATACCCTCTACAAATAATAATTTATTAACCACATTTGTAAACACTTAAAACATCATTAATAATAACTCAAACTAGTCGCCACGCTAATCTGTTTGTCCGTCTGTCGGAGACTGTATGAAATGTCCATATTTTCCATACAATTGACCGACAAAATGTGTTTTTGATGAATTGTTGAAGTACAAGGTGCAAAAAAATATGTTTCGGACTTCGAGTGACCGATGTCGCTTGGACAAGAGATACAGGCTGATTAGAAATCCTTCCTGCATATATTGAGAATACAAAATTTTGTAGAGATGTTGGGGATGTTTGTTTCACTTTCAGGCAAGCAAAGATTACATATCGGAATTACCTAGATGCAAACATGTAAATTGAAACTGTATAAAAGCTTTAGAATACTGGAAATTCTAAAATCTATTAAGTACGTCAATATTTGATACATAGATACATAGGTATTTAAATAACAATCATGTGGAATGAAATGTAAACACTTTTCAAACAAATTTTGTGCTGAAATTGTAGACATTTTACTGCACCCGGCTGTACATTCATTTAAATTAGACCAATTTCATCATCCTGTATAATGAGACCACATTTGGACAAGAAACACGGATGGGCGGTAACACATAACTCTTGTCAAAATTCAGAGGTATCCTGCCGTCGACGTATCGTAGTTTAACGCACGCGCCCGATCAATCAACGATGGGCAAAACAAAACTAGAAAAATCATCTATATTTGCGTCATGATGTGCGGTTTTAGTTAAGGACCTACTTATTTAAAAAAAAACTGAAGATACATGTAAACTTGTATGTTGATAGAAAGCAAGAGTAACATAAAATAAATCAATCGTTGCTATCATACTATAATTTTATTAAATTGAAATAGGTAGTTTTTTTAATTCAGAAATAAAGTTCTGAAATGGACTACCATCTTATTTAATTCCGATATCTAATATCTTGCTTGATAAATGAATAAATATTTAACACATTAACATTTGCAATCTAGGTACCCTACTTGAAGACCTACTATACTAATAATAATAATAACAAATACGCATCATTCGCTGAAACATAACAGAGACGAACATTACACCCAGACCGGAAACAAACATAGATATTCATCATAACAATGTTCGCCCCGCCGGGAATCGAACCCAGGTGCAAACACATATCAGTTCATATTACTGACAACTGAGCTACGGAGCAGTCAGAATTATCCAGAATGAAATATCTAGCAAATAAGTTACCTGTCAACTTTAACGACAGTTCATTCGTGCAGTGAAAGGGTAAAAGTGGTTCCGTCGTCGTTGGGGTAAATGCACTTCCTCTTTCCGCCGGCACTAGGCAATCAGCACTTAAAGTAAAACGCGGAACTACGGAACCCTATCTTGGTTACCAGTCTTGCTTATATCTGATCCGGTTAATTGGATTTAAATTATCTTAATCTTATCAGGAATCAGCCCTATTACACCGATGAAAATCGCGAAAAAAAAAAATCTTATAAGGCATTACAAATATCGAAATTATGGTTTTGGACACTAGATACCTAATCTTGCTTAGTATTTTTAAGGTTCAAGAAGTGGCGCTAACTTAGTTAGCGATACTTTTGTTAAAAAACATAACTTCTAAACTAAGACATACAAATTTAAAGTTACCCACCTTTTAGCCTTAAGTGTTAACAAAGCTCTATAACATAGCCAAAGTGCTTTTAAAAACATCCAGGCCACCAATCCACCCTATGATTTTCAGAATCTCCACAATACAAGGATGCTTATTGCATGTAGACCGAGAGCGGGCCCCGGATGTCCTAAATTTTTTGACTAACAAAACCATCAAAAACTTAAAGTTCACACGGGGTTTTCAGCCCAGTTCGAAGCGTTTAGCACCTCTTTATTATGTAAATTAGCTGTAATTGGTTTCCGCGTACCACGTATTACGAATTCCGAATTCATGTCAGTGAAACAAAGACATAACAACATAATGGCTTTGTGGTTTTGATCCTTTCATCCTTAAAAACTGGGTCATACAAGTGTGTTGGTTCTGAAAACATTAAAAAAAGGGTATGTGAATTTCTTGTGTGGCTACGTGGCAACACTGTAGGTAGCACATGAACCCATCGATACGATTTTACGATATTTTGTACAGGAAACCTTACATATTATGGCTGCTTTTAGCTAAAATCCATAAAATAAACATAGTTTTAATTTAGATTAAGATTTCAAATATGTTGTAAAGAACTTATGTTTTAAAGAAAAATGTTTTCTAATCCTGCGTTTTTATTTAAAAACAGTTGTATATGTAAGTAGGTAATAAAAGAGATTAAAATTCCCTTTTTTCGCGCAAAGCAAACACTTTTAGTGATACCACCATAAATCAATAAGAAAAGATGCCCATTGAGTCGTGCTTTATTGCAGAATTTAACATCCTGTCCAGTGGGCGCGCACAATGGTCCCATTCAGAAATTAGTTGGACAAAAATTACCAAGACATTGACATTGAATACAAGGCAAGGGTTGCTATACCTTTGGGATTAACATTGTAGAAGATAGCGCCGCTTCCTTCAAATGATTTTTTATACAAATATTCAATAGCCCTTCATACAATTGTTGCAATTTTACATTTCTTCTCGAACATAAATCATCGTCACCAAATGATTGATTATTTTGACTCTCACTACAAATAGGTACTCGCAAAGTTTGAAACTTACGTGGTTTAAATTCTGGCAATTTAGGGCTTGTTTTATTATGATTTAACGAAAAACATAATGTAGATTTATCTATAATTATTAGGAATTAGGTATTTTATCCGGCAAATCAACGAAGTTTGTTTTCTTTAGTCAAGAGCTATTCACTCATAATTGAACTGGCAAAGTTAAAATAACACTACTGGCCCACCTTTTCGTAACATAACAAAACAGATTTCTGTACACAAAAGCTATCGGGTCCGGAACGAACTGAGCAGCGATAATCTCCGTAATCCTTTAAATAAATAAGTCCTCTCAAATGTCCATTCGAGCTCCTTACGTCACTTAATCTACCACCCAAGACAAACAGAAGGACCTTTGGTTATTTCTATAGCTACCATAATGCCCAGTCCAGTTTTGCAGTGTTTGCACCACTGGGCACGGTTTTATGAGTTTTAAATAGAAGGATTTGATGACATTTTAGTTCTCGCATGAGATTAGAGTTTTTGGGTGGTTCTTAATTTGGATTGTATTGCAAAAGAATATTTGTTGCTACTGAAAGTTTTGCTTTTCTTTAAATAACTGAATAATCAATGCAATATGATAAAAGCTTCCACATAATCGTAATGATCATACTAAATATTTGTAAACTCTTAATTCTCTTATCATCTTAAAATCATATTTTATACACCAATTTGATGTGAAACGTGCTACAACAATCAAAACTTATAGTATGTATTTTAAAGTAAAATATGCCTTATTGCGTTTTAATAAGGTGCATACCTAAAGCAATTTTAACGTGGTTTTCCGTGTTGTGTTGATGTGACATATGCCGGCCAGGCACGAGTGGTCATCAACAGCTTACGATGTCGAGGTAGCTTAGTATGGAGTAGAGTTTTATTTAATTTTGGAATTGTGTGAGCAAAAGTGTACTACATAAAGACTATACTTTATTAAAAATTAGTAGATTGATGTACTGCTACTGTACTTGCTATTAATTTATATAATAAGAACTTTGCTTTGTCTCTTTTGGTTACAATTTTGTTTCTGATACATCTAACAAATAGGTTTATCCTTCAAATATTTTGCAAAATTGCCCACGGCGTCGTTTCCACTCAGGGCTATTTGTTAGGGTTTAATAAAATAAAGCCTCTCTATACTAACTAACCCTAACCAAGTTCACAAATCGTCGAGCCCATTGTGCAGAGAAGGGACATCGATCACATGCAATTGTACTCTTGTATTATTATGAATTACATATTTTTTCGGCCATCAGAGCGCCGGTGGTCAGTCGAAGCACCTTGATCTGGAAGCTCTGTGATGACCACCTTGATAGTGATGGGAAATGTTACCAAGCTTTAAGAAAAACTTAACTTATTTAGAAATGCACTAAAGCAATCATTTTGCAAAGAAGTTTTAGTACGTTTTATAAGTAGAGAAATGTTTTAATTAAAGGAAAAATGTACCTAGTTTAAACCAATTTCGCTAGTTCCTATCGCATCTCACTTTTTTATAGCACAGAATTCAAATGTCTTTTCCCGTTTTATGGAAATTTCGGGAATTCTTTCCATTGTGCTCTCCCTATTCCAAAGATAACGGCCCTTCCACAAAAAGAGTTAAACCTGGTCTAAATCACTAGACTAGGTTTAAATCACTAGACTAGGTTTAAATCACTAATTCATTATACGGATTGGCTATTTAGACCGATCTAACTTTTATGTGGTGCGGGAGTTAGTCTCTATCTCAAGCAGTTTGGGCTGTACGTTATTTGTGAGTCAGCCATTCAGTAGCGGATTTTTTTTATTTTTGCATAGCAAATAATGCACTAATCGATAAATTCGTAGTCAGTAGCCGCCATCCCTAATCCAGATTAAGCCCACTTATTCATAACTAAACATGCATTTTTGCTAACAAAAAAAATTATGTTCCTGTCAACTGAAGTGATTCAAGGATCCAAGGATGAAAGGCGTAATCCCAATTTTTTCCTCTCTCATGTCGGACAAAGCGGGCACGCACGCTTGACCACATTGACAATGTGACGGATGGCAAAGGATTGTAGGTACTTACCTTATTGCGGGTGGGCGAAGGGTCTGTCTAGTATAAGCCATGTAAGTTCCAGGCATAAGAATAGGTCTACGGTATGCTCTGCCTGTCGTACGAGGTGACTAAATGGGGGGCATTAGGATCTTCGCGGAGGCCCTACCCCTACACACTCATCAAGATAACTAGTGGCACTGTGCCGCCGCAGATCCAGAGGCGAAAAGGCAAGGGAACAACATGCCCTCCACGAGCACAAACAGCCTATCTCTATATTGATAACTGTCTTCTTATCATCATTATTTTAGCTGATAGAGGTATACTGCTGAACAATGTCCTCTTCACTTATCGCTTTACTGACCGGTCTTGTGCGACTCTCATCCAGTGTAGCCCCCTTATTACACGCAAGCTTTACCAGAACGTCTGACCAACTTGTGTAGGAGCTGACGACTGCGTCTTCCGCTGATCTGTCGTCACTCGAGAAATTTTCGACCTCAGCGATCATTTGTTATTTTAGTTTGCACTCTATATAACAACATTTAAAAAGGGTAATCTTCAAGGTTTCTAGTCCCCTCAATGATGAACATTAGCCTTAAAATTATAAAAATGTAAACGTTTAATAATTTTTTAAACGACAAATTGTAATGTTTTTAGAACGATAATGTTTCTTTGAACCTATTGATATTATACAATTTCAGAATTTTGCATTGCATCTCTAAATGTGGTCACTTTATTATGAGCAATTTAAGATGAAATAACATAAGGGAATGCTTTATAACAATCAAGATAAAACATTAAAACAATTACATAAACAAATTACATCGAACAATGCAAAAGGCAGCCTTATAACTAAAGGCGATTTCTTCCAGCTGTTCTATTAATAAAATGGCATAAGAAAAAAACAAACAAAACAACGACTCCTGCGCCCTGCGCATAGTAAAAGGTTTTCTCTAGCCCGAAGGCGCGGCCGCACCAGGTCTAATTATAGAAAGTAGGACAGGATGCGCGCGCATGTCTAGTCTGGAGTCGCAACAGAATGGGAATTTTAAACGAGCCGAGCTATCTTCAAGGACTTTGTCCTATCTAGGACCTTAGGGTGGAATAATTATTTGATGTTTCGCTTAATGAGCTTACGTTCAGTGAAAATGAAGAACTATTTATACAATATAGGATAGAATGTATCACTTATTTAAAGTCTAGTAAACTACAAAACTTAGTAAAATAAAATAAATAAATTGTGTTTTCTTGCATAGGGTGAGGTAGTTTAGGGTTGTCTCATACGACTCCAGGAATTTGAATGACAAACCAACAGTCCACTGGAGCATAGACCAGCCCTAAATACATTAAATAAGTTCTGGTCATATCATCAATATCAATATCAATACATAGTATAAAATGAAGTCGCTTCCTGCGTCTGTCCCTATGTATGATTAAATCTTTAAAATTATGCAATGGATTTTGATGCGGTCTTCTTTAATAGATAGAGTAATTCAAGAGGAAGGTTTATAAGTATAATACATGCCCAAGCAAGTAATAGTTTAGGCGGTACGAAGTTCGCCGGGTCGACTAGTACTAAATAAAATGACCAATCTTTATACGGTACCAACCAACAAGATGGCATCGTATCTACCTATACAATGACGCAAAATAAAATAACAAAAGACAATTAGAAAATCACAATCAATCTACAAATCAATCACAATCAATCTACTAACCTGACGTATAATACGTTTAAATATACGTCAGGTTAGTAAACTAATAGGTGCATAAAATTGTACAGTGGTGGCGGTCTAGGACGGCGTAACAGATTTGTCTATGGTCTCGTGCGCCCTAGACTGTAGTACCAAAGAACAAGAGCTATTTTGCAATACTGAAAAACCGGAAGTGTTACGCAGTCCTAGACCGCCACTGTACATACATAAGGTTACACGTTATATCGCCGTATCGCATGTCTTTTAAATTTTTATTGCATTTGTTTCTAAATTTGTAAGATTAACATTAAAGTGTTCGATAAAAAGAAGTTATCAAACGCTGAGTTATCTTTGTGTGTAGCTTTGTAGTTAACAAGGGATAAAAACTAAAGGTCAACATACACTTACAATTTCGGCACTCCTTTTTTACAGTCGAAAAGACGTCCTCTGCTAGACAAATGCCTCCCCCACAGATCTGCGCAAGGATGATCGATCATTGTGGAGGAGTATTGAGTTATGCCATAAACGCCACGCTTGGCAGGCGGCTTGGTGATCGCAGGGTGGCTGTGCTAACTTCACGACGAAAGACGCTGCTAACCGCTCTCCCTTTAGACGTTCCCTGAGTCGGTTTTTGCGACGACCAGTAAGGAAACGAGGTGTTGGAATACTATTGGCATATTGGTCCACCTTTTTATTTAACTGAAATCTTTGAAAAACAGCTATATTTCAGCATACGTTTCAGTGAGTGAGTCATACACAATAGGTTAATCTGTGAAAGAACATATTGTTTTGTTAACACGTGTAATCATATATCACCGTGTAAATGGTTTCAGTTGCCGTAACGCCATCCATTACGTGATTTTAAATGAGTGTCTTACACTAAACGGATGTCATCAGACAGACAGACGTGTGTCGATTGATTGAGTAATGTCAGGAATTCCGCATGCGCACGATGTCGGGTTGACGCACACTCAAAACAACAGCACCAGAAAGACTCATTTCATTACGGACACCACAATCAAAGCTCTAATTACCTCTTAAAATAAAAAAAAGACATGTCCGAGTTATATTTCACATGGCTTTTAAAAATATTTATTGTTGATAAAACTTTTTATCAAAAAATAAAACCGCCGAAAAAAAAACTGAAAAGCATAAAATAATAATCGAATTACTTAGTTCTTAAAGTAATGCAGGGTATACCAAGTAATTTTAAGTCGGCGCGCCACACAAGCAATTTCCTTAATTATGTAAAGATTGATGCGCGGCAGCGCATGAATTTTGGTTATTTCTTTAAATTTAAGGTACCTTACCTAATTTATAGATCTTTGTACGAGGAATCTGTGGCGCCGACTCAAAATTACTTTGTATACCCTGCATTACTTTAAGAACTAAGTAATTCGATTATTATTTTATGCTTTTCAGTTTTTTTTTCGGCGGTTTTATTTTTTGATAAAAAGTTTTATTTTATGCTTTTCAGTTCTTTTAGGGTTTTATTATTTTCTTCTCCCATAAGGTGTTTAGTGGTCACACCGAATAAGGTGATCAGACGACATGGTTTACAGGAACAAGACCGGTCGGTATGGCGATTTGTGGGGGAGGCCTATGTCCAGCAGTGGACGTCTTTCGGCTGATTTTATTTCATTTCAAAAGATATTGTAATTAGGTATCAAAAGTTATAATGTAACACGGAAATGCAACCTGTGAGTGGATAAATCAACCCGCCGACCAAAAAGTCACCCCTATTTTACCACCCTTAGGGTGGGAATTTTATTTCCAAATTTTTATGGGACCAACTTCAAGATATGTCCTGTCGATTAAAAAAAGAATTATCAAAATTGGACTACTCTGTAAAAAGTTATGCGTGATCATACATTAAAAAAAAAAAAAAAAAAAAAAATATACGTGTCGAATTGAGTACCTCCTCCTTTTTTTTTCGTCGGTCAAAAAGTTCTTAAATTGGCCGTATGATGGCGTTACGGCAACTGAAACCATTTACACGGTGATATATGATTACACGTGTTGACAAAACAATATGTTCTTTCACAGATTAACCTATTGTGTATGACTCACTCACTGAAACGTATGCTGAAATATAGCTGTTTTTCAAAGATTTCAGTTAAATAAAAAGGTGGACCTAAGATTTCTACGTTGTTGCGAATTTAAAGATATGTGATAGCAACAGTCCTATGATGATTGTTGAATAAATGCTATTTAATTGTTCACTTAACTTCACTATTTATTCATGATAAGGTTTACAACTGACTCACACTTGTCATTACCTCATGAAGTTTATCTTAGTTGTTTGAGGTCGATCGCTGAAAAAGTACATAGTGCGCGACCTAGGCGCGAGCTAACACCATCAACCAATCAGCGTTAAGTATCCTGCGCACGTCCGGCAGCCATTTCCTATGCTGAGCACTTTCTAGCAACGAACTAGCTTTGTAGGTAGCCTATGATTCTATTTTCGTTTTACTTATATATAGTTTTTCTTGAATGTTTAAAAGGTCCTGAAAATGTCAAGAAGAAAATATATTTTCAAATTATCTGTACCTATTTTGGATAACTTCAGATCACAAAGATAAGATCTTATACGATATTTCGAGTAGAACGAAATTCAGAAGTGACTGATTTTGACACTATCTATTATGATATATCAGCCTGAAGACTACGTTCTACTGAACGAAAAATAAAAAAAAAACCATTTGTATAGTCATACTGAAACCCGACTGGTCGTCAGCTGAGTATATTATCTACGCTATTCTTCTTGAAAAACAGTTGTATCAATCTGAACTTATGGCACCTTGGACACTTCATAAAAAAAACGTTATGTTTCGCGCAGAGCTGAAAATCGTGTACGTGGAAGCGTATTATACTTGCGTGAGTGAGATAAGACGTGCTATTTGTAGTTATTTGTACTGAGAGTTAACTGAGAGGTAACCGAGAGCAGAGGAGCCTCACTTGCTGTAGGAGGCAGGGCCAGCCCATACTGTACGTAGTACTCTTTATTATACTGTGCTTATGGCCTGAACTGCACAGTAACGTAGGATCTTTCTTAGAAAGCTACACCAGCTCAACATGATGCTTTACTCATCTCTCTCTCTCGCAACCACTATCCAATCACCTTGTTACGTATTTCATTAACTAATTGTGTTCAAAAGTTACACAGCTTAAAAATGTAGTTCATGGTCACCCCATGCACGCAGGTCAATGGTGCAGTGGACTAAGTCTCTGAGTCGCACGGCACCACTGTCCAGGCACGCTGCCAACTGCTAATGTCCTAGTACACAGAGTTTAGGATGCCTAGAGGAATTACTGGTCTAAACGCCTGCAAAAGTTTTTCTAGGCAAGCATTAATTTTTATTGATGATTGCTGTGCACAACCCTTAATCTTATCTGGCAGTTCTTCTTGTTCTTTCTAGCTTCTGTTTTCTAGTTATTATCTGAATTGTATATCATGAAGCGAGTGGTACTATCTATAGTTGCTTTAACCCCGCACTTATTATCTTTTTACATTCTTTACCATCTTACAGCAAGGAAGGTGAAAGACAGCGTTCACAGGATGCTGGCCTAGAAAAGGTAGAGTAGGCAGACCACCAGCCCGATGGTGAGACGACGACATAGTAAATGTCGCTGGTAGGCAGTGGATCAGATCGGCGGAAGAGGCCGAAGGTGGCCGAAGTCCAGCAGTAGGCTGATGATGATCCTTTTACATCTATTACCAGGAATGCCGGTGTCGTCTGTCATATACAAATAATTTTATATTCATCATCATCTGATAGACGTCAATTAGGGACATTTTGTTGGAGAGTGTTTTCTAAAATAAGCATTGCCAGCTCTATTTTCTATCTAACTCCCTAGCTCTGCTAGATGCCCCGATCACGCAGGGCTAGAATAGTAAAAGTAAGTACAATATACTTTCGTTCGAGGTCATATTGTCATTCCGTGAGGCGTTTCTGCGAAGTACCGAGCCTGTCGATTATCGATTGTCGCTGGTGGAATGATGATTTTGCATGATAAGTAGATTTGCGTATTATATGTATAGTTTGTTTACAGATATTGCTTTTGTAGATATTGTATAACAACAGGGAAAATAAATAAATTTGCAAGCAGAAATAGTCTCAATATAAAACAAAATTAGAAATTTCAGTTCATCAGTCTCCAAGCATGCCGATCGGGATACTTGGAGAGGGGAGGGGGAGGCTTTTGCCCAGCAGTGGGACACAAAACAAGCTATTTTAAAAAAAAACAAAGTTTATTCAATACTATGGTCTTAGGCTTCATTTAAAAAAAATTCAATTTACAGATCTTTAAAATTATTTCAGATTCTTAAATGCAAAATAAATACCGTCTTATAATTTGCAAAGTATGTCAACAGAAATAAGTACCTAGGTAAGATGATTTTATGTTACCTAAGTTGCGGCGACGCGCTAGATTCTAACTGCTTATTGTCATTCAATCTATTATCATTACAAAATGCTTGCAGTGGGATGTTTGATATCGCATCAAAAACTATTTACTTGAAAATGACGGCATCGAATAAGATTAAATGTAACTTTGTAGTACAGTGGCAGTGGTAACATATTTGTCTATAGTGTCGTGTGCCCTAGACTGTAATACTTAAGAACAAGAGCTATTTTGCAATACAGGAAAACCGGAAGTGTTACGCCGTACTAGACCGCCACTGTACCATTTTTTGTCTAATAAAAAATGTGATTAAAACTCAGATAGACTCAGCACCTAGGCATTACAGTTTACTTATCGACATATATATATTTTTAATTAATACTTTAGTATGTCGATAAAAGCACATACAATACAATTTGACTAGCTAAGTGCCGGGTGTTATGCTAAATAGCTACCTAACGCTTGTACTGAATCTATAATAGCTATAATAGAGTTTATGACCATTCCGCGTCGGTTGTTTACGACTGAAATTTTACGGTGAAATCATTTTATTACGTTTTAATAGAACATTCATAATGTGTAACTCGCGAAAGGTTATAAAAATATGAAACACTTTAGCACGTAGCTTAGTTTTGAATTTAAGTTGTAAACAGAATGAACAACTAGAAAAAACGAGAGAGTAATGTTTTTAGTTACAAAAACAAGTTATCATCACCTTCTATCATCATTCTCTGTGAGATAGATAGAATCTGAAGGTATGGGAAGCCAATTTTTAAAACCGCAACTAATTCGGTCCAACCATATCAGAGATAGAAGTGAATTTAAGTGTCAACTGGAATCACTATACCCACAATACTAACAAAATTACTTTTGTAGGGCCTACTAACATTGCTTAGCAACAACTTGGCGGCGTCTGTGATGCGAAGTGACGGTACTGAACAGAGGTTTTGAGTGCGATTTCGGATATTATGTACCTATATCGGAACTCAAGTACACTTAAATAAAGTTTAACTGAATATGATAGCGTCTATTTTAAGTTTAAGACCAGCCTATACAAACATTTAGGAAAGTATACCTAACATATTTTACGTACTTATTTATGAAACGTTTAACATAGTTATAGTTCACAAATCTTTAAACCAGCGCGCACTTTATACACGAGTGTCATAATAACTCCATATTTCCCTCGGCCGGATGCAGCGATGCAGCAGACACTACAGATTTTCCCATTGCAATACTCATAACTTTCCATTGCGCGGGGTCGACGGCCCCGAGCACGTGGTGCTCTGGGCCAACACCCTCGAGCGAGCGCGAAAAAAAGTGGGAACTCAATTGTATGTGATGTACGAAAGGGCAGTGCTGTAGCTGCGGATATGAATTTTAAATTGAGAAAACAATTGCGAATCTTCCGATAAGACTAATGATTTGCAAAAGCTTGATACGCGAAAAACAGCGGTGCTTGTGCTGCCTTGGAAAACAATGTTTCTATATCTAGTTTGTAATGTTTGATTGGATGAAATAATTAAATCAAAAACCAACCCATTGTTTTCGACAGCTTTTGCTTTTATTTTTGTTTTAACTGCCAGTTGATTA
This sequence comes from Euspilapteryx auroguttella, assembly GCA_951802225.1. Lineage (NCBI taxonomy): Eukaryota > Metazoa > Arthropoda > Insecta > Lepidoptera > Gracillariidae > Euspilapteryx > Euspilapteryx auroguttella. Next base: position 4,953,111 of record OX637663.1, on the reverse strand, counting down.
ATTAGTCAGGCATCGGAAATTATACAATACTATACATGTATTTTTTTTCTTCTAAAACTGTATTAAATAGATTTGCTTCTATAAGTTTAACGTTTTTGATCCGTGGTAATACGGTTTAGCAATCCGTTTACGGTAATAACTTGGCAAGATTCCAGCTACGTTCGCGGCATCCATATATCTTTGCACAAGCGAACTATTGATAGCTAACAAAAGCTAGTTAATTTTCTAGTGTATATCAGCTTTAGTACATTGTACTTGTTACCAGACAAGGCAGACTATTCTACAAAACAAACCTAATGAATAGGGCGTTGTGATAATGCGGAATGCAGCATGCTTGTTTTTGTCTAAGCACTTTGTTTAAGGAAATAAGACGAAACTGATGAAATGGTGCTATTGTGAAAAAAATATTTTACATAGATCGTTCTCGTAGCACTTTTTATGTTTAAAAAAAAAGCCCTAGAAGTAGCTAAATGTTGTTGCCAGGGATGTTTTAGGGCGTATTCCAGGTCAGCGCAGGTATTTTCTATACATTTTCCGAACCAGCGCCAACAAGCGCTTGTTACAAGCTTTGTACGTGAATACACCCTTACTAACTATAGCCCTAATCAGAGAGCTCAAAGTGCAATGGAAAGAACTATGCTCGGAGTTTCTCTGCGAACCGGAAATGATGAGATGCACACGCAGATGAACTAAAGTCACCTATATAGCCAAAAGGATTACAATAGTGTCAATGGACAGGGCACATATTCCAAGATCATGTGGTTGCCGGGACTGAAAAATTCTCGAGTTGCGACAACATAACGTGAAAACGTATAGTAGGCTGAGATGATGATGTAGTGTAGTGAACTGTTTGGTGCATGGCTGAGGAGAAAAGTCAACTTTACTATATTTATTCAGTTCGTATTTATTAAAGTCCGCATATTTAAATTCTGTCAATAGAAAAAAAGTCTATATTAATTTTGTTTCGATAACAAATCAAACATTATATCTTAAAGTTAAAAAGAATATTCTGAACATTCCCAGACAGTAGAATGACCCCTATATCGATCGTTGACGTTTGCACTCGACACGTTTCAGCAGACAGATAAAGCGGGCAAATATTTCACAAAAGCAAACTACTGGATTGTGCCACTGTAATCTCAGTAATACTTAGGCAGGTACTTACTTTATTTTTTGTTTGTATTTTTTTACGAGGTGTTAGGGTTGTCAAGTCAATCAATACATACTTATTATAAAACAAAGACGCTGCCCACTGTCTGTGCACATTGCGTAGTTTTAAATATCTAAGCATACATACATGCTTTGATTTATACAACTACGCAATGGGGATAGAGTGATTTAAGAGGAAGGCCTTGGCTGCATACATTTTTATTATTTTTTGGCACACCAAATTAAAAGACGATAATGAAACAATGTTAATTAATTAATGTTAACAGGAAGTACAGCATCCAGGGATGGTTTCCTCGCGTCCAGCCGGTTAAAAACATAAGGCCACCGAACTTTTTACTAAAGGGTCGATGGCCTACACGTTAGGACTAGCCTACACTTTGCAACTTTTATTACATACTTTTAAATGTGATTTTTCTACCCTAATATTTTAAAGAGAAAAAAATTATTTGATTGTTTTAATATTATTTACCAAAACGTACCTATGTATTTGTTTCAGTTCCAAAATAAAATCACATTACATAGTTATTGAAACATTTATGTTTTCAGGTTATTTTTCAGCCTGATACCTATGAGCTAGGCCTTAAAGTTCACTATCGGATGCTACGGACCGTGACGCGATCCATACAGTGCGATGAGACGAAGATGAAACCGAGGTGTTTCGAGAAACTATGCGACCCTGGTACTTTTTGTAGGAAACGGAATGTTTTTGGTATAAAATTTAATCAAATTCAACTCTATTTTCAACTGCTGTGTTGTTTCTATCGCCTTGCTGTGATAAAATTATTAACCATGAAACCTCTTTTTCTTTATGCGATCCCTGTGAGAGGATCACCTAAAAATAGGAGGTTATTTTTATTCATTGCCTAGAATCATGCCCCAATCGGAGCTATGCTGGTTTACTTAGATATTATATTAGAGACGTTATAGGTAACTTTTTGGTATACATTTTTACTGCCTGAGGAACCGCCAGCGGAGAGTAAACGGATTTGTACATTTTAAATCTATAGTTAATACTATGTTCACAAAAGCTCTAATGAAATAAAAGTAATGAAAGTACTACGTTTGTTTTGTATGTACTAAAAATATACCGATTAATCTTTTTTTTTATACTTACAACCTGGCCTAGATTAGAATATATTTTATCAAGGTTAAATGTTATTTATAAATTGTACAAAAACATACTGTGCCGTGTGAACATTAATGTGTATCAGCTTTATTATGTTTTCAGTGGTCATATCATCGATCAATCACTTGACAAATTACGCTCGCTTTATTGGGCATTCATTAATTTAATTTATAACTTTTCACTTGCACTGTTTTACCACTGCAGGTACTTTGTATTGTTGTTAAAAACAAAAAGCACATTGAAGTTTCGTATAAAAATTTCAGTACTACTAAGCTTATTTCGCCAAACATAGCAATTTCTGGGATCAGGGATGAATGAACTTTTTTGAACTCTATCGTTCTACTATACTTGTTTAGCTAGCAAAATATCTACATAAAGTAAATTGTCAGTCTGTAACTTTATCATAATTAGATACATTTTTAACCGACGAAAAAACAAAAAGGAGGAGGTTCTCAATTCGTCGCGTATATATTTTTTTTTTTTTTTTTTTATGTATGATCACGCATAACTTTTTACTGTGTGGACCGATTTTGATAATTCTTTTTTTAATCGACAGGGTATACCTTGAAGTTGGTCCCATAAAAATTTGAAAATAAAATTCCAACCCTAAGGGTGGAAAAATAGGGGTGACTTTATTGTTCACTCACAGATTGTTTTGCCGTGTTGTGATTTACATGATAACTGCTAGGTATAATTATGAGTCTTTTTAACCGACGAAAAAACAAAAAGGAGGAGGTTCTCAATTCGTCGCGTATATATTTTTTTTTTTTTATGTATGATCACGCATAACTTTTTATTGTGTGGACCGATTTTGATAATTCCTTTTTTCATCGACAGGGTATACCTTGAAGTTGGTCCCATAAAAATTTGAAAATAAAATTCCAACCCTAAGGGTGGAAAAATAGGGGTGACTTTATTGTTCACTCACAGATTGTATTGCCGTGTTGTGATTTACATGATAACTGCTAGGTATAATTATGAGTCTTTTTTATATGAATGTTAATAATCATAATCTCAGCCGATAGACGTCCACTGCTGGACATAGGCCTCCCTCAAAAATCGCCTCACCGACCGGTCGTGATCGAACCTCATTCTGTTAGTCCCTAAACCTTCACCAGGTTGTGTGGCCACCTTGTGGGGTGCGACCACCCCACAAGGGTGATTGGCTGGGGTCAAAAAAATTAGCCCAAAAAAAACTGAAAAGCAAAAAATAAAAACTTTTTATCAAAAAATTAAACCGCCGAAAAAACTGAAAAGCATTTAATAATTGGGAAACATTTTCTATTAGGACTTAATTTACTCACTTCTTAAAGTAATTTTGGTTAACCAAGAAATTTTGAGTCGGTGCCACAGAATCAACGAATAACGATCACTAAATTACCTGAAATTCAAAGAAATAACCGAAAAACGTGTGCCGCCGCGCATCGCGCTATAGGTAGTTAAGGAATTTGCTTGTGTGGTGTGGCACCGACTTAAAATTTCTTGGTAAACCAAAATTACTTTAAGAAGTGAGTAAATTAAGTCCTAATAGAAAATGTTTCCCAATTAAATGCTTTTCAGTTTTTTCGGCGGTTTAATTTTTTGATAAAAAGTTTTTATGTATATGGTCAATCTTAAATTTATTATGGTAGTCACAAGTCTCACACGTAATCGAAGTGTTTTTTCGTAACCGTGTGGTTATTGACACTGCCCGGAAGTCCACCTTACTTCATCGTGTATTTTATTTTATTATTGAGCTAGAAAACCTGATTTTTATAAATTTCTTTTCTATAGGAAAATGGCTTCGATTAAACGAAATGTTGGGATTTGATAAGGTTAAATATTACTTTGTCATAACTCAGTGAAATAGCTTAAAAATTATTAGTTAGATAGAATAGATAGTAGAAAACAAAAAAATATAGTTCACTTAATGTCCGAGCTAGGTTCAACTGTGTTCAAACTAAGTCCGCCTTGCAGTATCGGACAGCGGTATCCCCTTTTTTTTAGGCGGGGAAACTCCTAACGAGTACCCTGCGACCCCGGGGGAGTCGCAGGGTACAACAAATAACCCGGCGGCTCCCCATGCAGCATAATTTAAGGCATCATTACTATATTATTTTCACGAATAAAGTTGAATTGGTAAATTTGCCATAGAAGACATTGATTGGAAACTTATCAATATTTGTCACCAATCAAACGCAGAGTCACAGAGGGTAATGATCTTATTTTTATTTGGAGCAGAATTACTCAGTCTGGTTTATTGAACTGAGGATGTTGCTCCTTACCCTGGTTTTATATTCTGGCTATTTTCGCAGTTTTTGTAGTAAATATAGTAACTAACCTAAATGAACTTTTTTAAAGTATCTTCCTGAGCGTCTTGAATTATCGTGTAATACATTAATTTAGAAAATCATTACCTGGTTTATGTTTAATTAATTATTCTTTAAAACTGCTGGTAACCTCTAAGTATACGAATCGAATAACGAGCCGGTTTACTAGAATTTTTAGCCCTAGTTTTTATCATATTCGTAGACAGTATGGACCTTAAGTTTACAAAATTACGGGTTTCATATACTTGCCCACTCAAATCCAAAATATTATATTATTTATTTGTAACTTGGTAAGTTTATCTTATTGATCGTTAAAATAAATCATTATAATAAATTTTTCGTAAAACGCTCGCAAAAAGCACACTGATTTCAGCGAGTCGGGGTGACGATGAAATTATCCTGACTGAAACGTATGCTAAAATAAAATAAAACTGTCTTGATCTGAGCCTTTTAACAAGTTCAATGTGTTCTCATGAAACAAATTACTGTGCAAGAATAAATTGGGTGCGGGAACTTATTGGGTGATTTCCAAGAAAAATGCCACCGAATGTGGTCGGGAACGCTATTTCGTGAACGGATTTATTGATATTATTTCGTTTTCAAAAGCTACGCGCGAAAATTTTTATGGTTCCACTTTGGAAATTAGAACTTAGTATTTAGTATGTTATAAATATGTACCTAGTTTTTTTTTTTTTTCTGTAAAATTAAATACTTTAAGAGAAATGCTGATATTACCTTAGGATATATTTTTTTAATATTATAAAATCATAATTAATCAAATATTTTGATAGACATTTTATAATCATATGTTTTTTAGAATAGTTAATTTTCTTCTTAATAGGCTGCATACGTTTTTACTAACCTTTCAACATATTTTTATCATTGCTAAAGGTCGTCTACCCTTATATTTTTATCTCTTTTTATAAACAGAACGATTTGATAAGACTAACAATCGTACGTTGCCTTTTATAAGTTCAGTAGTTTCAGCCACGTGTTCAACTTCAAATAAATAAGCTACTGAATTTTGTATTGTGCCTGGAATTGTTTACCCTACCATTACTAGTACAAAAATTAAATAAGGAAGATTCAACAATGCCCCCTTATCACACACAGACTGGCTGGGCTATTGAACTGGCTGGTAGGCTTGTGAAAATAAAAAAATAGTCAGTTTCGTAACATTTCGTCACTCGGCGTCGTCACTCGCCCGATGGTCAGGGACGGGCAGGGTCAACGACCGGCCAAATATTTCGCTATTGGTGTGCAATCTGGCCGATGACATCACGTTTTAATGAGATATTAATCTTTTTTTTTTTTTTAGTAAATAAGGACATAATTGTTTTTTTAGTAAACTATTTGAACTCCTTAGTGTATTTTGTACTATAAATAAGTCATGATCAATCATCATCTCAGTCTTCCACTGCTGGACATTCAACTCCCCGATAGATCATACTAATGACCGGTCTGTGCGATCCTCATCCAGTACCTACCCTACCCTAGTGTAAATGTTATAATTAAATATGTCAATATATGTATTATTAATTTTATTATTAATTGTAATTCTTTGGTGTTGGCGGAAGAACAGCGCCTTGGTTTCGGCCATGGCATATGCTGAGTCAATACTCCGTTTTAACGAATATAAGTATTAGCTCAACTTTGTATTAGGTATTGTGGTAAAAGGCAGGTGGACACTGGTTTTTATTATATTTATTTTATTTTAACTTGTTCACTTTATATGTCTACCTCCTAACTTTTAATTCGTTAAATAAATGTATATTCTTTCTTTCTTTCTTTCTTTTTATTATTTTTAAAGCTGAAGTAGATTTTAATTGTGATTAGTAGATTGATTAAGATTTTTCATTGTCATTCCGCAACTTTCACCAGGTCCTGGTCCTCCTAATACCTTGTGCGACTCCTGCTTACTTAAGTAATGAATAAAATTTGAGGCATTTAATTAAGCCTGCTCCAGGTTAAAAAAGCAATATATTTTTTTTAAGGTTTATTTAAAAAAAAGTAAGAAGAATAGAACTTGCTTGCCAGAAGTTTGCCAACATACGTAGATCAAGTTCTCTTTTTATAATATTTTTTAGATCACATAGCACTAATCAACTATCAAAAGTTCATAACCCCATCATTTTTGTAGGTACAGAGGTGGACTAGGACGGCGTGACACTTCCGGTTTTTCTGTATTGCGAACAAAAGTGTTACGCCTTCCAAGTCGGCCACTGTCCATGATGGTACATTGTTACATGTTTTTGATGACGGTATCCCATATATACCAATGGCGAAACTACTTAATATTAATCAAGCCAAGCCTATGTAAGTAAGTACCTGTACAAAAAGTTCCCACAATTATCCACCCAAAAATCTGAAATGGCATACCTACTCGCGTTTTTCTAGCAGCCGCCTTGCGATTGCGCGCCAAAATATACCCGCGGTCGTTCGTTGAACCTGGCGCAACGACCCGGTGACGTTGCGTGACGTGACGCGATGTGACGTCAGAACAAGTCACTCTTCCACCAACAGTACGGAAATTACCTAGTGAATAAGTAGCATACTCAAGCGAGAGGCGTCAACGACTTCGATGACAGAAACAAGTTTGTCATAATTTTACCCTACCACCTGCCTATGAATCCAGAGATCTGATAACTCAACTTTACCAGGTTCACACATACGAATTATGCAAATGAATTAAATTAAAACTTTGATCCTTAATCGATAGTGACTATCGATAATATAATATCCTTCCGCACCATTCTCGAAAGGAGCATCATTTTCACAAGTATTTCCACAAGATAGTCCAACACAGAATGAACAGAAGCTGTACATCTATGGGAACTTACGCAGCCCTTGATTATATTCAACATGCAATAAGAGACGAAAAATAAGAAGAAAGTTATCTTAAGGCGGTAAGTCACGGTATGGCGCGAAATTCAAAATTTTTCGCGTTTTTAATTATTCTGGCGAAAGTATTCATTTTTAATAAAGTTTTAATGAATTCGCGTATGTAAAAAACCATTTCTCACATTGTAATACAACGTTTTTCGAAGACAGTCCTACTAATTTTGTGTCTAAGGACCTAACTTGATTTTTGGCCTTTATGTCCTTAGGCACAAAATCAGTAGGTCTGTCTTCTAAAAACGTTGTATTACAATGTGGCAAATGGTTTTTTACATACGCGAATTCATTGAAACTTTTAAAAATATGTATACTTTCGCCATAATAAATAAAAAACACGAAAAAATTTGAATTTCGCGCCATAGCGAGAGTTACCACCTTATTTCACCTATTTGTTTTATTTTTTTGTATAGAAGACAATATATTTTAGCCTAATTTTAGCTCTCATCAACGTAGTGATTTACCTTCTCTCTGCTCTCATCCGCTAAGTTTTTTTTTTCAAAGTGGTGTATTTTTCGGTTCCGAGTGTTCTGTGATAAACAGTGACGTCACAAGATGGCGGCCGTGACAGACGGGAGCCGCGACCGGCGATAATTAGGCAATCTGACGATTCGTGAAATCACGCTGCATGGAAGTTGTTGCTAGGTGCTAATCGGACAAGGAAATATTAAAAATAATACAACTTGCTTTGATTATGTACCGTGATCGTTTAAAACATCATCATTACAACCAGTAGACGTCCACTGCTGGACAAAGATCCCACCAGACACAGATTGTCACAAGGACAAACATTGTGGAGGGAATTTTCCGTAATCGCCACGCTTGGCAGGCGGGTTGGCGATCGCAGTATGGTTGTTTAAATTTTTCAACGAAGGCCGCTGCTGCCCGACCTTCGGAAATTCCTTTAGTCGCCTTTTACGACACCCACAGGAAGAGATGGGGTGGTAGTATTCTATGCTGCCACTACACGGTCATTTAAAAACTTACCCATATATATTTTTATTACGTGTAAAATTTATTGCACATCTTGTCTATCTGGGTCTCTCTGTAGGTCTCATATATTATGTCTTTGTTCGCTGAGTATGTCCGCTTCTTCTGAAATCACTCGGCCACTAATTTGAAAGTATATTTGAAACCGGAAACATCATAGTCACTTGGCCTAAATTTTTCACCGACTTTAAAATACAATAAAAGTTTCTCAGAAAAGAACTGAACTATCTGAAAAGAATAGCAAACATTTTGCGATTTCACTCGTTCGAATAGTACAGTTTCATGTTTAATACGAACTTTTTTCATTTGCTATTTCTCATTTAGAAGTGTGAGGTATCTAAGCTTATGATCTCCATAACAGCATAGGAGATCATCTAAATCCAAAAGAAAAGATAACCGGGCAACTCATACTGCCCCCAGTTTTGCCAACACGCTTTTTTTTAAGGCGGGGAAACTCCTGACTCCTGTGGGGTTCGCATGCACTTAAACCCCGCCGGTTTCCTTCTCGGCTGTTTGCAAGGGGCAAGCCACGGCTAGGCTTGGAACGGCATTACCGCGATCCCTCCAGCACTTACTGTTTAGCCTCTTCTCGGGGGGATATGGTGGTCATCCCCCCAGAGTTGCCAACCTGCCTGACAAGTTTGCCGGTTATGGCAAACCCCCCATCCCCAAAATGATTGTCATCGCGGCGATCTGTGAAAAAAGAGGTATAAGACTTGCTTTTCTGTTCTCTACGTCTCTCGGCTAAAAAAATGATCTGAAGATGATGATGATGGATGATTACACTTACTAAGAAGTAAATGAACGAAGCAGAGCCTTGTGTCAGTAGCAACACCAAAATTTGACCTAGTTAGCAAACATTGTAAAAAATTTGACCTCTCGGTCTGCACTGGCGCCGTACGTAACACCTTCTATGACTCATGGATCTGAAAATTCTGATTGCGATGTGTAGATGACGAATTTTTTGCTAAGAACGTTTGTGAAACGAACCTTGCGTTAGACGGACTTTGGTTTAGTCATATTAGGTTTAACCTACTAGCAATGATTAGTGATAATGTAGCTTTACTGGACATTTCTCTCTCACGCCACGCACCACGGTGAGAGAGAAGAGGCCTGTGTCCAGCAGTGTGCTCTTAAAGGCTGATTAAATGTAGATTTACAATTACATCTTTTTGGTCTTACTTTATCGTACTGTATAAAAAACTTTTTTTGATTACTGCGCGACTTAGTTTTGTTTAAAAATACTTAACAATAATTTCTTTAAAAAAAAAAAGAGACCCGCCTTCAGTAAATTAAAACATAATATAGAAACTGAAAACTTCCTCTTTTCAGAAGTTGGTTAAAATAACCTTCTCCTAAATTTAACAAATACTTTTGTGAAAACGGCATCAAAATCGGTTCAGCCAAACTTAAGATAATCGCGGACAAACATACATATATACAGGTCAAACTGATAACCTCCTTTTTTGAAGTCGGTAAATTTTGTTCTCATAGCTTCGAAAACGGATCTTCATTTAATTGCCTCCTGTCCTAAAAGTACCTTTAATTGTCTATAATATACCTATCTAAATCACCATCTCGAGCACCGATCTCGTTTTGAATATTACCCAACTGATCTAAAGCCATGTATACACGGCTGAACTAATTTGCATACATTTTTGATAAAATTTATAAGTGCATTACTACAATACAAGATAATTTTTAGTCAATGTAATTTTAGAGTGTGTACACTGTAAACCTGTAGGTTTTGTAAAATTAATATTTTGTAAAAAAAAATATATGTAAGGTCAACAATGTCCAAGCAAAAATTACAAGTTACTAAATAAGTATTAGAGTTAATCACAAACAGACTCAAACAATCATCAATACATAGTATAAAATAAAGTCGCTTCCCGCGTCTGTCCCTCCTTATGTATGCTTAAATCTTTAAAATTATGCAACGGATTTTGATGCAGTTTTTTTAAATAGATAAAGTGATTCAAGATCAAGTAATGTCATAGATCAGCACATTGACATTTTTGTCTGTTCTCTGAATGAATTTACGAGGTCAGGTATGGGTTATTTGTTACGAAGGTACAACACCCTAATGTTTTTAGTATTTTGATTCTTAAGGATGGTGGATTTGTAAAATTGTTAAAATTATATCTTTTGTATTTATATTGTATTATGGAAACCATTAATCTTTAAAATAAGATAAAGCTGCACTGTTGCATTGGTGTTTACTGTAATAATAGTGTAGTATTGATAAATAAATAAATAAAAAAATAAATAAAAAGAGGAAGGTTTATAATATCACAGGCGCAATATAGTAATAGGATAGGCGGTACGAAGTTCGCCGGGTCGACTAGTAAAATTATAAAATCCAAAAAAAAGGCGCCGTATAAGGACGTGATTTTGATTGTCTACATAATAGGACGTTTTTTACCGATCGAAACAAATGAATATAGAAATGTGCCTTACTACATACGTGTATGTCATTTCCACGGTACCTACACAAAGTTCCATAAAACTCTGTCCATTCACATTGGTCCAAAAGGTGCCAAACAAAAGTCACATTATGTGCATTGTGCTGTGCACCCTTCACTCAGTTGAAGGTCGAAGGTGTTGCCTCATTCATAAAAGTTTTACGTCCCGTGTGCTCCGGCCGCTCGGATGCACCTTCTGTGTACCGTTATGGAACATAGCTGACCCAATTGGCTGGTGGCTTTTTACTGGGCATCAAGGACGCCTGCAGTTCCGCGTTTATTCGGGTCAAGAGGTTTTTTGTAACGGTTCTGCAGTGCATGCCACGCAGTGCTAAACCTCAATACTTTTACCTTTTTTTACATGGACGCCCTTATAATGTGTTACTCTACTACTCGCCTCTCTACTCTCTAAACTAAACTCTAAACAACTCTAAAATAAACTCTACTCTTAGTTACGAGCAATACCAAATACGCAGAATTACTAACGAGTAATAAATAGCCAAGTTCGTGTTCAGCAACAACTGTACAATAGTTGCATGCAACCAAGTAGAAACTAAGTAATAACATAGAAATAAAAATAGTTAAAAAACTCTATCATTTCATTTTCTAGCTTAGATGTGCCTTTGTATCGAGTTTGAACCTCGAAAAGGGAGTTTTAATCAAACTACCCTTACCTAATGCCAAACGCACCTTCCGTCCGTATTTGTCTCTTTGAGAAAAATGTTTCTTCCACTTCTCGCACGGAAGGCGCTGCGAGCTTGATTAATGATTACCTAACTCAGATTACTGGGAACATGTGACCATATGCATGCTAGCTCCGGTTCCACTGATCCGCTTCTTAATGTTTAGCCAGAAAATTAAATATAAGTACTTGTATGTTTGTTTGTGTAAGGCAAAAAAATATAATATGTATGTACTTACAATGATCACAAAATAAGAGGTCTGTAGAGAAAGAGTCTAAAATGTAAGTTCTTGAACTGTAAAATGCGTAAATAATTCATTTATCTTACTCAAACCCAATTGAAATGTTTATTAATATATGACATTTGTAGGGAAACGATGTTACGTTGGATATCGATGTTTGTCAAAAAGCCATACAATTTCGTAATGATAAAAACAAATTTGGTTTTAATTTTTCTCGTAGTCTTTGAGTCTCCTTAAGCTATCTTTTGTGCAGACCCCAATATCATAGGCGTATAACCTTATTGCCAAGTGAACCTGGGCCGGAGCCCTAGCATCAAGTTACCCAGGGCCCGTTAGAGATGTAGCTCCGTATCTGGTGTCTACAGTGCTGGATGTGGGTCAACCGCTATGCAGTACAGTTAGACTGTTGACATGATCGATAATGGCCGGTGTGCCGATTTGTTTGTGTCGTCGGGGGCGGAAAAATTCAAACCTAAATCTCAAAAATTCATTTATTCAATGTAGGATGCACGGTATCTCATTGCACGTCTAGTAAATTAAAATACCTGAATTTCATCATTGTATCCTATACTTCAAGAGGCGAATTGCGAATTGTTTTACCGATATATTAACGTAACCTTCTTCACCTTTGAGTAGTAGTAAAAGCACAGATTAAAGAATATGATAAAGGCGACTAAGGTAACACCCGAAAATGGGCAGCAGAGTCCTTCGTTAAAAAACTTGAAGAGCCATACATGCCAAGTACCGCATCAAAATCCGTTGCATAGTTTTAAAGATTTAAGCATACATAGGGACAGACGCGAGAAGCGACTATGTTTTATACTATGTGTTGATACGCATAAAAAAGAGATTTTCATTGTAACCTCAAGGGATTATTATCATAAATCGCAGAGCACCGTACGCCTCAAATTTTAACTATGTAGGTAGGTATACTTATATGTTATTTTTGAGGATTGTAATCTATGAGTCCCGCCGGCTCTACATTGCGTTGTGCTTTTGTTCTTAATTAAACTCCATATTAAAATAAATTTTCTTCAACCTCATGTTACAATGTTACAATATACTATCAATAACCTACCAGCACAGCCTGTAACAAGTTGATATAACATTTCTCCAATAGATCGCAGAGCGCAGCGCGAGTGCGGAAGATGTCATCTCGCAATGGGAGCAAGGTTCGACGTCCGTAACGGTACGAGGGTACGAGATGTGGGTCACAAGGCTTCGCTAATATAATGGCTTTGGATACCGTTAGCGATTACGATACAAGATCGCTGTAACATCGTTTCTGGGTGCCGATTCTCGGAGATCCACAGAAGTCGCTTCTTTCGTAACCTCCAATAAAGGCAATTTTTTTTTAAACCCTATTCATGTTAAAATGGGACAAAAAGGGCCAACTTTTATTAAAACCCATTAGTATTAAAATTGTATGTGCTGTGCGACCTTATCGCGTAAAACGATTTTTACCATGCAACCCCATATGTAGGTCCAATTATGACCATGAGTAAATTTTTATTTTTCAATCAAAAATAGCTTGAAAACTTGCAAGATCAAATTAGCAGAATAAGAGTTGAGAATGGTTACACGATTGCCTCCTAGAACCCTGGACCAGGTAATAAACTGTGTCCAATTGCCGTGGACTTATATCAAGTCTACGGTTGTTGCTGACTTGAAAATTTAGCCCATGATAAAATATAATATGATGAAGGTACTTACGCTCATCATTATGAAAGATGCTGAAAATTAAAGAGCAGTTTTCTATCATCTACATATTGTATTTAATGACAATAAAGACTTCTTTTATTACTTGCTGTGTCCGCGACTTCGCCCGCGATAAATGGTGACTTTCCATATTGTCTCACCATTTAAACTTCCCCTGTACTACGACAAACATTTCAAAATGAAAATCAGCTAATTCAGCTCAGCCATTCTTTAGTATAACGCATCGAAACGAACATCAATAGATTTTTATAATATACACCTACTTAAGTCAAGACGTTTTCAGTAAGTCCCTATCCACTAAACACCTTCAAAATATTCAAACTCAATAATTGTAATAAAACGGTCGCTTGTTCCACTTTGAGAGGCACATCACGCATGCAAAGTCCAAAACTTGGTTGACGACCCGCGCGGAGGCAACAGTTATCCAACCTCGATAACTTACATACTCCCACATAACAGCCCAAACACCGATGTTGCGATGCTATCTGCAGTTGTTACAAGACTCAAAGGCTGATACTGTGATATTCACAGTCAGCGTTTTGAGGCTACTCGCTCAGGCTCGCTCGCTTGAGTCGCACTCGGACTAGTCGTTATTTAGTACAGATAATCCTGGCTTGAGCTGTCTTGTACAGTGGCGTTCTAGGACGGCGTAACAGATTACGCCGTGCTTTGGTCTCGTGTGCCCTAGACTGGAATACAAAAGAAGAAAAAAGGTATTTTTCAACAACAAAAACGGAAGTGTTACGGCGTCCGAGACCTCCACTGTACTCTATTAAGTATACTATATATGACGGAACTCGATTATCTATATAAATTTGGAGTGGAGAACCTTTACTCAAATTTTACCTTTTGACACTTTGGAGTACGAGTTTGAGCTGCGACTCGACTGTGAATGTCAGCCAAAGAGTTGGACCATACTAGCTGGGACTTCACTACAAATTCAACACTATACATGAATTTTAAATCGTAACTTTTAGTAAACTAGATGCTTAGATAGGAGGCGCCAGTGTAATTCTTGTGAGATAGGCTGAGGTCGAAAAAAATAAAAAAGTCAGTATAGAAAGGAAAAATGCCTTTAGAGTTTAGAGCTTTTCTGATAGATATTTACGTAGGTTTACCATCGTATCCAACAACGCTGAAGTAGTAACAATAAACTGTAAAACATTGTTAATTATTTTCCAATCAGCCGATGATCACAATCGCGTAGACTTTTTGCCCGAGAGCATGTTGTGTCTATGTATGCTAGTTGTGTTTTTGCAGCCTTTTTCCATTTCTATACAATCCGGATGTTTCTGCTCCGCATAATTTCCGATATCGATCGAGACGCATCAATAGTAATGCGCTTGATTCACACTGAAGGATATGATATATATTTTACTTTATGCTAGCAAATGAGTTACGTCCACCGATACTTATATCTGATTTTACCTTGTATTAATTACTTTTATTTTAATAAACTATTACACCTACTTTTATACTAATAAGAAGATCGCTACCAGGGTTTTTTTTCATACGTTATACAAATTCGCTACGCTTAACAACATCACTAATATTACCTATTCATAAACAAGAAAGCCTTTAATTAATATACATATTTGAAGTAAATTTATATCTCAATAAACTATACAAAACAGGTATACTTATTCCTTTTTTTTTTAAACATCTTTAACTAGCTCTTAGTATCTCATAGATTGAAATGTACAATCAGGTTATAATTTGCGAGAATCGTCTAATTAGAATACATTTCTCTCTGAACGGTCCAGATTCGACCTATCTGACTACATTAGCGGAATAATTATTCAAAAAATGGACACACGACGATATCGCGATCTTGTTCACAATCGCCATGCGAACGATAAATTGCAATATCGTGCCACGTATTGTACTTACTCAAATAGTGCTAAGATCTCAGAGTAAGGAAACCGCCGCTACGCTACAATCATTTGGTATTCATTAATCTGAGGCTAAGATAGTCGCTTCTCTCAGTGGAGTATAGTTACTGCCACAGACTACCAAATAATGTTTTTTCTTTCAAATAAGTGTTTTCCTAATCTTATGCATTGCTATGTTCACATAACGTACATAAAATGTGTATATTTATTGCATTATATTGATAAAATCAGTACAAGTTTAGGCGAGAATTAGTAAGTAGTTCTCAACTATTTAGATGCTCAGACATCAACCTATTCGTCCGGTAAAATCCACTTTCAAGGCCTCTACAGTAGTCAGTAATGTACTAAGAGTAATCTTCTACAGCTATCAGTGACATGTAGAATACATAATGGCCACATTATTCGTAGATAGCCACTAAAAAATTCGTACTAACATTACAACCTAGAGTTCGAAACGTGGCGGGCAAGCCCACGACGCTCGCCCCACTTCCTTCCCCACTCTCGACCACCGAAAACCTTCTTTCACCTGCCTTTCACCAGCGCGAAACATACCACCTTTCACCCATCGTCTCCTGGTACTTTTGGTGGCGGAATTTTTTTTTCTTCCGGCCAAAAATTTTTGGCGGTCGTCGGCCCACTTTCAAAGTTCATTGCCGGTACCGTTTTCTGACCTACCTTTACGTTCGCTGTATTTTTGGACATGGACAGCACAGTTAGGTTCTTTTTTTATAACAAGTATTAATATATACATGTATAATGCCACCATTTGAATGCTGGTTGATGCGATCGGTTATTTTAATGGTCGTCCATTCATTCTTCGAGGTTGGCTTGATTGATAATGGTTTTATTTTTATAGGTAGTTATGAAAGCGCTTTTCCCCTGTAGAGTCATGATAGTATTATTATGAGATACATTCTCAAGATATTCGACGAGATTTGATGAAGAGCCCCTTGACTACTATTGAATTTGGGTAAATGAAATGCACAGAATAATCAGCGACATCATTAGAACGCTAAAAGGGTTTGTTATTATATGTACAAATAATAATAATAATAACACATCACACTCAGAGCCCCTAACTAGGAAGAACCTGTATCTAGGGTGCCCGAAACACACACAGAGACGAACATCACACCCAGACCGGAAACAAACATCGATATTCATCATATCAATATTCACCCCGCCCGGGAATCGAACCCGGGTGCACACGCTTACTCAGTCCACATCACTGCCAACTGAGCTACGGAGCAGTCAAATGAAACAATACTCTTTAGTTGATATGTGAAAACCTAAAGTAACGTCTTCCACGCTAAAAAAGGTTAAAATAAGGCATACAATAGCAGAGCTTAAAAGCACTGTTAATTTTTTTAACGGCTACGGTGTTCTGAGCATCCAAAAATATTATAAATTTGTCCTTCAAAGGAAGGAGGCCTTTGCCCAGCAGTGGAAGTTATAGGCTGCAAATAATAATAATTGTCCTTTGAAAGAAAATTTCTTAAATAAATAGGATAAAGTAAGAGAAAGCAAGTGAACACGTTAGCAGACGAGCAGTCTGCCTCTTCCTAATTAGCATAATCTGTCAACAGGTACTGGATTACAATATAGGTACACTACCTTACTGCCTACTGCATAAAGACGAATTTGCAATAAACTAGGTACCCTAAAGAGCTTTGGCTACTGTACGTCTGCAGCAGGTTTACTTCCGGATTCTTCGTTTTTTCTAATCCCTTCATAATTCATATTTAAAAATAACATTCATAGTTTAAAATAATCAAATACTTATTTAATAATGTATTCGTATTTTCACTTTGAGAATATTAAGAAAAATCAGTTTTTCTTTGCTAATTTCCAGTGCAGAAAAATAAATGTATGTACCTTTATATAAAATTTTTGAATATGTTTTGAAATTATTTATTCGAGTTTTTTTTCTCTTTGATAGGTTTGAATAAATATTAACTCAAATCTATTATTTTATTCTTCAGACAAATTAACCTGCTTTTATTTATTTATTCATAGAATAAATACATAATTTTATTAGATCGAGCTAGCTGATTATTGCCTACGCTAACAAATTTAGTTTCGTATTTTATCGCTCTGAGAAAAATTCAAAGGTACTCAAAAATTTCTAGCGCCATCATGCGATCACAAGACTTCATTCACTGGTGTTGCCTTTGCGACAGGCACAACCTATCGTTTTCGGTAAAATTGCTCCAACATTTATTTACGAAAGTCCCACCTACAAACGACTCAACCACCAGTAACCGGAACGACTGGTTGGAAATAGAGACACAACTTTTAGGCAATGTGGGTGAAAGGTAAACGACCTGTCGTCAATTCAGGAGGTCAATGACACTGGGTGTTCGCGCTTCTTCGCAACACACGTGCGGTGTCCACTTTCGTACAAAAGCTATATAGAAAGTTAGGGGTCCGGCGAAAGTCAATGTTGGGGTGAAGGAACTCTAGGCGACCGCGAAATCGCCAGAAAGCAGTTTTGCTTTATGAAAGTCGGAAGGGCTAGTCCACATTTACACGAATTTTTGGCAGTCTGTAACCAATACAGCACACTTGATGACTACGCTCAAAGTTTTCATGTTAAGAAACACTTTTATTAACCTGAAAATTTTAAATATAGTCTTTGTTTAAGAGCTTAATGTATTTATGTTCTCTGGCAAATCTTAAAAATATTAAGCTCATGAAAAGTTATCAAATGAAGTTAAGAATATACCTAAATGTCCATAATTTAAAAAACGTGTCTGCTACTGTAAGCAAAAAATCTTGAAGAATTTGAAAAATGTATCTATAAAATAGTATATGCATTACTCGTGTACGAGAAAGTTGCGAAATAGGCGGACAAGACGCAGTCATACGATTTGATTCAAAGCCTGACTCATTGGTTGAAGGGTGATGCAGTTGCAAGCAAATATTAGATAATTTTTATCGATGATACTTAGTACAGCCGACTTTATTCAAATTAGCTACGTTTTACTCAGAAGTAACATGAAATTAATAATACCACACTCAGGGCCGAAACAGATACAAAAAAACCCAGACCTAGGACCTTCGTGGAGGAGCTGGGGAGGTTAGATTAACTCTACCCCCTATCATGCAAAATAGGCACGATAGCTGTCAAATTGCGGAAATTCACCCGTCAACTAAACCCACACCTAGCACGTAGTGATTACCTTCTCTCTGACACCTAGAAAACAACATCGATTAATATCCACCATAAAAAAGTTTGCCCTCCTCCCGATCGAAACCGGATCCCCGATGACATAGTCATCATCACTGCCAACTGAACCACGGAGGTGGTATTCATAGTATGGATCAATGTCTGATATATGAATTAGGTTACTATCAGACTGACCGCCAGCATCAACCGCATTCCAAATCAACTTTAAGCAGTCGATATGAATCGCATGCGGTCGAGCATCAACTTTACGCGGCAGGCAGTCTCGACCGCATGCGGATCATATCGACAGTCGACTCGATGCTGCTTGAGTTACGGTTGAGTATGACGACTGCGCGCTGTTGATGCTGTTCGTCTGATGGCAACCTTACACTTTACTCTGGTAGCTAGGTATTTAATAATTAAGCTTCATAATTTTTGACAGCATATAGTTTTGCCGGAGACTTGAGGAAGGAAGTAGCATAACATATCACTTATTGAACAAATAAAATTGTTACGGCAGAATTATTTGTCCGTATGGGAAAAATATTTGTACACTGTGTCGCTACCTCAGGGAAGGATGAATTGCACTAATAAAGTACATTAGTCATCTAATGAATATGCAATTTTTTCATGTGCGTTATTGGTTTAAACACGGTTTAGCGTACGTTTTTCCAATTTGTAAAAACGTGTACTACAACGAGTAAAAATTAATAAAAAGATAAGGTAAATCCACACACATAAGATATAAAAGCTACTGTAACTACGACAATATGTTTGAAACTCTATAATTTATAAGAACTTTTAAAACATGGGTCATACGTACCAAAAACTGTATTCTAATGACTCCATCGTATGATTGTTTAAATTCACATTAATCAACCCCGTATCTAGGCATTATGGTGTTATTTTTTTTTAAAGTCACATACATTTTAAGTTTTATAAAAGATTTTAATGACATGAGACCCATAGCTTTACATGCGTCAGGCCCATTTTGTTTATTTCATCAAAAACCAACTTATTGCAAAACAAAATGGTTTTACATACTTACTACATCTAACGTGTTATGAAAGAAGCAAGGACCGTGAGTCAGACAGCCAGACAGCATGAATGGAGTCGTACGACGTTGTTTCGCAACTTTCTAGTAGTAAAATGTTTTCCGTAAACATGAACAGATCACCTGATCGTTTTAGTAGAGAGAGACATAATGTAGCGATTTCTTTTCCTGGTAATAAAATTAAGTTTTCAGGAATTTCTTTTATTTTAGCAGTTCATCAATATCAATACATAGTATAAAACAAAGCACCGCGTCTGTCCTTATGTATGCTTAAATCTTAGAAACTATGCAATGGATTTTGATGCGGTTTTCTTTGATAGATAGAGTGATTTAAAAGGAAGGATTATATTTATAATACATGTACAAAATAGTAATAGAAAACGCGGTACGAAGTTCGTCGGGTCGACTAGACATAAATAAAAATACACTTTATTGCAAACAGTATTTCTCTGGGGAGCGACGGGGGTATATGTGGGACACGCACCCACTTAAACCCACCGTCGGCCTCTCGGGAATATTGGGAAGAAACCCGGGAATTATTGATGATCGACATCCTGTTTCCTTCCTACTAGTTGGGGTTAGCTTTTGCGTCATTTAAAAAAACATCTTGATTAATTAGATACAAAACAAAAACTAAATATATTAACATTTTACAGAAACATATTGAAAATGTTCGTATTCAACGTTTGACTAGTAAAACAAATGAAAAACACATAAATAAACAGTTTAGTCATTCGATACATAACCTAAATACAAAATTGTTGTTTTCACGCATCCGCAGTTTTCAGTGTAGGTGGCAGTAAACCTTAACACGGTCAAGCTGGTTGTTGGTTGGCCCCACGTTGGCACACACCTACCAATTTGTTTTGTCTACTCTAGGATCAAGAACCTGCATGGCCCACTTACATGTTCTTTTTTCAAATTGTATGGTTGCCAATAGTTTTTTTTTATTCTCCAAAAATAACTGATATTCTATGAAAATATGTACATAATTGTACACATAAAAAAATAAAAATAAAATAAATAATAAATAATTATTAAATATTTCTTTTTCATTATTTTATTTTTAATTTTAAATATTTCACAAATTAGATATTTAAAACTAGTCAATACTAATTGAAATACTTGAAGAACCATTGCGATCGCCAACCCGCTTGCCAAGCGTGGCGATTACAGCAAACGTGTCCACAATGTTTGTCTTTGTGACAATCTGTGGGGACTTCCTTAGACTCTCCCCACTGTGGAGAAACTAAGGTCCAGTAGTAGATGTTCTATCGGTTTTTACTAGAATATAAAATGTTAAAAGTTTATTTTCTACTGTTATTTTGAAGAACAGTCCTTTATTCTGTAATGCTGTAATACGACGTCTTTCAATCTATACCAATATTATAAAGAGGAAAGATTTGTTTGTTTGTTTGTTTGTAACGAATAGGTTCCGGAAATACTGAACCGATTTGAAAAATTATTTCACTGGTAGGAAGCTACATTAACCCCGAGTGTCATAGGCTATATTAGATTTTCAAAAAAATTAGGGATCCTTACCTAATAATGTAACCCGAGGTGCAATATTTTTTCCGTTGTTTACATATTTTGACAGGTGATTTATTGTTGTTGTTTGTTTTTTATTCGGCCATTCTGGGCAGTCAAAAGAACATAGTCTATAGAGCCAAGTCTTTTGTAGTACTTATCTTATATTCTATGGCGTAACGAAGTAAGCCGGGAAAGCTCGTAGTAAATAAATAACATTCTTACATCTAAATATATCTATTAAGCAGTGGTGAAGTTAAAGTGTCATACTCTGCCACATTTTTGATATTTGCCTTAGTTTAGAAGAATGCATTTTATTCATTTTATGCATTTTATTCGAGAATGGTGCTAGCATCGCTGTAAACTGGCTCTTAACCAATCCTTCACAGAAACATACGGTAACTATTCAGGGGTCAACCCAACAATAAAGATCACTGATTATGATGTTAAAAATCATATTTTGATGTTTTTTTCCGATTTCCTGAAAAAAGATAGACAGCCCTACGTCCGGTTTTCCGCTAAATCTTTTTTCAATAGTTATTTGCCAATTTACACTTTGAAAATGTAGCGCGACAACTTGTGCTAGTTTTACAAATAGCGTGCTTTTCTACTTTCTGTCTATATTTTTTACGAAAGTCGTTGTTTAGTCAGTGTGCATTGTTAGCAAGTGTGCTAGTCAAGTAGTGATGAGTTTGTGTAGTCAGTTTATAACACTGAATATTGGTTGAAAGTTTTAAATCCTTTTTACTTAAACAGCATGCAAAATCTGTAGCAATACCAAAACAATCATCATCATCATCATCTGTCTGTAAGAGCCCACTGCTGTACATAGGCCTCTTCTCTCGCACGCCATGCACCACGGTCCTGCGCCAGTCTGATCCACTGCCTACCGGCGACCTTCACTATGTCGTCAGACCATCGGGCTGGTGGTCTGCTTACTCCACGTCGTCCGTTTCTAGTTCCACATAGTTCCAATAATAAAATTCTAGGCAAAAAGCACAGACATGTTCTTTACTGAGTATAAAACTAGAAATGTTAAAAAGGGTCAGATACCTTTAATTTATTTTAAACACTAACCTCACAAGAAAGTTTTACATTAGCAGAGATGTACAAGATACCTTAAATAAAGTATCTGAATACAAGATATAAATACCTTTTTAAATAAGTATTTCAGATACCAGATGCAAATACCTATCTAAAATAGTATCTGAAATACAAGATACAAAATACGTATCTTTAAGATACTTTTTTATAGATAAAATACTTTTTTCATAACTTTTTTTATGAGTTTTTTTAAAGAGTTAATCGCGCTCATTTCGTATATTGGACAAAAACATTATATAAAACAAGCTGGGCCGGCGAACTTCGTACCGCCCTAAAATGTAAGTAAGTATAGACAATGTTTGTGTTCGTTTGCATCGAATAGGCTCATAACTACCGGACCGCTTTATTTTTTCATCTTATGAATCCTTCATTATCCCTGATGAAATATAATTAAATAGCACAAGCATTTTTTTACTTTACTTTACATAAAGAAAGAAATAATATTAAAGCCTTTCCACTTCTCTGAATTCTTGGGAATATTCTATATCTATTGTCAATTTAATAGTAGAGACCGACCGAAACACGATTTTCAGCCGAAACCGAAACTCCTTGTCAAATATTTTTTTTTTTTGTGAACACCTTTTTTTTTTTTATTTATTTATTCAAAACAATTTAAAAAGTACAAAAGTTACATGCGTTTAGCTGCTAACGAAAACTTAATTGTTTATCTGTAGCAGCGAAATACCTAGTATTATATATACCCGGTACGCGTCCATACAAAAAGAGAAAGCGTTTTTCCACTTCTAAATATTTTCTATTCGCCATTTTAATATGTTACTAACACTATGCTCCGTGGCTCAGTTGGCAGTGATGTGGACTGAGTAAGCGTGAGCACCCGGGTTCGATTCCTGGGCGGGACGAATATTGATATAATGAATATCGATGTTTGTTTCCGGTCTGGGTGTGATGTTCGTCTCTGTGTGTGTTTCGGGCGCCCTAGATACAGGTTCTTCCTAGTTAGGGGCTCTGAGTGTGATGTGTTATTTGTGTTATTATTATTACTATAAAAACTAGGTTTATACGTTTTCTTTTTTTTTTAATTTGCAATACTTAGATTAAAAAACTTATAGGCCCCTGAAATAATGATTTTTTGAGATCGTATTAAGTTGTTTGTTTAACAAAACCAACGCATATAAAAAATACGAACAAACCTAAAATAATTTATGCTGAAGCTATGGACATCAAAATCAAGGTAAGTAAATTTGCTATGATGCTAAAAAACGTTTTCTCCCGAAACGCAAATTTAATCAAAAAAACTAGCTCTCTCACTATGGCACGATTGCGGTTCAGGGAGACAGCATAAGTTTTTTTTTATTTCTTTTTGCTTTGCAATTTTCGATGCTCGAACATTGAGTTTCGATTTCGGCAAAAGGTTCAAAAGCAATTTTTGGCCGAAACTGGCCGAAACCGAAACCGAACCTTCGGTCAGTTTCTATTGAATAGACTGTATTCTATAGACTAACTTCTACTATATCTATAAAAATGTATCGTGGTTCGGAAGTTAGTTAAAACGACATTTTAATTTTTCCGTATAAAATTGTAAGGCGCGATACGAAGTTCGCCGGGAAAGCTAGTCAGAAATAATTCAGGATTCTAATGTTTTTTTTTTTTATATCGGTCTAGTTAGTTACGGAGGGAGTTTATTCGATACAAAGAAACAATAATTATTTTCCTCTTAAAAAGAAAAAATTAGAACGCCATGCACAAACACAAACTCATATTCCAATCTAAAAGTATTTTGCAAACAAAGTATCTTCAAGATACTAAGATACCTAACAAAAGTATTTAAATACCAGAAACAAAATGCATTTAAAAAAAAGGATCTAGATACAAGATTGAAGATACGTATTTTGTATCTTGTATCTGTATTTAAGATACTTTTATCTTAGATAAGTCACATCTCTGTACATTAGTCACGCCTGTGTCCTATTGGTGTAGACAGAGACAATTGATTTCCACTTTGTGTACAAAGATCAATCCTTTTATATTGTTAATACACTAGCCTCACAAGAAAGTTTATGTAAGTCACGCCTGTTTCCCATTAGTGTAGGCAGAGACAATTGATTTGCACTTTGTACAATCCTGACATATTTCTTTCGCTCCTTTTAAAGACAATCATAAACCATTCCATTAATGCACGTCAGTTGCGTGAACTCTTCACGTGGCCTTCCTTAAAAATAAATTCAATGCCAAGTAAATAATTGAGTACACCAACCCTAGGGTTTACAAACTTTACTATCAAGCCTTTCGGAATGTGCGAAAACGTTGAGCTTTGCGTCATGATGCGTGATCGACCAATAAATACGTATAGGTAATATCATTATGCAACCCTGTTCGTCGTTCACTCTAGGTTTAAGAAAAAAAAAATCAAACATTGTTAGAACCTTCTAGGTTTAAAGAGTACTTTAGTAAAAACTTTATATGTAATTATGTATGTATTCTTTTATGTATGTTATATCGTTATTCATATGTTTTATCGTTATTCTATTCTTTTACATTATATTATTTTATGTATGTTATATCGTTATTCGTAACGTTACGTTATCTATGTTATTAGTTACCTTTTGCAACTACATACATTGTCTAAGATTTTAAATAGTAATATATAAGGATATACTATAAATTAGGATATTTTTTATTAAAATACGTGATCTTTTGTGATTATTTTGATGACATCGTACATGTCAGACGACCTGGTGGATGCGGGAGTACATTGGATGATGGTCGCTCAAGACCGGTCGTTATGGTTGACCAGTAGCCAGCAGTGGACGTCTTTCAGCTAAAATGATAATAGAACACACCGACCTGTATACACACATCCTGTGGCAGACTGCTAGTTCGTTGAACCTTTTTCATATTCAGGAGTTGTTTTCAATTGGAAATGCTGAAACCACGGCGTGTCCTCAGCTTGCATGTGTCGTAGGAAGATTTTATAATTAGGTTTTTTGCAAAAAAAACTAGGGATTTTGCGAAAACTCGGATAATTTGATAATAGGATTACTTGGTTTTGCAATAAACCTAGTATAATGGAAAAATTTGAAACCTTCCTTAACTTATTCTGATTGGTATGTTAAAATACTTTTGACGCTACAGAGAACCAATCAGAATAAGAGATGGACAGCAAGCAAAATCCCTAGTTTTTTTGCAAAAACCTAATTATCAAATCTTCCTACGACACATGTCTGTGAAAACAACCTTACTTCAGATTATCACGCACACATGCACATTCTAAAGGAGTATTCATAATTTCTGAAATGTTTTCAATAACTATAATTATTCTACAAATCACAAATATGCATTAGTTAACGTGTTTTAAATAAAACATAGCATAAAAGATTATTAACATGATATTCAGTTCCCTAAGGATAACAAATTTTTACTAAGTACTTTTTAGTAAATTTTCTCATAGTTACATGTAAATCATAATGATAACTACACGACCCAAATTTACAAATGTTGGTGATTATTCGAAAAAATTCCATCCCATGAACTAAATAGACGTTTATGTTTACCTCATACAACCTTTTCTTTACACTTAAACTAAAGATGAAAGTAGGACATTTCACTATAATACTAAACTGAGTCACCAAACCGACAAGAAGCCTTTGCTTTTATGGACATTGTCTCACAGAATCACCTATAGAACAATAGGACAGACTAAGCTGGTTACAATACTTCGGTAGCGAGAAAAACCGAAGAAGTAAAGTAAAAAAAAAAACAAATAGTCTAAATTACCCATGAATATATTAACCCTTTAACGGTACTGTCCGCGAGACCGCTAGACGAATTGTAAATCTTCGGAAGGGTTGTGTTGGCTGGCCAAGGTTTATCGCCAGCTATATCTTTCTTTCTCTAGTTGTTGTGAAATAATAAATTTCTTTGATTCTTTTGCGGTAAAGAGAGAGATATTGAAGGGTTAGTTTTATTGAGCTAACAGGAGCTGTGGCCCTCGCTCTTAAAATTTTAAAATGGAAATTATCAGTGCAACTGTATTATCAGTTTGCACAGCAACACAGAGTTTTACAGGAATCATATAAATATCACCTATTTTCTGATCAAACCTTCTTCTAGTTCTTCTACGGTATGAAACAAAAAAGGCAAGATTAATGTACTTAACAGATATGATTATATTTATATGTCTACTTTACTTATCAATAAGTATTATTAGCGACTTCACAGCTGCTCCTTGGAGCTTCACCTAGCTGATACTTAAACAAAAAATTTACTGAAAAAAAACCTTACATGCGGCTATACCAGATATTTAATAAAAACACTTTTAAATCTTTAATATCTAATATAAAACATAAA
Source organism: Euspilapteryx auroguttella (assembly GCA_951802225.1). Classification (NCBI taxonomy): domain Eukaryota; kingdom Metazoa; phylum Arthropoda; class Insecta; order Lepidoptera; family Gracillariidae; genus Euspilapteryx; species Euspilapteryx auroguttella. The sequence continues at coordinate 4,926,459 of OX637663.1, read as the reverse complement.
AAAACAACGACACGACCGCGGACCGTTGTCAGTGCTGTAAACGTTCTGAAACCTCCGTATACTAACAATAGCGGAATTTTGACCAGTTTTAAAGAAGAAACAACCCACTGTTCTTTGAAATTACGCGGTACTGTTTGTTCATCGCCCAGTGGCACAGTGGTCCCGCTAGTGTCATAAATAATATACAAAAAACAATAAAACGGTATCGTTTGTAAACTGCACTGGTGAGAATTTTTTGTCATAACTGTCTGTGAGCGGAGCTGTGAAGATGACGTATTATATTTGACGGCACAAACGGTCTTGTCCTGCTGATTTGAATAATAAAGAGATAAAGAAAACCCTATTTGACGCTAAGCTTTCAGATGTTTAATTGTTTTGAAATGTTTTGGTGTTGTACAGTAGCTAGGGGGTCATTCTTAACACGTAGAGATAGGCTATGAGATATTGCCGATCACACAATTTCTATGTCTAACACAATAGATTAGATCTTGTAACAATCGCCCTCTCCTCAAGTAAGTATTATCGATGCAAGGTTCATCTATATTGGTTCCTAGTCCACAGAGATTATTTATATTTTCTGCGAACAGTTTTTTATTCAAAACAAAGGACATAATTTAAATAGAGAATGAAATTATATTTAATTTTTTACTAGCATTTTTTTTTTCATTGAAAATATCTGTGTAACTGAACAAAGAAATTACATATTTTCTGCATTCGGCAAAAGTGCCCATCAAACGTTTGTTACATATATTTTTTTACTTATAAGTATTTAAATTAATTAATTTAATAATATAAAAATAATAGTGATAGTTAAATAAATTTTATTAGCTAAAATAATAAACAAAAATACTTACCAATATTTACCTCGCTTTCGTAAAAAATACACAATAAAATTTGACCAAATCTACAAAAAGCCAAAAAAGAATGCCGACGGAGCGTACTTTATTGGGTCATCCTTTAAAAAATGGTTCCAACCTACTATTGTTGTTTACAGGTGTCGAACCCAATATTATTTGCATAGGTAATTTAAAAAGTATCCAAAACAATTACAGTTCACAGTAAAAAGAGCGTTCTGTAATTTAGTATGTTTGCCAAGGATTTATTTTACATGATTTCAGTTAATTTGTTGCAGTTTATGATTTTAATGGGCTTGTTTAGGACAAATTATTATTCTGACTAAAACAGCAAAGTAATATTTTTTCTTAGATGTGCTTTACATTGTAAATTCCTTTTAAAACAAAATGAAAGACAAAACACTGCAAAGATTTCTTGAAATTAAAAATATACTATGTTGCCGTGAGACCATTTTATGGAAAATCTTAAAATTCTATTTTAACTTCGTTATAAAGCAGTGTGAATTATATGAGCACTCCTACTTCTAAGAACCCTAGAAAGTTGGGTCTAACTTTCTAAATGTAATAAAAAAACAAAAAAAAGTCGCAATTTTTTAGTTCCAGTACACAATGGTTATATTGCAATTTTTATCACCCCATGGACCGTCCTCGTAAAAACATTAAAATTTAAAAAAGAAAACTATTCGCAGACAATTTGTGCAACAAAAATGGCACTGGCAGTTAAATAATTAAACGAAATAAACCTTTTTTACTAAAAGGTTTGTGCTTAATGTGTTTTTAAAAAACTATTGTTAAAAAAGTTACGCCTTCCTCTCTGGATGTTTAGCAACTTCATTCAGGAATTGCAATTGTCCGTTCTTGAGGTTATCTAGGTATCCTAACGTGTATCTATATATAATTCCATTACTTAATATAGTAATTTCAAATGGCGTTCAATTTCCCAGGCACGAACTAATAAAATAATAACAGCTACGCTCTTCGAACCTTTTAAACATTTTAAAGCTTGTTGCGCATCATTACAGATCACAGGTAAATTTCACATTATTTTATTTTAAGCTGCCTAAACAATATTAAAAAGCAAACATCGTAATTACTCAAATTACATAATTAGAGTAAGAGGTGTTAAAGTAATTGAGCTTGGTCAATTACAAATAACAAAGGTATTAATCATTGAAAGGTATTTCATATTAACTGACGACGAGGATGCGGCACTTTGGCACCAAAAGTGATGATTTGCCTAATTACGTACGACTAGACGTCTATGGCTCCAGCCGTCTGGCTGTTCGTGGTTAGTAATGTGACTAGTCTCCTACACTACACGGGGCAATATAGATTACTAACTGTCCCGGCAAACTTCGTACAGCTTAAAAAAATTCAAAATATATTATGTGCTGCTGAGACGTATAAGTTGGTAAGCTGTGTTTACGATCTGTGGCTTTTGCGTGATAGTGAAACAATCATTCGAAGATCCTCATAAAAATACAATTTTATAATAAACTAACTATCTGACGGGGTGCACCTCTTACCGCCTAAAATTAAAATACACACACAACTATGAATTAAATCCTAGGAGCTGTTCTGATGTTAGGCTGGCAACTGTATGCAGGGGGTCGCGGAGCTGAACCCGCTCCTACAGATTTCCTGTGGCCCCCTTGCTAACAGACGAGAAGGCCACCGGCGGGATTTAAGTGAGTGTGAAATCCCCACATAACCCGGTGGCTCTCCCCGCGGCCGCAGGGAACTCGGAAGGAGTTTCCCAGTCTTTAAAAAAATTAAAGGGCTAGCATACTTTCAAATTTTATCGAAATTCAGAGATTAAAATTTCGAAGACATCGTCTCGTAATCGCAGGCCGATTTCTGTCACACGCCTAAATAAAATAGCGATGGTGTAGCAAATCGCTTGCAATAAAATTACAAGTCGATCGATTTTAGTTACGAGACTTGACCCCTGGATCGGTCGTTTATACGTAAAATTGGAATTAACATCTATTTAATAGCCGCCGCCGCACCGCAGAAAATATTATATGTAGGTACAATACTTTTACATACTTTTGTTTTACATGTACTTTTTACGTTGACACGATAAAAGAACATCATAGAATACTTAGAATACAAAGTAAGACACAAATATACATTATTAAATAAAGGTACAGACAAATTGAATTTGCATGCAATGGGCGGCCTTATCGCTAAAAGCGATTTCATATTTTTTCTCTTTGAACAATTTGAACAAAAAAATATTTACAATTCTTTTTAAAAAATATGTTTGTAAGTTATTTTGAATGATGTATATTAAATCCTTAACTATCACTTTACAATAAAATTCCTAAGTTTAAACTTTAAAATTAAATATTTTATATAATTTATACATTATAACAATATTAAACTGTTAAGTACTATATTATGGTCAGTGTTTAAACAATTAATCAGGCGCCAGATACACACACGCATTTAATTAAACAAATTACTGACTTATGACACTTGTCATTATAGTTTTAAAAACAACCGCAGACGATAGGCGAGATCGGAGATTTTCTATCGTAGATTTCAATAATTATTATGTTTTAAAGCTTGTGCTAGCTGTTAAGCCTATTTTTTTAGGTTTAGCGGTTTAGGCTTTATCTGTTTGTAAAATCTTAGTAAATTATTAAATTCAGTTTAGTGAAGCTTTAATCTTGAGTATCCTGAATTATACCAAAGTATTTAAATAGATAAGTGTTTTTACAAGTCTATATAACAAAACTAAATACATGAATTTCCTAATTAAAAACACGTGGCATTTCATCAAATTAAGAACATTCCGTGAAAATAAATCCCAAGAAAGTCCATGTTGTCCAAAACTGCAACTAGTCCAGACGCGTATTCCTTAATTCCTAGATAAAAGCGACGTTTTTCATAAAGTGATCGACCGCACGCAGACTAAAGGGGCTCATTGTCAATTGTCATACAGAAGTCAGCATTACTATCTTAACACCATCATTAAAGTCACCCGACGCTATAATCCTTTGACGAAATCATAAATAACGCTCCGGCGGCCGGTGGGCTATTGTCTTTTTAATTCAGATATTATTTTATGACGAGATCTTAGCAGGATTAAAATTGGTTTCTTCGCGGAATGGTCGATGCAGGCGCATTGTAGACTTGCGGTGTTATCTCTAATGGGATTAAGGGCACTATTTTTCTAATGGAATAACGAAGTGCATCGTTTTGTTTTAGGATTAAAATCTGGTGCGACCGACTGGGGTATTTTTAATCTTTTGGGGAAAAAAAACTTTGTAGTTTTGCACGTCCGCCTTTGCTGTTTGCCTCCTGTTATATATTTTGCTTGCATCTGTTTTGGCTTCTGAAAATCATGTTCAAGGCAAGACCGCACTGGACGAAACATTACTGCACTGAAACGTAACTGCATTTTTAATAGTAGACTTATGACCACGAGTTTTTCAGTTACGTTGCCTTGTGTACGATATGTTACATACCATACACAGTTCTTTAGAAATAATATTTTGAGTTTTCGTATCGCGCATTTCCGTTGCAGTGCAGTGTTTACCTTATAATGTATTTGGAAATTTTGAATCGGAGGTTATCCGCCCATAAACGTTGATTTTATAGCAAACACTAGGCTCGTTTAAAATTATTAAATGTAAAATAAAATTAGAATTCACACACTCCAGCTCAAAGAAGATGTATGAAAGATCACCAAATTAAATTAGTCAAAAACTAGATCAGCACGAAATTGTGAACTTAGGTATTCGATGAACGTGACTTGCTTGGATTATTCCAAAAAATAATAACTAAAAGAAACAATTCTTTCTATGAAGTCCAATTTTAAAATATTTTTTATTTTATTTTAAGTTATATAAAATTTGTTCAAATATGTAAAGTACCTGGATTTTAACATAGTTTAGTATTTAGTTTATTCACTACAGTTTACAAAATATTCCTACTTATTATAGGTATTGATATTATACTTGCACAACAAGTGGATTAATGTCGATAGTAATTTAATTGCGCTAATTATCTTGTTAATGAAATCGATGTGTCATCAAACAATAGCAAGATATTTGTATCATATCGGTACATGTTTCTGCATCAAACAAGGTTCAGCTGTGCCATTTTTTTTATTTTTTACTTCCTAAGAAATTATATAAATTAAATAATTTTTTATTGTTTTTTTAACACAAGTTTAATTTTTGAAAAAAAAGTTTGAATTAAATTAATTTATTCAGTTTTCAGGAAAATTTTAAGTGCGTATAGGAAGAAGAAGTGCTACACAAACGTACAAATACCTATATGTTTTTTTTTATAAATTGAAGTGAAGTAAAATGATAAACCTCTGTTGGTTTTATTTCATTTTATTACGTCGTATGTTTTGAGTTATGTAATTTTTTTTTTTTAAATAAATGACCTTTTTGTAAAATCATGGCTAGTTAGCGTAATTTTACAAACTTTTTTTTAATAAATATGGAAACTTAATTAATAAATAATATATAAAGTCATATTTTACATAAAATTTGTTATAGTCTGAAAATCGTGCGTTTACATAAATAAATACTTTAGAATTATTATTTTAAGGCATTATTATAGTAAGCCTTGTTATGTTTGAGTGTTAAACCGTTTAAAATCAGAAAATAAGATATTTACAATAAAATATGAAATGTGGTGGTGATTAATCTCGCATCGCTGCAGATGTGACCACAGAACGCCCTGATATGTCAATAGCCAAATGTTGTTTTATTAAAAAACACGATATTATAGATAAAAAAATAGCCCGTGCAAGGGCGGGGGCGGACGCCCACCCATCTGAAAGCTTCCAAATTCGAATCGCGAAAAAAAAAACGTACCTGAGCACGAGATATGATATAAAAGCGGGAGCACGTGTCCGCTCCGCCAGTTTGCCCACAGCCTCAGAACTGAACGCACGCTACTCTTTATCACGCGCTCTCGACTTCGTCGTAAATAAGATCGATCATTGCAACTTTTTCTACATCTGCATCATCATGGACAAAGTTTTGGACCCCACCGGCATCTACTGAGATTTTTGATTAACCACAATTTGGTTTTTCGGAAGAAATCAATAACAGATTTTTTTAATAAATTTGAAGAAAATGCTGAGCTTAGATCCAACTGGAGTCTACTGATTTTCCCCGAGATTCCTGAAGTAATCCGCTGAAATCTATCAAGATGTTCGTGCTGGACCCGACTGGTGTTTACTGAAAACTCCTCCGTTCCTGAAAGCCTGTCGTCCCGCAACGATGTTCGTGCTAGACCCGACCGGTGTTTACTGAAGAAGTTGCAGTTTTGTGTAGAAAAAAGACTCTTTAAGTGCTTCAAGATGTTCATCCTGGATCCCACGGGAGTTTACTGAACATTTTAGTTTTAGTTTAGTATTTTCCATCTCCATCAATATGTTCGCGCTCGACCCAACTAACGTTTATTGATTCGTCAACTCGTCGTCGCAGCGCCAGTTACCTTCAAAATGGGTAACGTACTAGACCCGACGGGGGTATACTAAAATTAAGTTAAGTTTTAGTTTAGCTATGCCCCTCCCAGCCTCTTCCTGAGGCTCTGTTCATGTGAGAACACCCACCCCAAGTAACAATGTCTGTTTGTTGTAACTGTTTCCGCCACAAACTAATATCATTTAGCAGAAACGAAATTTCAGCTAATAGAAAGAAAAGGAAATGAGCGCGGTCGCAGCCGCAGCTCGGTCCGAAGCCGAAGTGGTGTCGCTCGCGCCTCCCCGCGGAGGTTCGCTATGTGCATTTAATTTTGTCGTTCTCTGCACTTGCCGTCCTGAATGTAAATTGTTGTAAATAGTTGACCAAAGACTGCCTACCGCCGCCCGATATCTTCAACATGATCTGTACCTCCAAGTCCAAGTCTGACCCGGGTCGTTCGTTGTATTTATTCCGAAGTTACCTTAGATTAAGTGATTATTTATTGACTAATTTTGTTACGGTTTAATAATGAACTAACAATTATATTTTTTTCTTTCAAAATTAGTTGATGTTTGTAAGTTACGCCTGTAACCCTTTCTCACATGACTGTTAGATGTATTGTGTTATTTCCTAATAAGTACCCATTGCATTTCTTACCCCTTGTCAGTGATGTTATACTCTTGTAAAATAATAAGACTGTTAGGTAATACTCTCGCAAAATGTTGCTGATTTTAAAAGAATGTGTTAAATAAAATTTTATATGTAAAACTTATGTGTGAATTTTAATTTTCTTTACCTCCTACCCTGCCTCCTACCCTCAAAACAAGATGATCAATACAATTCATTATAAATATTTTTTATAATAATATATATTTAAGTACTACCTACAATAATATTGAATACTTAAAACTTGAATCGGTATTTTAACATAGGTAATTATTTAAAAAAGAGTGTCTGGGGCGTAAATAGGGAGGGCCATTCAAAATAAAACATACCTACATCAACAAAGTTTAAAGTGTAGTTCCGAAGTATTTTGTAAGTATTAAACAGGTATAAAAGAAGAAATAAAAACCAATATGTGATTTATTACAACGGTAAGTACATTTCTAACTATGCCCCATAACAAAAAAATCATAAGTACCTTCAAGTTAGGTACGAAACTATAGGAATAATTCTAGAAAAAATTAGTGACTAAAACAAGCTATTTATCCCTCTTATATATGTAGAATGTGGCCTAGTTTCAAAAACGAAGCGCTAAAGCTTTCCCTAGTCCTTTCACTTGCGAAAATTGATCATAAAATTTAACTCGGTCACAAAGTTCATTGACTTTGACATTTCTAATTTAAGCTGAATATATACATGAGCCGGCAATCTCGCCAGACATACCAAGACTGAAATAAGCCAATTCAGGTAGTAATTCAGTTCTAATAAGTGTTTGTAGACCATAAGTATGGTGTAGTATACAGACACAACTGGAAGTCTCTCGGATTAATTGATGATGACAAGGGCTAAACATAGATTTTATTAAACGTTCAGGGTATACATCATGTTATGTATACCCAGTTTTGTATGAAGGCTTTTGTATGGACATTTGTGGGGATTTTTATACGCCACTCTTCGCAGACAGGATGGTAATCTTAGTATGGCTCTTCAAGTATTTGAAGAAGGGCGCTGCCGCTGATGAAGTTCTTTTGGGTGTTGCTTTAGTCATCTTATACGACACCCTTGAGTAAAGTTGTGGTGGTGGTGGTGAAAATATTTCTCTTAATATAAAACATTTATTCTTATAAGAACATGTATGGATAAAATAAAAAAAACGTTGATATTAAAAACAGTAAGCCCGCTGCGCAGTTTCTTATGTGCTTTTTTAAAACAACGTTTTCATTTCAATCAAATATCGCTTTACATGTGTTATTGATAAATTACTTAGTAATTAATTATAAAAAACATTTAACAACGAATTATCTACCTACTTACCTAATAATTTATTTTTTAACGAAAAATAATAGAATAAACAAAACTAGATAAATCGAAATATTTTCGTTAGATAAAAACAGAGGCAAGAACAAGGAATCGTATAAAATGAGCAGATAAGAATGTGTTTGAGCAGGTGACTCCGCCCGACACTTTCTTGCAATCTTTGACACACTTGCAGGACAAGGAATGCAAAGAGTCGAATATTCAACATCGATTTAAAAAAAATACACATGTTCTATATTTTTATGAAGTTTTATCAAAGTAAGTGGCTTTCTTTATAAAGTTACAAAATGTATAAAAGTTGATTTCTTTCAAGTTTTTTGTTAATAAAAAAAATGTATGGGAAAAGTGAATGTTATCTGTACTTACTTACTTAAAATTCTACTAAAACAAAAAAGAATAAAATGGTGCTGCGCTTTTGAAAAAATTAACATACCTATATCACTTTTTATTTGTATTTCAACTTTTATATTTGTTCACCTTAGAACTAAATATAGTATATCTGTTGCTACTGGAGAGATAATTCACATTTCTCAAATATAAAATCGAATAAGAATCTGCATTTTATTTTTAGCGCGTAAAGTACACCATCGTCATATAAAACGTAACGATAAATCAAGCCTGTAAATATTCTGCTATGTAAATGTACGATTTTCGTTTAAAAAAATAAAACTTCCTACTCCATGCATCTGCTGTGCAGAAAGTATCTACAGGGCACAACGAACAGAGCGATGCCTGGAATATTCGCAGCTCTGCGGTCGACTCTCACTGTCTCACTCACTTTATACTACTAATGGACAGACAGACAGACAGACAAAGATGTTTTGCTTTAAGATATATTTTGCCGCTCTACGCAATAAGGCCGCCTATTGTAATCAATTGTAAATATAATAATTAGTTTCCGGTCTTGGTGTAATGTTCGTCTCTGTATATGTTTCGGGCACCCTAGATACAGGTTCTTCCTAGTAGGGGGCTCTGAGTATGATGCGTTTTTTATTATTTTGTTACTATTGTAATAATGCTGATTGATTGTAATAAAGTGTCTATCTACCTAACCTAAAAGATTCAGACATAGATTATTAAATATCATATTAACACAATATCACCATACATACTAATATGATATAAGTTATTTAGGGCGGTTTGCCAAGAACAGAACTTATCCGAGTTTAAATAATCTGTTTTTATTTTACTTTCAATTTACTTACTTATTTAAGTTGACGTTGTGTAAATCAAAATCGTAATCCCTATTATCCGAAATGATAAATTAATTAACTTACAAATTATAAATATGTAACTATTGCTTTGGATGATTTGGATGCGACATCATATACAAATATATAAAGAGGAAACCTAAGATTATGTGTTTGTTTCATTGCATTGAATAGGCTCCGAAAGTAATGAACCGATTTGAAAAAAAATTTCACTGTTGGAAAGTACACTATCCCGGGTTTACATAGGCTATAAAATGTTCTCAAAAAATTTAGAAGGCAAGGCGGTAAGAAGTTCGCAGTATCAGCTAGTTTTGTTAATATTGTTATAAAATATTTACCATGATGTTGGGATGGGAAACGCACAACACGAAACAATAAAACGGCTTTTACCTACAATAGTTGTAAAATAGTTGGAAAGCGTTCGCGCGCCCTATACGTGATCCGACTGTCAATACCGATTGATTGATGCCGGATTGATGTCACGTAACTGCGACACGCACTTACGAAATCATGCTACTAAGGGCCGGTAATATTTTATTTTAAAAAGCACAAAAACACACTATTGTTTTATTATTATAAATGTATGTCAATTGTCAAATTACATGATTTTGCAATTTTCTTTATAAAAAAAAACAATGAGCTATATAGGATTGCTACTTAAGATCTATATTAACTAGTACAGTCACGGACTAGAAGGCCGTAACAGATTTGTCTATGGTTTCGTCAGCCCTAGACTGTATTATCAAAGAACAAGAGTTATTTTGCAATACAGGAAAACCGTAAGTGTTACGCCGATCGTGTCCGCCACTGTACAAAGTTATTGTCAAAAAAAGATAATTCCTCCCCTGGTTATTAAGCACCTAGATTATTAAAGATAATATTAAGTAGATAGATAGACTCTTTATTACAATGATATTTTTTCCGTCCGACGAGAACATTCACAGATAAAAAAGCAGAAACTATGTATCTACCTAATTCTGCTGACCTAATAAGCTGGCTTGTTTTTAAACCCATATTCTTCAATCATTTATTATTATAACAATAATAAAATTATGCATCATAATTGCCCAGAGGACAATAAATAATGTACTTATATAAATTCATTATTGACCGGCTATAAACCGTATGTGAATAAAAAGGAACTTTACGACTAGAGAACAGTAACCAAAAAGATAACAATAATGTTTCTTCTTAAATTCAAGGTAAACCTTATTTTCTAGTTTTCGGGAATAAGGCAGGTTAAGTTTAATAAAGCACAGAATGCGTTTATACTTACTGTGTTTTTTATGATACTGGTTTTGGTTTTGCTATTCAAATCTAAAACAGATTCAACTGGGATGGCCTCTCGCCTCGCTTGATGTCAATGTCCGAAAATATGGTACGTATCGTGTTTTGTTTGAAAATGTGAAATGTGTATTTAGAAATGTGAAAATTCTATAGTGAGCAGATTTAAATGCTACATAGTAATTAAGCAACAATGTTCTGAGAAGGTAATGGTATAATTTAGTTAATATTATACTATAATATTACAAAGTTTTCAATCGCCACCACTAAGTAGTCTATACCCTATACACTACTATATGGCTACAGTACCCATATACATATACAATACATAGAATTCAATAGAAATAGAAACGCTCCCGGAACTTCGCGCAGAGAGAAATCTGCGCACACGACGACGCGCCGTAAGGGCTGAAGCACACCGTAGATTATATATAGATTGAAGGACTTGGAAATGAAATAAGCTGGATAGAACCTACTACATATTTTTAATTTGTTTAGAAATATACTGGTTTGCTTCTCTCAATTGTGTTTAAGCATAATTGGCCATGAGACTTAATTCAAATGGATTTGCTATACTTTTGTCTTTAACCCATCATAACGATCATCTTTTGAGCTATAAAAAGCAGACTTGATACTCTTTGTCTCATAAAATACGTAAATCAAACCAAGTAACTATTATTTTCTGATTTATTCATTTAATAATTGAAAAAAATAGTATTGTTTCCAAATGTTCTTATGAAACCAAAGGTAAATTTTAAAAAACATGTCGCTACCTATATGTTTTGTTAAATTAACCTTTATAGAATTATATCCATAACGAAATTCCTTAGGTATTTTCCGACGCCATTAAATGGGTATAGCTCTTACCAAACGAGTTTTCCGACTCGGCGGCGATCGTGTCAACTCTGTTTGCTAGTAGCGTCTCACGCGACTTTGGTTCATGTAATAACACATGAAAAATCTTACATCCCATACAAATTTTAAGACTTGATGTATGCTCTTAGACAACATTGGTTCCATTCCCGGTCAGGGCTAACATTGTTTTTTTGAATATGGATGTTTTCTAGGTCCTACATAAATAATAATTATGCAATTCCGAGATATAGGTTTTCCTAGTTTGTTTAATGCAATTTTAAATCATCAGAATTTGAGCCAACTTATAAGAAACAAATCTACTTAATAAGTACAAAGATCATTTATATGGTAAACCTTAAAAGGAAACTCCATACATTTGTTCATTTAACTGTAGTTCCAAAATAACTACTCAGTCAAACATACATGTTTTGCCACCATATCGCTATAAGCTAAGAAAAGTTGTTTTCACCGCACAACTAGGAAAAGGAAACTGTCTAGCTCTTAACAACTACCGGCTCGAGTAGGGCGACAATGCTTGCTTCTTATTTATTACACCCGGTGAACTTCGTACCTTCTAACCTATTAATATTTTGTGCATGTATTATACTATTAAAAAAGAACGCATGAAAATCCGTTACGTAGTTTTAAAGATTTAAAAAGATTTACATAGTGAAGGGACAGACGCGAAAAGCGACTTCGTTTTATACTATGTATTGATATTAATGACTGTATTGATACTTTAAGATTGCCTTCGTGGTTCAGTTGACAGCGATTGTCTGCGACGCGGGAATACTGTGTTAGGTTCCCGGCGGGGGCGACCATTGTTAAGATGAATATTTTGGTTTTTCGGTCTGCGAGAATTGTTCTTACTTGTATATGATAAGGGCACCCTTGATAGATAGATTGATAGAGTGAACTGGAAAATTATTGAAGAAGAATTAATTCAGTAGCAGCTCAGCAGTGGGCTGATATATGCTGTGCTGAGGAACAAGAAGAGTGTGATACCTTATTTTTACATTTTAAATTATTTTTTGCCATGGATCCTGTAGAAGATACACGTTACACGTCTCCAGGTTTATAGGACTAATATTGGGTGAAAAACGTCTATCTAATATTGGATATAAATACTTTGAAATAACAACAAAATCATAAAGTCCCGGGTGACAAAACGACCATTTTCGCTGTTTTACTAGTAAAAAGTTATATACCCAAATCATGGACATCGTAAAAGTAAGTACATAATGTAAGGTACTAATTTCTCTTGGAACATTTCTCGATTACATATGTGCAGGCTGTGTTTACAGCGTTATATAAACACCCTGCATCTAGAAACGCGTCGATATCAATAAAATAAGGTGCTATCAATGATTGGTCGCACTAATTAAATGTTACTGGCATTTATTTCTCGAAATGAAAAAGTTGTGTAAATGTTAGATTTCTCTAGATGCTTAGATTTTACACAGAATAATGATATCAGGATTGTAACAAAATGTGCTTTTACGCGTCTGAAGTGAAGTGCGCGCGTTGATGTCTTTTGTATGTGATTAAATTGCCAGTTTGTTTTGGTAATTTATTTTCTTTCCTTTTTAAATATTTTCATGATTCAAATTGATTTTTTTATTGCATTCAAATGTTTATTAAATATATAAGAGTCTATAAACTTGAAATTTATATTCTATGCAGTGAATAATAGAAAAAAAATCCGTTTAAGATTCCGGTATTTTTTATATTTTGTCTATTTTTAGTAAAAACTTAACTTTATATGCCCTATCATTGTTTATCTTGGCATAATATGTTTTAATTATGTAAGTGCGTAAGTATTAACGTTAAAAGTATTATCCTTAACGACATTAGCAATTCTTCTTACAAAAGTTTCATTTTAATAAAAAAATGTGTTTATTATCAAAAGAATTATATGAAAAGCCAGTTTCGCCGGCTTGCCCCCAGAGCGCGCTTCGGACCGCTATTCTAACTTTACTTATAAACTGAAGCGAGTGGAGCCGCGCACGCGCACTGCCCGCCGAGCCTCTCCCGCGACACCACGACACCGCTCGACGAAAGTAACCGTGAACCGTGAAAATACTGTGTTTAGTGCCATGGATACGCGCTCGCTGGACCCCACGGGTCTCTACTAACATGGACCTCGACCCCACCGGCCAGTACTGAACTATGAGCAGCCTAGACCCCACTGGTTTGTACTGACCTTTTTTTGTTGACAAATGAAGATTTTGAATCTAATAAGACAGTACTAAAAGGAAGATGATTGGACTAGATCCTACCGAAGTATATTGAGAATGTGTTGTGGAAGACGAAGAATCCCGACCGGGACCCGACCGCAGGATACTTCCTCCTGCAGGAAGAGGAGAATCAAGTAGCTGGTCGATTTATACTGTAAATAAACTGGGAGGCAAGGTCATCGGTGATCAGCTGGCCGACCCGGAAGTGCGCCCGCGGGATCAGCGCCGCCCGCCGGACGAGAATACGACGCTCCGACATCGATAGTCTTTACAACGAAACATTTTCATCGGACTCAATGTGAGTATTTTTGTGTCTTTTTCTAATGCTTTATAAATGCAAGTCATGTATTTTTTGCCTGCCAGATCAAATCTATAGATTTTAGCTGCTTCAGTTGCCCAACTTAGATCTAATAATGAAGCTGCTGAAGGGAACAAAGCGCGCGGCCGCGCTGTCGCCGGGCGGACGCGAGGCTGCACGCTGCATATTAAGAGTTCATTGCACAGTTGTAATCCGTCCTATTCTCGATCGCCATATTCGGACGCCGAAAAAAGTGCCGCGGAGAATTTTGATTTCAGAACACGCGGGGTCAGCAACCGAGCGCGCTGGACAGCGGAAACGTCTTCTGAATTGTATTCCTTAAGGATTTTCAGTTTTGACCAGTATTTTGGATGGTATCGCGATTTTTATGGCACAGAGCGACGGGTTCGTTGACCGGACATATTTTATTTCATCGCGCGCTTCCACGTTCGCACACAGGCGCGCCGCAGACAGCGTCCGACGAGGCGCACACGCCGCCATCATCTCGCTGCGTTCGGGCTCAAGTAAACACACGCGTCTGTTCTCTCTGCTTACCTAATCATTACTTTTTTATATAATTACGTATCACTGCCCAATAGATGATCGAGCTGGTTCACTACCGACCAAGTTTTTTTTAACGGTCATTGAACTTCCGAATTCGAGCATGGTTACAAAAACAGAAGCATCAATTAATTTGTCAGTAATTATGTTCGACGCTCTAAATCATAATGTGAGGGCACAAAAAACTGTTTAGGACTTTATAGTCGGCACGGCACACGACGTTCATTTAAAGTCAAAATTAACAAGCACAACTCGGGCGCTGGTAAATTTGTTTGCCGAATTATTCCAGTTCAACAACCGGGCGAACGGCCGGCACAGGAGTTCAGAATAGACACGACCGACCGCGATGCCAAGGCGCTCGACGCGACATCAATTTCTTAAATACTTGCTTTACTCAAGTCGAATGTTGATGTTTGGGTAAACGCGATATTTTGAAAGCTGAACCTTTATAATAGAGCGCTGTAGCAGGGAAGGCGGTGGGGTGGCGCGGGGCGCTGTGAGCTCTTCATTTCCGCGATGATTCAGCCCGGTCTGATATTCAGCTTCACGCGTGTATTGAGCAATGTAATATTTCGCGATGAACCTCCTTGACCCCGCGCGGCCTGCAGCATGGCCTGTTTTCGGCATTGCGTCATCATAGGTCACTCACTGCCTCCCTACCTGGTAGACCATTCTTTTTTGCTATTAAACCTATTCTTTTCACGTTTGACTAGGTATTTACCTTTTGGCGCGGAGCATGAAGATCAGGTGACGGAGCCGGCAATTTGTTTGCAATAAGTTTACATGAGAATGTAATGTCGTTTCGGTGAGCATGCGCAGCTCGCAACGCAACATTTTATACGTTACATACGTTCCAATTGAAGTTTTAAAATGTGCATTTTTTGCGTTGCAAAAATACAACATGTCGTATTACAAAGGTGCATTACAAGGCCGAGGAACATCTGGTGGGTCTAATTAAAGGTTTTATGTTTAAATAATTAAGTAGCACTACTCTTTTGCTAGCAGGTGCCGGGATATTTATGCAAAGAATAAAATCATTATTTACGAACGCGCCAAATTGAGCACATTAATAATTTGCCAGACATTGTGTATTGCCGCTGCTCACGGCACATACATTATTCAGCCGATACGTAATTTGAATACATGAGAAGATTATCTATGAACTAGTGAGGGCTATTGAAATGTATCTTTGAAATTTATTCCGGTGGCTGAGAGATTATTGCACATCGCGCAATTTGCGAGTGTACCTACTTACTTCAAATGTTTCTACTATTATTTATAAACTTATTATACATAGCCAAATTAGATTAAGTATACCTCTATATTTTTAATGAATTAAACATTATTAAACTAAGCATACACCTATTTCTAACGTTTGCTATTCTCAATCGAAGTTTCTAAGTAGCATGAAAACCCAAATATTCCTTTTAACAAAAAATCTGCTGTTTTTGGGTCGTTTAAAACGCGGTTGTTTATTTATTTAAAAGGACAAATAACACTTGAAAACCCATGATGATAGATATTGAATAATATTGCCTTATGAGTAAAGCTTGTTAAAATTCTCCCAGGGAAAAACAACTTGAAAAGGTAAGTATTTAAAGTAAAACATTTCCTGTAGTCGACAGGACGAGCCGAGGTGTAATAGTTAAAAAGGAGTCAATAAACCTACGAGTGAAACAGGTTCTTTTTATATTTGGACACAAACAACGAAAAACAAGCCGCCAGAACTCAAGTATTCAATTTGTTATAGAAGCGCGAATGCCTAGTTATAATTAGAATAGTTTTTATTTTCGCCTTCCTTAAGGGCTTTAATATAATAATAATGCGGATAAATAAATTCTTTATCTGCCAATTAACATTGTCTGAAAAAATACCATGGTATATAATTATTTGCATGGTGATGATGGTTTTTTGGGTTTTTGGGTTCTGCAAAAATATTTGGTACAACTGTGGACTTCTTCCGGCTTAGATTCTGATGGTGATATGTCTACGTTTGGAAGTCACTCAGTTTTTCTTTCCTGGTGTTTCCCATCACAAACATCGGTCTATTCCTAATCTCAATTTTGTTCCATAATTAGTTAAAGCTCATCTCAATAAATGATATCATCGTGATCATCATCATGATAAAATCTGGATTTCCCTATCTTTTTTTTCTAGCTGCGACAAAACCATGGTAGACATTGGTGACGTATATTGTTATATAGTATGAAGATTGGATGTTTTATTACTTGCCTACACCAATAATATAATAAGACTATTAACTATTAAACATTGAATTATTCTGGAATAATTATCATTATCTCGGCCGAAATTATAACACTGTAAAACTTTTGCATTACCTTTTCCAAAACTAAACCAGACTTTTGTCCAAAAAAAATATCCATAAACTGTGTGCAATATTAAACAATTAAAATACCTTAATAATAATATCACGTACATAGTTTCAGCGCTGTAGAATAAATACCTATTAGCAAAAGTATATAAATTGTATTTTTTCAGAATTAATTTCTTTTAATTGACGTCAAACTGATTAACGCATTTGCGCATGCTCAAGTTTAAACAAACAATATTACAATACAGAAGGTGGAATTTATAATTTACGCAAGGTTGTTTTTCATTAAATTTTAACCTGAAATATTTAACGCAAAAACTTGGACACCCTAACTAGTTTTTCAAAGTACTTACATAAAATCCCAGTTAAAAAAAAACAACAAAAACTCAATACGTTTTTCGGGCATGTATTTTTAATAACATTTGCAAAGATGCGATAGATTGATTTTTCAATGTGATTTTCTTAGGAGCATGCATGTGTAGTGTAGTGTGTAGTCTGTTATTTTTGCAATTAGTTCAAGAAAATTTAGTTGGGGTCGTCATGAAAATTTCAATTGTAAAAAACCAATAGATTCTTAACAATTTAATTCAACAGTTTTGATTTATCAGTAAAGCGAACATACTAAACGTATGGCGATATTTTCTTTAAACCAATGATTAACTTATCTTTTGCGGTTTAACTTCTTGTAACTTCTGCGCCCCGGCTCCCAAATACTGAGCCACGCTCACGAACAAAACTCGACCGTCGCACACGTGAAGTTTCAACACAAAAATATTGCTCGAAAATCATATCTGTGTAGTTAACACAAGCAATTTCTCTGTGTACACTTATAGCCATACATAGTGTGAGTGCCGCCCGCCTGTATCTCAGGCAACTAGTGTTAATAGCAAACTTGTGTTCTGTTTCCGCATACGTAGTAAGACATCCACGTAATACTAGCTCTCAAATCTGAAGCTTATGACGATGTCGTAAGGTGCATGCTCAGGCCAGTAATAGAACCCCATACTTACATGGCGCGAGCGTGTGATGTGAACATACAGCGCGGGACAGAGCGTCAACCTTTACGAATTAGAAAAAAGTAGCATACCGCGTGCCCGCCCGCCATTTACAAAGTCGACAGTTCAACGCTTCCCTAAATTGAACTGACGAAATTCAGAATTCAGAACGAAACCACAGTATAATAAATACGAAGGAACATTTGCTTTTTTCGTGATACTTACATGGAAATGACCCAGCGAGTTTCGGAAATATTTAAATGTATGTTTCGGCATTTCGTGACGATCGAGGCGCCTACTAATTCACACACACATTTGCCATGAAACCCACACCTCACAGCCACACCGCGTGTTCAGCAACCTACACAAAGACTAAATACGTCACAAAATTTAAAACTTACAAAGTGCTCTCCGAACCGCTGGGTGCCTGGTACGACGTCTCCCCGTAATAAGCTGAAGATAACTCTGCTTTTCCTATCTTACCCATAAACCCAATAAAGAAGAAATTATGTTCCGCATCTATTGGGCTCAGACTTGGGTAGGTACTCTGGAGAGCATCAAAAAAGTTATGGCAAAATAATTTTAGCAGAATACCAAGGTTCTGCCAATTTTTAAATAATTGTTAAAAAAAATCTAGCCATTTAGCAAATTACTAGCATAAGTCCACGATGGAAAACAATTTTTGGTACCTAATTCTCTTCATTATCAGAGTTCCTGACTGAACTGACTGACTATGGCCGTGACTTTAGCCCCTCCACCACGAACGCCACGCGCGCCCAACGTTGTTTGAAGAAACGATCAATGATACCTCCTACAACATTCTGCGCTCCTAGTACAAAGTGTTCTAGTTGACGTTCCGTGCAATCCCGGGATTTGGGATGAGAAGTGCCACCACACAACAAATTAAAAATTTAAAAGCGACCATCCGCTCTATGACAATAATTAAACAAATAATTATACCGATAAATACACTTGTGAAATATAAATTAATAATGTGATAAAGAGCTTGTATCCGACAGCGCCATCTATTATCGGAAAGGTGGACAGCAAGAAATAAAACGTGCAATTCGAAGGCGAGTGTTCTTTTTGAGGAATCGTTATTTAAGGCAATGTGTCGCGTGGTTTAATTGAACAATGACAGGTGCACGAAGCCGGCTCTAGCCAAGGATGACCGGTGGCGGCTGCGCGCTTCTGGAGCAAGGGCCGGCACATATCGCTTCGTTTTTTGCCGGAGGACATCCGTAAGACACTAGGCACTTCTCTATTATAATTAGTATCTTTATCGGAATAATGTAATTGGACGTCAACTCCGGGCTCAGCGTCAGATCTCCGCAAATGCAACAAAAGCGATAAACTAAATTTAAAACTAACCTTAGACAATTTTTATTGCACCCTATTTAAATTAATAGTTGGCAATTACTATAGCACAAAAAGGCTAAGGCGCTAATGGAAAAATAGCAAAGACAACGACCATCCGTTTCATTGTAATTGCGATTTACGTTCCCACTTTTACTTCATGTAAATTTAAACCAAACGCCCCTCGTTAAACCATCCTATAATTACACAACTTATATATATAACGAATAGGAACGATAATCGTTAGCAAAAACCTACTTATTAATACATAATATTTTCGTTAGTATTTATAAAAATATATATTTTTTAACATGGAATAAAATTATGCAATAAAAAATATCTATTTAAACAAATATAATATCTCTACGTTGTTATATGGCTCAGCCACACTTTGAGCAAGTAATGAATTTGTTTGAAGAAAAAAAACGTTAGAGTAAAAAACATAAAATAAACAAAGCCCCATTTTTTTAAAAGCCCCGAAAAACATTAGCTAGGAGTTCAGTTTATTATAAAGGCAGATCCAACAATAACCAACATTTATGCAAACAAACAATAAACAAATAGACCACCTTTTTGCATAGTCGTAGGACAATGCACCCTTAAAAAGTATGAAGCTTTCGCAAAAAATTAACACCGCGAGTGTCCTTGGAGTAATACAAACAAAGTGCCTTTACTGCCATGATTGCGGTGGTCGCTCATTTTTATGTCCTTTTTTTCAATATAGATCCATTGGCTGCGTACCGTGTGTTCTTGCCGACTTTTGAGTCCAATCGTATGAGAGTTCATTCAAAATGTAGTTGACGAAAATAAATGAAAAGAAATAAAAAATGCGTCAAAAAATTAATCTATTAATACTTTGCTGTCTGCAGTGGATAGTCGCGTTGTCGATAACAATTATATAGTCATTATAAAATTTTCGCCGCAACAGTTGCTCCAGTCTTAACTAGAGCATCGACATGTTAAGGGTTGTAAAAAATATTAAAAAAAAAAAGAATATGCATACTGAACTGGTGACCACCTGACGGCATGTGCACGAAAAACTAGATATACTTAGCCATTAAAAAAAGAAGCAACTGAAGCATAGCATATTAAATTACAAGAAATATTATTTCTCGATGCAGCGTCAAACAAGACTTTATTCTACGTATTATTACGTTAAACATTGTTAATAACCTCTGTAAAGCTGCAAACTTATAAAGTGAAACATTTTAACCATATTCTATTTTAATATAATGTGTTGTGCAGATTATTTTTATTATCTCTCAAATTTGACTAAATATTATTCGTACAATATAGCCAAATAGTATTTTGTTAATTTTCTGCTGATATTTTGAAAGATAGCAATAGGTTTATAGTCATAATTATGTACTTTATATTGCTTTGCGTTTAATATAGTTTTATAAACCTAGTTTTAACTTTTATTAAGAATCCGTTTTTAGCAGTAACCACTTACTTAAACTGGTTTTCTTTTTATTTCAGATTTCTAACGCAAGCTCGAGATGTCATCTTAAACCTGCCAGTAAATTACCACAGTATAATAAAGAGTACACATATCACAATATTATTATCAACATCAACCAGCAACTAAAATGAATCGACAAATTAATAATTATGAAGAAAATAAGAAGTTAGTTATCTTTTTGATTTTCGCTATTTAAATGTCTTATCTACACAAATAAATGTACAATTCTTAGAAATAATAATGTACTTTATTAATGTTTCTTGTTAAAATATGTCTTTCAAGTTCCGAATACCTATTATGAATTCATGACTGATTTTATGTAATTCTCTAATTATATTTTTAAAATTTATTGTGTAATAAATTAGATAAGAGATGATATATTTTTTCATAAAGTAAATATGTAATAAATGTAGTTTATAAGACAAAGAAGACAAGCTGCACGAGGCATACAATTTTCAGCAGGCCTCCTTTTCCCAATTGTACATTTTATAAAAGTGAGGCCTCTGAGAATTTATTTTTAAATAATTTTAGCACTATATTATTAATATAAAATATGTAAGAGTAACATTTTTTAGTTTACTTTTTTGATAATTCTGGTAATACTTTGATATACGTACCTAATTACTTTTCTTGTTTCATTTGAGTTACCAAACCTGCTTTCGTTATGTCATTATGTAACAATTTTCATTTATTTTGGTCCTCACTTTAATATTTATTTCTAACATGCGTACTAACTTTTTTAATATTAAGGCATTATTTGGAGATAAGTAAGACTGCGTTAGCATATTATTATAAATTCAGTGTTTCTTATTACGACTGAATATATAATTTGCATAGATTTTCAATAATAATATTATATCAGTGTATGATCCCACCCTAGATTATAAAATACGTACCTATAGAAAATGTAACATTCTTGTAATTAATTAAAATAAGGTTAATGGGACATTATATATTATATTATAAAACGTTTGTTTGCTTTATGATTCCTTAAAAGAATAAGCAAGATTATTAGTTTGATAATCATTATCATAATATAACATGTTAAACAACAGCATGATAATAAACATCGATTTCGAGATCTGTTCCGACCACCTCGCCATTAATCCTACAAATAAAAATAACTCACCCCACAGTCTAAAATTCTAAAATTGCGAATCTTACACAATAGGGCACGTGTTTGCAACAATATCATTATTCAATTGTTTATTTATTTGTTATCATAAAGTTTAAAACTGGCGCATCGCGGCTCCATTGATCTTTGTTCTTGGTAAGGGCGCGTAATAATAAGGTAAGAAATAAGCAATTATTATATCATGTAGCACACTTCAAAACCAAAACTTTTTAAAACATTTCGTTTTAGTAGCATTAAATAACAATAATGCTTGTCAAATTATTCAAATATAAACGTTCAAAACTTAAGACAAATATTATTTATGGAATAAACAAGATCATAGTTACAGTGGCGGTCTAGGACGGCGTAACACTTTTGACTATGATTTCGTGTGCCCTAGACTGTAATACCATAGAACAAGAGCTATTTTGCAATAGATCGTCCTAGACCGCCACTGCACCTAAAATACCGACTTATCTAAGAAGGTTTCATTTAGTGCCGAATATGCGCTGCGAAAATTAAAACCGCTCGTTTCCAGTTCAGTGCTTAGGCAAGCTTACTTTGCGCACTTTCATTCCATATTGTCTTACGGTGTCATATTATGGGGTAATTCGACAGACTCAAATCGTGCATTTATAATGCAAAAACGCGCCATTAGAACTTTAGAGGGTATACCTAGTCGCGAATCATGTAGATCGCTTTTTAAAAAGTATCGAGTAATGACCCTTTACTCAGTATATCTTTACGAGATCATTACTTATGTCAGAAAAAATATAGGTACATTCCGACGACGTGAGTGCGGCGGGCGGGCGCTGCGGGGAGCGGGGAGCCTGGCCGCAGTGCCTCGTCGCACGGTGTTTGCTACGCACAACCCGCGCGTCATCGGGCCACACTATTATGAGCATCTGCCTACTGAGCTGAAGGAGGAAATCAATGACGAAGCGTTTTGTCGCCGACTGAAAAAACTTTTGTTGGAACATGAATATTATTGTATAGATGACTTTTTAAACTATAAATTTGTTTGACATTGGATATTAATTGTGTAATTTGAGTATTCGACAGTTACAATATGTAATTCAAGTAAATTGAAATTATTATTTAGTATTTGACATTTTATATACAATTATACATTTAAAAATTTTGACATTGTTTACATAGTACTTAAATAATTAAGTAACTACTTATTATTTTTTATATAATTTTTGTACAATATTTTGACGATCACATTATACTTTGACATTTTATTATACAACTTTGTATGTAATATGAATATGATAGTGTGAAATAAATGAATCTAATCTAATCTAATCTAATCTAGTATTTAGCTACGATACCCTTTAAATGGGACCGATGGTCAGACATACGGGTATATATTTTTTTTAATATATATTTGCTAGGAGGTCTACTGAGTGTCTCAAAATCTCAAAGACACGATGTAGCATCCTCAGAAAGCGGTGGAACATCAAATTGGGTGCGCAGGACAAGGTTTGGTGCGAAACCGCCCACGACAAGTAAATGTAGAAAAATGAGAAATGCTCTTCGACCAGCAGTGGAATATCAATATATATAAAACTCTTCCGTTACTGACTGACTGACTGACTGACTGACTGACAGACAACGCAGATCCCAAACTACTGTGCGTAGCGGGCTGAAATTTGGCATGTAGGTTCCTTAGGGAGTGTAGGTGAGCACTAAGAAAGGATTTCCCGAAATTCCCACGGGAACGGGAAAAAACGGGATTTTTGTGTTTATGAGAAATCTGCGCGGGAAATACCGCGGGGCAGCCTCTAGTAATCAATATATATAAAACTCTTCCGTTACTGACTGACTGACTGACTGACTGACTGACTGACTGAAAGACAACGCAGAGCCGAAACTACTGGGCGTAGCGGGCTGAAATTTCGCATGTAGGTTATTTAGGGAGTGTAGGTGAGCACTAAGAAAGGATTTCCCGAAATTCCCAAATAAATTGGATTTTTGTGTTTATGAGAAATCTGCTCTATATAATACATAGTCTAGTTTATTATATAGTATAATATACTATAAAATAAACTAGAATCTGCCCCGCGGTTTCACCCGCTAAGATTTCTCATAAACACAAAAATCCAATTTTTTCCCGTCAACTCAACCCATCAACTCAACCGAGAAAAGTTGAACGTATGGAATTTTGGGGGTGGTTTTCATAATCAAAATCAAAGTCAAAAATTATTAATTTAATATAGGATACAAGATATCGCTGAAAGTCAATTAGACTAATCTAATTGGTAAAGTATTGGTATTATTTGGTAAAGTATCCTTTACTGCGAGAGGCAAGGTAGTTCAGGGTGCCCACCAAGCGTCTCAGGCAAACGTATGTTTGCATTGCTTTACGACAATGGTCGCCTGGAGACGCCCCCAAAGGAGCCCTAGCCACGCTAGGCAGGCGGGTTGGCGAACGCTATAAGGCTCTTAAAGTTGTTAGGTGTTTTCACACACATGGGAGGAGAAGGGATGGTGGTATCTATGCCGCCACAACACGGCCTAAAAATTAAACTACAAAAATGTTTTTCTGCTTTCATTGCTAACCGAATACCTACCTAAGTATTTGCGGAAAATGCTTTTTATCATGATTTTATCAATTTTTACGAAAATAATAACTGAATTTACTTACTAAAACTGCATTAACAATTAGAACAAATGAAAACAATTAGAAATGCATTTGCAATTAGAACTCAATTTTTTTTTTGATATCGCGTCAGACCGAGACTGTTCTACATAAGCTGGGCTCTACACCGTACTTAATAAAATCAAAAGAAATCAACTATACTTAACTCTTTAACTTTAATGAAAACACAATTAAATTAAAAGTCAATGTTTTTTTTTTTTACATGTTTTTCGGCAATTCATTTATTTTTTGAGTCCTTTTCACTTACTTTTCCTAAACTAAAACTTAAGTATTTTGAAAGGACGAGCAGGAGTCAGGCGATGCTTCATAAAGGTCAATAAAATCCATTTGACCTATCACAAAGCTATCGACCAGCGGTAAGTGTAGTTAAGCTATGTCAAGTTATGTACTGAATGCCCGTTAAGTTATTAGTGATGGGAACTGCACCCACAGCAAGGATTTTATCGATATTTTTAACCTAACATATAAGTGCTTACTAAATGTAGGTTAAATTGTTTGACAACAATATTTCCTAGGAATTTTATTTTAACGATTAACATACTTTACTAGAAATAAATAAAAATAAATATTTAGAAAAAAAAGATACTTATACAAATTTACATAAAGAATACTAATCAATAAAAATATATAAGTATCTTATGAAAGTACATAATAACACCACTGTTGTGCTATGGTCCTCCCTGCATCTTCAAAATGGCTCTAACTCAGCGTGTACTGTAGGACTAAGAATCATATGGTCTCATAAGTAAATTACAAGTAAGTGATTCGGAACTGAAAGGTTTTAACAAAATAATAAAAATACTGAATGGTAATTTTGTAAAAAAAAATATCAAGTACGGGCTTTGATATCAAGGAAATATCAATGAGAACAAAAAAAATCGAATCTAAGAGCGAAATAAAGTTAAAACGTTACAGCAGTTAAAAACGACACATTGTCTGAAGGTGCACTTGTGTATGTACCCTTACCGCAGTATTTTAATCAAAAAATGATTTTGCGTGGACCCTTCCAATAAGCTAGTACAGTGGCGGACTAGGTCGCCGTAACACTTCCGGTTTTTCTGTATGGCAAAATAGCTCTTCTTCTTTGGCAATACAGTCTAGGGCTGACGAAACCATAGACAAATCTGTTACGGCCTCCTAGTCCGCCACTGTACGCCCTTACCTCTAAGTTTTAAGGTGATAAAATTATCGATGTCGATAAACAGTGATCTCATCCCTCAGCAGGACGAGCAGGGCCCAGGGCAGTGGCGCAGTGGGTCGCCGGCCAGCAGGAATGCGGAAGGTACTCGCGCCCTAGTGCTCACGGGAAGCGGATGCTTAGATTTATCTTAACTCTTCCACCTCCACCGCGATTTCAAAAAACACAACGCGCCACGCCACCATACAAAGATTTCGTTCGCCGCGCAAGGCCGACAGTGCGGCGTCCCCTGGCGCTGCGCGAGCTGTAAAAATCACCCAAAAAGCTACCGATTTTGGCAGAAAAAATGGACGTGTTTACGCAGAAAATTTCTTATTCAACAACCAAATGCTATACTTTAGTTTATTTATTGACTGACTAAAGTATCAGTTTTTAAATGTAGCTGCCAATTTATTTCTTATTTTAAGAACTAAAAAAGGTTTGGTGTATTTTATCAGAAAAAGAGGTTTCGAATATTATATTTAATTGTTTTGCAACTGAATGATCTTAGAATTGATTAAAGGTCTAGTCAGGTAGTCAGGACCTATATCATGATTAGGATAAGTCATTAATATTTCACAAAATGTTGTCTCTGAGGACATAAAAATAAAATAGTTATTGCCGTTTCGAACACGCCACCAAGTTCTGGAATAAAAATGATTAATTTGTTATTATATTAATATTATAATCTTACGATTATGTCGATATTTGTCAACGCTGAATGGTGAAAACCAGAAATTTTTCGAAGCATAATTAAGGCAGAGTCCGACTCTGTAGGCAAGATAACGACTTACTCTCAGCGATTTTCTCGCTCAAGACAGGAACAATACATAAAAACATTCTGTGTAAAGGAAAGTAATGCATGTATTAATAGTTGCTCTCTGACTGTTCACACTGCCACCGGCTACGACTAGCTTTTAAAAAAAAGAGCTCGTTCAGCGATGCTAGCTCGCACTGACCGCAGCGACAACGGCCGAGTGGCGCGAGAAATCGCTCGTTGCCCGGCGAAAAAACTATCCAAACTACACAGTCGCCTTCCACTGATCGTCAACTCGTTTATAGTTTCTAGTTCTACTCGTTTCTCGTTTATCGTCGGCGGTCGCACCACTGCCTAAAGAAGGTTTGATGGTGGGTAAACGATACAAGGATAATGGCGCGGACATCGAGATCTAGACTTATGGACGGTTTGGAGAAGTTAGGCTATTGCCTTTCACAATGAAAATAAGAATGAGATTTTTTTTGACATGTGATAAGTATACATTGCGGGTTTACAGCTGAATCTCTTGTGTAGGTAGACAAAATGATTCACCTATATACACACAACTTATACATATTTTATGTCAAAATGATTCACATTCTAATTTTCATTTTGAACGGCAATAGATCCCCTGGCTTTTAAGTCAAAGCAAAGTGCAATTTGTCGAAATATGTGGAAGTAAGAAACAGGTTCGAAGCATTTATGTTTTTTTTAGTTAAAAAAAACAGTTAACTAAGTAAAGAAAAAATCTAGTATCTAGTATCAAGTCCAACACGCTCAGTGAAAATGTTTACATTTGACCTGATATGTGGATGCTCATGACTCCACTCTGGCGTTTCGAGGTCAACATCTCTATTATAATTCTTCAGCAAAAAAAAAAAAATTATTTTGCTGTTCGCTATTTAATGATTCTTCTATAAAATTTCCTCTTAATTACATTCATTCAAATCTGATGAATCATTCCAGATTCAGGTTCCGATAAATTACCAGTTTCAACCACTAAGCCCGCAAATTCATTTTCAGAAAACTCATCGTCCATATCTGTTTATAGCAAAATCCAATTTACATACCAAATTTAAGAAGTATGTAAAAGGATTTATAGGATTCTCTGAATTAAGATCTAGTGATTCAATTAGCAAATATGGACTGAACACATAGTCTAGATTTAATATGGCAAACAGTTGTAAACAGGAAACGTTATACTGATAAATAAATAAAAATTGAATTCTATAGTTTACACACTTAAAATGATGTCCATTTAAGTACTAGGTACTAGTTTTTTATGTACTAGAAAGTACTTACAGTTTATTGCGATAACATCTCTGTTGATTACATGTTCTGAAAAGGGATTCAAAGAACTTAATTTGTCTGTTTTTATAGCCAGATCAATCTTCAAATGAGGGTTCAGAGTACCAGTTTCATTTCCCATATCAATCGTAGTGCCAGTGTTCATTGTCAGATCAGTCTAAGGAGGGTTCGTAGTTCGTAGTGCTAGTATCCATAGCTAGGTCATTTGATTCAAATCGGAGTATTGGGATTTACAACCAGGTCACAAATTTTACACCAATACAAACAAGAGATGAGATACGCCGCAGTACCTAACGATTAGACCAAGGCTAACCTGTCGTTGCATTTACTACCTAAAACTAACCTAAACCAATTTTTTTTTTTATAAGTAGGTATGCTCTCGGAGGCAATATTTACGTGTACACTTTTTCTAAGAAGGATTAATCTGCTAAAACCAAAAAAAAATGTCGACGCATTTCTTTATTTTTGAAAACAATAGGCAATGAACCGACGCTGTGCACTTTTATGTTCGAAAGACAAAAGAATAGCGAGCGGCGACCACTCAAAAATATCCTAATCTTATGTTAAAAACAATGAAACGCACAGCTGCAAAGATTATGTATTGTGTGATTTTCGGAATATTTTTGAAATGTTTCTTTATAATTAACCGACACATTAAATAAAATAAAACAAAAAATGTTTCGTTTGAACTTAAAAGCACCGATAAATTACCGCCTTATCTTTATTTTATTGAATACAAAATTGGTGATATGACGCTTGTTAAAATTTACGGTCACCTTTATAATTACAAAAAGTCGAAACCGTTTACCACTTCAATCCTAAAAGCGGCGTTAACTGCTTGCTTACAAATCACATTTTCCCTTGCACTTGGACAAAGTAGCACGCGCGAACCGAAAAATACACTTCCTCGAGCGCCATCGGGCGCAACGTATGTGCCCTGTCCCAAAATATACTAAATCACAACATAAAAATTTCAAAAAATTACAACGTATAGTTCTATTAAAATTATTAAATTCTGCATTTAAATAAAAATATTTGAGTAAATAGAATTACATTTATCTCAAGTTGAACTTCAATGGCTATTTTTATATAATAAATGTATGAAAAAAGTATAAAGCATGAATAAGATCCTTTTAATCAAATCCTTGAGTGTCTTTTTTCAGTACAAATAATATTGTAATATCCTATTTAGTATGGTTTTTATTGAAAATAGTGCGAGCGCCAGCCGGCGTCCTCGGCGCCTGGGGATATGTTTTTAACGGACGCATACGTTGCGCCCGTGGCGCTGAATGGGTTAAGATTCTTTTTTTTTATATCTAGATTTAAGTTTGAAAAAGATTTTTTTTGTAAATAAGCAATGATTATCGCGACGTGATTTTTAAACAAGTGTTTATCCAAAAATATAACTATGTAAGTAAGTAGTAGTTTTTTTTCTATAACCCACTTAAACTTTACTTAAACGACAAAAAGGTAGGTAATAATACAAAACAACAGTATTATTTTAAGTGATGCTACTTTAGTACTATTAGGTATTCTGTAGAGATGCCAAAAAACTATGTTTAATAAATTGTTTAAGAGCACTAATTTTTTAAAATTAAAACTAAATTATTAAAGTTATTTTTAACTCATATCGTGTCACCTACACGATCAGAATCAGATCAGTCATAAAGGAAACAAAAACCGAAAGGGCTGCCATAAATAAAACTGCCCTAAAAATCGTCAGACGTATCTCAGCATCCCAACACCGTTCGACCTACCTAACGGTACTCTAATATTCAAATCTGAGTCTATGAAAAATGGTCTCCGCTCCCGATAACCAAAAAACAGGGTCCTGTTAGCACCAGGGTAACTGACCCAAGGGTGGAACGACCTACTTACGGTTTACAGGGTGAGCCGAGGTCGGGTAGACGTTTTTTTTTAAGAACCCGGCCAGGATGAAGAAAGTAAAGCATAGGCGTGATACGTTTTTTTCTCTCGATTGTTGGCCTTTAGGGTGTTGACTCTTGACACTGTGGGATAATTGTTGAGTAGAGAATCATTAAAAAAAAACAAGATTTAACAACTTTTTATGTAATTATACGTGTAATACGTTTAACGGGTGCATTAAGGAAGAGATTCCTGAAAATTTATATTATGGGAAAAACTATGTTTGTTACACTGTCTTATTATAATTATCAAAGGTTTTGCATATAAGTATGTTAAAATAAATGAATATTATTAGATTCTATCAGAGTTTTACAGAGTATGTTTGTATGAAATAATACAGAATTGAGACTTCCTCGGGCAGTGGCCCATCGGCCAAAAACCCGACTCCCCGCCCCCACAAGGGACGAGAAGAATAACTTAGATTATAAATGAATTAATGAATGAAATATTTATTCAATGTAACAGTTACGATACAAAACATACGATACATATTATGTTTTCTTATGATATTAAAAACTATGTGCTATTCTATTGTATTAGATAACATACAGTATAGTTTCATCAAATCCTGATCAGTAGTGTTTGCGTCAACGTGAAACCTAAAACTAAACACTCAAACACTTCAACCTCCCCACAAACTATCACAATAATAAAATAAAGCAGAAACAAGGATTTTATACTTCAGTAAATCTCCCACAGAGACCGCACGAAGGAGATGTGGGCGCTCGTGTGGCCAAGCTGAAGTGGTCTTGGAGGAAAAACGAAAAATGGAGCAAAGAAAGCAATCCTTGAATTGAATGGACGCTAAGAGTGGCAAAAGAGGTGAAGGCAAGGCAGACCGCCAGCCAGATGGACCGATGGCATAAAGATAATTTTGCTAGGGAAACATGGATGAGACTTACAGCCAACAGCTCTTAAAAAAAAAGATGATGCATTTGTTTAGCAGTGGGCCGATTAAGCTACCTATAATAACTAACTAAAGCCAATAAAAAAAACAAAGGCGAATATGAAGTAAATCCGAAATTTTATTAACCAAGCCAATAAGCAATTAACACAGCTTTTTATTAGAGCGGCAAAGGAGCATCGCTGTCTCTGTCATCTTTTAAGGATATTCGAGAACACATTAAAATAACTTCAGACAGAGTTACTTATAATTGGTCTCAAAAATTCACTATAATAGTAACTAAGTATTATCGTTCTTCTAAGTATCGTAATGGAAACCAAAGTAAGTTAGTAATACAACGTGATTATAACTCAAACCCTCCAGTGGGTTTAAAAAGTAACAAAAAAATACCCCAGTTTATTTTTACATTAAGTACATTAGATGTTCATAATGTTTTTCATTAATAGATTTTATATAGTTATATTTATATAATTTACGTGGATAAACGATTTTCTTTTCTTTTCCTATGTAATTTACTAAACTTGTAACTTGGTTCTATGATGTCTGCGCTTTATTTTATTTTTATTTATTCAGGTTATTAACAGAGCATACATTAAAAAAACAACAACAAAAATCTGGTACAAAATGCTGCTCCAATAACAAATAACCGCTACATGCAAAATTATTTAAAGATATTAGCGAAACTATAAGCTTTCCTCCCAAACATACTGTAAGTATTCCAAAATAATGTTGTTATTTTTTATATTTTATCACAATCGATTCTACTCAGATTCTAAACGAAGTATTTTCCAATTTTACGTTTCCAAGTTTTAGTAACTAATTTACAATACACCTTTATGAATATTATCTTTAACACAGCTTTGTTAGATCGCAAAAAGTAGTAAACTACTTTAAATTGAATAAATGCCAGTATAGTGGTTTTATGTCTTGAGTTGCGAGTTAAATAAACCCTTTGTGAATATTATTCTATCAATTATAACTTTTTAAAGAAGCCATTTTCTTTTTTAGACCGTTTATAAACGGCTAGTTATCTGGTAGTTAAATAAAAACAAAACTGTGTCTACTTATGATAATATAACGATATGGTTTTAGATGCTTTGTACCCACTAGAATATATAGGTATAGGTAAAAACACTTGTTTCCTAGATGAAACGTCAGAAAGAAAGAAGATCAAACGTTTTTTCTTCTACTAATAATTTAGTGAGTGGGTCCTGAGACACGCCAAGAGACGACGTGGTTGCCGACGTGATTGGAAGCACATGACAGGGAAGTGTGGAAGGAGGGGAAAGAGGCAATGGGACAGCCTAGGCTAGTAATAATAATAACTTAATTTACCGATGCTCTAAACTCATTTAAGCATCCCCAATTAGTCAAAATATTGGGTAGAGCTTCCTACTTTACCTTACACAGCTCGAATCAAAAAGTCTTCAAAACTAAAGTAGGAAGGGAATAATTTTATTAAAATCCAAAAGGAATCAAATTGGGATTCGCGCCAAAGAGCTTTGGACTTCTTACATTTTTCTTTAACAAAAACTGTTAGTAGTTTCTTTAATAGTTCGAATTTAGGTCTAAATGCTTTTGAAATAGAGTTTTTATTTCTTTCCATTAGTTCTGATGGACGCTGGTGAGCTAGGATATAGGTCATTGCTCCCCTAAACCTGAGTAGTGACTAGTCAGGGCAGTTTGAGTACTCTGTGAGTTTAAATTGCCCTTGTATGTATGTACAGAGCGGTGTACTTGCTTGCTACAAGGAATAACAATTTGGGAACGTCGACTGGGAGCTGACGGATAGATTGCATTCTTCACTACAGCTGGTTTTTATATCTTAAGAGGCCTTTACACACATGGTAGCGCGCTAAAAAAATTAGTTGTTTTAAACAATGGCAAATATCAAAAATGTGGTACTAAATGTGGTAAACACTAGTTAATTTTGTTTAGTATTTTTCGGGTGCTTTTAGATCGATTGATTTGGCGAACTGTAAGCTTAGATTGCAATAAACCCGCCTTCAAACTGACACAATATCAACGGAAGTGCTCTCCTCTTTTTCGAAGTCTGTTAAAATAGGTACTAAAACCTTATCCTGAATGTAGCAATAACTATTTACCTGAAAACCGCATCAAAATCGGTTCAGCCTAACGCGAGATAATCGCGGACAAACATACATACATACAGGTCAAACTGATAACCTCCTTTTTTGAAGTCGGTTAAAAAAGTCATAAATTCAAATTTTAAAATTACCTATATAACATTTTTATTAGAAGTCCACGGTGCCACATGAAAAATTACTGCTTTATCGAATTTATAGTTTAGTTTTCCACATACTTACTTGAATCACATCATTTTTACATGTTACCTACGCATTTTTTATTTCTCTACAGTCTATAGAATCAGGCTGATTTCTTAAGAATTTATTGTTTTTACTATGAATTTGTTATGGTATTACTGAAAACTAAAATTCCAATGCATATTTTTTAACTTAATAACTCACAAATTGAATTCTAGCTTGACTGTATTGTTTATTCACTAAAAGCCTCTTATCCTAACTGGCTGGAAGAAATCGATCAAATCAAAGCAAGGAATTAAAATACTTAAACTAAACGAACGGAAAGTTAAAATTCAGCTTAGTTCAGTGACGTCTCCATATTACCAAGCCTATATCCTCCTCTCGAGTCTCGACACAAAGTGGGTTCCATTTTCTTGATGGCCGATACGGTTCATGCATCGTCTAGTCTATTATAAGTTTGGACTATTCTCGTACAAATCTCATTTTATCCCATTGTGATTTAGTATCGTACTTTTAAAAATAACGAGATTTGTACGGAGTACTGACTTCTTGAGTACGTTGGCCACAAACTATTTCAAATGTGCGACTGTGGGAATTGACCAGCCAGAAACCGATAGAGCAGGAGATTTTAATGAGGAAATGGCGTTGGATTGGTCACGTGTTAAGGAGAACCGACGATCACATCTCAAAACAGGCTCTGACATGGCACGCATCCGGTAGCAGAAGGCCAGGTCGCCCTCGCATCACCTGGAGGGGATCGGTGGAGAAGGAGATCGCAACAACTGGTCTCAAATGGCGGGACCTGGAGGAGGCAGCCCAGGACCGTATAAAATGGAGAAAATTACTTCGAGCCCTTTGCCCCTGATGAGGGGCTATAGGAAGAAATCATCATCATCATCATCACTGACTTCTTAAGTCTCTATCTATACGAATATTATAAAGAGGAAAGATTTGTTTGTTTGTTTGTTTGTAACGAATAGGCTCCGGAAATACTGAACCGATTTGAAAAAATCTTTCACTGGTAGGAAGCTACATTAACCCCGAGTGTCATAGGCTATATAAGATTTTCAAAAAAATTAGGGAACCTTACCTAAACTCAAATAATGTAACCCAAGGTGCAATATTTTTTCCGTTGTTTACATATTTTGTCAGGTGGTTTGTTGTTGTTGTTTGTTTTTTATTCGGCCATTCTGGCCAGTCAAAAGAACATAGTCTATAGAGCCAAGTCTTTTGTAGTATCTTATATTCTATGGCGTAACGAAGTAAGCCGGGAAAGCTCGTATTATCTATTTTTATCAACATGAGCGTAGACTTAACTGATTAAGTACGGGATAAATTTATTATTTTGTGGCTCTATAGCACCCCACCGCAAACTAAAATATTACTTTATCAATAAAAACATAAAACAAGCAGCTTTAACTCGGCTAAACGTGGGTCCGGCTCTTGAGCTGGTGCCTCTGCCTAACACTTCGGGGAATAAAAGGCGTGCGATTATGTTTATGTTTATCAATAGCCACTTCTGGATATTTGTAGGTCTGGACCTGCAAATCCCACGATACCCATTATACAATATACGGTCTTGCACAATAGTCATGCGCAGACTTAGCTGACACAGTACTCTAGAAGTATTTTTTTTCATAAAAAAACAATATAGTTTCCAATATCTCTGTAAAAAACAAAGTTATGAAAATGAAATGATACATTTATAACTTTATCAGATGCCAAGGGATATTCTGCCATAAATAATGTTGATTATTATAACAGGCTGTCTGGTGGATGCGGCAGATTGCGTTTCTCTCTAGTAGGAGAAACAGCAAAAAATATGCTTGATGCGTTTCCGGGTCTGAAATGTGGTTTGGACGTATTTTGGTTCTAGAAAGAGCCCTACTATTTTGTTTCTTTATAATAGTTAAAGTGGAGTGTGTTTGAAATAAGAGTGAATAAATTTTACACTTATTACAAAAAATCAGATGACCCGAACGATCAGTTGACGGGGTCAATCTCAGGGGTTAATTACGGAGAACAGCAGTTTTTTTTTAATTACGACCCTTGTTGCTTTGGAAAAGTTTACTGGAAAAGATTTGTGGTAAAATAAATTAAGTAATACGTTTATTTCCGCCTTCTCATGAAC
Source organism: Euspilapteryx auroguttella (assembly GCA_951802225.1). NCBI lineage: Eukaryota > Metazoa > Arthropoda > Insecta > Lepidoptera > Gracillariidae > Euspilapteryx > Euspilapteryx auroguttella. The sequence continues at coordinate 4,891,329 of OX637663.1, read as the reverse complement.
GCTAAATACTGATATCTTCTTCGTCTTAAGAAACATTCTTAACATTACGTCAATCAAATTAATCGTCAAAATATTCCCTTTAGGTTATTCGCATGAAATAAAAAAACCATGCTTACATTTTATATATATATTAGGTACCTCAATAACAATTACGATTACGATTATTTACGTATTACTTATGTAAGAAGACAATTAAACGTTTTCCTTTATTTTAGCTTAAACTAAAAATTAGTATAATGATAAACACAAAATTTGATTTGATCAACTTCGATTCAATGGTAGGGTCTGGGTTCATGTTGCACGCTTACTTGTATAAAAAAAGTTTCGGCAACATCCCCATAGCGGTGCACTCCTGTTTTTGTCAATATTTGCCTCACGTGCAGCGGGACCCGTGTGAATTCCGAATTAGCAGTTTCTTGTTTATTTCCACTATCTTATAAGGAAAACAAAATTATGGTTTCAAAGATTATCAGAGCTCAAAGTGGATTAGATAAAAAAAAAGGGAATAAGTAACTTCGTAGGAAAATATTTTATGGTATCTGAGACGACAACATTTTAGAGCTTCGTGCCAAGTTGTTTTTTTTTTCTCTGTTACTCATTGAGTTCAATTAAAATGTGTACCTACAATGTTATACTTAACTATAGAGGCCTGTACTAAACCTATTATAATAAATGAAATAAAAATTTACTTGCCATAAGGCATAGGTACCTTATGAAGGCAAGTTTTTCATTAACTGTCTATATAAACAAATCTGTTCTTAAAAAACATCATACAGTTTATTTAGATTTGCAACACGGTTCGCGGTCGGTAACCTCTTAAGTATCTGAATTTTTCATGATACTGAAAAAATCTAGGGATTTACCGGCAAAATTTAATTCTAGAGATGGACCTGATATTGGACAACCCTAAGTTTTAAATGGTATACCGTTTATCTAAGTGATTTTTCATTAACAAATCCAATACAACAACCCTATAGGTATAACGATATATAGTAATCTCGCAGCATTGCTTTTCTAGCTATTAGTCGAGCAAGTTTGTAAATAATTAAGAAACTAGGTATTGAACTTCAGTTTTTATTACAGATGGGTTGCGGATGTGCATCTGCATTCATATCTCTTACATTCATTCAAATATAAAATTAATGAATCTACGATCATGGTAACATAAATCAATTTAAGATAAGCTCTCCAGTTTTTGTTAATTTTCGCGTGAAATTTGTAAAAAGATGCTATCTGCAAAAGGTGTTTTTATGTTTTTTTAACATTTTGATAAACGACCGGCTCGAGCAGATGATACTGTTTTGTTTGTTGAATCTATTTATTTTTTATTTCTATATCGCAAACGTGCTGGCAGTTTTTTAATAATCATAGATTAAAATATGAATAATAAATAAACCTACACAGCCTACACTGTATTAAAACCACTGACTGTAACTTTGTATAATATGAAGTGATAAGCAGCCATAGGTATCTTCATATTTTATACAATGAGTGAGTGAGCGAGACTATAAGGCTATCAACTTAAAGGTCAGCCTATTATTATGAGTATCTACAATGTACGCTGAATCCCTAGTACTTCATAGCAAAGCTTGAGTAAGGTCGCTCACGAATCTTCTTTGCTACTAGGCATATTAAAAACCGATTTTAGCCTTTAACTAACGTCTATTTTCATTTGAGCATTGAGTTAAGGCTTGGTGGTTCAAAAATTTGTGTTTTTGAGATTTTTTTAAACAATCTGAGACATACAAAATTGATGTCTTCATTCTGAAAAAAATATATGTGTTAGTTAAGGATCTAATCTAGTCATCATACTAAAGGGAAATAGGATCTAATTAATTTTAGTTGATAGAAAAAAATCTCAAAGTTACCCCTTTTTGTTCCGTTTTTTCCATTTTATTTTTAAACCGCTGATTGTTTTTATTTGATTTTTGGAATGAAAATTGCTGACCTTAAATTTTAGACATACTACTATAGTAAGAATTTTTAAGTTTAACGAAAAGACAAAAAACCAGCAAAAACTAAAAAAAAACATCGTTTTCGCGCGGTCCGATGCCATGCCGCGCCGCTCCCTACCCCGTCAGTACCCTTGTGGCCACGGCCGAGGCCGGTTCTGTGTCAAATTTTTGTTTTCGCGCTCTCGTATTTCGTTTTATTTTTATTCAAATGTAAACAAAATTTGACAACAGATGTCAAAACAATGAACCATAACATCTGATTAGGATCTGTATGGAGCTGAAAGAAACCAATTTTGATACCGATATTACATTTATAAAACCGTCGCATTACAAACTTACCTTTTTTATTCCCACAAATAAAACTTAAATCATAGGTTACTTATTATATAGTTATATCATATCTTTGTTAGTTCTGTGGCGCCGATAACACAATATTAATATTACATTAGCACAATATTACGTGGTATACTTACTCAAATTACTTTAAGAAGGCAGTAATTTATGTCTTAATAGAAAATGTTTCCTTTTTATTTAACGCTTTTCGGTTTTTTCGGCTGTTTAATTTTTTGATGAAAAGATTTTATTTTTTGCTTTTCAGTTTAATTTTAAGGAATTCCCCCCCCCCCTCACTTCAAGGTTCACCTTCACCTCAAATCACCCTCCAAACGCTGGTCTCACACCCCTGAAGGTGGTCAGACGACCTGGTAAAGGTTGCGGCCTATGTCCAGCAGTGGACGCTATCGTGTGAGATCGGCTGCTTAAAATCAAAACCTAGTAACTCGTTTTAACAAAAATATTCAGGAGAGCCAAAAAACGGGTCGACCACTTTAATTCGTTGCCCCGAAGAAACCAGACGCAATAGCGATTTCGGTGTTTGACCAAAAGTTTGACTATATTGTTGACTATAGTCACACTTAAATCGATCCCACTATTTTTTTTTTTAATTTACCCAAATATGACAATGAAAACAATTTCAAAACATAGTATTTCACACTTAGTTAATTAACTAAGTGTGAAATACTATGTTTTGAAATACAATCTCTGAGTTAATTCTCTACTTTTTAAAGCAATTTATATTTTTAGTTGTACGTTTCGAATGAAAAATGTTATTTTTTGAAGTGCATTAATTTAAAAGTTATACAAATGATTTATTTGTGGCAGAATTAAGTTTTGTTTACTATTTGGTTACGACTCGTGGTTAATTCAGCCAAATTTGTATACTGTTTTTGTAACTTACTAAATTCCATCAAAATTTGATTGATTTTATAATCGGCGCCAAATTCAAAACATAGTAAGTCAGCTTTCAAATTCATAACCTAGTAAGTCGGTTGAGTTGCTAGGTTTTTTTATTTGTAATCCGACATGCGCTATGTTAAGAATATGTACTTCATGGAAATTTCAATAACTTTTCCAAATTGGGTAGACTTAAATTAAATTTTATTTTTAAAATTACGTAAGAAACTGGGTGTTTTAAGGTTCATATCAAATCTATACCGCCTAGTAAGTCGAAAAATGACAAAAATGGTTTTTTTGCAAAAACACCAGTTACTAGGTTTTGAATTTGGGCAGCCGAGATGATGATGATGATTATTATTATATTAGTCGGCGAGGCGCTTCTCCAGAAGTCCCCCAGAGTCCTCCAGAAGAAGGCAGGTAGTCGCCACTTACAATGGAACTGGTGGGGCGAGTGTTGAAAATTTTGCGGTTTTTGTAATCCAATCGTCGTAGGTCGCCAATTTAGAGAACTCCTATGTCCGCCCGCCTGCAGTAGAAATAACTCCAGAGGTTGAAGAAGGGATGATATATTTACACATGGTTAGGTACACTATTTACAAGAAAATGAATGCATGTTAATGTGTACAGCGGCTGAGATGTACTGCCTAGCGCACGCAGGGCGTTGCGCGAGGCGTCGTGCGGGGCGTGCTGCGCCCAAATCAAATGTATAGCAATAGTATGAGACCGTTTACGGAGACGCGCATAGGCCTATGTTCGATATCGTATAAGGAAACGCGTCGGCTCCCGCGGCGGCGCCCGCGGCGGCGGCGACCGTGGTGGCGCCTGCGTCGGAACCCACACGACATCCCGCACTACACGCCGCGTCTTCGTAAAGGAGGCCTTAGGGTGTGATTTTAGTTCCAAATAAAAAAAGTTATCAACTCAAACTATATCGTTATTTGTTTTAAATTAAAACAACCAGTGGTGTTTTATTTATATTGAGAAAACACTACAAAAAGGGTTTACTTTGATATTTATTTCTACAGAGTGAAATTCATTACATCTTGTTACTTTTTAATAACTTGTCTAAACTAAATCCTACATCTATATTTTTCAGAATTAAGAAATCTGTTTTATATTTCTCAGATGGTTTAAAAAAAACTCGTTATTACAAATACCTTACCTAAACGCAAATTCTTGTGCGCTGAAACGAAAATCGGAAAGAAAAATTGTGCGGTAGGTATAAACATCTCGATTTAACTTCGGCTTGTATGAAAAGTAATAAAATTTAAAACTGCCGCGACATTTCGCATTTCGACGCGCGCATGTCACAGCTGCGAGGGTGGGGGACCCTCATACCTAATTAGGTAAGAAGCTTCAAAGTACAGGCCGTTAATCTGGACTTAAAATTACATCTAAATATTATAAACTCTTATTTGATTGTTATAAGAACTAAATTGCTACTTCAATACTTTTTTATCAACTGCATCGTTTAATGCTACCCTGGTAATTGAAAGTTAAGGCGTTCCGTTTGGTGAGGTTGTTTTCTTTGTGTTTTAGTTGCGTTTTGTTATTTCTGGCTATAGATTAATTTAAAAACAGGTGTGTAACGTAAAGAGTGCAAAGAAAAATTCAAGTAGACTAATGAACTATTCTGTCATTTGTTATGTAAGTCAAATTATTATTTTATTTCTTTTAAATCATAAATAAGCAAAAACAAAAATGCAATAGTTTTGAAAATTCTGTTATTACACTAAAACACTGCAAAATCATAATTTTTCCTTTGGTTGTCTAAGTTTAACTTCACTTAACATAATGTTGCTTTGGTAGCGATAGCAGGCGCTGCATGCATCGAAATTGAAAGGGGAAAACATGTAAATCATTTTTCATTCATACGTAGTTTGAATGAATTATATTTTTTTGTACTAAAAACCAAAAAACCAGAAACGAGTTAAGTTGACAATAGGCGACCTTATAAATTCGAGCGATTTATTCTAGTGAGCTGCCCTTTTTTATATACTTACATGAAGAAACAGATTTTTTTTTACTTTTGAATGGTAGTTAAAACCAAACCAGTTCGATTCGAAGATAGTTTGATTTGCAATGAGAGTAGACATGATTATTCTTCTTCTGTTTCTGATTGAGATATATTTATGGGAAAAACTTCCATTATTTCCATCCATGGTGCTTGTAAGAAATAAGTTTTTACTATTTAGATCCACTCAGCTAGTTCCGCCCACCTGTGCCGAAACATCTAACACTAGCCTTCTCATAATTGCCTGTAATAGCACGACCCGGGACCGATTGGTTATTAAATTGCATAAATATGGACGCAGGCACCTGCATGGCAGTGTTTGCACTACAGGTGTGTACATTGCTAGACTGATTTTGATAACTCTTGTCACTTTGTGAGGAACAGAGAATGCTTTAGAGCTGTTTTTTATGTCTTGGAAATGTTATTGTTATTATATTTCATATATATAATATTAATATGCTGCTGAATAAAGTTTCTGAAAGCTAGTGATAAAACTATTAAATTCTTTATAAATTTGCCTGATGACTAAAACTGGAACTAATTGTTTTATTTTACATTGTAAGATTAAAAGTTCCACAAATATTAAAAAATAAAGCTACTTAACACAAAACTTAAAAACTTTATTTCTAAAATATCAAGTATGATGTCAAACTGCAAAAATAATGAAACAAGGTTTTAAAAAATTCAGCTCCAAGCTTTTTTCTGTTTGATAGCTACCACATTCATGCACATGCTTTTATTCAAGAACAATAATTACCCGAGACATGTGCATGCCACGCGACAACTCACACCACATTATCACTATCACTTTTATAAACTTTATTGCATGGTACTTAAAGGTCATTTAGCTTTACTTCTGTTCAGCTTAAAGTTGTATAAGCGGATGCAAGCGCTCACCTCATCACCTGGACTGTTTATGTACCAATTAGTTGTTTTTCATATCTGAATTGTAAGTTTACCTACTAATGAAGTATGTACGGCACAATTTTCATACAATTCACGGAAGCCTAAATCGATACAGGAAATCCTTATAAGTCTTCGTCTTCTTCTTAGCCTAAGTTTTTATTATTCTGTGGCCTAAGCTGCAAATTTGAAGAAGCGAATACTGGCGTCATAAAATACCAACACCCTTTGTCCTCCCATGAGAGTAGCATAAGAAGTCAGGCAACACCCGGAGAAAGCAGCGCGTCCTTCGTCATATTACGATCGCTGATCAGTTACCAAGTATGACAATTATGGTTGCTCCTCACAAAATATAAGACCTTGTGGCGATCTCTGGGAGGCCTATGTCCAACAGTGAACGTCTCCTGGCTGAGCGAATGATGATAATAAAATTAAAGAAGCCCACTCACTCTCTATTTTAGCTTAAGGGTCGATCGAACGATCTTCTAAACCAAGGCAAAAATCAAAAATATGCGTCCTTGACGCCCTAGATAATCTTGCTAATAATGATCTAAGAAGAAACGCTTTTGAAACTAAAAGTGGCCACTTTAGAACTATTTAGTATATTCTGTGACTTTAGGCAACAAACCTTTATTCCTTAGATTTTGAACCTGAAAGCTTCACAACAGGGCCTTAAAAGTTCTAAGCAAGATTGCCTAGGGCCTAGGGCGTCAAGGACGCATATTTTTGTTTACGGCTATGGTTCAGAAGATATTAAATTATTTATCGCATGTGGCGCTAGTATCGCGTCACACGAACCCGTGTGGCCCCTTAAGTTTTCAGACTGAGTCAATAACAGAAGTCTTTAAAAAAACAAGTGAAACATTTTTGGAATTGTCGCTGTATGACAATACTGAGCCCTAAATATCGCAGCAAATATGTAGTTATGTAGGACTTCATTGTAAATTCAAATCATCTGCTTCAGAGCGCGACAGCATTCAATCTTGCGCCGACAAGCCGCCAAAATGCAACGTATAGTGCTGGCAGACAGATAAATTTTTCGGGGCTCCGGAAACTACAAATCTACTTCTATCTATATAAATTTATCTACTTTAAATATAAAAATTAACCGTGGTTCGTCTCGTCTAGTTTAGTCTTGCTAAAACTCGGGAGCGGCCGGGCCTGTCTAGCTGATTTTGGTTTAGAAATGTTCGTAGTCTGTAGTCCAGGGAAGGTTTAAAAGGTGAGAAAATATGGAAAATGCAAAGGAAGTTAGTAAAAATAACAATTTAAAGTTCGCCGGGACAGCTCTAGTATAAAATTTTATTTATGCCGGAAAATAGAGCAGAATATAATAAAAAAACACTTTATTGCAAACAAAAATACTTAGTTGAACTATGAATATGATATTAATTGGGGGATCTTGTCACTTTAAACCATTTCTTTTATACTCAGTAATGTTTTACATAGCTATAATTCTTTCTGCGCTTCTATTTATAATATTTATTTCTTTTACTAATTAAGTAGGTACTTATTTATTTTTGTAACGGATGTGTACAGTCACGGACTAGGAGGCCGTAACAGATTTGTCTATGGTTTTGTCAGCCCTAGACTGTATTACCAAAGAACAAGAGCTATTTTGCAATACAGAAAAACCAGAAGTGTTACGCTGATCGTGTCCGCCACTGTACATTCAACTCCCATGTTCTAAACGATCCAATATATTTGGATGAGTAAGCCAATGGTAAGTAATAATCGATCAAAAATAGTAATAAATCTCTGCATATTGCGGATAAAGGTAAACCCCTAATCTCCGAATTCTTTCGGATTCGCAAACTCATCTGTAAAGAATTCCAGAGATCACCTTTTAAGGCAAGGCTCTGGGATACTGCCGACATTTTGACGAAAGCGAGAGTTTGAGGATACAATACAATAAAACACATGTACCTAATAGTGTAATAATGTATTGACAACCAATCTACCAATTATTTATCTAACGTCACTACACTTTATCGAGTTAGTTTTTTATTTATAGGAACCATAATATCATTATTATATAAGTCTCCCATTCTATTGAGAGGCAAAGGTCTCTGCCCCTTTTTCACACATATCCAGTGTATTCCTACCAAATTTGATCTTGTCATTTTATAATCCTATGTGACTTTTTTTCTGAAACAATTAAAGGGATTTCCTTCAGATTTCTTGTCAGGAAATCTGATCAACTTCGGTATTTCACGTTGCATGCTGTAGTATTTAACATCGAAAACAGTAATTTCGCTCTAATATTAAAAGTATTAAGGTTTATTTTTAATTTTTCAGTAAGTCTCTGTAACATTGGAAGCTTTTTATAGTAAAACTTGGGCAGTAAGCACGCGTAGCTTCGTACCCTGAAGAATTCGGGACCGGTATCACAAAACACTTAACCTCCGACTAAGCTAAGATAAAAATTAATTACCTTGTTTAGTTGATTTATGTTAATACGAAATATTATAAAACGGTCCAATTATTGGTACTTGAGAGTGCATCTCTCTAAAACTTAATTTCTCACAAACTTTTTAATGTTAAGGACAGTGAAATTGCTAAAATACATGAACTAAATCTCTCCCAAGTTTCCTAAACACAATGTCTTCGAATTTAAATAATGGCTATACCTATTTAAAATATTGAAGTTAATTTTCTTTTAAATAGTTGCAGATTCTGAAGTAGTAAGAAGTTCTCAGTTTTAACCCAACAGCAGTTTCAGTAACCGACCCTCGATCCGCCAGCCTTTGGCTCCACGGCGGCGGATCCGACCATTTTCGGCATTAGATGTTTAACAACGTAAAAGGTAATCACTTTTTCTAATTGCCCGACAACTTGTTATTTCTGAACCACACCAACCTTATCTCACATGTCATAAGGTTTATAATAGACGCAATTTTACGATTTCCATTACGGTCATGAGATTAATTAAATATTGCCAAAAAAATTAACTTGGATTCCTCTTAGTAAGGAGTTAGCTGATCAAAAAGTATGATTCGTGATTTCCAAATTGAAATTAATTAAGTTCATTATAGGTTTTGCTACCGGACTCGAGCTTTGAGGTTGACCGAAGTCGAAGTCTCTTTCAGTTCGGGATAAGCCCTTTCAGGATTTCACTTCGATATAGCTAAAGTAGCTAGAAACATGAAACTTTTTACTTATTTTCTTAATTATCATAGTAATTTGTATTATTATTTTCAGCCTGTAGTGTCCCACTGCTGGGACACTACAGGCTGAGCTTCCTTTCCTTTTCTCCACTTTTCCCGATCCTGGGCACATTCCCACCATATATTGGTGTGGGCTCCCCAGCTCATTGCTCTAGCCCTTCCTAGGTCGAACACGTTGCCTCTTGCCATCCTTTGGGAACCACTCGGTGGTCCGTTTGGCCAAACTATCCTAGTAATTTAGTATTGAAATACCAACATTGACTTATTTTTGGGCATCTGAGCAAGATGCAGTTACATATGCAAGAATAATTAATTATAGAGTGTTCGCTTTCTGATGATCAATGCAGTTAACATGTAGAAAAGAAAAACACACAACAGTTTTAATTTTCTATTAGCGGACCAAACATATTTAAAACCATAAGGCACTTCCGAATCGCGCAAACTGTTGCGCTCCTAAAGCACCTTGTATTGGTAACCCGTTATGACAGCAATCCGCTACTTCCTTTAGCCAAAACATCATTTAACGCTAAATCAATAGACAATAACTGTTTTAATAATAGCAAATTCCGACTTGCAACCCATAACGGGCCAGCACATCAACCATTGTCTTCTAAACGTTAGCCTTTTTAACCCTATTGGCGGACATCTGCCGAAATCGATTTCGCATTTTTTTACACGAGCACAAAACTTCGAGAGGGTTAAAAAGGTGCAAAAAGTACCCGCCGCCGTATCAGTTTTTTGTGGACATTCTGCAATGTTTGATAAACGGTAACCCTTTCATCAAATACTGCGCGTAATCAGATTTCGGCATGTGTTGATCGTCTTTTTTCTCTGCAGTTTTTTTCATCTAAGGAACCCGATATTGCGCCTATTGTGGCTGAAGAGTGTATTTGCTTTCGCCCGTGTCTTCCTATATGGATGAAAAAAAATGGCACGAGCCCTTTTTTTCGAAGCCACTTAGATTCATTGTGAACTTAGTTCAAGATGGTGTGCGACAATAAAGGGTTTTTAAAAAAAATAGTTTTATTGAGTCGTGTGCGAAAGCAAAGGTGCATTGCTATCGAACTTTTCTTTTTTACGGCTTATTTGGATAGGGAGTTTCAATCAAACATAGGTACTACGAAACCACCAACAGGAAAAAGTCGAATAAGCAACACTCGAGAGGCATTTGCAGCGATCCTCCGAAAACTCAAAGCCTAAGATCGTACTTAATGGTGACTATCATTACAAATCACCTACGTTCCTGTGGCGGGTGTCAGTTCAGGAAGTATGTACTTGCATTAGGGTATCTGAACAAAAAACGCTCAAGACCATCGAATTTGGCAACGAATTGTTTTGGCCCTTTTAGCAACCCAGCGGAGATTGGGCAAGGTAAGTAAATACAAGATTTAAAAAAGGAGAGGCGGTAGTTTAGTTTTTTAGTTCATAAGCTTCTGTTAAGAAAACGAGCGTATAAGATGTCATTAATAAATTGACAATTGAACACCTTCGAAGGAAAAAGACGAGACGTATTTCAACGGCGGAAACGACAATTAGAACCGACAATCGAGTATCACCCAGTCCATAATCTGCTTCGCTAAAATAAAGATATAAAACCTGCCAGATGTAGTGTATTATTTGCGGACGGACAAGCGAAGCGGCTAGCTAGTAGACAATAAGCAGCAAGCACCTGTCAAAACAAGATTCAGTACAGGTGACCGGGCCACCTGATCTATGGAGACGCCTGACCAGTGTCCGAGCGCCGCACAGACAGGATTAAATTAGGACGGAGCCGCCGTGTCGGCAAGCAGGACTGTTTTGAGCACTAGTAAGTTTAAATGCTACAAAATTATACTGATCGCTGATTGTAAAGGGATCAAAAACTGTCATATACAAACATATTCGCTTGAGTTAAATGACAAACTTGTTCGCTCATTTCAGCGGTCATTAAAGCTCAAGGCTGAGCTAATGTTCGATTACAATATGCGATTATAATCATGTCGTGTTTTAAAATTTTAAATTTCATATATATAGTTTTGCTAAAGTGAGTCAAAAGTGCAGCCAGTGTCAAGCACATAGTAGCTATGTGTCCCTTGAGAGGCATCGAGGTCGCCGCCGCGCCGCCCCCGCCCTGCACCGAATTCTTTCAGACTGCGGCCATCTCGACTAATCAATATTCCGGCAAAAACAGCCGCAAAAAGGGCGTCATCGCATGATTTTTATTTGAAAGAATCCGTCGTATGAAGGCTGAAGCCAAACAGGCCGCTCTCGCAAAAATGTACATAATTGGGATCGAACGGAGAAAAAACTCTTCAAAAACCCGACCTCGAGATGCTTCTAAAAAGTGCAGCTAGGGGGTGATGCAAGGATCGCGATGCGTTTGGGATTCTTTTAATTTAAGTTGAACCTTACTCTATGAACTGATTACCACTACTTGATTTCAATCATCGTTTTCTATGTTAAACATTTACAGAAAATAAAAACATAATCTTGTACTAAATATGTGGCATCACAAGAATGATGTAAAAATGTGTTAGATGACTGTATTTAATATGGACATGAATCGAGCGGCTCTATCCCAGGTCCTAGGTCAAGAAGGGATCAGAACCGAAGCCGTCCATCCTGTATAAGTTGCATTTCTATAAGGGATTGATTTATTCAAATGGAAGTTTCTGATTGTGCCCTGCGCCGCGGGCCGGCGAATTATTTGTTTTTGAATAGCAATTATATTTTATTTTATTAAACGCATCATGATATCGAATTTACTAAATACCTATTCTTTTTCCGCGAATTTCGTCTGGACCTGCGATGAGGTTCGATCACTAATGCTCCTAATAATGCAACCTCGCGATTATGTGTTTATATAAATCAAAGGGATGAAAATTCCGATTTCGATTCGAATCACGCAAAAACGTTTATTGTTACAAATGCAAAGCATTACTTGGAAAGGTAGAATTTGTGCACTTTTTAATATAAAACTGAGTTTGAAAATAATTATAGTTATTGATTGGGGCCATTAGAGCCGTTCCTGAATATTCCCATTAATGTTAATTTAATATTATTGGGTTTTCAAATAGTCAATCGGAACATCAAAAAAATGTTAGTGTTTAAACGTTTACATAAATTAAATTAAAATTAAATTAAAAAGCATTTATTGAACAAAAACACGTTCATATCCACATCCTCGTGTAACATGTAGGTTTGCTTATAAATGACCCAATGAATACTTTTGCCACTCAACTAGGGTCTTACTAAATTCAACAGAATAGCGAAGGCCCGCAAATTATGCAAAACATCTGCCACTTAGGATCCCAAAAAAAACGCTTAATATTTAAGCATCGACAGATAAAACCGCTAAAAATTGCATGTGTGTGAAAAAAATGTCATCTGCATAAGTGACATCTGGTCACTGTGAAAACAGAAACTTGCTAAAAACTATGTGCACATATAAAAAACAAATAAAAAACCTAAGGCAGTTGCAGTGTTTTTTTTAAAGCGGCATGTGCCGAGCTTCCGCTATCCAAATAAAATTGCATGAACGATTTTTTTAAACAAAATTATTTTTTTATTGGAAATAGAGAATAAGTTATGACCTTAATTATAAACTCATTTGAAATCTATTTCAAGTGCGATGACCAAAGTATAAAAAAAGTAAAAATATTACGATCGGACCTCATCTGTAGACCATGTCTTATATTTTTTTTCTTAAATCATATAGGTATCCTGAAAATTTATTTTGATATGACAACCTCTTATTAAAAGGCTTTTGAAGTCCGTTAGCCTACGCTTAATTATGAAACAAAAAAAAATAGCAATTTTTTTCACGAAATAACCTTTATTGCGTAACTCTGTATGTAACAGTTTAGACTGAACGTTGTCTGTCAGTCAGTGATGGATGTAATTGATTCAGTAAAAACTCGTCATCAAATAACTCTAATAAAATTAAAGTAAAAATGAATCGATTACAACTATACTTACATAAAAAAATATCTAAAAACAAAATGTGCCTGTAATATTGCGTATTGCCACCATGCGTATTTTCAGGATGAAATTATATTGTTTTCAGCCATTGAAACTTTTAATTAAATATATTTTCGAATAAAAACATACACCTATAGGTCATAAACCTATAGGTGACTTATTAATTTTATTATTATCAAAAATTTGAAGACCTACTTAAACTTAGAGTTAAATCATAAATTTAAGACTCAGTTTAAAGTAATATTTAATTTGTTCGTGGTGAATATTTTCATGACTATAATGGGTAGGTATAATATCTATAATGGTATAATCTCTACACCTAAGCTAGTAATAAGGCAATAGGCAAACCCGAACAGCAGGCGTCTTAAAAAACGAGAGTCTGTTCCTCGTGGGCCGGGCTGGCACGAGCGGCTTTTTGCACTCTCCACGCCTCTTCACTATTAATGTTACCTACTGCACCTTAAAAAAATTACCTTTTGCTTTTAATGAAAGAATGGTATAGATGAGGATTTGATACATTTCCAAATTTAAAAAGATTCAAAGTTACTAATCTGTAATATGAATTTAGTTTCCCACCACCTGTTGATTAATAATTTAATCCCTTATTTTTTGCTTTATTGTATAATAAGTTTGATAAGTCACTAATAATTAATTATTTTTGAAAACAATACCTTTTTACATATTATCAATTTGTTTGCTCAATTATTTTACATATTGTCAAAGAATGCAGATAAACAAATGCTCTACGTAAAACAAATGACGATATATCCAATCCATGTTAACATAACCACCGCAATCAGCAGCAAACCGCGGAAGTGCCCGCAATATGCGATCTCTTCCTGTCGCCTCATTGCCATATTGGACTTTTTATAAATTTCTCAATAGACTGTTTTTTACGATAAAACATAGAACTTATGGCTCGTGCCACAGTCAGCTGTACTCTTGCTTTCTTCTCGATTTCGCGCTTCCGCCCTAAGGTTTTTTGGCAATTATCTTTGTACCTCTATTTGGTTAAAAAAAAACTGCTGTTCATATTAAGATAGGTAGTTTCGTATTTAGCTTGATGTACGTAACTTAGCTGTTTTTAATTTATTAAATTTTAAGATAGTATTTGTCAGTGCGCATATAAATAAAACCACATTTTCATTACTAAGGGAAGTGCAGTTATTGACGAAAATTAAGAATTGTTTCTTTTTAGCTAAATTTTTGATTTGCAAAGAACACCCTAGAGACTAATATACATGTTACTCCACGTAAAAATGTATAAAACCTTTAAAACTGGTAAATAGGAACCATTAATATATGTCAAAAGCAAAGAAAAAAAACTACTTACAATTCACTGATCGCAATACTTCATTCTTATATGCGAAAGTTTGTGAGGATATAAGGTTGATCCACTTTCACGATAAAGCTCCTTATCCTAATCTGATGAAACTTTACAGTACTATCCATCAGCATAGTACATAGGCTATAATTTATATTGATACTGTGTAAATTTCTATTGTAAGGTTTAAAAAAAAACTTATCTTAAGGTATTGAGCAATGAATCTTGATTGGGGTCAGAATCAAAACAATCAGCTCTAATCTGCCGTAAAAATTCACATCGGGTGAGCGAAGTGAAACAAAACCAACCAAATGGCGCATAGACCCGAGAGGGCCGCTGGTAAAAAACCTGCGATCTCGTGCCAGATAATTAAGCTCCGAGCTTTTTTAAGCTTTTGTTAAGAAAAAGTTTGCTTTACCTGAGTCTATCAAAAATTTTGTTACATACAGGTTGATTAAATTTTTCGTCATTTTAGAATTTTTTTTTAACGCAGATAAACCCGCTTGTTGCGTTAGGTACTGTTAAAATGATTTAGTAAACTTGTTTTGTTTTTTTTTTATGTTAGTAAGTGTTTTGTAGTGTAGTTTATAAAGGGCACTATATACGTAACTGCTGAAAACTTTTAAACAATATTTATTATTATTATTATTATTTGCAGCCTGTAACGTCCCTCTGCTGGTAAAAGGCCTCCTTCTCCTTTCTCCCACTTTTCCCGATCCTGGGCACATTCATAGATCAAACAAAAAAATGTTTTTAATTTAATTTTTATATTATGAAATTACTTCTTTACCAATTTTCGGGTAAAAGTTCAATAAAATACGAAACGATACACGCTGTATATATAATAATTCGAACATCGTGTGGCGATGGCTATCCATCCGATACCTACGACCCTGCGCCTGCGACGCGCAAACTCTAAAAAACCGCGGCCCAAACGTTTTTTTTCACTCTCGCGTTATAGAAAGAAATGCGTAAAAAATCCTATTTTGCAGATGTTAGGTTTGTTTGCACGTGCTACGTAAAGTTTTTGGTCTCAATATACGGTTTGTTATGAAAAATAACTTCCTATTACCTTTCCTTTGTAAGTTAATATTAATCACGAATTGAATGTATATCTTGATTAACATTTTTATAATTTAGTAGCTGGTATATTTGCTGGGATGTATTTCAAGTCAAGTCATTGCTGCTCTGCATGAGCGTTTCAACTTCAACTCAGCAGAGCGTTTGATGGTTAGTCCTGGATCAGATGCGCGAAAAATAAGCAGAGATTAAAGGCAAAAGCAAGGTAAGAATTTATTTAAAAAAAAAAAGTATAATAACATCACTTTTAACTATTTTAAAATAGGTATGTTGCATCAAAAGGTAGGTACAAAATTAAAACATAGGTTTCTATAATAGCTGACCCTGCGAACTTTGTACCGCCTTGCATTATGAATTTTAGAGAACATTCGATTCTATAGCCTATTGATGTCACCCGGGAATAGTTTAGCTTCCCAACAGAGATAGAATTTTTAAAATCGTTTCAAACAACACACAAACTACTTTATAAAGGATATTGTTAAAATGCGGTGAACTGTGGAGAAATATTGATAAAATATATCCTGTATTTTTCAGTTATATTTCCATATATTCAAAGTATTTAACGTATAGGTAGAAAATATCGGTTAAAATTTTACTACTTTTAGCATTCGATTCTTATATTTATACCATTTTATACAGATAAGTAAAAAAACGACGCCATCTAGCTGACACTTGAAACATCAAATCAAATTACATGATCTATTCAGCAGAGGTCGCTTTATTGCGCATATTATGCTGAATTTTAAAAAGTGGACGGCACGAATCAGCAAAATTAAATTTCAGTAGCATTTGCAAAATACATCTCATTAAACACATTATTTAATTCAAGTTGTCGTAAACATACAAAATCATTCGTTGTAACACATACAGGGACTTTGCCATTATACTTAGAATCATTGTAAGTTATACCATACTGTTTTACTTCATTAATTAATTCCTTAAGGCAGGCACATTGCCAGGGGTTCTGATTGAAATAAAACTTGGACAACATTACCCCTGAGTTTCTGAGTTCCAGACAAAAGTTATCCTGTAAATACGAAAATCTATTATCTGCGACATTCAAGTTTCTTATTTTAGTCCCTCTGAAAGCGTTGACTGGAAGATACTGAATCTTATTATGCGAAAGGTCGACAGTATTCAAAACTGGTATCGACTGAAACAATGTTTCCGGTATATTTATCAGTCGATTGAATCGCAGTTGGACAATCTTTAATTTTTTCGAAAATTTAAAAGCACTTTCAGTAACACTTTTTATCATGTTTCCTGACAAATCTAATGTTTGCAAATTCACAAGGTTTTCAAAATCTGTATCGTCAATAGATTTTACTAAATTCATTGATAAAATTAAATGGCTCAACGTTGAGATATTGGGTATCTTCAACCATTTGGGAACATAGTTTAACCTACAGTTATCAAGTTTTAAATGATCTAGTTCATTAAACGCATTCAAAATGTTATCAGGTGACTCAGACATATCATTTTTGGAGAAATCCAGAATATTAATGCTGGTACTCTCATCAAAAACAAATGGGTTAAAATATTTGCCTTTCAACAAGTTACTGGACAAATCGAGATGGCGCAGCTTCTTTAGAGGGTCGAAAATTCCTAATTCAATCTCAGTTATCTGATTCCCATTTAAATCTAAGACTTCTAAGTTGGGATTTTGATCAAAGAGGCCAAGATGAAAGCCGCTTAGTAAGTTGTGAGATAGATTCAGGAATGTGAGCTGGCTTACTCCGTCTAGAACACCGAGCTTGAGCTCCTGTATTTTGTTCTTTGAGAGGTCCAGGTATTGCAGTGCGAAGAGATTTTCGAAGGATTCCAGTTCTATCTTGGTGATCTTGCGGTCGCTGAGTATGATATTTGTTGTTTTATTGTTATCGGAAACAAGGTGGCGTCTTAGGTCGTAGTCTTGTGGTCCAGCGTGGCACACGACGTCTTTTTCGCCAAGTGTTGTACAGGAAGGTGCAGATTGAGCTGCACTAATCATTGCCCAAATTATTAGGACGATAGCGTAAATATTTGACTCCATTTCTGTAAAAAGAATATTATTATAGTCGACAAAATAAGAATACGTTCCTACATTATATTATTTACGCTTTGCTGTTGATTTCTACATTTGTGCTTATCGAAGCCATGTGCTATATTGTTGTTTTATTTCTACAATAATCAGGCACTTTTTAAACTTATTCTGGACACTGCACCGGTAGGTACGAAACAAAGAAAAAAAATGGTTTGACTTACGTACCATATTATAATTGTATGTTATCTCTTTTCACAATCTCTATTACCGTATCTTGAATAACGAATTTACACTTGCAATCACAGATTAGATTCGTTTAATCTAGTTATATTAAGTTTTAAAAAAATGGTAAAGATGTAACTGCTTGTAACCAACATCAGACTCCGGTAATAACTAAACTGTTTTAAATGGCACAAGTCCTCATAGCGCATTCAGATCAGGTTCTACAGCGTTCAACCACTATAAAGATATAGCTTGTTACTCATATTATGACGAGCTATATGTTTATCGAGTTGAACTCACTACCAAAACCAAGGATAAGTAGGTACCTATTTATTTTCTGATTAAACGGTGCGTATTTTATGTAAATGTATAAATGAAGTTGACCTCCCTTCATCCATTTACTACTTATAAAGTTTTAACTAACGCAAAAGCTCGCTCGCACACCCCCATTAATTTTTAAAATAATAAAACGAGGTAACTATTTCACTTAAAACAAAAAAAAAACTATATTCTGGATAATGATTCAGTCATATTTTTTCAGATTTATTTTAAAAATTAACTTAATCTTAAATAAACTAAGCTTAAATTGGTTAAAATAACATTTGCGTAGTCGTTCACGTTTATTAAAAACTACCTTGGTATGAAAAAAATACACAACCATATTTTTCATATCTATTATTAAAATTTAGCCTATTGGCTCTGTCCGAGTAAACATATTGCATGTTACCACCCACATTAGAATCCGTTTTTACACATATTTTAACCTTGACTGACATAATCAGATTTGTGCGCAAAACCTCTACCAAAGACTCTACTTTTGTAATAATATATTAGACTAGAGGCTGCCCCGCGGTTTCACTCGCGCAGATTTCTCATAAACACGAAAATCCTATTTTATTCCCGTTCCCATGGGAATTTCGGGAAATCCTTTCTTAGTGCTCACCTACACTCCCTAAGGAACCTACATGCAAAATTTCAGCCCGCTACGCCCAGTAGTTTCGGCTCTGCGTTGTCTGTCAGTCAGTCAGTCAGTCAGTCAGTCAGTAACGGAAGAGTTTTATATATATTGATTTGTATATAAAAAATCACACATTTATAGAATTAAGCAAGCAAACTTAAGTTTTCTATACTAAATGACAGGATATTTTATCCTATAATAATATCATCTTGGACCTACAGCTCGCTGCCCGCAATTTCTAAGGCACATTTGTTGTCTTCAATTATTTGTACACTGTTAAATTCAACTGAACTTTTACCGTCATTTTCAAAAACAGTTTTTGCAACGTTCTTAGTTATGTCTAATTCACTTTTAAGGCGCTGAATAGCTTGAACCACTTCCGACTGGAAATTCATGTTTAACTTATACAATTGTTCTGAATGCTCCTTTTCTCTACGATTTTCATTTTTCATATGTGTGTCCTTGTACTTTTCAAACTCCGTCATAATTCTAACTTTGGACTCATATACATGCTGCACCATTGAAACAAGAGTAAAGAGTTTTTCAATTACTTTTTCTTTGACTTCCTTCGAGATGTTCTTGTCGGATTCCAAATCTGTCTTTGCATCTAAAGCAAGATCGTTGGCTGAAGATGGGAATCCTAGAAGAGGTGATTTGGTTCCGTTCGTTCCATTAGCAGTTGGTGATGGCAAGGCCTTTGTTGAATTCAGTGCATTATTTGTCCTAGTAAAAGCACCATGACTTACGACTTCAGTGAAGCATCCGTCTGTGCTCGCCGGCTTGTTAGACTGAATTTCAGCTGTCTTCCTGTTGGCCTTTTCTATTAGCTCGCTCTGCCTCTCCTTTTGCTTTTCGAAGTGGCTCTTCTGTAATTCTTCGTGTATTATTATTTCCTCTACGTTGTTCTTCGGTTTAAAGGGGCTGCCCCGCCGCTGGCTGAAGTCAGTCACTGATAGTTTGGACATGTCGAAGTAGGTTGCGTTTTCACTAGGATCCTTGTTGACGGGCCGATGACGAGCCGCATACTGGACGATGGATTTCAATTATTGTATGTCGACCTCCGCATTCCTTGTGTGGGTTCCTATATAGTTTTGGTTCGAGCTTCCGAGGTGTCGTAATGAATTTATTATAGCGTCTAATGGTACGGAGGTGTATGCAGTTTGCATTGAACTTAGCAATGCGCTCTATATGATTCAGGTCGTAATTTTTTAACGATAATGAGTCGAGAAACGTCATTTGACTTGTTGGTGACTAAGTTTGTTCAGTCTATGATATCATTGTTTGATTTTATTACTTGCTCTGGTACGGGTACGAACGAATGAAATAAACATATAAATCTAAACGTCTTCTAATACTTATAAAGTAAGATATTTTTAATTGTTATCGTAATGTTATTCCAAAAGAAAAATAATGTTATTATTTTAAATTAAAAATCTCAGCTATTCCTTGAGATACAGTGATAGACTATCATAAGCTCAATTTTTTCCGGATAATATAGGTACATTGTAAAATTAATGTTTGACCGCGCCGTAGCTCATTTATTATTATACTGACCCCGTTTCTATCCTTATACACGGTTACTTTTTTATCGTGAATAAAACACCCAGTAGGCATAGGTATACAGGACTGATTCCTGAAAACAACATTGAAAAAATAATAATGAACCGTGCTCACTTAAGGTACTTTAAAAGTTTTTGTAAATTAAAACTAAAAACGTTGTGTAGCGTCAGAGCAATACCCTACGGTGGCTTAGCTGGTGCCAGACAAGTCAGGGGGTAGAGGGAAATGCGCAGAGGGGTGAACAAGGAGTCCGTTTATTTTTTGGAAACTTTCAATAAAAATTCAAAAGTAAAAAATATGTATTTATTCGAGTCATTTAATAGGTATCATGCAGAGACTTAGTCCTAAAAGTTTCCGCCACGATAAAAAAAATACCGTGTATAAAGTAAGGGCTACGGTCAGATATCTTTCCAGAATCCAGAATACCAAAATCAAGCATGATAGTGTTTACATTTTGTTCCCGTGATATTCTATCATATTATCCGGGTGATGAAATTGTTTTGATAAGTTGTATTGGTCCGCGTATTCAATCGGGGTTAATTTAAAGGACACTATTATGAATTGTTATCCCCGTAGTATTGGCGTACAGACTTTAGAATCCATATCCAGTGAAAGTTATAAAACATACAAAACATAGATAAGAATTAAATTGAAACTAACACTTTCTCTATTGGAAAATGGTATTCTTATTTGTATGCAAGATAAGAACTCTACCTGATTTGGGGACGCCGATGAATTGGGTGTCAATTTTTAAATTCTTATATTAAATTATTATTTTAATTTAGATGAATAAAACCACTGTTTGGCTAAATTTGATGGAACATATTTAATTTCACAGCAATATTTGCATCAACAAGTATCTCAAAAACCACAAGTTCATTATCAGCTGACACTATAAAAAATGCTAAGCACGTTGCGTATGCGATCGCTCCTCCTCATAACAAACTAAAACAACGATATACCATTTTCCGTCCCTCTTTAACCTAACAACAACAAGGCTAAGTAAAAGAGATAGACTAGATGGATCAATCTGACACATGGAATCAGGGTAGCGTGTCACAATCACAAACAACAGAAAAGGCGCTAAACCTGGTCGATTTGAATACGGCAGTAATGTGTATAGTGTCCTTAGGACTTACGACGTTTTTGATGCTAGAGCTCACACAGGATTCATATCAGTAGAGCTTTCCCTTACTGCTGCCACATTCTCTGGAAGGTCGTATATGCAGCTCCAATACGTACAATGTAAGCCGAAGCGGTACCGGAACTAAGAACGCCGTCATGAATTTGAAATAGCTGTATAAAAACCCAGGAGTCCTTGGCGAAACTATCACAATCTGACTAGCCATTGTCCAGTGAACATTTAGAAAGATGGTGTCCAGCAAAGTAGTGTGTTTAATAGCTTTGACCCTGGGCTGTGTCTCGGCTCAGCCTGCTAATGGCTTCTGGAAGGGGACCCCGATGGACGGCATGGTGGAGGAAATGAGATCTGGCTGCACTGAAGGCACTGACCCAACTGCTTGCATCAAATATAAGGTCATGTCCCTGTTGGACACCATTTTCAAGAAGGACACCTTCCAGGTAAACTTATACCATCTAAAAACTTTTTTTTTTGTAAGGTAGTTTATGATAACTGCGTTTAAATACTGATATTTTTTAAAAAGTTAAATTAAAATCTTCTTAATTTCAGATCTCCGAATCGGTGGAGGTTACAAAGAATGGTGCAGGCAACGATGTCAGTGACACTGGCAGGTCCAACGGAGACTTCTTTGACAGCATCGAGAACTACATCCAGTCCCATGACGTAACTTTCCAACTTCCCCTTGCCGATGCAAAGGTCACCGTCAGCCCCAGAAATTTGGCCAATGAAGAGCTGAGCCTAAACATCAAGTTTGGATCGGAAGGCGCTCGCTCCGTGGGAGAAGCCCGCAAGGCTAAGCTGAAGAAGATCATCGTGCCCATCCTCGTCTTTGTGCTCCTCAAGGCTATGACCCTCATTCCTTTGGCTATCGGAGTCCTGGGTCTGAAGGCCTGGAACGCTCTCCAGCTTTCGTTCTTCTCCTTCGTGGTTTCCGTCGCCCTGGCCATCTTCCAGCTCTGCAAAAAGGTTAGTTATCGTTCTCTTCTTGACACCAAAGCGTATAGTTTGCACCATATTATCTAATATTTAGCACAAGTAGCATTTCAAACGCAATTTCTTTCATTGTTCTAGGAATTTTAACATCGTTAGGTTTTAGGTTCTATGTAAACCTTTTATTTATGAGGCTTTTACCTAACTGTAACAAAGAAATATAATTGTTCTTATTTAAGTCGTTTATGTGTGTGGCTAACAAAAAAAACCTTTTATACCCATGAACCTAACATTGTAGTTTACCCAGATCGCGGCAGACAACTCGCACCCCCAGATCGCCGCCCACGGCCCCTGGGACGCCGCAGCCTACGCCAGCCGACACCGAAGAGAAGCCGACCCCAAGGACCAAGCTCAAGACCTGGCTTACAACGCATATCTATAAAACACCCGAACGACCACGAAAAACATCAATGTAAAACCGAACCAAAAAGCGGGTGTAACCGCTACCGTGTAAATACTATGTAATAGCACTATATTAATTTATTTATTTATCGAAATGTGTGATTGTGTGTGTGCTGAGTATGTGAATGATTGTTAATTTATTATTTAAATACAAACATGAAATTAATTTTATTTTTATTAACTCCCTCGCCCCATCTCCCTGTACAATCCTATTTTTATTTAAATAAGTGGGTACCTATACCTACATAATATAATGTATGTACCTATAGAATAATAGAACATAATTTTTCAAACGAATATTTTTTGCGACTTAAAGGACAAATTAAATTTAAACTATTCTTAGGAAAATAAGAAGTTAGGTAGACGACCGAAACAAAAAAGTTTAACAACTTTTAACTCTGCTCAGTGCCGTAAATAGCTTTTTCTGCGCCCTGCGGTGGTAGCATGACGGATGATTTGTCGAATATTTCTGTCACTTTTGATCGCTTTCAACGTCTAAATGCGGACTGCCCCCGCAGCACGACGGACAATTTGTCGAATTTAACTGTCACTTTTAATCGCTTTTAACATTTCAATGCGGGAAAATGTATGGAGATGATCGACAAAAGTGACAGATGGATACGACAAATTTGACAAATTGTCCGTCATGCTGCGAGGGCAGATTCGACATAATTTCGACAAATGGTCGGTCATGCTACCAGGGCTGGACGAGCTTAAATAAATGCGCCTTATGCGAATTATACCTATGGTATAATTAGGAACTACTTTGTCACTTTGTCATTTAAAACTATAGGGCTGAACTAAAAAAGAAATGAAAAATAAAAACAGCTACATTATGTATAACAACATTGTAAACTGTGTAGTTATAGTTCTTATTCTCGACGGAAAAGCCATCCACTGCTGTAAATGAACCTAACTCCCTTTTTTATAACGGAGGGAAATGCGCACGTTTAGCACGTTTCCCGTCACACGGGGTAACGACGGGGGTATGTGGGCCTCGCAGCCACTAAACCCCCCGGTGTTGCCGTCTAGGCGTTTATGGGAACGACCCCGATAATCATTGAGGATCGGCATACGGTATTCTTCTCACGCCTAGCTGCTGTCCAGCTTCGTTCTCGGAGAGGGCATGTTGTTCCCTCCCCGGCTCGCCTCTGCAGAGGCGTCACGGTGCCGCCCCGCCCATCTCAGGGCCGTTTCATGAGTGTGTCGGGCCCCCGCTCCTCATACTAACAACCCCGATGACCCCTCGCAGGACACCACAAAGACAAACACTGGCTTGCTGTAATCGCCATGCTGCTGCCCGTCCTTCGTCGTAGGTACTTTTATTACGTATTTTTTACAATAACAATAACATCCAATCGATACAACTCCATGGTATAAAACATATTGCAGAAGAAGATACTAGATAAAAAACCATAAAAAGCATCCTGTCTAGTTAAGTAAGTAGTTTTACACTATTAGTTAGTTACTTAGTCAGTTCTTGGTAACTATAAGAACTTACTAATTCAAATCGCTATACCGATTTAAAGATTCTGAAAATGGGCTGAGAAATTCAAAGGCCCAACTCATATCTGACGAGGTGAGGCGAAGAAACCGAAAATGTACTGACTTTCAGATCAATAGAAAGTTAAAGGCATAGTCCTTGCCAGCTAAGTCTGCACGCGAGGGGGGCGCCACTGTATACGTACTTCACATACTCCACCCGCCATTCAAAACAAATACTGACATATTGCTAATTAGTTCATATTTTTACCGCGCGCAAACTTAGCTGGCACGCACTATTATAGTAGTAGTTTATAAGTAAAGATGATAAGAATAATAGCTGTAATATAAACATTCTAATTCTAAGGACTTTTTTTTTTGTCAACTTATTACTTGTTTTTGCATTTTAGGTCTGTGTGCAATAAAATTACATTCTTAGTTCAATAATTTATTTATCTAAACAAACTCACATATACCTGCTCTATCACTATACTTCAGGAATCAATTCTAAACGAATTTTGATTCAATACGTAAAATATTCTGGACGTCACAAGTTTGAACTTTCAAAGGCTAGCTATGAAATTTTCATGAAATTTCAAAAACATCTGTTATAAAGGGTTAAATATTCTAAATATTAACACTATTCAAGTCTATTCTTATAATATGAACAATATAAATTATCATACGTAGAAGTGGAAGCGTGTTACTATGTGATTTTGAGATAGGTAGGGCTAGAGCCTAGGATGTGAATAAATTACACAAAATATTGATGATTGGTATTAGATTTACGATGATTAACGTATTTGCCTGCTTTTAAGATATCAACTTTAAAAAATATTATAAAACCTCTAAACCTAATATGAGTACCGAACTATTAGGAAACAAAAACAGATAACTAAACCCAACAAACCAAGGGGCCCAGTAGCGAGCCCTGCGGAACAGCTAATTGTAATTCCTCAGACCGGACAGGACGCATCGATACCGCGCATTCCTACCTCCTGACCTACAAACACATACATTGGCACACATAACCTCCGACTGATAGAACTATTATGTCTCGCTTATGGGTTTGAAAGTGATGAAGCTCCTTATTGAATGCTACAGTCGAATCGTACGGGCTAGAGTTGAATACAGTTATAAGTACCTACGTATATGTAGTAGGTACTCATCGCTTCCCTAAATACATCGGTGAATTTTGCAAGCGATACTGATTAAAAAGGGTCTTCACGCCACCACATAACAATCAGAAGTAGGTAGGTACCTAAATTACTGTGTCCTATACAAAAAAATAAGACAAAATACATTTCCCGTTTTCAAAATTGAATCTCAAAAACTCATCTGCTTTCCACTTTACTTATAGATAAAAGATCATAATCTAGAAAAGGGCAAAAAAACCTTCTATACACATAATGTTGGCGCACTGAATTTTTCCTTTTTAAATTTCAGAGTAATTTCAAAGAATGCTAAGTATATCCCTACTTCAGTTCTTATATTTATAAAGCAATAAAAGCAGATAAGGTACTAAGTAACCAACTGACCAATTACAAAACATACCGGAAGGACTGAAACGAAGAGAAAGACACATTTCACCATATAGCAACTCTGAATACCAACTAGGCACAGTCGCACACGCAGCCACGCACCACCCCTGGTTGCGCAACACAAACGTCGGTTGGGTAAGAAGATAGGACACGAGCTTTTTGCTAACTAACATCAAGGGCTCTTTCACTTTCTTGGTCAAATGTTGGCGGTTTATGTTATAAAGAGACATAACAAACACGTTATTTAGTATGGTTTAAATCCGTAGGAATTAAAAACTACCTACTTACTTCTTTCATGAAATATCTGCTATGTACAAACTACATTACAGAATCATACTGAACTAAGGCAAAGTACCTATTGCTTTTTTAATATTAAAATAAAGTTTTCTTTATAATAATACTAGAGGCTGCCCCGCGGTTTTTCCCGCGCAGATTTCTCATAAACACAAAAATCCCGTTTTTTCCCGTTCCCGTGGGAATTTCGGGAAATCCCTTCTTAGTGCTCACCTACACTCCCCAAGGAACCTACGTGCCAATTTTCAGCTTTCTACGCCCAGTAGTTTCGGCTCTGCGTTGTCTGTCAGTCAGTCAGTCAGTCAGTCAGTCAGTCAGTCAGTAACGGAAGAGTTTTATATATATTGATTAATTACATCACCCCACCATTACACGATATTTTTCCCCGTTACCTCGAATTTGCTAATCGTTAGATACGTAGGTATTACATATTAACTATAGAGATAGTTAATATGTAAAGTATCATCACCACTTCAAAATTCATATGCTGAACAGGAGATAGTGTTAGCCACTCAGAATGTTAGGTGCCTATTTAGCCATATCTCCGAAGACGATAGAGCGGATCATGAATAAAGTTACGATGAAATACGTTTATTTATGTTTAGACTTCAGATCAAAGCTAGAGGCTCAATCGAGCAGATAGTTGATTTGATGAAGCTTCCAATCACTCCAGTAATTATTTATAGCACCACCAAAAACCAAACTCACTCTCACCAGAAGGACTTTCTTAAAAGAAAATTAAACATTGGGACAAGTGCATGCGCTTGACATTCACACCACGCGCAACGCACGCGTGCCTTGCCGCCCAAAGGATCACATATAAAAACCAAGCCCATTGAAAAATTAAATCATTGTTGTTCCATTAACCAGCCAGGCCACACGTCTAATTAATCAGACTAATGACAAAGTGAAAATACTTTAGTAACAAGATGAAGTGCCTATGTATAGTCCTGGCGGCCGCAGCCATCGTGAACGGATACACCATAAAAGATAACGAAATTATCGACACGCCCCGCCTCAAAACCAGTGACGAACTTTTAGACAGTGTTATAAGTGATTGCTTCGAAGCAGAGTCCACTAGCAGTTGTCTCAAAGTGAAAGTCCTTTCGTTCCTGGACACCAATTTGGGTGTCAGCTCTGAGTCTGCCAGGGCATTCGATGAGAACAACATCGACAAAGTTATTTTCGATCGCGTTGGAAGGATTTTGAATAATAATGAGTTCAAGGTTCAGCTTCCGGAGTTCATCTTCCAGAGCGCCGAGGTTTCTTACAGAGCTGATCGTGGATTTGACGTTGAATTCCCTGAAAGCGATGAAGTGAACGGCGAAGGTGATTAATAAAAACTCAGCATGACTATCTCATAAATTCCTATAAACATATTACAAGATTACATACTAACTTAATTCTTTTAGCTCGTGGTATCCTCAAGAAGAAGCTGCTGCTGCCAGTCCTTCTCCTGCTGAAACTGAAGATGAAGGCCATCATGCCAATCCTGGTTACCATTATCGGTATCAAGGCCGTCAAAGCCCTGATCCTCAGCAAATTGGCCATTGCTTTAGTAGTCGGCTTCCTTGTTTACAACATTATTATGAAAAAAGGAGGTAAGGTGCATTTTTTTTAATTTTGGCGTGATTTTATGTTTTTTTTTTCTATTGACTGAATGACCACGTAATGAAGTAAATGAATATTCATTTTTCTGTGTTCTCTTTCAGCCATGCCAATGATGATGACACCGACGGAAGCAGCGCCTCCAGCCCCGCAGTACGGCCCCCCGGCCGCGCAGTACGGCACCCCCGTCTCGACCCCTGCTTCCCCCTCCGACTCCTACAGTCCTCAGTGGGAGCCCGCGAGCTCTGGACCCTACGCTAGAGTGTGGGACGCGAGCCAACTAGCCTACAGTTCATACTACCCTGGTGATTCCTCCTCGGGCTCCAGCCAGTCACCGAGCTATTCTAGCGTTGCTTCAATATCGTCATCTTCATCCTCTTCTTCATCACCATCTTATTAGAGCATCTTGGATCAAAAATCTTCACCGTCGACCGCCCGACCCGCATCTGTAAATAATGTAACAAAACGCACGAACGTAACGGAGAGTTTAGATTGTAGTTATTTATTGTCGAATTAATTATTTAAGCATTGTTTTATTTATTGAACACGAAAATAAATAATGTTGATTTCAGATGGTTAATTTTTGCCCTTATTGATTAATTTTTTTATTTGTCTACTTTATTTACCCAGCCGTAGTTAAATTAATTAACCTGAAAAGTAGAGACAAATTTGTCTAATCAAATCACCTCGGTGAATTACGTATTAGCACAGGTTTTTACTAGGTTGATAAACCCCTATTTGGTTCTTTTACGAGGGTCCACCGACAAGAGCGCAACAGTAGACCTCTTTCTTTTCCAGAAAGCTAAAATCTTCTGAGGGTAAAATAAAACCTTCGATCACTAAGGCCTAATTTAGGCACACGCGGTGCGTTGCGTGGGGCGTTTAATTATTAAATCAAACGTATAGCAATATGAGGAAGTTTACGGAGTCTTTGGCACAGGGGATTTTTGTGATTTGTTTCATATAGGGCGTCAGTCAATGTGTGCGTGTGTGTGTGTGTGTGTGTGCGGACGCGTGCGACAAAGCGTGCCTGCCTCCTTGTACAGTGGCGGACTAG
This sequence comes from Euspilapteryx auroguttella, assembly GCA_951802225.1. Classification (NCBI taxonomy): domain Eukaryota; kingdom Metazoa; phylum Arthropoda; class Insecta; order Lepidoptera; family Gracillariidae; genus Euspilapteryx; species Euspilapteryx auroguttella. The sequence goes on along the minus strand of OX637663.1, from coordinate 4,862,412 downwards.
GAGGCCGTAACAGATTTGTCTATGGTTTCGTCAGCCCTAGACTGTATTACCAAAGAACAAGAGCTATTTTGCAGTACAGAAAACCCGGAAGTGTTACAGCGAACGTGTCCGCCACTGTACAATATCGTATCGAACTATGTTTTGATCTGGAAGCGTAAAGACGCGAGCGCCGCCGCCGCGTGCGTGTCCGGGTTAAAAGTAAAACGCCGCACCACGCCCCGCACGACCCCGCGTGCCCCCAAATGAGGCCTTATCAGTGATCAAAGAATAAAACGGAGTATTATATTTGTATCTGGATTATTTTTGAACATTTTTATTGCTTCAGTTAGTTATAAATATAATAAGACAAGTTTAAACGGAAGTTGTTAATACATGGAAAAGTGTAAAAATACGGTCGGAGGCTGCACTTTTTACTGTGAGTAAGTATTCCAAGTTATTGTCGCGATTACAGTTATACAATACTGGTCAATTTATTGAAGTTATAAATTGAAATAGATTGGAAAAACCGTGGAAAATTTAGATTCTAAACTCTATAGGTAATTATTTACTTAATCTAAGAGAGGTATTGATATGAAATGGTGACAATATTAATGAATTTCATTGTTTAAGGAACTATGTAACCCATGATAATGACCAAATCTAGTTGAAATACACCAAATATAATTTCTTATCCAATGTAAAAAAGGCAAATATAAAAAAAATATGGGACTAATATTATTTAAGTATTTTGTTAGTCATCAATCAATATATATAAAACACTTCCGTTACTGACTGACTGACTGACTGACAGACAACGCAGAGCCGAAACTACAGGGCGTAGCGGGCTGAAATTTTGCATGTAGGTTCCTTAGGGATTGTAGGTGAGCACTAAGAAGGGATTTCCCGAAATTCCCACGGGAACCGGAAAGAACGGGAATTTTGTGTTTATGAGAAATCTGCGCGGGAAAAACCGCGGGGCAGCCTCTAGTACATAATATAAAACAAAGTCTCTTCCCGCGTCTGTCCCTATGTATGCTTATATCTTTAAAACTATGCACCGGATTTTGATGCGGTTTTTTTTAATGGATAGAGTGATTCAAGAGGAAGGTTTATAAGTATAATACGTTCACAAGAAAGTTAAAGGTTAGGCGGTACGAAGTTCGCCGGGACGACTAGTTATAAATACAAAGCTAACAAGGTACACATAGTTCTTATAGCCTAGTGTTCAGAGACATGATGATAGTTAATAAAAATGTTTTAGAGAATTTATATAAGTAAGTATACTTATTACCAGGTCGACCCAGGCGGAGATGGCGGGACGACCTCGACAAGTTTCAGGAGGATTGTTTGAGGGGTGGCTCTGGATAGAGTGGAGTAGAGGAAAAGGGGGGAGGCCTTTGCCCAACAGTGGGACACAATAAAGGCTACATAAAAAAATAAAGAAAAACTTATTACGGATTTGGTCAGTAAAATGTTGTTCGTATAGCAAGTTAAAAAGGGAGTTTGTGATATCTACAATGGATAGGTTAAAGCTATATGTCACAGCCTTTTACTCTATAAGGTTTAGTCTATCGGATACAGGCGAGTGTTGAGTGCATATTAATATAAATATACAATCGTATATAAAGTTAAAAATTTCGAGAAGAGAGTATATCAATCAGTATATTGTTATATAATTTGAAAAAAGTTAGCATATATTTATATTTTTTGCGATATTTATGTGAATATTTGTTAGTATTTTTTAAAAGTTTCTCAGCAAAGTATCAGCTCATCTCCGATTTCACTTTTATTATATTTATACCTATAAGATGTATTTATTATTTTTTAAACTCCCCTTTATTGTCAATATTATAAGTTTTGTTATAGTACAGCGGTATATAAAAACGGAACAGAGTAAAATTTGCGTTACGTAATATCGGACACTTATAAAATACTGGTATATAAAAAAGTAATAAGTACTTATCTTTTTACTAAGTACACTATAACACAACACACACGTCTTACTACAGACAGTTCTAGATTATTCCAGGAATCAAACTTAACTTTCCTGGATTATTAAGTAGTACCTTGGTATATTATATTATAAACAAAAATATTTTTAACTTACGACTTATTTACATCCTCGAATATAAATTCAACTGAGGCTACTGTATTTTTTTATATTATGTATGATAAAAACAAGCAAATGGAAGATGGTTAAGGCACCAGGGTTCAACTGTCCAAAAAATTAAATAAAACAAAAATTATAAGAAATCATTTGACTATATTATTAAATAAATGCCTACAACAGAAGTATTAATGAAAAAACAAAACCACTTAATTTAAAAAGAAAAAAACTGATCAATTTTATGACGAAATAGGTTTAGGATGCTGAGCTAAATACAAAAAAAATATATATTTACATGGATAATATAAAAAAAAAAAAACAAACATACCTCTACCCCTAGTGGGTGGGTAGTGTTAGTTTATGAAAAACAGTTGTTCAGTCTTTTTGCCAAACCATAACTTTCCATACTAAAACAAAAAATAATTGTTAAAACACAGAACTATTTACTGCCACCATCTGGTCAGGTCAGTAGTAATGATTCTCGTATTCATGCAAGAAATTCAACTTAGTTAAAATGCACTTATATATTTGCAAATTTTTAAATGCAACTTTATACCACGGGTCTTCTAATGGAACTAGAAAATTCCATCTGAAGTAATTATTTACTTGAACTTTCTTTTTACAAGAACCATAAAACAAAACATTTTATAATATAACGTAAATCCTATAAATTACCTCCGAACTGTTCTTACTTCTTTGTGCGTTATAACTTGTTCTTAATCAATGTCAAAAACTTATTAAAGTTAAATAAATTATGTTACTAAAAGCTAGTTGGAAGTTAACCTTTTGGCAAAGATAAACATTTACCAAATAAGTTAACTACCTATATTTTTATAATAAATCAATTCTTTAAATACACGGCGATAATCCACTGCATTCCTCACCACTATCGTTAAATGAAAAGATACAAAACAAGCCGCTACAGTGTTTAAAATTGCGATATACCATATACCTCTATTTCGAGACTTTTTTACAATCGTATAGTATAGTACAGAAGGTATAGTATTTTTATTTTACAAGAGATACCTAAATGTATGAACAAAAATTTGTCTGGAATGCAGTGAATTTACCATATTGCATACACATATGCATCGCATTTCACGTAGTTTGGATCAAGCCCTAATAATATTTAAATTAACAATAATAATTAGCACTTTGGATTATTAGTACAATTTTAGTAAATTTAACACGATTAAAGTCAAAGAGATAATAACTTAACTCAAAAAGGATAGTAATAAATTGCAGCTTACAATATAATAAATGGAAAACTATAATTAAAATGTTGATCTGGGTAAATATAATTTTACCCAGTACAGTTTTGTACTAGCTCCTTAGCACTAATACAAACATTAACATAGGTATACGAACAATATATATATTTTAAATACAATGTCATATGATAAAGCATGTTATAACAATATAATATAATTTGTCACTGTTTATATACCGTCCAAAACTGAGCAACAAACGAAATACAATGTCAACTTTAAAATACGATAAAATATAATTGTACGATCGTCAATAAGTTCCTGAACTAGTGGAATACTTTGATTTCGTTTTGCACGATATTGGTATCATTTACTATTCAATCCGTTAATACGTGCCGATCGGTTTGAATACAAATATTTAATTTAAACTAGTTTTCTAATTCTTATCCCATCGAAAGGCAGTGTAACTTCATCATGACTAAAAATGAATTTGCCTATAATCAGGCTTTGTCACAAGACGTTTCATGGAAACGGTTTTGTCGGACACACTGGACATATTGTATCACCTTAGTCAAAATCTTCCATCGAAACTCGATGTTTCAGGAATACAATTCATGCACACTCGATATTTAAACAATTATAATATTTTCACAATAAAGCTTTAGACAGTTTGCAAGCTTTTCAGTGTGACGAATCTTTTCAACTATATCTAAAAGCTACTTTATTGCCAAAATATCACAAATGATACCATACCGAGTGACCATGAATTGCCTTCCAGTACAACTATTGCCGTTTTCAATGGCTTTAAGAATGAAAAACATTTTGTTTTACATGTAATAAGTCTTTAAGCAGGTAAATCTATTTGAGTATTCAAGTGGAAACCGCATTGTGTACTAATCACAATGTCAAAATGTTTTTCATTCTTATAGTTATTGTGGAACATCAATAGACCGCGAGGTTCAACCCTGTTATGTCGACATGTATTAACGCAAGTCAGGCGAGCGCCCGGTCGAGTACGGCGAGCGCGGCCCGCAGCGCCGGCAGCGCGCGCTACCAGGCCGCGGGGGCGGGCAGCGCCACCAGCACGGGCGCCAGGCGCGCCGCCACGATGCCGCTCATGATGCCGGTCACCAGCGTGGCGCCGCCGATCATGCCCGCCTTGGCCGCGTGCTCGGGGGCCACCGTGCTGCAACATACATACATTCGCACTCTCCTTAGTAATCTATTTACATTCTTCTTCTTCTATCTATCGATACATAGGTATATTGGTGTTTAGGTTGTAATAATCTAACAAGATATGCAGCTCAGGTAATGCTGAGCCTTCCTTAATTCTATGGAAGCTTAATACCTGGCTAGTATATCAACTAGGAGATAACACCCATTTGCTGTCAAACATCATCCCAGCGAGCTGGAGTGCCCGGCGTAACACTTCCGGTTTTTCCGTATTGGAAAAACTTGCGCACAAGACCATAGACAAGTGTTTCACCGTCCGTGTCCGTAACTGTACTAGGCTAGCATCACATTAAGGAGGCAGTAGCACTCACTCGTAGTTCCACCCGAGTAAGGAAGTAACAGAGACTAAGTAACAGAAACCCGTTTGTACCAGCTCAGACAGTGCATGAGCGAATACATAATAGATTAATCGAGGAATTAGCTTACTCCTCACCTCTCAGATGCAACAGGTACCAGGCTAGCATTATAGAAAAGGAGTCAGCAGAAGCACTCACCTGCTGACATACATCATCCCGAGCGAGCTGGCGTGGCCGGAGCTCCACCGTTGTATGAAGCTTAGTACCCGTGGTAGTACCAGGCTAGCATGTCACCAAGGGGCAGCACTCACCTGCTGACATACATCATCCCGAGCGAGCTGGCGTGGCCGGAGCTCCAGCCCAGCAGGCCGGCCAGGGCCCAGTAGGCGGCGTCGCTGTGCACGAGCACGGGCAGCGCGCGCGCCACGCCCATGGGCTGGTAGTTGCACAGCAGGAACAGCGGCACGAACACGGCGCGCACCGTCGTCAGCACCCAGAGCCAGCGTCTGGACGGCTGTGGGAGGAGGGGGGTTACTACTGTGGGAAGGACAACAGACGCCGATCAGCCAGGGGGGCGGGGTTCAGTGGTGTAGTGAAACAACGAGATTACGACAACAACTGTTTATTCATAACTACCCACAACACCTTCCCCTTAAAAACTAAATTATACAGGGGTACATACTTTAAACAAAATGTAGGTATACGTAGGTAATAATAATAATAATAATAATTTATTTTATTTCCATTGCACATAAGTTTACAAACAAGGGGTCTCCTTTTAAGTATTAAATACCTGTAGTAGGAGACTCCAATCTTTTACAGTGACAAAAATAAAAACGTGCTTACTTATTACGATAGAGTTAGAAATTTTTTATATACATATATCTAGATGTCTTATTATACTAAGTTACTTTTTTTTTTTTTTTAATCCACAATTCAATAATTGATATCAATACAAATACATTTTTATTAACGTAAGTATTATATAGGAATAATAATCATAATAAAGTTCATTGAAAATTAAACTGAGTAAGTATTCGAGTTATCAGCAATAAATAATTTGCATACATTTGGAATTACACGACCTAGATGCGGACACGCAGCAATAAAATAATCACTTAACATTAAATAGATCGACATTTTATTACAAAATATTTGCTTGGTTTCTTAGTTAGGTACCGCCGTAATCAACTGAATTTATGTATCTGCTGATTGCTAATAACTTAGCAGGGCACATTTCATCGCCCGTTTCATGGTCACAGGGTTTTTTGAACCGCAAGCAAGTCGCACATTTTGGTGACTCGGATTTTTTTGTGCACTCATCAAACGTGTGTCCTACTTCCCCACAATGTCTACAGGCCGCTGATGTTTCTCTACATGACTTGGCTGCGTGACCATACTGCTGACATTTGAAGCAGCGCGAGACCAGGGTAAAATCACGTACAGGACACGACGACCAGTTAAGAAAAACTCGTCCTTGTGCAATCAGTGCCTTACGTATTTGGGCGGGCTGTCACTTCAATGATGAAATTACATTTCGGCATATTTTTTTGACCAAATTTGTGGCTCAATTTCATAGAGCTTATGACCGTGTTCTTCTGCTCAAAGGGTAGTTTTTCAGAGAGGTTCTGGTCGTAGAGATGTTCTAGAAGGTTCTTTTCGTTTAGGTCTGAGGGTGCGCCTACGATCACAAGTCGGGGTTTTCGTTTATGCGGTTCTTCCACTGATAGGCCGGAGTTGGTTAGTTCAATTGATTGCTTTAGCTTCTGGACATCGCCTTTAGATTCCGTGCTGATAATAACGCCTCCATTTTTGGTTTTCCTAAGTCCACGAACCTGCAGTTTCATCTCGTCAGGGCTAATATTTTTTTGGACAAGCGCCTTCGTGTCCTCGCTAGACTTAAGCTTGTCACTGGGGTAAATAGCAACAGCGCTCAGGTTTGTGGGTCGAATAAGTTTATCCTTACTTTTCACCATGTCAGCAAAAGAAGGCGGTACAGAGGCCGGTTTAGAGCACGATTCTACAATCGCTTGCTTCATCTCCGTTAACTTCTGGGAAAGATCTCGTTGCTCGTACAGGAAGGTTGAAGTTGTGTGGGCTTGAACATACTTTGTTTTGATTCCTTGGTATTCCACGACCATTTCTGATATACCATTTGCTACCTTACGGCACAAATTATGGACTGAAAGCTTTTGGTCCGAGTTCATCTTTCCTTCGGACACAATTTTACACACATCGTTCAGACATTTCTCAATAGAAGAAAGCCAACCTTGAATTTCACTGGTAGTGGCTGCATCAATCTCGTCCTCAGGTGGTTGAGTGAGTGGTGGCGGCGCGGCGGGTGCGGGCTGCGGTGCCGGGGTAGGTGGAGGGCTCCTTCTCATCATTGTGCTCCTATTAAAGGGGCTAGACATTTCTAATTAACAACTAATGCAACTCATCACTTTAGATCAACGTACACTTAGTTACTCATAATCTCGGTCACGGTTGAAAAATGCAAATATATATTTTTTTTTTATTGCCAGAGAAATATTTAGACACGTCCGCTTTGCGCGACTGCGAGCACGAAAAAAAAAGATAGGTAAGAACAATAATTAAGTTTATAACAAATGTTGTTAGTGTTAGGCACTAGTTTAATACATCATCACTCATAATCATCCCCTAATGCTAAAATACAAAACTTTTAGTTAATGAGTTATACTTTCAATTAATTAGTTAATTTTGTCTGCCAGCCGCATTTAAATGCTCCAAGCAAACTACATCTTTTTACGTAGGTACATTTCAATATCAAGTGTAATAATACAGATACAGGTACAGAAAATTTCCCTGCCTTTGTCCAATCCGTAATAATAAAAAACGATCTATAAAATACCTAAAAGACCATCCCGAGCATAATAACATCATTTTTAAATTTTGATTTTGGAACAACAATATTCTTTTAAATTAAGTACAGTATCAAATGAAAAAAAAATTCTGAAACAATTAGACCAATACATTTTTACATTGTTATCTTACACTTATGATCTGGCTATCCGGCCGGCGGCCGATTGTTTAGATTATAAATAACAATTGAATCGATCTCTTTTAGTTTAGTTTTTATTTAACCATTTATATAAAAAAAAAACGGATCCGGACTTGAAATGCAACGTCTCGTACCAATTACATTTGGACGTTGACTCAGATACCATGGAAATCACGATATATAAAACGACTCACTGTCTTCTATGCCACTGTAGGCATCCTTTGTATACTGGATCCCATGCACTTTCATGAATTCCTTACTTTTTGACTGACACACTCTCGCAAAGTGACCGCTGTAGTTACAGTTAAAACACTTCACATACTTGGCTGGGCATCTATCACCTGAACACGGATAGCCCACACATCCCTTGCAAATGTATTGCCCTCTTGCCGTCGAAGCCTGCGGGCCGGCCCCGGGCCGCGCGCCGCCGCCGCCGCCGCGCCACCCGCCCCGCGGGCCGCGCTCGTCCTCGTTGCTGCTCGCTCGAACAACGTCCACATGTACATCCAGCCCCGCTGATGACATTCCTAGGCCTAGTTGACGCTCTCCGTCATTAGATATCTCATGAGCTTGACATATCTTCAACGCTCTTTCAGAGTTCAAGTCCTCAGTACGCAGCAGTCTGTCCCGGACAACTGTGCTACTAATTCCGCAAACGATGCGATCCTTCAGCAAACTGTCTTCCAATGTAAGAAATTCACACTTCTTGCTTAACAACCTTAATGCCGTGATGTACTGGTCGATAGACTCCCCGAGTTCTTGCTTCCTGGTAAAAAACTTGTATCGAGCGAGCGTGACGTTTGGTTTCGCTCCGAAATACTTGTCAAATTTGTCCAGCACAGCATCCACGTCATCGCGTTGTTTTTCGTCCGAAAAACTGAATGTTTGGTAGATGTCGAATCCTTCCGCACCAATTAGATTCACCAAAAGGCTTGCCTTGAGAGAAGAGGCCTCTTTATGCGTCCCCGACGCTTTCAAAAATAATATGAATTGCTGCCGCCAACGACTCCATGCATCAGCCCTGCTGATGAGGCTCCCGTCCAGATTTAACTCGGATGGCGGTCGTGCATGCTCCATTGTTAATACTACTATAAAACTAGTCACTTTTTATCGCGATTTATATGTTTTTAACAATTATTTTGAGCACACCGCTGTCACCATGTAGTGAAACAACGAGATTACGACAACAACTGTTTATTCATAACTACCCACAACAAGTGGGAGCCCCACATATCCCCGTCGCTGAGCGCCGGGCATTTCTCCCCTTTAACATAATAATAATTCTACTGAACAACCAGCAGCTTCTACAGCACTTTCCTACGTGAGCGATCTGAAACATTTTTAATACACAGTCGATTTATAGTATCCTACAAACCATCGTATCGATCGCAATTGCTTCACATTGAGACGAACCAATAGTACTGAGCTTGATCTTAATGCCAAATTTGTTGTCTCAAACTCAAGCGGTTTAATTTTATATTGTTCTTCAATCAATAATAGAATACTTTTATACAGGATGCTATAAGGTACCGAAGTAAACTAAAATATGAATAAGAAACTTCAAAATACTTACAAACTGTACTAAACTAGCAGTGATGTTCCCGAGCACGGCGGTGACGTTGAACGTGAGGAAACACGTGAGCCGGGTGAAGTCGCTGCCCAGGAAGCCCTCTGTTATGGGCTTGATGTCTGAAGATTAAAAAAAAAATTCAGTCTGCGTAGAATTAAAAAAATATATATCATCTTTCCATATTATTTATAATTTGACCGTGTTATTCATAAAGACAAAGTACATTTAATAAACTTTACTGGAGGTCTACTTCTCTGGTTTTTTGTATGGTAAATACGTGACATCCAGTCTAAATTGACATACGTCAAATAACTAAATTTCTCTCTAACTTTTTATGAATAATAGGGTGACTGTATAAGGTGATGATACTAATCGAGTTTTACAATTTACAACGAATGATCAGAATAACACATAATATAGGGCACAAACCGGAATTCACAGCAGCCCGTAAGATTGTTCCGTACGGAGTTTTCGGTGCGGCCGTGGAGGCCGAGGCCAGCAAACCATTTTAGCTATTTACAAAATACTTGTTACTATCATCATACAATCATCATCATCAACACAATGAAGCCACCAACCAACTCATTAGCATCATCCTGTATGATTTCAATGTCAGGCACGAAGCGAAATGCAAAGTAACCAACTTACCAGAATTGACAGCAGCCTAGCTAGCAAAAGTTTATCAAAATTCGTGTCTAAATAGAGTCACAAAGTCACAAAATAATAAGTACACCAACCTGAATGCACAGCAGGGAAGACGAACAGCGTCACAAAGAAGGTGATAAAGATGTTGTAGAGCTGCGGCCAGGCGTGCCGCAGGATGGCGCCGTAGGGAGTCCTCGCCTGCGCCGCGGAGGCCGAGGCGAGCGCGGGCAGCCCGCGCAGCGCGCGCTGCTGCAGCGTGTCGTGGTAGCGGTAGAACCTCTGTAGCAGACATGCCCTTATCAATATGTATATTGCTATAGTGTAGGGTAAAACAACTCATATGTCGGCATTTAAGCTTTTGCAATTTATTATTATTTCTTTCCTATACAGGTGTAATTTACAGCAGTTCTCTAAATACTGGAGATAGAACATTTAACTTCGAGAAAGCATTGACTTTTTCTTTTTTTTTTTTTTTAAAGAAAAATTTCATTCAAGTTGAAGGCCAGTTTGATTCCCTGGTGTGGGAATGAAATTTAGAAAACTTTTGAATCTTTCACTAGAGTGAACCTAGGGGTTGCATTTAAAAATGAACCTTGTGGCGATCAATGGCTTCAATACATAGTATAAAACAAAGTCGCTTCCCGAGACTGTCCCTATGTATGTTTAATTCTTAAAAAATATGGAACGTATTTTGATCCGGTTTTTTTTTATAGATACGAGTGATTCTAGAGAAAGGTTTATTTATATTTATAATACATGCACAAAATAGTAAATATGTAGGGTGGTACGAAGTTGCCGGGTCGACTAGTATATTATAATATCCAACAATATACGTCTCACGGCTGAGATGATAAAGTCGAAGTAAGCGTGAGAGTCATTCAAGTGTGTTAGTGAGCGTGAATGAATACTTACATTCAAAGGCAGAGCGAAGTAAGTATCAAAGCAGACGAGCAGCACGAACATGCCGCCAATAAAGTAATAAATGGCGGCAGTGCGGTAGCTCTCGCTGAACAGGTCCGAGGCCCAGCCGAGCAGCACCACGAGCGTGCCGCAGATGTTGGAGCCGAGGATGACGGCGCCCGTGTACTGCTGCGGCAGCCGCGCCGCCACGCCGTACACCGAGTTCTGGAAGATCGCGTTCAGACCTGCAAAAATTGTTAAAATATACATTGTTTTTGACATAAACACAAAAAGCAAGACCGGTGCGAATGCGATTAGCGTTTCTTCAACCATTACCACTTTAAGGGAGAAAAGGTGCGATAATAGGGCCACTTCGATAAATAATTAATATCTTTTAAATCATGGCCGAAATAAAAAAAAAATGCGCCTAGATAATCTTGCTAAGAATTTATAATTTATTTGGGTCCACAAACAGCATTACAATAAATTGTCATAACTTTTTTTTTTGTTAGCCTTTTATGTGTCCCACTGGTGGGCAAAGGCCTCCCCCTCCCCTCTCCAAGTATCCCGATCCTGTGCGATCTCCGGCCGATCCTTAAGATATTTGTCCAGGTCGTCCCGCCCTCTCCGCCGCGGTCTAACACCATTGTCATAACTTATAATATAAAAATAGGTAAATCAATCAATGTAACGCCGACAACGAGAACCACTTCTTTTAAGGCCTATCAAAAATTGGATTCTCTATGCTATGTCACTAGACAATGTTGCTTAGTATTTTTTACATTTACTTCAATACATAGTGTAAAATCTTTAAAACTATGCAACAGATTTTAATGCGGTTTTTTTAAAGGATAGAGTGCTTCAAGAGGAAGGTTTTATAAGTTTAATACATGCACAAAATAGTAAAATGTTAGGCGGTACGAAGTTCGCCGGGTCGACTAGTTTTTTATATAAGCCATACTTATAAAGATTTTAATTTGATTATTTACCGATTGGCGCTAATGCATGAGCTATTGCTCATACATCAGCCTGGGTGGGTATAGCACGAAAAAAAACTGACTACATATAAAATATGTAAAAGCACAAACAAAAAACATAAAGCAAACTTAGTTTTAAATCCGTTATTTGTTTAAAATTTTATTTAGATGTTTAATTGTTTTCAATAATTTCTTTTAATTCTTCTTTTAGTTTTATATCTAAAATCCAATTGTAAATAAAAAATAAAAGTAAATAAAAGTCAAATAAAAGTTTTTTGTAGCTAAACTTAGGTGCACACAAATCTATAGTTGAGAGTTGCGTGTGTTTTAGTAGAGCCGTCAATATACCCATCATATTCAGTAATACGGTAACGCAGTTTTATCGTGCGCTCCGCAGCGTTGATGTGGGCGAAATAACAAACAAACAAACTTTCAATGTTCGAGCACGGGATTGAACCCGCGACCTCCTGGTCCACAGGCGAGGATGTTAACCACTGAACTATCCTCACCTAGGATTAATTGACGAATAATCCCGTCATATGAAGCTTAGATTTTTTTTTTAGCTAAATTCAAATACCTCACCTAGCCTGTTGTTTTAATACACATAAACACAGAAAAAAATGTTATCTATAAGCGTTAGCCAAACAATGCAACATCAACACCATCTAGCGGTAAGTTATTCAACCATAAATAAAGATGTGTTTTGTTTTGTCTTGGGTCCCTTCCCTTCCCTACACCGTTTGTTAATGTTTTGACGCCTGAGTAATAAGCCTTAGAAAATAAATAATAAGTACACAATATTAATAATTTAGCCTATGTTCGTCAGGGATAATATAGGATCAAATTGAGAAAGAATGAAATAACTTCAAGAAAATTTACGCAGTTTTACAGCCTATTTAAACAAACAAACAATGAAATTATTGATATTTTTAGTTAAGATATAGGTATATAGCCACCTGCAATTCAACAAATTTTACAGCAAATAAATCTCAACTGACCGCTCAGAACGAAGACAGAGATGACGGTGACCCAGAAGAAGGCCTCGGGCCACTGGCTGGAGTCCACCATGGCCAGCGCCACGGTCAGCACGAAGATCAGCACCTCCGCGCTCAGCGACCACACGATGCGGGTCGTCAGGTTGCCGCTGGTGGGCAACGTTTACTATGTTACTAAACTATACTAACACCTCTGCCTTTTGTATGTTTTATAATGGTTTTTTTTCTCGTCGGTGGGACGGAATGAAAAGTACAGTATACAACGTGGGTGTAAAGCTATTCCGCTTCAGGTGCTGCTACAAACCTCGCGCGTTCAAGTTTCAAGCCAATTTTCATCATCATCATCGTCATTACAACCGCAAGACGACAGACTGTTGGACATAGGCCTCTTACAATTGCCGACGTTAACTAGGTTACTATAACCTGTTTTTAATGTTTTCTAATTTAAAAAACGCATGGGATGATAAGTTCAGTATACCACGTGGGTTTAAAGCTATTCGGGTGCTGTTACAACCCTCACTTGTTCGAGTTTCAAGCCATTATTTATGAATCGACGTCAAGACGACCACAGGTGCACACTTCTCACACATATTGCCAAAACGGCAAACATTGTGTAGGAGTTTAGTCGTAAACGCTATGCTTGGCAGGCAAGTCGGCGATCGCAGTGTGGCTCTCAAGTTTTTCAATGAACGACGCTGCTGCCTGTCTTTCGGGCAACAGGCTTAGTAGCCTTTAGTCTACGAAGGGAACACCAAAGGGATGATGGCTGAACTTTTTAAAGTCTTACTTGTATTTTATACTACCTAAGCGAGTTACGTTAATAAGTTAATAGCTGGGTTGATAACCATCAAAATAAAATTAAACTTACCCAATAGTAACGAAAACGTTAAACCAACTGAACAGAAAGTTGGGTACTTGGCTCGCGAAGCCAATGTAAACTAGGAAGTTTGCAGAGTACTGCGGGGCTCCCTCTAGCTTGTACTTAACAAAGTAGTCTTTAGCGGTAATGAACATGTTCCACGCAGTGAGGGTGCCCAGCCCGTGCAGGAGTAGCGTCAGGTATATCAGCTTGAACCTGTCTCGAGGCGGAGCGAGGTCCATTGCTATTCCTGGAATAGTAAGAGACCAATATGTTATGTCTGCAATAACGATACAAGTGAACTTAAGCGTACAAGCAAATAAGCTTTAAAGTAATGTATCATCTTGAACACCCCAAGTTCGCGACGTATTCGAAAGCAAACCTACAAAAACAAAGTAAGGGCTAATCAAACGTCTATTATCATGTATAAAAAGTTAAATTTTGATTGAAATGGTATCGACTGTGAAGCAGGTGTTTGGAATACGATTCCCAGCAGAGGCGAACATTGTATTTCTTTTTCCCGGGCTGGGTGTTCTAGTGGTATTTCAGGCATCCTGGACACAGCCAGGGCCTCGTAATTTACAAAATAGGCATCAAAAACAGCGCTCCGTCTAGATAAATATCGATCTCGTATTTTATTAAATGCACTAACCCCGCGCGGCTTTGAAATTATAAAAAAATAAGTTATAATATATCGCGTAGTACCTTTTAAATTGAGCGTGTCGTTGGGCAGGTTGCTGCCCTCCCAGGCGGGCGTCAGCTTCACGGGCTCATTGCGCAGGAAGGGCGCCTTCTCCGCTTCCCCGGACTCCCAGCCTGAAGCAGGAATATGAACATTAACACATACTTAAAAATATTTTTAACAAAACATAATAAGCAGCGGCGCTCATGCGTAGAGTGCGTACGAGCTCAAACTCTGTCCTGGCCATGGTTGCGAACAGACTTGACTGTCCCTATGTCATACACTGCTCTGACAGGCATGTGCATATTAGTTAGTTAGGAAAATTTTGTATTTTTATTTTATTTTTATTTATTGTGAAACATCGGATATGGGACTAAGACTGGACTGAAATGGACTGAAACAACAAACAATAAGACATATTTTATTTTATTTTTTATAATCTTGCGCCTATATTCCCGAAGTTTCAGACAGAGACACCATTTTATTGACTGAGCCTTAAGAGGCTTAAGTGCATCGAAATGAAGAGGAGAAAATTAAGATGATGCGTTTTTTTCGTTTCTTTAAAAAGCCGCCAGAAAAAAAAAAAAGCTCGCTAAAAGAATAATATTTGACTAAAAGTAAAATCTTCAAGTTGCTTACATATTTAGTTTAGGTCAAAGAAAATTGTATTGATTTTATATTTTTCAATAGTAAGCAACGATTAGAGTGTTAAATTTCGCTTTAGACAAACTATCACCAAGCATGGTAAAGGCACGTCGAGGCACAAAGGAAAACAGTATCGGATCGCACTTTTGTAACTTGAAGCATATTTGCTTATGTTGCTCTTCAAATTACCACCCATGAAAAACACTTTTGGAAAAATATATATCAATAAATCCGTAACAATCGATGTTTACTCGTATACTGACTAGGCGAAATAACTATTTTGTTCACTGCACCCATAAATTGGAGCTCCCTTATTCCGTAATGCTGAAAGATATAAGGCTTTCGCCACTTTAAAGACATTTCATCCAAAGAATACTATAATTTTAGTAATTCAGCACGTAAATGTCTATCTTACACCGAAAGATCTATCTTTTATAATTCCTTGGAAAGTGTCATAAAATCAGTGGTGAAGTCAAAAGCATTATGTCTCAGCGTTACAGATAAGGGAGATCGCTCTTGCGCTTAGATAGTTGTACTTTTACCTTGTTAATCCTAATCCAAATATTAATTATTAATACGAATACAACAATCCCACTCACTGCGTATCGCGCAAGAACTAAGCAAATGCAGCTCACTGGCCCACCAAGCCGGGCCTGTATCAATCATGACAATAAACCGTAAAGTATTTGAATTGTTCTGTGATTTTACGATCTTTCACGGAGTTTTATGACGACCTTCGAAGGATAAGGGATCACGATATTGAATAGAAATAATTATTTCTGTAATCGATAGAAGCTTCGGCCACTGAACGACTGTTAAACCATACAGTTAAAAAGACGACGGATGGTGGAAGCAGGGGAAATCAGCAGTGACTGAATCACCAGCTAGGTAGTCAGAATATTTCGTTGGAAGAGAGTTGTACGGGATCGTACATACGAAATGGCGATTCTTGCAATGATTGTTTAGCCAACAAACAGCGAGAAGGCTTTAATTGCTTCTGATATCAATATTTCATCTATCTTATTGAACTACAATAGCACGAAACTTATCAAAGACCATGAACATAAATAGAAAAAAATCAATCAATTACAGAAAAAGGCATAGGGTTTCACGGCGCGATTGATCGAAGACCTACGACGTTCAGCAAGATCGAACGATCAAAAAGACGAAATTGTATCATGTCAATTATGTTTTATTTAATATTGTTGCTATCCAAGATTACATTTTTTTTATTAAACTTTATAAGGTTTTCCAAACAAACGTGAAATCTCCTTAGAGCACTCTTTGTTCAACTAATATTGTTAATAAATGATTCACTGTTAGGTTCCCTTCTTACCGCCTCATTAAAACATGAAAGTGCGAGTTTTAGTATAGAGTTCGTAATTTACTTTGATTTGCCACTAATTAACACTACTACAACCGCATTATTTGTAGCTAAAACGAATATGAAAAATAATTGTTGCTAATACCTACATAAAGTATATCTAAGTATTTTCTAAAGAAATTGTATATTTCAACTTATCTTTTAAATTACTATGTATGACAAAATATTAAGCACTTACTAGATTTACTAGATGATTCTTCGCCATAAAAAGTTCCATAGCTGGACATTTCACAACAAAACCTCCCCACTTAACAAATACTGGGATTAATTTGAGATTTAAGGAAAATATTAAGCACTTTCATTTTAACGGACAGTACAGAACCCTAGTACCAAGTCATTGCTTTGCCGAAATTGGTTTCGTTTAGACTGTATTGAGTCATAGGGTGTTTAGTTTAAAAACTAATTACGGACGCTACATTCCTAAACGTAGATAACACATTTCAAAAGCTCAGAACTTAAATTCCCCACAACTGAGCCAGTGGGCGTAATAAGAACAACTGTCTGTATTCAAAACTGGATTTTGAAGTTTATCAAAAGTTTATCACTTGTTGGTTAGTTTCCACTAGGCTGTTGCAACATACAGTTAAATTATTATACAATGTATAGCCGGTATTTTTAGATTCACCTTAATTAAGATTGCGGTACCAGTTTTATTATTTTAAAAGAGAAGTGAGATGATTGAGATTAGAGGTCAATTTAGTATCAATTCTACCTTGCTTTAGATTTTTAATTGCGTAAATTGTGGTAGGAAAATTTTTAATGCTAGGAAACCAAAAATAAATGACTCCCTGAATTTTTAAGATTATTTGCAAATAAGGGTGCCACTATTACTTCTATTTTACCTTAAACCACTTTTAATTTAAGTTACACAAACGTTTTGTTTTTAGAAAACACCCCTATCAAACGATTTTTAATAAGTTGATAATATTCAATTCAGTATGTATTTTTACATATCTCTCAGTACAGTAGCTACACTAGTTTACCGTGTCACGTTGACTACGCAATGACATTGGCTTCCCTCTGTAATTTAAGACGCTATTTCAATGTTTACATTTAGTACAAGTTATGTATAAAGAGACATTACATAAAACAACTGATAAACAAGGGTACAAGTAGCTACAAGGGTTTGTTTGATTGACAATATTTTAACTTTTTTGATTTCACAGTTACATAAAATAGCTTTAAATCGAAAAATATCTGTACCTACCTAGTATGTTTAATAAAAAAAAAATATTCATAAGTAATCAATAAATAATGATTACAATTAAATTTAAAGAAAACGCTTTCTGTTTTCGAAATAATAACTCTACTGGATAAAAAGGTATATTTCACACAACAAAATAAAAGGCAGATAAACGAAAGTTTCTTCTTAGTTTTACGATTACGAGAGTTGATCCTATAAAATGTATAGATGCATCGCACAATTTTGTATCGATTCAGTGCTCCATAATAAACTGATTTAAACGTATAATAATTAATTTACCAACATTTATATAGCAAAACTCGCAGCACTCTCAGATAAACTTTAACATTGTTATCAACGTTAACAACAATGTATTGTATGGTGATGTTATTCTGTAAAATATATTACTCTTGAAAAAAAAACGTGGCGATGAGCCTTGACGTGTCTTCAGAACATCTATTAATGCCTCGTCGGCACTGCGATTTTTTCTTTAACACATTGAATCTTATACGAGTTTCCGCACTGGCGATATAAATATTACGTGAAAACTAGTCCAAAATCGCGAATAATAATTGCGCGGAAAAAAACGCGGTACGGTAGGTGCCTTAAGGAAGTTCAAAGATCAAAGTGTAAGTCGGCGTTATAATATAACTAGTCGACCCGACGAACTTCGTACCGCTTAAACCTATTAGTATTTTGTGCATGTATTATACTTATAAACCTTCCTCTTGAAATACTCTGTCTATTAAAAAAAAAACCGCATCGAATTCCGTTGCGTATTTTTAAAGATTTCAGCATACATAGGGACAGACGCGGGAAGCGACTTTATTTTATACTATGTATTGATAAAGCAAAAATAGCAATTGGCAAGAAATTCGATGAGTCTAACTCACACAGTAAATATATTTTTGTTCATAGTCTTTGTTGGTTTCATTTCCTTTCGTAAATTGGCAAGGTTCCGAACGGTTCATTGACATGGGGAAGTCAAATGAATGATCTTTCATAGTGTTTTGTGTTCTACACATAAACTTACAACTTACAAGTGTACGAGTCAATGAGCGAGAGATATTTCTAATAAATAGCAATTAATAAAAATATTATGCATCTTGTAATTAAAAGTAACTATGTAAATAAAATAAAGAGTTACGGAACTTAAGTAGTCTTATTATTTTAAATATTTTTTTGTGATGATTTCTTTTTTTTTTTCGAAACATTTACTAATTCAGTGCCATTGCACACTCTGCAAAATAAAATAAGCAAACTGTAACCATTGCATACGAGAAATAATATTTTGGCACGAAACCAGAGTTCACTAAATAATGTGATTCAAGCGTGAAATAATAAAACTTGTACGGGTGACTTTACGAAATTACGACTGTGACCGCCGACTGTGAAATTATATTTCAATAAATATCCAAAATACAATTAAAATTATCTTTACTTATCAATACATAGTATAAAACAAAGTCGCTTCCCGCGTCTGTCCCTATGTATGCTTATATCTTTAAAACTACGCAACGGATTTTGATGCGGTTTTTTTTTTAATAGATAGAGTGATTCAAGAGGAAGGTTTATATGTATAATTCATACACAAAACAGTAATAGGTTAGGCGGTACGAAGTTCGCCGGGTCGACTAGTTATCTATAAAGAGGAAAGATTTGATTGTTTGTTTGATTCAAATAGGCTCCGAAATTTTGTACGTTTACGAATTTAGTACCTATCTTACATTATCTACCGCTGCCGTGTAGGCATACAGGTACAAGCAAGCTTTGTGGCCATTTTATGACATTTTGAGTTCTCTTTACGTGTCTTTACATAGCATGCTTATGGCCAAACGACAAATATCTATTGACAAAGCCAAGTGTACTGTTGACGACCCATAGGTCGGCTTTTGATTTCGACATGCGGCGGCGTTTGCTGTCGATAACTGCACCCTCTGCTAAAGACATCCTAAAACGACCCACCGACCACGACCCAATATTATTCGACATTCGACACGACGACGACACGGCAACAACAACCACAAAACAGAAGATCAAATCTTCTGCAGAAAATCTTCGTTTGACCTATTAACGGTTTTGAGTGAAGGCAGTGGGATGATTGGAAATTGGAACCATGGGTCTTCATCTAATTAAACAAAAGTATACAACGTATACAGCGTATACATACCAAAGGTTACTTCTAGCAATGTTCAGATGGTAAAGTTCAGGTCACTGTTATCATTTTCGACAAACTCTGAAACGAACGACCCACCGACCCAATTTACGAAGCGAGTAGGTATTGCAATGTGCTCGTATGTTTCAGCTGATTATAATAATTGTATCGTGTAGAAAACTATTCTATGCTTAGCTCATAACTTATCTCCATTAACTCTAAACTCTTTTCAAAAGTCAAAACAAAATAAACGGAATCGGCGACGGGTTGACGACAGGTCCTGGTACTGACTTAATTGTCAGCGTGACAAAAAAAAGCGCGCGATTTTGAATATGGCTGGAAATGTGCGCCCGTGCGCCCTCAACGATGATAATAGCGTTTCCCCACCTCACTGTGATGATGATGATGTTCTCCCTCATCGAATTTTCTTCTACTACAATTTTTTTCGTACCTACTATTTCTGAAAACTACTACTAACTACTAAGTCATCGGAACAAACGACACAAAACAGTTCAATCATGAAACCTGCCGACGGCGTTTACTGAGAAAAAAACGTAATTAATAATCTAATTTTAATTTATATATTATCTTTCGAGAAATATCTCTGCTTTAATTAAATTACTAATTAGCAGAACTGAGCCGAGCGGAACTGATCAAGCTGTGATGTCTATTTTTAAAAACGGTAAGAAACAATAATAAGATAAATCGTAAATCGCAGTTGGTTAGAAATGTGTTTAGAAATATTTTGCCTGCGCATGCCTTGCTTACGAAAATTAAAAACTATTCCACGACGAGTCTAGCTAGATACTTTTATGTGAAATAGAAAGTAACAACAACAACCAATTCGGACTAATGCAGTGACCTACAAAAGCATTCGTTCCCCAAACTTTGGACCTCAAGGGTCAATTGGATTTAAATAGGGAGCTTGCTGTGAATGTACGAGGTAATTGAATGAGTCAGATTGAGTTTACTTTAAGAATCACTGAACTGCCTTAAATTGTTCTAACCAAAATAATCGAAGGCGCTAAAAGCCTGGGCATTAGATTAGATTATCGGACCGAGTCTTAATTATAATCTCAAAGAGAATGTACTATGGAAACCACTTTGGTGTCGGGCCACGCTCAGTTTAAGCTTGTCAAACTCTCCGTGCAGTAATTTATATTTAAAATCTAATACAATAAACAATTTATTGGGTATCTGAACCTTGTTTTTTTAGTATTTGCAATCAGACAAAATCTAAGAATAACAAGTACGTATCTTACTCTTCCCGATACGATATAATATTTGTCAATAGGCTGTGCAGCGGAACTGCATGTACAGTATACAGCACGTCAATTCCCCACCTTCACTTCAAACGTGCTACATAAAGACGTTTACAACAAAAATGTGAAGGTTGGTGTGGTGGCCACTGTACATAATAAATAATGACTGTCAACCAACCAACAGTGCGTGCAGGAATTCTTATTGAAGCGCGGTGATTCCGCTTAGTTCGGTAAACAGAAATTAGCAATGCTCTACGGTGGCCTAATGTGCGAACGAACATTATAGAATTTTAATTATGTTAATGTGCGAAATTAAGCGAATCTCAGGCCACGAAGTTCAACAACTACCACATTATTATGTTGACAATGGCTAAATATAATAAGATCCGTCAATAATACAACATACCACATATCCCAACAAAAGGTTCTTCCTAGTTGTGTCTTCTGGCTGAGATTTTATTGATTGGTTAAAAACTATTGCAGCTAATTAATTTGTGCTAATTGCTTTCACGATTAATATAAGTTTCTTTAACTTTTATCGAGCATTTGATCAGCCAATCGTTCGCTCTTCTAGTTATAAACGCTGCTTCTGGTGCCGATCATCATCATAAGAAAACAGCTTTATTATCTAGCAATCAGATATCAATTTCGAGCGTTAGCGTGATGCGTGAACAAATAAATCTCGGTCATTCGCACACGAGATCTTAAGTCGCGGATGACACATTCCTAGGAAGCAATACTGTTAAATTAGAATACAAATACGAACAATTTTTCTACAGTCTCTTGGTTTTCATTAAAACTTCTGTAATTCAACTACGGGGCACCCTAGGTTTTAATTTACTTTTCTCGCTGTAATTTTCAGAACAATCAAGCTATCATATAACAATCAAGGGTATCATTGCATCGTATCTTTCTACTACACAAGTGATGGATGTGTTATTTTATTAGATAAATTGAATCATACTCTCAGTAGTAATATACTGCTAGTGCTAAATTGAATGATTGTCATAACTTTGTAAAAATTAAGTGTTCCTAAATTGTTTCGACATGTGATGTCTACAATAGGTACCGCATTTTTTCACAAAAACAAGAATACCTAACCAAAAATACCTTTTTTTTGTTGATATTTCATTCGTTTATCACTCTCTATTATTTTATTTGTACACAATTATAGTTATCTTGTTGCTTTAATAAATTATGTAATGTAAGTAAGACATTACTTACATATTATGTTTACGGGACGGATGGCTTTCTCATCGCAATTATCATTAGCAAATGTATATTTTACATAACGTTTGATAGTACCTTTAAAAAAATCGAACTGAATTAGCATTTCAATACAACTATTATTCCAGACTCGAAGTATGATCTCTTGAGGTACATAAGAGCGTATTACCTGTATGGGGAGCGTGTTAAGTGTGCACTCAGGCAGCTTACTCGAGGGCGGTAGGATCACCTCTTTGTTACAGGTCAGATACACGCGACAGATGTGACCTACTTATACCTATACAGGATGTACTTAAGTGTATATGTCTATGTTTTGTTTTTACACCTAAAGAACGTTATGTACTCTTTATTATACTGTGCTTAGAGTATTCTTTGCTGGGTCTGCAGTTATACATCTGTACAACATTTCTCTCTCACTCTCATGTGACAACATTTTTATTAAGGTTAAGGATCTGCATTTAATTTGATATTTAAGTTCTAAGAAAAATACGTTAAATAATGCAAGGTCACAGTTTGATATTTTAGAAGTATGACATTGTAAAATGGCAGTGCCTATAGTATTGTGATTGTGACAGCATCCGTCCTTGCGAAACGGTTATCTGATAAAATAAATAAATAAAAATGTATTTAAAGGATAATAAAATTAACGTTAGGTAATCCCATTTTTAAAACTTGATTCAAAATTATAACTTTTTTATCAATTTTAATACTTTCCTTTCCATATAAATGTTATCACATATCGCCATGGTTTTGCGCAACTATTCAAAGTCTTCTGACAAATCAATTCAGACGAAACCGATTTATAAGAAGTGTTTGCTTCGCCCAGAAAATGATAAGTAAAATCCTGGTAAATTTTCCCAATGTTCGACCTGAACTATATAATGTCGAATGTCGGATATAATGTCGAATTTTATTGAAAGAATTATTAGTAGAGTGATTCTTCTACAGTGTAGAAGAATTACGGTGTAGAATCTACACCATTACTATTACACATGCTATGGCAGTAGCTAGAGCTAGTCACTTACCATGGCTGCGGGCGCTGTTGTGCGGCATCACGAATCCCCTCTGCTCCGGGCGCAGCAAGCTTTCACCCTCACGGTGTGTCATCTCCATGTCTCCAATATCATAACCGGATCACTCGCATCTGTAGGCTCGTACTCTACGTACGGGATCAACTGAAACAATTCAACATAACTGTATACAACATAACAGTAGTATAAAAACCAATTGGTCAAGAAAAAAACTGAATAGCGAACAAAACTACGACGTGGTCTATAAAGAACTGGACTCTTACAATAAGAACTGGTAGAAGACCGCGCAAGAACGTAAGGAATAGAGTAAGAGAAAAGAGGAAAACTCCTAACGAGTACGCAGTGTATAAGTATGCGCCCCGCGTGGAGCCGTTGGGTAATGTGGCTTTCGCAACCAGTAAAACCCGTGTTCTCGGCTGATTGGGGACCATGGGAAATCGGTGGACGCAGAAGGAGGCCTTTGTCCCACTGCTAGGCTAAGGAATCTAAGGATCCTTATAATATATTTACAAGTTAGGAAAAGTACTGTGGAAAGGCTCAAACGTTGCTTTACTTGCGTATTCAAATTGCAGTTATATATTTACAAAACAAGCGCATCGCAAGGTTAACCAAACGTTTACGATCTGCCCATAACAGTCTATTGTTTTGCTAAAAACGTCACACAGTATCCACTCCTACTCCCAAGCAGAAAACCCTATTTATAGACCAGACTGATATATTGTCGTCAAAAGAGGATGGCAGGATAATATAGGCACAGCGAAGATGAGATGCAAGGTGTCACATTCCTTGCCCTGCCCCTACTACCTACGTAGGCAATAGTCGCAAAAGTACATAATGATCACACACACACATCGCATCAAACAAAGACAAATCATAAGATGAAAGTAATGATCACACAAATCGCATTAAACTTAGACAAATTATAAGATGAATTATCTATTATATTAACCTTATCCAACTAATAGTTCGTTTATGAATCGGAAAACTATTTATTTTCGTCTACAGTATCAGTATCAGTACTATAAGTGATAGTTTCTACATGTTGTAGAAACTATCACTTATCGTTTACGTTATCGATAAACAGATAAACAGCAATTATAATACTGAAAATATTTTTAGACAAACTTAATTACTTACTTATCTAAAATAACAAGAAATTGTTTGAGACACAATTAACATTATAGTAATAAACTATTTACGACACTTCCCAAAACATTTTCGTCAAACACAAGATGTAGGCATTCCTGACAAATAGTGTGTGTATGTAGAGCGGAACAAGGAATTCAGTGCTTCATCCTTTGAAGTACATATATACGCTAGGAACTAAAAACATTACTAGCACTTTGATAAACTTGCCATTTGTTTACAAGTGGGTAAATATTTTTAAGGAAATCTATTGCCTTGTGGTGGTGGCATAGTTTTGATAGAATATATCACCACTCCATCTCCAGCTCAGAGTAAGAAAACTGCTGCTACAATTATCTCCACCCATGAGTGACAGAAAGGTGACTAAGGTTATACTTAGGAAGGGCAGCAGTGGAGTGCCAATGCCAATATAGCCAATGTCTGTCCTTGTGTTGATCTATGGAGGAGACCTACGACAAACAGTGGACATCTCTCGGTCAAGATGATTATAGGTAATAAAAAAAGAACTATAAGTTCCTCAACACAAGCAGGGACTAGACATGAAGATTCTGATCTGCTACAATAATTTGCATGCAAGGTCCTTCAAAGTTCATCAAATTCCATTTTGTGATGATTGTTTTTTTTTATTGACTTCATAGTTATTTATGAGCAACCTACAAGCCTATGCAAGCATTATTAAAATAGGTTACACTGAAAGAGCTGACTTGATTGTTTTTTTGTCCTCATTGCACTTTTTTCTATAGACTTTGACACTCTGGAGGACATAACATAAAGCAACATTGCAAAAATGGCCGTAATATCCCCTGATGGTGACTGCTATTCATTATATCATTATCTATCATCCAAAACATGTATTTACAAAAATAAATATTTTCATTATGAAGTAATGAGAAATGAGTTAGTAATGTAGATTTAGATTAGACATTATTATCAGTCTATTAGATAACAAACACATTGACCCTATTGTGTTGGCGTAACAACTTTTGATAGATAACAATTGATAACCTCTTTAAAATGCAATACAAGAACAAGACTGAGGAAGAAAGATTAAGTCATTTTCTGCTCCTGCAGCAAGTTCAGCTCACAGTCCATATAATTAATTTGATTTTATTTATTAGCTTGAGTTGGGTCATAATTTATTATTGTTTTATGTTTTACATATATAAATTTGTACATAGGTACCTATAATTTTTTATGCGACAAATTTAAATTATTAATTTATTTTAAATGACATATAAATTTTAAACCTTTTTTAATGTTACAAAAAAATAAAGTTTTATTTATGTAGGAGTACCTACTTAAGTCAGTCACAGTGAATGCAAATGGTTTATAATAATATTTTGAATAACTTTTTCAGAAACTTAATATCTAAAATACAACTGTATGTAAGAATGTATAGGTACATAATTCATTTTGACCTATTATCTAGGATCAAGAAATACCTAGGTGTAAGTAGGTACCTACCTACCTACCAAAAAAGGGTTATGTTTATAATTATGGAAAAGATAGTGAGCTCTGAACTTAAATAAAACAAAAGATAAACCTAGCCAACAATAATCCAGCAAAGAAAACAAAAAAAAAACAACTGACTGTCGAACTGCAGAACGTGTTTCTTGCTGCAGTGCACTGCACTCCGCAAGCAGAGTGTTGGTTGGCATAGTAATAGCAACTTAAAGCGCACGCAGCGCAGTTTTTTGGGCATGTGTTAACTAATAAGAAAATTTATCTTACCAGTTCATAATTTCACTAGAAATCTGTACTCTGATGGTAAACAGTATCTGTACTCAAAATTAGATAAAATTTAAGCGAATTAAAACACGTGCATGAAGCAGCAGGCAGCCACCACCAGTGTTGTCAACGGTTGAAATAGCAATCCACCAGATAAGATAAGGCTTCTCAAACCACCAGAAAACCACTAACAAAAAGATGTCCCCCTCTGAAAACCACTAAAATTTCCACTAGGGTGCATGACAGATGAGTGGACATACGTAAATAGGGGACAGTGGTGACCCTTTGCTATGCGTTCTACCCCAAATATATGACCTGGGGGGCAAGTTTCTTAACTAAAATCGATCGACTCGTAATTAACTTGTTAGCGACTTCGTTAATAATTGCCGCTTTAACAAATGTGATGTCTGTTGCACGCCCAAAGAAAACAGCAATGGTTAACGAAGTCGCCAACAAGACAATTACGAGTCAATCGTTTTTAGTTAAGAAATTTGCCCCCCTGGGCCCTTTTATTTTTTAAGACTTGAGCCCTAACTTGAAATTGAAACTTTAAGGCGGTAACTCACGGTATGGCGCGAAATTCAAAAATTTTCACGTTTTTTAATTATTTTGCCGAAAATGTTCGTTTTTAATAAAGTTTAAATAAATTCGCGTACGTAAAAACCTATCTCCCACATTGTGATATATCGTTTTTGAAAGACAGAGTTACCGATTTTGTGTATATTCAAGGAACTTGATTTTTGGCCTTTTACCCCTTAGACACAAAATCTGTAGATCTGTTTTTCAAAAACGTTGTAAAACAATGTGGGAGATGTTTTTTTACATACGCGAATTCATTTAAACTTTACTAAAAATGAATACTTTCGCCAGAATAAATAAAAAACACGAAAAAATTTGAATTTCGCGCCATAGCGAGAGTTACCACCTTAAGGTGGTCCCTCTCGGTATGGCGCGAAATTCAATTTTTTTCGCATTTTTTATTTATTCTGGCTACTAATTTTAATAAAGTTTTAAGGGGCTAAAATTGGGAAAACGGCGAGAGGAGTGTTCGTATATACGACTTTAATAACACTTAAAAATAATACAGAAAGCTATATTTTATTCGTAGCTTCTCAAAAGACTGAACTACAATATAGTAGGTTTTCAAATAAAAAAAACTAAAGGGTTTTCTTATAAAAAAATCGTAAAGTTTATCAAAAACTGCAAAAACAGCTTTTGCTGTTAACAATTGTTTACTAGTTTAAAAGTAAGTTGAAGCAAAACAAAAATTGTATCATAAACTAGAAAGTCTGTTCAACTTTTATATTGTAATTACAAAAATATACATGTCCATTTTCATCTAGTTTTAATTGCTAAAACTTTACTAAAATTTCGGCGGAAATTCTCCATACTAAATTGTATGGAGGGATCCAACGGCCGAGCGGCCGATTCGATAAGCAGAAACGGGCGCCAGTACGCCTCCGGTCTTGAGGCGGAGCGTACGTCAGTCGTGCTTTGGCGCGCTATTACAAGACTATTTTATTATTGTTTGCGCGAGGTTTGCGCAGTGAATGAGAATTCTTTTTTAGTTTGGAAAAAGTAAGTACATTTTATAATTATTATATTAATAAATTTGAGCAATAGTAGACGTAAGTTTCTGTAATTTTTTAATATCAAATAAGTATCCCTACAAATTTATATTCTGAGGGGAAAAAGAAAGCACTTATTTTCACTCATTTTAAAAACGATATCTACATAGAACAGCTCTTAAAAATATATTTTTATATTGGGTTGTTTTCTATATCTTTCTTTTTTAAATGCAAAGCAATAAACTTTTCATTATTTTTATTTATTTTACGATTTGATATGTAGGGGTCATTGACCTTAGTAGGATTACCCACACGTCACAGTGTGTATGTACCTATCAGGAAAAATAAAAACGTAGTGCTTCTATTACTCTATCGTACACCTATATAGTAATTAGTTTTTTCGCTACCTACTTTACACAATGAAACTACAATAGGTATGGACGTAGGTAGGCAATGTTTGGTTGCATAAGGGTTTCGTATGAAAAACAACTTTTAGGGGATATCTCTCAAACAAGAACAAATTTAGGTGTAAGGTACTATAAACTATAGTAATAATAACTTATTATGCAATATGCAAGCCCGACCTGACATACGCGATCCTTTATCGTTGCTCGAAATTCAAAACCTCGAAAAAGGTTTTTGCACATTTTTATAAAAATAATATAATGAACTTCAATTTATTTGAAAATGATGAACCTAAAAATTAATAAAAAGTTACTTTCTTTAAAAAAATTAGAGGTGGATTTAACAGAGTTCTAAATATCAATGTTATTTATTTTATTATAAAATAATATAAATAACTGCTTGCCAGTTGTGTTAAAAAAACAACCCAGTAAGATTAAAGTTAAGCTCGGAAAGTAACTTTTTATTCTATTTATAAAAAATGCAAGACTAGGTAAAAGGAAATGAACGTCTTTCTATGCTGCAAAAAAAGTTAAATATCCAAGAATGTTCTATGTA
The DNA here is from genome assembly GCA_951802225.1 of Euspilapteryx auroguttella. Taxonomy (NCBI): domain Eukaryota; kingdom Metazoa; phylum Arthropoda; class Insecta; order Lepidoptera; family Gracillariidae; genus Euspilapteryx; species Euspilapteryx auroguttella. Next base: position 4,833,650 of record OX637663.1, on the reverse strand, counting down.
CTGTTGGTTTGTCTAATAAATAAAATAAATAAGACGCCACCGCTACAAAGGTAATTTTTATTAAAATAACCAACTTAAAATTTTAATTTACACGATTATTATTATCTATACCTACTGAAGATTCTTATGTATGAATCATGTTACTTTCTCGGCCAGGCATGGGCAAATTAAATAACAACAACGTTAAATCTTAGACAGGAAAATACATAAAACAGTTTATATGGGAAAATTACATTTTTATTTTTCTTTCAACCCCTCCATTTTTTCTATCTTTTCTCACCCTTTGAACCTTATGTGAACTACGACAAACATTTTAAAACTCAAATCAGCTAAACGTTCTAAGTCGTTCTCAAGTTTAAGCGAGATAAACAAACCACGATTGATTTTTAAATATAAACTAGTTGACTCGGCGAACTTCGTACCGCCTAACCTATTACAATGTTATGCGTGTATTATACATTATAAACCTTCCTCTTGGACAGATGCGGGAAGCAACTTTATTTTATACTATGTACTAGAGGCTGCCCCGCGGTTTCACCCGCGCAGATTTCTCATAAACACAAAATTCCTGTTTGTTCCCGTTCCCGTGGGAATTCCGGGAAATCCCTTCTTAGTGCTCACCTTCACTCCCTAAGGAACCTACATGCAAAATTTCAGCACGCTACGCCCAGTAGTTTCGGCTCTGCGTTGTCTGTCAGTCAGTCAGTCAGTCAGTCAGTAACGGAAGAGTTTTATATATCGCACACCTAGATCAAAACAGTGCCAACTCGAAATAATCAATAATTGAGTTATTTATACCAGCGGATTGAGCATTTTTTTACGCATCGTGTAGTTTAATAGGTTTATTTTTATCTGCCATAGTTCCCGAAAGATGGCGCTAAAACACTGTTTTGTTGAAATTTGTCGGTAATTTACTCCCCAACAAAAGGGTTTCATTTTTAGTTTACACCTACACTTGAAGCGTGTGCACGTACAATTAATCTTTTAAAACAGTGTTATTTTGAGTTGATACTATTTTCGTTAATGATCGTTCAGAAAATAAAAGTGACATTTCGAGTTGGATCAGTTTTGATGGTTAGTATTGCTCAAATAAATGTGACTTTTCTAATTGAAACAGTCTTCGACGTTCAGATAAGAATTTTTTTTTAGAATATTTTGTGTTGCATCTGTTTTAGACAAAAACTTTTTAAATTTTGAGTTGTCTCTCTTTTGTTGGATCATTTGTTTTTCTCATTTATTTCAGTGAAATTTAAGCTTAAAAATTATTGAATAAGCTATAAATGTGGGGTTTTTTAAGTTGAAGCGATATTGGACGTAAACGTAGCCGCAAAATTGCTTACTGTATGTTTTATTTACTGTTTTCGAGTTGACACTGTTTTGTTGGTATCGAAACCTGATAGATTTTTTTATCTTGTTTTCCAGAGTAATGTCGGGAATTTGACGACAATATTAGCAAACATGATTGGGGAACAAAATAAATAAAACCTCCTATCTTTCATTTCGTATTGAAATACGAATCAAAACGTTGACAATGCAGTAAATAAGTCAATTTTAGAAGAAAACTTAGCCCTGTCACGATCACCGCACACCGTTAGATTGTCAAATCGGAAAAACTTCTCTTTTTTCATCACAATTAGCTATGCTTATTATAAAGACTAAATTATAATAAGCATTTTTTAAATGGGTGACAAAAATTAATATTATTTGGTAAATTTTCGTCGTTTTAGATAAGATTTCATGAAGATAAGTGCCAATTTCTCAAGAAAATTACCGTACTGTTGATTTTACTAAAAAAGTTTTTATGAATATTAAACTAGTCGACCTGGCGAACTTCGTATCGCCTACATTTATCACTATCTTGTGCACTCTTGATCAATACATTTGTTAAAAAAAACGCATTAAAATCTGTTGTATTATTTTAAAGATTTAAGCATACATAGGGACAGACGTGGGAAGCGGCTTTCTTTTATACTATGTATTGATTTAAATTTTAGTATTGATTTTATTACCAACTCAAAAATTTTTCGAGCCTTTGTCCATTTTCCCCTTATTTAAAAGTGTAACAATTCAAAAATATTTGTACAAAACAGCTTCAACTTTAATTGACACAAAAAAAAAAATTCATTGTCATAGTACAAAACAGTAACAATTCAAAAATTCAATATTATACCTCACTACATTTATTTAAAAAAAAAGCAATAAAGCACTCGATGCTTACGTTTTTTTCTCCATTTTATTGAAATATTAGTGAACTTCTAGCTATCATAAAAAAAATGAAATCAGTTTTTCGTGATTTCTGAAAAAAATGGTTTTTTGAGTTGACACTGTTTTGTACTAGGTGTGCGAATATTGATTGAAGATGGTCTGTTATTTTGACCATCAAACTCTATCTATAGTCTTTTTTTTATCCAATTTTTTTTTATTACAACAACAAAACTTTTTGGCGGGAAACATTTTTCATAGTCAAAGAAGTCTAAAGAAAATCAATCAATGTGGCAGACAGACGTTTGTTTTATTGAAAGGTTTAATATACCTAAATTTTTGAATAATATAATGTACAGTCACGGACTAGGAGGCCGTAACAGATTTGTCTATGGTTTCGTCGGCCCTAGACTGTATTGCCCAAGAACAAGAGCTATTTTGCAATACAGAAAAACCGGAAGTGTTACGCCGATCGTGTCCGCCACTGTACCTATTTAAAATTAATTCGAACAATAAATGTTCGTTATATTGAAATAGGTATTTTAATATGTATGTGTGTATGTACAATTATGTTTGTCCGCGATTCTTTCACGTTTGGCTGAACCAATTTTGATGCCGTTTTCAGAGTAGTATTTGCTACATTCAGGACCGGGTTTAAGTGTTTAAACAAACTTTGAAAAAAGGCAGTTCTCAGTGTATGTATGTGTCAGTTTATTGAGCCGTGTGCCTTTAAAAAGAAAAAAGTATCATATTGTCACTCGTTAGCATTAATTGCAAGACTCTTAATGTCATACCTACGTATTTACATTTATTTTTATCACAAACAGTAAATTATTGCAAGTAATTCTTTTATATTAATTAATAGCAACGAGTTTTCAGATGCAAGTTCCATATCTCCTTTTCAAAGATTCAGCTATCTTCTAACATAATAATGACAGGTATAAAGATAAACATACAACCAGTACTTAGGGACACGTAAAAAGTATCGATACTTTGCGGTATCGAGTACATTTCCATTCCTATCCTTACTTTGTACTCAATACTGTGCTTACGATACTTTTAATCAATGAGTACATACATTTTGGCAGGTATGGCATCATATCGAATGAACTGAAATGAATTCCCATATAAAACTAGCGACAATAAAGGTTCTGCAAACGATCAAATTTGTTTGACAAACACGTTTTCATATAATATTGTTTGACAAACTTCAAACACATCTTTTTTATATTACCCCACGATTAATTTTTTTGACATACGTAAAATTTTACAAAAAAAAATAAGTTAAACGGACACTTACACGGCTTCCGGCTATTTTTCATCGTTCAAGGAAAGCCAACTTGTTTTATTTTTTGAAGAACTTTCTTTTATTGTATTAAACTTGTGTGCCTAGCCTAAGTAAGAACTGGCCCTAAGAAAAGTGCTTCGGGGTATCGATACTTTTGTTTCTTGTTTTTTTTTAACTTTTCCAATTATTGTATTAAATTTGTGTGCCTACCAAACGTAAGAAAAGTAAGTACTATAGGACCTCAGAGAAGTACACGATAGATACATTGAAGAATTGATACTTTTGTTTTGATACTACTCATTATGAGTACAGTATCGATACTTTCTATTCTGTACCATATATAATATGAAATAGTTTTAGGTTTTGTAACAGTTTTTTTAGCGTATTTATTGCTAGTGCTACCTGCACATAACACAAATAAATTTCGTGGATAATTTAATGAGTGGTTTTCAATTTGACATATAAAAAAAATAAGTTTTATTACACCGCTATGGTATGGCGCTTTGCAAAAGTCAATAGGTCAAGTTGAAATGAATCATTAAAAGAAAAAAAGAAAATTGAAACTCGTCACGCGTCAGTCAGATAGTTATTTTTGTTTTAAACTTTTTAAGTTAATTTGAACTGATTTGAATTACTATCCTATGTCTTTTACTTTAGACAACGCAATCTACGGGCGTATTATGAGACTTATTTTTGCTTTTTAATGACACAATGAAAACCCCTCATTAATTCATATTTGTTTTTTACACAAATCAGAATCTTCCATCCCCCCGCTGATAAGAATTTATCACACCTTTATGAGGCATACTGCAGTTTATAATGTAAAACTGGAGTAGACGAGTGGAGTCGTCATGTCATTATGATAAATTTTAAATCTTTTGTAATTTAGGGGATATTGTTATTATATTTTATTGTAGTTAAAATTATAATTGTTATTATTGTTATTATTATAAATTAATAAAATATTTACGTGTGAGTATTTACTTAAATGAAATATATTTACCTATGTTGAGAAATTCAGTCCTTTAACAAATAAAAAAAAACCTAAAAGCTGAATATATTAAAATCACTCTCAAAGCCTAAAAATCAAGTAAAATCGACAATTTTTTATTTGTGGCAATAATTGTTTTCTATCTTATACCAGTTGTAATTAATTAAAAATATACAAAAAAAAATATATAATATTGAAATGCGACTTTAATTTTTACCTTTAATGTAATCAAAAAGTCATAACCAACTTTTTGTATTTTTGCAGTGTTGAACTCTGACCGACGATCTTTTTTAACCGACTTCATTAGTTAAAATAAACATACTTTACCTTTTATTTAGTAAATAATAAGTAGGTAAGATATTTAGTTAGATAGTTAAAGTTCTAAACAATTTTTTTAATGTTTCTAATAAAGTATGTTTAAGTACTCAACAATAAACAATTTGTACTAAAATAAAACCTATTAGGCAGTAAAAAAATTATATAACATCGATAAATCATATTATTTCGTAATCACAATTCAATAAACCCATAAATCATAGTAACGATACACCCAAGTTAATTCGCGCGAAAAATCAGATTTAAATAATGCGCCAAGAAATGTTCGCAACTCGGCCGCGTAACATTGAGCGCTAGGGTCGCGCGAAATCGGCGTTCAAATAAAAGAGGCCTAAGCCTTAATAAATTCGCGTATTTAAGAAATAAGAAACCATCTCTCACATTGTAAAAAAGCGTTTTTTTTTTTTCGCGCCATAACGAGAGGACGACCTTCTTCTGAAAATTAACCAATTCACAACCTTTCAATTTTATTGCCATCTAGACTCCTTAACTATCGTCTTTAAAACTATAATAGCTACAAAGAAAACTAAGGGTCCTCGAAGTATGGACAAAAATATGAAGAAAAAAAAATACATCGACTTTGTATTTAAATGGTATTTACTCATGGTCACTTTTAGTTACAGAGACTGCCATAAGATGGCACTAGCAATCAGGTTAAATATCAAATTCTATATGAATTTAATCAGTCAAGTCAATCAGATTTGACGTTGACAATATACCTACATACATTGGCTATACAGTGCCATCCTATTAGCATTCTCCTAGAACTAGAACCATTAAAAACTGTCAAAAACGAAAACTCCTCATTGAAAAAACATAAGGAAAAATGTTGTAATTCTACTAAATTGTCTAAAACATCTTTGTACATATGCTTTGTAACAGCATACCGCAATTCCAATTTATTCAATAACTGCAAGAGTTCTTGGTCTAATTTTTCCACTAAAAAAATCCACTAGCCACTAAACGCAAAAAATTGCCACTAAATGGGGGTTCCAAACCACCAGATTTAGTAGAAAATCCACTAAGGTGGCAACACTGGCCACCACAGACCAATTGCAGCCACCAGGCAGCAAAAGCAGCGCACGTAGTATCTCTAGTTCGTCTGTGCAGCGCACGGCACGAAACAACCACACACACGGAGTGCGGGTTTTGCACAGCCAAGTTTTGCACAGCCAAGTTTTTTGTGTACATGGCTACGTAAAACTTGGATGGCAAAAACATTGACGCGCATGAACAGGCCGTACAAAACTTGCACGAAGGTGTCGTTACCACCCAAGTTTTGCACGACAGAGTTTTGTACGACAAGTTTTGAACATCCAAGTTTTTCACGTACGTGTCGTTCATACCCGGCTGTACAGAGGTGTCGTTGGTGTCCCTTCCGTCACAAATTGGATTATATTTGGACCAATCACAACGCTCGGCACATCAATCATATTGTCTAGCTTTGTTTTCATTTACAAAATTATTAGGCTTACGTGTCTATGGTCAGTTACCTTTTTTTTTGCAGGCAAAGGAAGCAATTTATTAAACCTTAAGATTAATAATATTACTATTTTGATTTTAAACCAATAGGTACCTACATTCATTACATACAGCTTGGCACAGATAACTAGAAAATAATGGGGGCGCCACTTTGTATGTGTAGACTTATTATTATTATTATTACGAGCCTGTACTGTCCCACTGCTGTGCAAAGGCCTCTCTCCCCTTCTTCCACTCATCGCGTTCTTGCGCGGTCTGCCACCAGTTTTTGTCTACTGCTCTCAGCTCATCGCTCCATCGCTTTTTCGGGCGACCACGGTGCCTCTTCGCGTCTTTTGGTAGCCATTCTGTCGCTTTTCGGGCCAGAAAAATCAATATGATTGTCGTTTGATAGGTTTTTGGGGTGCTGATAACGAAAATGACAAACATTTTAAAATCCAAGATGGCGGTCAGTTTTTTTTTGAAAAATCGATGTGGGTGTCGTTAAATAGGTTTTTGGGGGCGCTGATAACGCAAATGACAATCATTTTGAAAGTTAAGATGGTGGACAAATTTTTTTCGTGAAAAATCGATATGGGTGTCGTTTAATAGGTTTTTGGGGTCGCTGATAACGAAAATGACAATCATTTTGAAATCCAAGATGGCGGACAAAATTTTTTCGTGAAAAATCAATATGGGTGTCGTTTAATAGGTTTTTGGGGGCGCTGATAACGAAAATGACAATCATTTTCAAATCCAAGATGGCGGACAAAATTTTTTCGTGAAAAATCAATATGGGTGTCGTTTGATAGGTTTTTGGGGTCGCTGATAACGAAAATGAAATCATTTTGAAATTCAAGATGGCGGACAATTTTTGTTTTAAAATATTGATATGGGTGTCGTTTTATAGGTTTTAGGGGCGCTGATAACGAAAATGATAATCATTTTGAAATATAAGATGGCGGACAAGATCTTTTCGTGAAAAATCAATATGGATGTCGTTTGATAGGTTGTTGGGGGCGCTGATAACGAAAATGACAATCATTTTGAAATCCAAGATGGTGCACATTTTTTTTTTTGAAATATCGATATGGGTGTCGTTAAATAGGTTTTTGGGGGCGCTGATAACGCAAATGATAATCATTTTGAAATTCAAGATGGCGCACTTTTTTTTTTTAAATAGATATGGGTGTCGTTTAATAGGTTTTTGGGGGCGCTGATAACGAAAATGACAATAATTTTGAAATCCAAGATGGTGGACAAAATTTTTTCGTGAAATATTGATATGGGTGTCGTTCATTAGGTTTTTGGGGGCGCTGATAACGAAAATGACAATCATTTTGAAATCCAAGATGGCGGAAAAAATTTTTTCGTGAAAAATCAATATGGGTGTCGTTTTATAGGTTTTTGGGGGCGCTGATAACGAAAATGACAATCATTTTGAAATTCAAGATGGTGGACAAAATTTTTTCGTGAAATATCGATATAGGTGTCGTTTATTAGGTTTTTGGGGGCGCTGATAACGAAAATGACAATCATATTGAAATCCAAGATGGCGGACAAATTTTTTTCGTGAAAATCAATATGGGTGTCGTTTTATAGGTTTTTGGGGGCGCTGATAACGAAAATGACAATCATTTTAAAATCCAACATGGCAATCAGTTTTTCTTTTTGAAAAATCGATATGGGTGTCGTTTAATAGGTTTTTGGGGGTGCTGATAACGAAAATGACAATAATTTTGAAATTCAAGATGGTGGACAAATTTTTTTCGTGAAATATCGATATGGGTGTCGTTTATTAGGATTTTGGGGGCGCTGATAACGAAAATGACAATAATTTTGAAATTCAAGATGGTGGACAATTTTTTTTCGTGAAATATCGATATGGGTGTCGTTTATTAGGATTTTGGGGGCGCTGATAACGAAAATGACAATCATTTTGAAATCCAAGATGGCGGACAAATATTTTTCGTGAAAAATCAATATGGGTGTCGTATGATAGGTTTTTTGGGGATAACGAAAAAAACAATCATTTTGAAATTCAAGATGGTGGACAAAATTTTTTCGTGAAAAATCGATATGGGTGTCGTTTAATAGGTTTTTAGGGTCGCTGATAACGAAAATGACAATCATTTTGAAATCCAAGATGGCGGACAAAATTTTTTCGTGAAAAATCAATATGGGTGTCGTTTATTAGGATTTTGGGGGCGCTGATAACGAAAATGACAATAATTTTGAAATTCAAGATGGTGGACAAAATTTTTTCGTGAAAAATCGATATGGGTGTCGTTTAATAGGTTTTTAGGGTCGCTGATAACGAAAATGACAATCATTTTGAAATCCAAGATGGCGGACAAAATTTTTTCGTGAAAAATCAATATGGGTGTCGTTTATTAGGATTTTGGGGGCGCTGATAACGAAAATGACAATCATTTTGAAATCCAAGATGGCGGACAAATATTTTTCGTGAAAAATCAATATGGGTGTCGTATGATAGGTTTTTGGGGGATAACGAAAAAAACAATCGAGTTATAGGTTTTTGTGGCGCTGAGAACAAAAATGACAATCATTTTGAAATTAAAGTTGTCAGACATAATTTTTTCGTGAAAAATCAATATGGGTGTCGTTTAATAGGTTTTTGAGGGCGCTGATTACGAAAATGACAATCATTTTGAAATCCAAATCCTGCAGATAGGACCTGAACCAGTTGATGATGTCAGAAGAAATATTGAAAGAGCCTAACAAAGCTTGGAGAATGTCAAAATCGACTGAAATAAAAGCATTGCTAAAGTCCGTAACCTGACCACTGTCCATGCCCCATCGGATATCGTCTGTAATTTTTGTAAGTGCTGTCACAGTGCTGTGACCAAGTCGAAATCCAGATTGAAAAGAGTTAAGAAGGTTATGACTAGAAAGAAAAGAGCTAAGCTGGTTATAAACAAGGCGTTCGAGAACTTTTGAAAGGAAATGAAGAATCGAAATTGGTCTGTAGTCTGTCAGTAAAGATGGTTTATTTATTTTAGGCAACGGAGTGACTGATGCATTTTTCCACAGAGACGGACACGTCGTCACTGCCAATAGCATTTGAAGTAATTTGGAGAATGCTCTTAACAGACTCATCAGTAAACTGAAGGAATGAAAAAGGAGCAAAGTCAGGAGTCGGAATGAAGGAAATGTGATTTAACGTTTGCGTTTTCAAAGGACCATCAAATTTTGAAGACGAGGAAAAGTGTTTGTTTAATTCGGTAACGTTTAAATCATTAGGAAGTGAGTTTTGGTGAGAACTTCCAACTCCTTAAGTCCTAAGAAATTTCCAGACTTTCGCTTGGTCACCTTTTTCAATTGAGTTGTGGATGGCATCATATCCTATCATATCCTGTGGGGCGTCCCTACACATCTTATTGCAGCGATTTCGTAGAGACTTATACTTGTCTTTGTCTGCATCGGATGGGTCAGATCTTAGTTTGGTCTTGGCACGAGCCTTGCGAACCAAGAGCGACTTTAATTCTTCCGTTAACCACAGGAAGGTGCTTTACCTTGATGGCTCGAATGGGAGCGTGAACGTCGCAAAGTTTAGTGAGAAGAGAATTGAACAAGGAGATAGCTTGTCAACGTCTGCCGCGTTTCCGATCACAATCCAGTCCACTTGTCGTGCATCTTCTAGAAAACGTTCCCTGTCCATGCCACGAAAATTGCGTTGAAAAAGAATTTTGGCTTTTGCTTTCGGAGATCGGAGTTCGTACGATAGGAAAACCATATCGTGGTAAGAGAAAGCGTCAGCCGGGCACTGCCCATGAAAACCAACATGGTGGGGAGAAGATAGTAGCATAAGATCAAGAAGAGACTGGACACAGTTTGGAAAATGATGCGTCGCATCCAGTGGGAGTATATGCATATTTCAAGAATTGACAATTGATTTTACTGAATTAGATCGGGAGTAATTTTTTAACAAACATGTATTTAAAAGCACCCATTATAATAGAATGACTGTGGGCAGGGATTATATTATTATGAGACTCTCAAACGAGGCGAAGTAATTATTAGAGCAGGATGGACTATAGAAGGCACCCAACAATACCTTGACGTTCGACAGGAGAACCTCCACGAAGAGATGCTCACCAGCATCCGACGGCGGAGGCTGTGTTGAACTCGAGATGATGGAAAAATTGAATATTCGTTCTCAGATAGATAGCAACACCGCCGCCGACGCTACCTGTGCGATCGTTTCCAATCAGTTGGAAACCTGGTAATGTGAATAACGAAAAAGGAAGACATGGTTTTAGCCAGGTTTCTGAAACGATGATGGCATGGATGTTCTTCCCGTCAAACGTAGCTAGCATGTCGGGAAAGTGGGCCGGAATGCTCAGTGCGTTCATTTAAACCACATTGAAGTTGTTCGGTACATATGAGAACCGAGAATTGATGAGGGTGTCGCCAAGGGAGGGAATACTATTGAAACTATCGTTCAACGTGCTATTCAACTATTCACTTGAGTCGCAAATATTCGTCATCATCACTTTTGTCATCCGATATCATTTAAATATACAATACTATTTATTTATTTATTTATTTAAATAGGAAAACAAACAGCTATATATATTACATAGTAAATTTTACAACTAGTTTACTCAACAGCCAACAAAGATAAATAAGGTAATATAATAAATATTTATAGTAAATATATACAGTGTGTCCGGGGAAGTTATAACATAATTTTAAGGGTGTATTCTATGATCAATTTCATCGACGAAAACACCCCATATGGGGGTCGCAGCCTCTTCCCCCCCTCAGTATGATGTTTTTAATTATTTTTTTTTGCAAAAGTCGACCCCGCCTTACTTTTAAATTTACAGTTAAAGATCTAAGGCTCACAGAACCTTCATTAAGGTCTTGATCGAAGGCTAAGTAGTTAGGCTACCTAAGTTACTAACAAAATAACCAAGTGTTTTTTTTATTTTATTATTTGACTAGCTGGTGCCCGCGACTTCGTCTGCGCATATAATATATTGGTATGGAATAAAGATTATTAACTTAATAAAATCTTAAGTCTGCTCATTTTATAACTTATTACATTAACGCACACTTTGGACACGAATCAATTTTTTTTTTTTCTATATCTTTTGTTTAAACGCACCAATAAGGGATTGTATAATGCCAATGCGAATAGTCTGAGCGCTATCATAATACAGGTCGCCGTTAGACAGTGGATCAGACTGGCGCAGGACCGTGGTGTGTGGCGTGCTAGAGAAGAGGCCTATGTCCAGCAGTGGGCTCTTACAGACTGATGATGATGATATCATAGTACATACATACTTCAAAGCTAGGTAATATTCGTAAGGGGCGCGCAATAACACGCTAGCAGTCTGAGCACTATCATAGTACTTGTAAGCTGGCAAATTTTTGTAAGGCGCACTCACTCGCGCACTAACTCGCGAGTAGTCCTAACGCTATCGTAGTACTTAGCTCGGGAATTTTTGTAAGCCACAATCACTAACTCGCGGGCAGTCAAAGTGCTATATCTGTACATGAAATCTGGGGAATGTTCTGAAGTCACTAACTCGCAAACGTCTGAGCGCTATCATAGTACTTGGCAGCTCGGGAATGTTTGTAAGCCACAATCACTAACTCGCGGGCAATTAAAGCGCTATATCTGTACTTGAAGGCTGGGTAATGTTCTTAAGTCACTAACTCGCAAACGTCTGAGCGCTGTCATAGTACTTGGCAGCTCGAGACTGTTTCTAAGCCACAATCACTAACTCGCGGGCAGTCAAAGCTCTATATCTGTACTTGAAAGCTGGGTAATGTTCTTAAGTCACTAACTCGCAAACGTCTGAGCGCTATCATAGTAAGTACTTGCCAGCTCGGGATTTTTTGTAAGCCACAATCGCTAACTCTAACTCGCAAACGTCTGAGCGCTATCATAGTATTTTGCAGCTCGGGAATGTTTGTAAGCCACAATCACTAACTCGCGGGCAATCAAAGCGCTATATCTGTACTTGAAGGCTGGGTAATGTTCTTAAGTCACTAACTCGCAAACGTCTGAGCGCTGTCATAGTACTTGGCAGCTCGAGACTGTTTCTAAGCCACAATCACTAACTCGCGGGCAGTCAAAGCTCTATATCTGTACTTGAAAGCTGGGTAATGTTCTTAAGTCACTAACTCGCAAACGTCTGAGCGCTATCATAGTAAGTACTTGCCAGCTCGGGATTTTTTGTAAGCCACAATCGCTAACTCTAACTCGCAAACGTCTGAGCGCTATCATAGTATTTTGCAGCTCGGGAATGTTTGTAAGCCACAATCACTAACTCGCGGGCAGTCAAGGCGCTATATCTGTACTTGAAAGCTGGGTAATGTTCTTAAGTCACTAACTCGCAAACGTCTGAGCGCTATCATAGTAAGTACTTGCCAGCTAGGGAATTTTTGTAAGCCACAATCGCTAACTCGCGGGCATTCTAAGCGCTATCATAGAACAACAGTTAACATGGCAGCTCGGGAAGGTTTTTAAGCCACAATCACAGATTCGAGGGCAGTTTAAGCGCTGTATCTGTACTTGCAAGCTAAGGAATGTGAAGGTCCGGCGCCCGAATACTTTAATCACGTTTATTCAATATTATCACGTTTATTCAATATTATTGAAAATAATTTCAGCCGTTCTTGACTCATAAATACTGTTATTAACACGACTTTCTTTCATATACCTATATAGATTTTAGTGTGCCCCATTCCCAATATTCCCGTGGGAATTCCGGGATAAAAAGAAGCCTATGTCGTTTCTCAGGCTCTAGACTATACATTGTATAGATATAGTGTGCCCCCGCGGCTTCGCTAGCGCACTTTCCCTTGAAACATAAAATTCCCAATATTCCTGTGGGAATTTCGCGATAAAAAGTAGCCTATGTCCTTTCTCAGGCTCTAGACTATCCATATACAAAATTTCATCCAAATCGGTTCAGTAGTTTTCTCAGGAAAGCAGGACAGACAGACAGACAGAGTTACTTTCGCATTTATAATATTAGTATGGATTAAGGTAGTAACTCTCGGTATGGCGCGAAATTCAATTTTTTTTGCGTTTTTTATTTATTATGAAATTATGACGAAATCATTCGTTTTTAATAAATTTTAAATTACTTCGCGTATGAAAAAAACCGTTTTCAACATTGTAATACAACGTTTTTGGAAGAGAGACCTACTGATTTGTGTTTAAAGGTTCGAAGGCAAAAAAATCAAGTCCCTTGTATATACACAACAATCGGCAACTTTGTCTTTCAAAAACGATATATTACAATATAGGAGATGGTTTTTCAATTACGAGAATCACTTTAAACTTTATTAAAAACTAGAGGCTGCCCCGCGGTTTTTCCCGCGCAGATTTCTCATAAACACAAAATTCCCGTTCCCGTGGGAATTTCGGGAAATCCCTTAGTGCTCACCTACACTCCCCAAGGAACCCACGTGACAATTTTCAGCTTTCTACGCCCAGTAGTTTCGGCTCTGCGTTGTCTGTCAGTCAGTCAGTAACGGAAGAGTTTTATATATATTGATTTAATGAAAATTAACCCCCTCGAAAAAAATTAAAAAATATAAAGGTTTTTATTTTGAAAGTAAAAATATAGCTAAATAGTAGTTTTTTTTTTATTTTAAGATTATTCTCATAATCCTCTTTAAAAACCACTAGCCAATAAATTAAAAAAAAAAATTGCCACTAAATGGGGGTTCCCACAGAACAAGAGAATACAATAGAAATAGCATCATGAGCTTTTAGTACTGAAACCAGTGTGTCCAAACTCACACATATAAACCAAACGCTCACTATGAAATCCAAGCTACCATTGGTGATTAACGACAAAGCCGAAAAGATCTACATCACAAAACTTTGAAGTAGACTATGAACCTTTTTTACAAATAAACAAAGATCAAAATCAAATAACAATTATGAAATACTTAAGATAATGATGACATACATATGATAAAAGAATGAAATTAGGGTTTTCCAAAGACATGGTAGAAAGCTATACATTCTCTTTGCTTTAAAATCCTCACGCATTGTTCCTAGTTTTACTATTTGACGCTAGATGGAACTACAGCTTTTGTACTACCGCTACTAAACACTAGGTGGCTACGTCGAAAAATGAAAAACTAAGCTAGGGATGTACATATTGCGGGAAAAAGTTTGTCGATGAGAAAAACCTATCGATATACAACTTTCTTTCATATGGCTACAGTTAACAATTACTTTTTTTTTACGAAAATCTATGTGTATTCTACGCAAACGGCCTTCTTGGTGATTGGCGATGTATTGGTATTATCATATGAAAAAACCAGTCGCTCACAGAATAAAGTTTATTTTAGTGTACAGTTTAATTTTTATTTATTTCCAATGTCGTTTTGTATTCAACAGTTATGCTTCGCATAAATAGAGATTCAGAAATATAAATGTGTTTAGTTATAAAATTGTATATACCTACAGTACTGCAAAAGTTATAATGCGCATAGAAATCTTCGTCACTGTTCGACAACGGTCGTATTCCCAAGCGACGGAAGACGATATGTATTTAAGGAGGTTAAGTGCATTTTCTGCATACGTAATTTAGTAGAATTATGATTTTTGATTCGGGTGTTTCCGTGAAATCGACAATTAGCGAATCTGCATGCGCATTATTAATTTTGGAGTAAATACTGTACTTTAAATGAAGCTATATTTTAACCAAAGTAAACAATTTAGGTGGATGGATAGATAGACCAATAAAACAAGATGGGTTTTATATTTATATTATTTTATCTTATTTAATATCGAAGTACTTGCTTATTTATTACTTGCCTTAAACTCTTAACTAATCTTGGTTTTTTTAATACATAATATTTAGCATTTTTTCTTCTCTATGTATTGTTTATTGAAACTCCTCTTAGCTTAAGAAGCTTTCATGATGGCTCCATCTTCAAGTTTGTGATCGCAAATTGTGGCCAGATCTAGTATCAATTAGAAAATTCAATGTCGTCAATATAAAAAACATGAAGTCCCACGCACAGTTACCCGCAACATAACCTCAACTAACACGATCGCCACCGCCACTGTACTACACCAGAACGTAAGATGCATTACGAACAAGACCGCACTACTCGATATTCTAATAGATAAACAAAAACCGGATATATTTGTTTCAACTGAAATATGGCTGAAGGAAAACGAGATCAAAAACGTAGGCTTATGTGGATATGAACTGGCAAGTTACTACTGTCGCCCGAACATTGCTCATGGAGGCGTAGCAATGTACGTTCGTGAAAATGTTGCTTACAGAAACCGGTCTGACCTACAGCGGCTATCCGTCGAGTACCACTGTGAGATAAGTGCAGTAGAATTAATTGTTTATAATATCGTTGTAGTAGGTATGTACCGGACGGGCAAAGGCGATTTTAAAACATTTTTATTAACATTGGAACAATTGTTAAGTAAGTTAACTGACGAAAACAAAAGGTTTATTTTGGTCGGCGATATTAATGTTGACTATTTTACAGATGATGGGCATAAAAGACGAGTTATAGATTTATTAAGTTCATATAGTTCAAATAATATTGTTGATTTTCCAACGCGAATAGCCGAAGGGTCATCCACTTGTTTAGATTGGGGCATTGTTAGTCGGGATCAGTGCGACATAACAGTGTCTCCAATTGATACTCCTATCAGCGATCACAGAGCTCAGTTGTACACGATAACATCAAAGGTTGGTGTTAAGTGTAACCAAAACTACATAGAACGACGCCTATTTACAGCGGAAAATATTCACTCATTCTATACTGACATTGCTAATTATAATTGGAATTTTATTAATAATGTTGACATAGATATTAATACAAAATTTGATAAGTTATTTAACGTGTTGACATATTATTTAAACGTGCAATTTCCCATTAAAAAAATATTTTTAAAAAAACGCAACACCCCGTGGGTCAGTGAAGAGCTGGCCGTTAGTCTACAACGGTTTCAAACCTTTTGCGAGCTAAAACATCAGTTCCCAAATGACCAAATTATTCAGGAATGTGTTCACCATTATTCAATGTTAGCAAAATCTTTAAGCATTCGCGACAGAAAGCAACACTTTGATAAAAAGATATTAAAATCTAAAAATCCACCGAAGGAGATCTGGCAAATCATAAACAATGAAATTTCGACAAAAACAAGATCGAACGACATACACCTGACGGAAAATGGGCATGATGTCCCACCAAAAGAGATCCCCAACAAGTTGAATAATTATTTTCTCAACATAGCGGCTAATATAACGTCACATGCGAACAAAAAGAATGCTTTAAAATACTTGGCCAAAGCTTTGGGAGACGTGGACCCACCGGAATTTATATTACCAAAAATTACCCGAGACTCACTTAGTAAGGCTCTTTCTAAACTACTCCGATCTCCTACAACCCTCGATTATTATGACATTTCCGTTAATATGCTTGTTGCAGTATGGCCGATCCTAGCTGATATCTTAGTCATATTAATAAACGAAATGTTCAGGGTTGGCACTTATCCAGAAGTTCTTAAGTATACTCGAGTTTGTCCCGTATACAAAAGGAAAGGTGACAAAACGCAACAAGATTGCCATAGACCAATAACAATAGTCCCTAATATATCTAAACTTATAGAATCAATATTGTCACAATGCTTAATGGAGCACCTAGAAACAAATGACTTACTGACTGACAAACAATATGCGTACAGAAAAGGGAAGTCCACGACCACGGCAGCTCACCAAGTTATAGATTCAATCATAACTAGTCTGGACAATAAGTACAAGTCTGCTGGGTTATTCTGCGATCTCACCAAGGCTTTTGATGTCATTCCCCATGAACTTCTCCTGGAGAAGCTTAAAGCGTACGGCATCGGGAATAAAGCCTGCCAACTAATGCGGACGTTCCTAAGTGATAGGAAACAGACCGTAGAAGTCACATCTGGAGGGCAAAAGCTAAGGTCTGAGACCGGTAACGTAACAATAGGTATACCACAAGGATCTGCGCTAGGAAACACACTTTTTTTGACCTTTATAAATGACCTTCAAAGCTCTATTACAGACGGTGTTGCAGTGTTATTTGCCGACGATACAACCATCATAGTTTACGCCAGGACTTACGAACAACTTGACTTCAAAATAAACAACACATTTGAGCGACTACAGCAGTGGTTTGCGGTAAATGGGTTGATTTTGAACACCAATAAGTCAAATCTTCTGATTTTCTCAGCCCGCACCACACCCCTACCTGGGTGCATACACAGTCCTGTGCCTATCGCAGACAAGTGTAAATTTCTGGGTCTTACAATCGACTCTAATGTCAATTGGAAAGAACAGGTCGACATGGTTTGCATGAAACTAGCAGGTGCTGCGTATGCGCTGCGCAAACTAAAGCCATTTGTGTCGGCCTCGGTGTTAAGGCAAGCTTATTTTGCACATTTTCACTCGCTCTTAGCATACGGCGTGATCTTGTGGGGAAGCTCAACTGACTCTGACAGAGCGTTTGTTTTACAAAAGCGAGCATTAAGAACATTGGAGGGCATCCCAACAAGAACAACGTGTCGATCGCTCTTCAAAAAGTATCGAGTGATGACCCTGTATTCGCTGTACTTGTTCGACGTAATTATGTACGTTAGAAAAAATATAGGTAGTTTCAGCCGGCGCACGTGTGGCGGCCGCGCGCTGCGCAGTGCAGGCAAGCTGGACGTGGTGCAGCGCCGCCTCGCGCTCGCCGCCCGCAACCCGCGCGTCATCGGCCCCACTTACTACGAACACCTTCCCGCTGATCTAAAAGATGAGCCCAATGACGAAACATTTGGTCGCCGACTGAAAAACCTTTTGTTAGATTATGAATTTTACACTATTGACGAATTTCTTAACATAAAATTTGACTTAGATTTAATTTTATGAATAGTACATAATAATATACGTACTTAGGTACATATTACACTTATTTTACCATTATTATTATTATTGTGTATTGTAGTCACAATGCAATGTACTTTCCTTATTCATTTTGTTTATTTTTTTATTTATTGATATTTGACATTGTATTTTCAGTTTGATTAAAAGTTTTGACATTTATTTTTATTTGACATTGTATGTTTGCACATAAGTAACTACAATAAATATGTAGGTTATAGTATTTTTTGACATTTTATTTGTATTTGACATTGTATTTTACACATACTTATATTGATTTGTAGTTTGTATATATTTTGTTGACATTTTATTTTTATTTCTTATTCATATTCATTACTTTTTTCTGACGATCACATTATACTATGACATTTTTGTAATTTTATTATTGTAATCTTGAAATTGATAATGTGAAATAAATGATCTAATCTAATCTAATCTATGCTTAAGTGTATTAGGCTCTGAGCTTGGCCCAAGGTGATCCAGTAACACAGGCTGTAAATAAATGAAAAGAAAAATAAAATATAGCACACTATAAGAGTGACGACTTGTCTTTATACAATACTAGTCGACCCGGCAAACTTCGTACCGCCTAACCTTTTATTAGAACGTGCATGTTTTATACTAATAAACCTTCCTCTTGAATCACTCTATCTATTAAAAAAATCCGCATTAAAATCCGCTGTATTTTTAAAGATTTAAACATACCTAAGGACTGATGCGGAAAGCGACTTTATTTTTTACATATTACAACATTATTGTAATATGATGATGATACTAATATAATTTCATTCATACGCAAGAGTCTAAGTTGAAAGATTCATATAATTTCATTCGTATTCAAGAATTTAACTTTAAAGTAAATCACATTTTAAACCAAAAAAAAGGTAGAGGTTTTGAAGTCAAAGCGAATACCTATTTTTTTTTTCACTGAAAATTATAATTATCGATAGATTTTTATCAGAGAAAATTATCGATAGATTTTCATCATGTTGAGCAATCTCTAACTGATTTCCATTATAGTGTTGTCAAAATGTTCTAGAAAAAGTCATGATTCTAATACCATAGATAAAGAAGAACGCTAAGAAGGTACAGTCACAGTCACAGGCTTCAATGAAAATTCAATTTTACTGCTCCGTAATTAGGGTGTTTTCATTTTCTCACTTATGGTTTTGTTTTCTTGTTCATGTATAATTTCAAATTTATTTAAAAATACAGTGAAATATTACTTACCGATGTAATGATACGGCATAATAAGTACTTTTAAGTCCCCAACTTTAATTTTTGCATTCCAACACAGCACAATATGGCACTTTAGTGGGTTTTTTTCATATTTTTCCTGGTGGTTTGTTTACAAAAAGCATAAAGCAACTGAGCTTATCAAATCTGTCAAAACCTACGCATAAGCACTGCAGAGCTAATGATAGGCACGCGGGCTCCGCCTACTCGCGATTTCTATTTAGAGAGAGAGAGCATCTTCCTTGTTCTGTGGGGGTTCCAATCCAACCAAACCACCAGATTTAGTGGAAAATCCACTAAGGTGCCAACACTGTGCTTCGATCGCGACTTACTAAGAAAAGGTGTGATAGCAAACTACGCTGCCTAAATAGTTTCCTAAAAAGGAAGCTAATTAGGTTGCTAATTCAGATACTGATTCAGGAGAAATGTAATCGCTCCTTTATATCCCTAGCTAGCTCATCTGTCTACGCTGCGCACTGAGTAATTGACTTGTATAGGCTTGTTCTTGTATTATTATTATTCTGAGGTTTTAGGTTTTAAAAAATTTGCCTTAGATAAAATCATGAGAAAATGCATAGAGTGGAACAGTGGAACCTCAGAGTGGAAGTGGAACGAAACGGTAATATTCGATTGATTGATTGAACCTCGGGATTGAACTGTGACTGAGCAGTTCAGTTAAACGTGGTGAAACGAGGGTGAAACCTCAGAATAAAGACAAGCATAGAAACCGGGCTAAAATAAAAAGTTATTTTCATATTGTTACGCTCCTTACTAAACGGCAAAAAGACTATTAGTTAGAGAGAGATAAAATATGAGAATTCTTTGCAAGTTTTCTTCTTGTGGTATCAAAGTGGTTTATTGATGACACTGGTTTATTAGTACCGTACAAAATTAAAAACCAATAATTTGGTACATATTTGGTGGTTTGTTTATGGTTTGTTTTATTTTGACGTATAATATGACATTGTAAACATCGGTAGCAGCTCCAAAAGTTTTATGATTATATTTTATGAAAAAGGTGTGATAAATTGGTTTTGTGATTGTGAATGTTTAACTTAATGTATAACAATCTCTTATGTAGTGACGGGATGTGAATCAAACGCGTCAAGGAATCAAAATCTTGATGTTTCGGTCACCTACCATTCGGTAAATAATTTTGTTTCATTGTAGACTTCTGGGCACTATTTTGACTAATAAATTATCAAGAACATCAATTTTACAGACTGTTTGTCGAACTCGTACCTAAATTTATTGAATTATTACGGTAAAACACCTTCTGTAAAGGTTGTGATAGTGTTGTGCCAAAATATGTTTAGACAAAAGTTATCGAACCTAAATCATCCGTTCTAACTTAAGGACAAATAAAAATCAGACATAATAATATGCTAATTGTTGTATTTTTTTCAGTTTTCAAGTAAATTATATACTAAAAACAAAATGACTGGATGCTATAAAGAGAAAAGATTTTAAACATTCACAACATACTGTTTTATCAACAAAGAAGATTTAAGATGGTGAAGATTATAACCTGAAACTGTAACAACAGTTTTGCTGCTGCAATTTGAATAAGTTGGTTGGTGGTAATCATAAAATATTGCCCTTTCAATTGCTTATTTTATATCAAATTAATTAAATGTTATTCGTTATCAACTTAATGTTAAAGGAAATAGGACAGCGACATTCAGTGGACAATTCGTATTTCATATCTAAGAAAGAAATGCAACCAGAAAATACCATCATCTCAGCTAAAAACGTCTACTGCTGGATATAGGCCTTAAAGAAAATATCGTGACATACAATTTGCCCATTCTGGATAAAACAGGTTTAAGTTTATCTATGTTTTTTTTCTGCAGATCCTCATAATTGTATATGAATATTTCAAGTTTAAGTTGCGGGATGTCATCGTTTAAGTTAATATTCTCTAAGATACCTGTTTTCTAAAAAAAAATACGAAGGCTTTAATTAATATATATTTGCATAAATTATTATTATTATTGTCTTGAATATAATATTTAAGAACATTTTTCTTGCTTTCTTACAGGCCTCACAAAATACTTTGATAAAAAAAGCTACAGAATATATGAACCGTAAATTTGGGTAAACCAATGCTGTAAACTGTAAACAAATAAAATTCCATGAAAATTTTACTTTGTGATAAAAACAAAAGCGCCATTGTTGCTGCAGGATATCACTTACGTATGTATAAATTGTTTACACCCAGGTTTTATAATACTTACTCTCTTTTATAAGTTTTAATTAAAACATATTATATTTTTAGGTCTCAAAAAAAAACCACAAGCAGGGTTTTTTCACATACAAACAAAGTGATGATCAAGATCAACCCAGGCAAAAACAAACATTTGAGGTGCAGAGTGCAGAGCAAGATTATTGAAAATGAGTGTGTAAAGAAAGAAGCGCATAATTCATACATTATGAAATTTCCAAAAATAGATTTGTTTTACTTGTTTTATATATACATATTATTATAGGCACACATCTTTTAGTTTAAATTATTTTAGAGCTGTGCTAATAATATCTGATGTGACAGAGTTTTTTATGAACGGAAAATCTTTAGAAATAGGTAAGTATTATTATATTTTTATCAAGACACCCGTTTTATTCATTAAAATAACTTATTGTGTGCAGTAGGTTTCCTGGAAGAAATCGCTTTAATCGATAAGGCACAATTGCCCTTATTCTTTTTCTGTTAAAAATGTTATACGGTTTGTTACATTTTGTATTTTTATTTGCATTTTAATAGAAATAAAGCGTTTTTATCTTTGTTTTCTTGTTATTATAATACCATACAATTACTCCTGAATTAGTTATGATAAGTTCCATAATAAAGAACCATGTCTTGTATAAAAGTATAGACAACTTGATTTAGGACAAGTTATTTTTGCCATCACTAGCTTTTTAGAAAATTAAAAATAAAAAGTCGAACCCAGGTACGGGCAAGGTGCGGAAGAGTCATACGACCCAGTGGAGAAAGTATATTGGTCTCTTTTTAACATATTCAATGGTTGCACTTGAGTAAGTAGCGTAACACAATGATGTGACTTTTTATTTTAGGACTCCTTCTATGCTTGTCTTTATTCTGAGGGTGAAACCATGAAACATGAAACCTAACTTCCAATCAATCAAACATACGTAACGAAAAAACGAAAACAAGAAAAAAGACGGGAGGCAATTATTTAATGAAATATGAAAATACATTAGGTATCTAAGAACACAGTTGCACAAAACAATTGAAAAATTACGTAGGCCGTTTTTGCCGAGGTCTCTGCGACTTCACCTTCACGCCTGCTTAGTGGCTTGGGTCTTTGCAGTTGTCGATGGAGCAGCAGCAGTATCATCCGCCGCTGGGGCAGCTGGAGCTGGAATCGCGTTGAGTTCAGCCAGATTGACTACGCTATGGCGAGAGCCGTCCTGTGCTAATACGAACACTACGCCGTTGCGTGTCCAGGCGTTCTTTACGCCATGTCGCTGCCTAGCCGCCATGAAGACGTCGTGCTGGAAAATTTTACTACCAGGGGCCGGCTTTTTGACGTACCTCCAAGCCTGTGACACCGCTTCAAATCTCCAGCCGCAACGGGCAACTTGCCTTCGAGAATGGTTGTCAGCACAGCTAAAGGGTCCTCATCCTTCTCTTCAGGCACGCCATGTATGAGCAGAATCTTGTGTCGTCGCTAGGTCTCCTGCTGATCCTGCTGTCGAACAAGCAAATCAATTTGCCTTTGCAGTGTCGATATTGCAGAGAGAACAAAGGTGCGGAATACGGTAAACTCTGTGGCAACTAAAGATATATTTGGGGTTAATTACCCAAGGGGTAATTCTCCAAACCACGTCATACAACATATTATATCCTTTAGATAGGTACCTACCGCACCTAGCTAGTTGGTACCTATGTGGTATTTTTTTCATGTAGACATCCTTTTTAGGTTGAGATTAATTGCACAAGCTGACAGCCAAGTTTACATTTTACTACTATCTCGCTTTACAGATTAATCTCAACATTAGATGTTTGCATGCTTATTATCTTACAATAATTTCAATAAATGTAACTCAAACTTAATTTAAAATGAAAATTCTATATTTAATTAACAATATTTATTATTTTCTTCTTTTGGTATAATAATCATTTGCAATTTTTTGAAAATCATCTATATAATCACAGCGTTTACCTTTTAAAATTCTATTCGTGTGCCTACACCATGTTTTCATGTTTGCTTGAGGTTTGTTGTATTGCAATTCAAAGTGAGAATGGCAAACTTTTCTGTATTTGATATTTTTTAGTTGTCTAGTGCCAAAATATCACCAATATAATTTATTTTTTACAAAAATGGAAACCGCCTTTAATATACACTGACACATACATCAACTGAGCACTTCCTCTTTGTCGAAGTCGGTTCAAATAGGTACTAAAACCTTCTCCTGAATGTAACAAATACTTATCGGAAAACCGCATCAAAATCGGTTCAGCCAAACGCGAGATAATCGCGGACAAACATACATACATACAGGTCCAACTAATAACCTCCTTTTTTGAAGTCGGTTAAAAATACTATACAACCATGTGCGGAATCTGTCTGGTTGTCTCTCTGGGTTCGGCAAACCTGAAATTAATATGAATAATTAAGATTTTTGTTTATTATTGTTAATGGTTACTGTACTTTTAAAGCCATTATTATGTTTGTAAAATAAGTTTATGTTTGTCATAATGACCAAAAAAATAAATAAATAAATAAAGCGTTTATTCATTTCAACATTTACAAGAAAATACTAAACATAATATCCGCCAAACTACAGAGCAGTTTGTTGGCAGAGAGTGCTCTCTAAATTAAATACATTAGTTACCTAATAATTATTATTCAATCCTTTTACAATTCTTAAAGTTAGTTAAGGTAATTAAGTGTTAACTAGTTGATTAAAAAGCTCATCTATTAAATATTTTTTGTATGTTTTCTTTGATACACTTTCTAGAGTTCGCAATGAAACAGGTAATTCATTTAATATAGTAGGCACAAGGTACTGTCTTGTTCTTTCTCCATAATAGTTTGTTACCTAATCCCGTGGTGTGAGTTTGATCCCCTGAGGAATGCTAGAATCTTTAAGGCTTGTTGCTAATCATCAGTTCCGTGTTTCAGAAGATATGGTTCGTCCGCCCCATATACTTTACAATAAGTACTTTTCACTGAATCAATGATACATTATGAGCTAGGAAAGAATCTGTCTATCGTACTTATTACTTACCTATTTTATGCCATTATTTGCTGTTTGAATAGAATTATGTGGAAACGATACTAAAATTTGGAATGATAGAAAAGAACAAAATAAACAATTTTATTGTAGGCAGGTTTTATTGTAGATACTTACGAGTTTTAGAACACCCTGGTACAGCGACCTGACCTAGACCGGGAAACTAAAATCTATTTCATCATAACAATGTTTGCCCTGCGGGGATCAAACCCAGTGTTTCCACGTCTCAGTTCAAATCACTTCTAACTGAGCTGAAAATGACATTTATTATTATTATTTTAATGAAATGGACTTGACTCCACTTCAGTGGAGTATTTAGCTAATGTCAAGTTCACAAATTAAAGTTTATTCAATTATTGTTTTAAAGCCCGCTTACAAAACACGTGGTTTCAGAACCAACATTAAAACAATAATCCTGAAAATGACAGTCAATTACAAACAACATCACTGTAATGCCAAATATTATAATTTTATATGCAAAAAACAGATGTTAAGGACAGAATAAGAACATTTGAATTCTATAAAATGTTACATCTAGCAACAAAATACAATCAGATATTCTTTTGTTGTCATAAACAATAGAAAATATTAGGAACATACCCTACTTCACAATCAATACATATCTAGCTTGGAGATTAATGTATCTGGTAAAACCAAAATCATACAAGGCTGGTATGAAAAATCCTCTAGAGTCAGTGGATCATAATCAGTGGAATGTTTTTCACTACATGTTTTCCAAGAAACTAAGGATGCATTTCCTCATCGTCTTCATCAAATTCTTCAATGTTTGACTGATAACCATCACCTTAAAAGTTGGAGAACATCATCGTACAGGAAACTGAAAATAGTAAAAAATTACTTGTAGATCAGATTAAAACAACTAGTTAAACTGTACAAATGTGATGTTAGTTTGCGTTTGGGCGTTCTTTACTTCGTTATTATTGTAGAAATGAAGTCAATATCTATGAGCAATTAAAGCTTGCGAAAATATTGGCATTCCATACTAATTAACGAAACATTAGTTAGGTATTACCTTGACTCGTAAAGAGATCAAAACCCGTATCCATCTTCACGGCGCGCTTTCAGCTCGGCAGATATAGGTATGTTCTGTGGCTTTCAGCTCGCGATGGATCGATCTTTTTTTCTTAGAGAAGAGAGGTAACTGCTTGAACGATCCAGGGCAGTACCTACTAATTGTGTTCAGGTGGTTGGGAAGATAATAAAAGAAATACATTTTTCTTGGTTTCCAACGTTGTTCTGCGTTCCCTTCAGAGTCTGAGGATCAGACATTGTTTGTTTGTTTACATTTTGTTCACAGAGAAGATAAGCACTAACCGTTTTAAGAGATAGTTAGGGTGGGATATGTTTTTTATATCCGAGGGAGCGAATTTTTTTTTAGTATCGCTGTTTTGGCACCACTGACACCTTAATATTTAAATTTCATAGTAATGTACATACGTAGTCAAGTGCATAATTTGCAAAGCACTAATTTAATTTATATTTAGATAGTTTTCAAAACGATTCGTATTAAAATAAAATTAATTCCCTCTGGGAACAGATTTTTCAAACTAACAAAGCTTACGTTAATAGGTTAATATTTAAATGGATTTTGTATTTGTTTTGTAAATTGTGTGTATAGCTTGTATAGCACTAATTATTAAACTAGGCTTTAAAAAGATTCGTATTCGGATAAAAAAGTTTCCCGCTGCCTATAGGTTTCTATAAACTACAAATATTTCAGCAAATAACATTGAACAAATGATATCTTTATTATTTATTTAGAACAAATTATAAGGTACATCAATCAATATATATAAAACTCTTCGGTTACTGACTGACTGACATACAACGTAGAGCCGAAACTACTGGGCGTAGCGGGCTGAAATTTTGCACGTGGGTTTCTCGGATAGTGTATGGCAGTACTAAGAAATAATTTCCCAAAATTCCCATGGGAACGCTAAAAAAACAGAATTTATGTGTTTATAAGAAGCCTGCGCAGGTGATACCGCGGGGCAGCCTCTAGTTTTAGTATAAAAAATATTTACAAAATACATTATGTTCCCGCTGGATATAGACCCACCGTTTTTGCTATTATTATTTTACTATATTATTTACATAAGACTTAACTTGGTTTGCCACAGATAACGGACAGATCAGCCCGAATACAGTTATAGAGACAGGTATGTCATCCCACGCGATTCAGGTGGCCATCTTTCTAATGTTGTTATTTAGACTGATTCTAACTATCTTATTTCCAAAATCTAAATATTCAATCTATACCAATATTATAAAGAGGAAAGATTTGTTTGTTTGTTTGTTTGTAACGAATATACCAATATTATAAAGAGGAAAGATTTGTTTGTTTGTTTGTTTGTAACGAATAGGCTCCGGAAATACTGAACCGATTTGAAAAATTATTTCACTGGTAGGAAGCTACATTGCACCGCGAGTGTCATAGGCTATATTATATTTTCAAAAAAATTAAGGATCCTTACCTAAACTTAAATAATATAACCCAAGGTGTAATATTTTTTCCGTTGTTTACATATTTTATTTTGACAGGTGGTTTGTTGTTATTGTTTGTTTTTTATTCAGCCATTCTGAGCAGTCAAAAGAACATAGTCTATAGAGCCAAGTCTTTTGTAGTCTCTTATATTCTATGGCGTAACGAAGTAAGCCGGGAAAGCTCGTTTATTATATTATTATTTTAAGCATTTAAGTATCTATTACATAGGTTTCCTATAAGGTTTATGTACCTTCTAGTATTTCCAAAACCTTTACCAACCATCCGGTTACCTTGAACCTTTTTTTATAAACGTACAGTGAAGTTTTTATTCCATACAGAAATAGCAAAATAATTGCATCCAGTGATCATTTATCCGGCCGTGATATTCGCTACGCTAGAAACGTTCCTTAGTAATGTATACATATTTGTATGTATTGTATGGAAATGTCCCGCTGGCACAAATTAGTAGTGTATAAATGATTACAGGTTTCATTAATTTAAAAACAACATAACAATAATTTTTTTTTTATTTTATTCATCAAATGTTAAAATAATTAACAATAATTTCTTTTTTACAAAGAGAAACATACATAAACTGAGAACTTCTCTTTTTCGAAGTCGTTTAAATAGGTACAAAAACCTTCTCCTAAATGTAACGAATACATATCTGAAAACCGCATTAAAATCGGTTCAGCCAAACGCGAGATAATCGCGGACAAATATACATATATACATACAGGTCAAACTGATAACCTCCTTTTTTGAAGTCGTTTAATAAATACTATAGTCAACGGTGCCAATATAACGATGCTAAAACTTATTTTCGCTCCTTTTTTAAATAACACTTAAATATTGCTAGAGTGGGCTCTCTTAAATCGGTAGTGTTTATCTTCTTTTTTTGTTTGGTTGATTGACTGAGACTGATTGACAATAATCTTTTGTTCTCATTGAAAATTTAATTCTGATTTGTGTAAATCATTTCTTCTTCCTGATTGGTCAATATAAATTTAGTGCCGACCAACCAAAACGATGTATTTCAAATAGGGTCTATACGCATAGAAATTGTCTTTGTTATGTCCGGAAGGTTTTGTACGACAAGTTTTTACCGTCCAAGTTTTTAGTGGTAACACGAAAGACTGTGTCGTGAAAAACTTCTCGGACGTACAGGAAGTTTTTGCCGTAAAGGTTTTGCACGACAGGGCTTTTACCAGCCAAGTTTTTAGTGAATGACACGAACGACCCTGCTGTACAAAACTTGGCCGTGTAAAACTTGGATGGTAAAGATGCACACCCCACACACGCATACACAACCACAATAGGAATGTGAAAAAATAATCTATTATGAAAGTAATTGATAAAAAATCGATTTTGTATTTAAATTAATTGATTATTTATTTTATGAACTAGCTGTCCCGGCGAACTTCGTATCGCGCCCTACAATTTGTATGGGAAAAAGAAATTGTACTTTTACTAACTGCCTCTCAATGTTTCCATATTTAAATCGTGGCGGAAACTTTCAGTACTAAGTCTTTGCGTGCTAGATGACTAGTTTTTTTTTTTTACTTTTTTTTTTGTTTTATGACATTTACAAAAAAAAAAGTAGTGTTCTGTTGTAAGTGTTCACCCCCTGCGCATTGCCTTCTATCCCCTGACTCGTCTGGCACCAGCTAAACCACCGTACGTCATTGCTCTGATGCTACACATCGTGTAAATTTTTTTTTTACAAAAACTTTCGAAATACCCCAAGTGAGCACGGTTTTTTTTTTCAATTTTGTTTTCATATATGCCTACCGGGCGTTAAATTTTCCTCCACGATAAAAAAGTAACCGTGTATATGTCGTAGTAAGATTTGATAATTAGTTTTTTTGCAAAAAAACCTAGGGATTTTGCGAAAACACGGATAATTTGATATAAGCATTAGTTTTTTTTTTCAATCATCCTGACATAAAGCAGTTTTTTTGCAAAAAACCTACTAAAATTAAAAACTATGAAACCTTCCTTTAATCTCATTGGCTAGATTTATTGCTTGCTGGAAAACTTCTATTCTGATTGGTTCGTTAAAATATCCTTTGACCTAACCTAACCTAACCCTGTTATTCATAAAAAGTTAAAGAGCATTTTAGTTATTTGACATATTATGTCAATTTAGACTGGATGTCACGTATTTAGCATACAACAAACCACAGAAGTAGACCTCCACTAAAGCTACTTAAAATGTACTGTATCTTTATGAATAAGACGGTAAGACTATTGATTGTTTAATAATTTTAATTCAAAGTGTGTAAAAATATAAAATACCCGTATAATTTATTTTTGAAATAAACGATTATTAATTTAGTTCCCAGCTTTACAGTAAGACAACCTTGCATTGAATTCCTTGAATCCAAGGTAGCGTCGATATATTGAAAAACCGATAGGTATTGTAAAATATCTTTAATTGTATCACAACGACAAAAACGCCGCTACGCTCCGCGTCGCGTTCACGGTCGTACTTGTCGCATTATCAATCAATCAAACGAATCCACTTTTTTTTTAAATTTCATTTCGATCTTTTTGGCGCAAAGCGAAAGCACAGTCGGACTTTTGTTTTTCTGTTGCCATTATTTATGGAAAACCTGTGTGATTAATAAAGGAAGGAAGGCCGTACGACACAGAACTAGTGATGGTGTGAACTTAGAAATATGAGATAGATGTAATGGAAAATGAACAAAATACTACGGAAGAAACAAACTATGAAGACTTGGCTTTATGGACTATGTTCCTTTGCTTTCCTACCCAGAATGTGCGAAGGTGCGAATTAAAACAACAAACAACAACAACAAAGTTCAATCAACGTTTTCAGTTCAAAGTTTCAGTTTCTTTCAGTCAATCAAACAAACAAAATTTATTTTCAGCAGAGAGAAGGTACATAAATTGTAGGTACCTATGTAAAAGGTACATAAGTACCTATATATCTCAGAGAAAGGAAACCGCCGCCGCTACGCTTCTATATATAATACCTATATACATACATACCTACTACATACTACGTTCATTTTCAGTTTAGTCAGTCCTATTTGTATGTAGGTATTTCCTGAAGTCTGCTGTGCTGTGTGTGTGTGTGTGATCGGTTCGGTTTCCCATTTGGTTTGCTAACTTCTATTTTTGTTTTCGATTTTTTATTA
Organism: Euspilapteryx auroguttella; assembly: GCA_951802225.1. Lineage (NCBI taxonomy): Eukaryota > Metazoa > Arthropoda > Insecta > Lepidoptera > Gracillariidae > Euspilapteryx > Euspilapteryx auroguttella. The sequence goes on along the minus strand of OX637663.1, from coordinate 4,803,280 downwards.
TTTTGTTATGTTCTAATTTTGAAAACAAAGTTGGTAGGTGTGCATTGTGCATCCTTTACAACTTGAGGGAAGGGAAATTACCTACATAGGTAGTTAAAATTATAATAGTTCTTAATCTAGATAACCGAGATGGTTAACCCAAGTTTAGCATATGAGATATTGCTCTATATTAATTCATTTTATTTTGGTCTCTTTGCTACATGCGAGCTTGGCACTCTAATCCTGAAATCAGTCCTGATTATTGAAAAATATGATGTGGAGAGGAACCCGCTAAAATTAGGCCAAGATTATGGAGTTTTAGTGGGGCTCTTTATTATTGAGGCTATCAGGCTCATTTTAGGAAGAAAAGGTAGCCTCAGTGAACGAGGTAAGTTCTTTTTTGGAAATTGTAAGCAAAATTAAAGATTAGATTAGTATGAAGCTTTTTTTCAATGAACAATAGATAATAAACAGATCACTTTTTTTGCAATGGCAGCATATTGGCCAAGTTGAAATCCAAAGTATGAAAGAAATATCTAGATGTCAATTTAACAATAGCATGTTTTTTTTTTCAGATGTTCCTGTAATGTTTTCAGTGCTTCTAACGGTGCCTTCAATAATTGGTGTCTTATACCTGCTAATCTGGCAGGTGGTTGTGCTACGTATAGAGTACATATGGTGCACACTCATGCTGAGCATACAGACACTAGAGTTTATATTTGCCACTATGTTTATTGCCACAATGTGCAGAGGTCCATCATATGACTGACAAGTCTTTAAAATGTAATTGGTATTAAAGTATTTATAAGGAAGCCAGCAAAGCTATTTATGTTATGAGATTATTTTCACCTTTTTTACCAAACAACTCATACTGAGTTAGACCTACTTTTTAACTATAATGTTTTTACTGTACTCTGTATTTTATGAAGTCTGTAAAGAAGT